>JARHVA010004175.1:527500-1275000 GCA_037957365.1 Torreya grandis
TAAAATATTTATTCACCTAAATACAATGATAGAGAGACTCAATGACATTTACAAATACAATAACATAATGAATTTGAATTGGATACCAACTTAAAAATCATAACTTTTGACTCTTTTGATTTTGACAAAAACATATTTATAAAAGATATGCATAATATAGATTTCTTTAATTAAAAAAAACTTGATGAAAATGCATTATAATCTAAATGACACTAAATTATTTTTACAATGACAAATAAGTACCTATAGTTATGTTTATTAAACTATGATAAACTAAATAAACTTTAAATATAACCTAAAAGACAAAAACTAGAAATGATGACATGAAACTTGCACTAGTTTGGAAGGCCACATAAATGTTGGAACTAATAGGTACACAACTATAGAATACACATAATAGACTTGGACCAAAATTTAAATATGACAATGATAATGTGTGGCATAATAATGGATGACAGTCCTTAAGATTTGACAGTAAGGTAGATGACTACAATGAACAATAGGAATGACAGAAGCATAATGAAGAAATTGATCTTTCTTATTATGTACAATGTTTTGCTAAGCTCAATTTGCATATGGCTACACATTGAGCATTAATGCTATAATAAATTATTTAATTTACTCCTTAATTGATAGGGTTCTATTTGGAACAGTCTAATACCAATTTAACAATCCACATGCCCACAAATAGTCATCAATATGGTAATGGTTTTCAATCTACATTGAATCAAAAATTATTGAATGTAGATCTATTAGAGACTTCACTAAATTTAGAATTCATATTGGTGATAAATGCCTTGTAAAAAATATTTACCACTTGATTAAGCTTGGATGCATATAATATCTATGATTCAACATTCCTTCACAACTAATTGGTGTCTACATGTATGTGGATTATATCACTAAGATACAATGCAATTCCACATTGAGAATCCTCCTCGTAGGTAATAGTGATTGGAATTGTGAAAATGGAAAAAGAGAATGAATTTTTGACTTGATGAACTATGGATGGGTATAGCAGAGCACATCGAAACATAAGGAATTATATTGATAGAGTGCTTATTGTAGACTAAAAAAGGTTGAGGATGCAATGAATGTATGTTTATAAGGTTAAATTAGTGTGATGATAGGTTATATGATGATTAAGATAAACTCTCCATCAACAGGGGCACTACAAAATAAAATAATTTCCCCTTATAGGTATACTAAACTTTCATCACAAGAACAAAGATAATAGCACTCTAATAATAGCCTAATCTGATACCAAATATTATTTATGGTTTAGATTTAACAAACTCAACATTGAAAACACTTCTTACATAGAATAATATTTTTCAATATGAATTTTATTTGGGATACACATTTGATTATACAGAGATTACATATATAGCCTTTCCCTTTACTATAAACAAGGAGATGAGGATTATCAAAATATCCCACAAATCTCTCATGTATATCTCATCCCTTTATTTTTCACACACCCTTATCTCTATTATCTATGTGATTCACTTAAAAACATAATTATATTACTCTACCAATATTATTATTAAATGAGTTGAAAACTCATATTAATAATAATATTATAATGTGAACACTAACCTTAGGATATTTATAACATTCCCTATGACATATCGACCTTTCTAGAAAAATCATCAAAATAATATGGATAAGGAGACACTATTGACCTATTTTTAATTTTAAAAAATGTAATAATCCCTCAATCCATAAGTTGTCCACTATTTTATTAATGAATAACAATTTTTATCTTTGTCCATTGATATGGTGATAGTTCCAAAATGATCTTTCCCCCACTCATTCAAGGTGATGGGTAGGTTGATAATAATTAAGTAGTAGCTTTATTAATTTATCATCAAGTAATGTTTATAAAATAAAACTTTTTCATATTTAAAACTATCAAACTTAATTGGTTTCTTCTTATGTGTAATAGTTGAACTCATGTTAGTTTTTGTCTTGTAAACCATAATCTTTGAATATTGTATTTTATTAAGGACCTTAATTAGACTCAATAATTCAAAAAGTGATGTCCTTGTATTAAATTCCTTATGTGTAACTTAACTATTAGTTGAATATACTCTTATATCACTTGAAGTTGTTGAATTATGTTAATCACAAGTGAGATCAGAGGCATAGATGAAAATATCCATGTAAAGTCTTTTAAAGGAAACATAATAATTGTAAAGTGTTGTTTCCTTAGTGGAGACATAAAACCATTCCTAAAGATAAACTTATTTTCAATAACTAAAGGTTGATAAATTAAATAATGTAATTTTTTCTTAAATCATAAAAATTAATCTTCAATAAATTCATCATCACCCTATTGTAATCTTTGAATATGTTCTAATGTGAATCTAGTAACCTTTTTCTTATTGAAGTTGGATAATACAATCTATTCTAGAAGAAAGGTAAAGACCCGCTAGGAATACTATAAAATTAATCTAAGGTAACTCCTTTTAAATATTTTAACAATATTATTTCATCATTGAACATTTCCTAAGAGAAATTACATACTTTAGTTAAGTAATTACTAGGATTTCCATGGTCATCAAATAATTGGAACTTAGGGATAAAAAATCATCTAGGATAATTATAATTAATTATGTTTCATGTTACTAGTCCAAATATGACATTATTATCCATATTATCATTACATGATTTAGATTTTAAAGTGAGAGAAATAACTTGTTTTTCAAGGTCACTTATGGCATGAATCATGGAGATGATATGGCTACTATGGATAGTAATGGTTTGAAAAGATTCATTCATTAGTTTTAACTCACCATATATCCTAAACATAGTTTTAATTTTTTTTTTAAGATTTGTATGTTAGGGTTAAAGGTTAGAATAGTCTATACATAATAATGAATAAAATTACTCTAAAATAGGATAATTAATTAAAAACTTAGATAAAATATTATTTTAAAGTAAAATGTTGAGTTATGCTAAATATAAAAAGTACATTCAAAATAGTATTTTAATTACATAAACACTAGGAAAAGATAATACCTATCTTATCTAAAAAAAATTAGGTAGTTCTAAGAATTACAGAGGTGGAAACATGTGAGAAAAAAATCAAGATCTAGTCATTAGATTATGTAAATATTGTTTATGTAGGCTTGGACACTTGCATCAATGTAGGTGTCTTGATATTAATGGAACCATATAGTATTAAATATTCACTATATTTGATCAAACCCTTGTTCTTCACCTTAGGTCTTTATACTTTGCTAAAAAAGTGTTAATGGGCTCACAATGTTGAGCTGACCTCAAGGAACCCTCTATTAATGAGAAATTATTACATATCCAATACTCCAAGGAGGGCCTAAGACATATGCAATTCTCCCCTAATTTTTAGTTTGTGTGTGCACTAATGTGAAATATACTATATGCAAGGGAATGAAATGATATATCTTGTAACTTGAAAAATAATGTTCATGGGATGTTATTTGAGTGATTAAAACCTATAATATGACTACACATATGAATAGTATGAAAATAGTGAATAATAGGGTAGTATAACTCACTTGTGCAATCAATTAAATGAGCTTAAATAGGTGTTTGCTTGGTAATTTCTAGATAGATAATGAGTAGGCTTTGATTTATATTTATACCATGACTTTTGAAAATATATCATGGAAGGTTTAAATAAAACAAATGGGCTAGCCCATATAATTTTAAATATTTTCAAATTAGATTAATTTTGAGGATTGGACACTTGATAAAATTTTAGACACTTGCATCGACACAAGTGTCCATATGTTAGATGCAAGTGTCTGATAGGATATGAATCTATTAAGGATATGAAACTTTTAATGAAAGATATATATCAAGTTTTAGACTTTATGTATAGTGCAATTGATATGGGTCATCATAAATGATAGGGCTAGACCATAATATGAAAAATTAGGCATAATGATATGATGACTCTGAGCCTTTTGGTAGTAAGGTGATCTAAAACTGAAGGCTATAGCCTTGATAGGTATTTTTCAATTATAAAAGACTAATATTTTATATAAAACATATTTTAATATTTACACATAGGTATAATAGATTCATTACAAATTTATCATCATTTCAATGCCTAGAATCACATTATATGGAAACATCATTGCATAACTTAGAATCATCATCATTTTTTTGTTCTAAAGAAGGCATAGAGATATTATCACATTATTTTAAAAATAAGCCTCATGTAAATGAGAATAAATAATACCAAATTTGGTTTCAATATAATAATGATGTTGATCCTAGAAATTAGTTATGTATAACCAAGCTTTAGAGTGCATGCAATTGATGAAAACAAATAGTGTTGCCAACAACCCAAGGAAGTGTAAAGAGACATGAACCAATATATTTACCCCATGAATTCATGTGACCATCATGGTGTACCAAAAATTTAAGTGATATTTGAATAATAATCAATTCCATGTGTAAAAATTTGATAAAATAATAAGATCAAGACAAATGAAACTATGTAAATCTAGGAACTCTAATAGAGATCACATGGATAAATGATAGAAGTTGTCACTAAAAATTGATCATGATAGGTAGTTAAAAAGTGATGATTAGTGGTTAGTATATGACCTCAACCATACCAAATTAATAAATAACAAATTGGATGAATAATATTGATTTCTAGCTGGTGGAAATTGGTGATACGCAGGGCTCTTGTAAGTTTATATAAGGTAGAAACCTGAGAAGGAGAAGGGAATGATCAATCAAGATAGAGAGTGATTTTATAAAAAATATTACATAATACTTATAGATAATTAATGAACCATATAAATAGTATTAAGTATAGTTAGGACTATCAATGATAATTGTTTACATTGTAAGTGCTATGAACACCTTGTAATCCTGAATGGCTATGTAATGGAATTCATGATGAATAATAATAATTATTATTCATAATAATTTATTAGCATAGTCTCTATTGTGATAAAATATTCATGATTTTATACTTATTATTAAGTAATTATTATTTTTAATATGCTTGACTTAATGGTGAAGGAATACTTTTTGCCACATTACTAGTAAGATAGTACAGTTTAGACTTTAAGTACCAATGTGTGGGGTTAGTAATGTGCAAGACAATGCTTCCCTCACCAATGCACTTAATAAACCCTAACCTACCCTAGTTCCCCTCTTCATGATTTAGGTTATCACACATGTCACCCTTATATTATATGTTATTATGAGTGGGTTAAGTGTTGGTATCCTAGAGGTAATGGGAAAAATGATTGGTGTGCATGTGATTGAAACTAGACATCTAATAAATGAATGTTATCATATCTCATTTCCAAAGAACAAGGAGGAACATCAAATTTAATTTCTAGAGAAGAGAGAAGAAATTCACATTATTTTTTAATAACACATCATTTTTTATTTCAAGAGAAATAAATAGCATTATGTTTCACTTCAAGATAAGAACTAGTATTGTATTTTGGTTAAGAAAAAAGTATATCATTATTTTTCCTACCACTAGAAGCATCGTTACATTTATAAACATCATTGTAAAGTGAAACATCATGAAAATTTATATGTGCATCATTTATCCATTACTATATTTCAGATTCTTTTTAAAGTGAAATGTTAGAAAAATTAAGGAGTCCATGTTATTATTCATTTTACTTTCCTCTTGTTCTATTATTTGATTAATAAAACAGTGTCTATGATTAGGATATTGATTTCAACATTATCTTGTTCTTATTTTAGTTCATTAAATTGATTAACAACATACCAATCTTATTCATAATAATAATCATAGTTATTTCTTCACAAGTGTAATCTACATATATATAAGTGGCATTATTAATCACATAAGCTTGATAATTGGTCCATTCATTAGTATGAACATAAGGCATGGAATTGGTAGATAATATGAAATCTATAGGATGAGGATTATTAGGCATTTTTGGATGACCACACATTTCAAATTTACCACATCCTTAGATAAAAATAAGGACAAATACGAATCCTACTCCTAATAGGACTAAAAACATAGAAATATATATTTTAAAGGATAGAAACTCAAGGCTTGAGGCTATTTGTAAAAGGGGAAATCATATCAATAAATCATATGTAGATAAAATATATATGAAATAATAGTGATAGAAGGGAGAAACCCTAATGGAACTTAGGGTTTTTTTAATGTTTTGGACAAAGATTAGATTCAACAATATGTTTACCTTATTTTGGATTAATTATTTAAATAAGATAATATTTTTGAATGTTTAGATTATCTAAGATATATCTAAAGTAAGAAAACATGAAAGCTAAAAGAACATGTTTGATTACATGTTTTCATATTTATGTAAAACACCAAGAGGATTAGGGTACCTAACTTGTTACTGATATTTTATGGTTTGAGATTGTGTATAGGTGGAAGAAAGGACTAACAGTGTATCTATGGTTTCTCAACTCTAGATCTCAATTATCTAGATCTACCTGGATGATTTTGTTAAGAAGTGGATGTTTACACTAAACAAAGCCATCTGAATCCTAGTGAAGGTGTCTTGAAAACCTTTGTTCCATTTTCCCCTATATCATTATGTTTTATTGGAAACTATAATCTTATGAAATATAAAAGTTTGATGTGTGCACAAGTCCAAAAATTAAATATCCTTCACTTCAAAACCCTATCTCCACTTTTGACACTAGGTTTAGGCATGTTAAAGGGGTATAAATATGGCTTGATCTAAATTGAACCATTAACTAGTAAGTCATATAACACTTCCTACATATCTAATACTATAAATTAGGTTGACACTACACGTAGTTCTCCTGGTTAGGTGTATGTGTTCAATAATTCTCCTTTTATGAATGCAAATTATGATCTAACTTTCAACACTTGATAATGTTAAACATGAATTAGATTATGTTCTTTAGACTTGGCTATGATGTGATTCTTGTGATTGATTTCTCATTTGGGAGGCTTAAGGTAATATTTTTCAATGTGTAATTTATAGAATATGCTTTCTTATTACTTTATTTATAGATGCTATATAAGGAATAGGATTAGACCTATTGTGTATAAAGATATGACTCTTTGGGTAACATTTCATGCCATTGACATGTAAAATGTATGGGTTGACCCATAAATATGATTTAAATTTTATAAATTACCATTTCTTGGAAATGAATTATTCTAGTAGAGGTGGATGGTGTATACACACAATATTTTTAAACTTTATCATTTACTGGTCCTTTTTAAATTGGGTCATGTTTGTTGACCTTGTAATCTAGAATTTTAGAAGTTTAAGGACTTATCCTTTGTTATAAATATACGACTCATTTCAATCCAATAGAGAGGAACATTAATTTTCAAATTATTATAGCTCATAATTATATTAAGTCTACATTTGAAGGAGCCATTGCTTAGGGTTTACCTTGGAGGGAAGATAACTTATCTTATGGGAAGTATGGGAAGCCTTGGATGCAAAGTAGGAGTTTTTTAGCCTAGATCTAATTTATATAATGTGATATTTAAAAATACATAACAACCTCTTTAAAAAATCCATTAAACAATGGAGAGATTGAAACTTGATAGGTTCACCCAAAGGTAGGTATCTCTAACTTTTACTATTTCATTTGATAGATAGATATTTCACCAAGTAATAGGTTTTAAATATATATCTACTTGCTTAGATTACCTCCATATTTAAACTTAGTATAGTTTTAGGGTCTTCTTTGTATTCCATCTTCCACCGTAGGTGATATAGGCCCCCATTTGCCTATCATGTTCCCCTTATTGTTTTTTGTGTTAAACCATATGAAATGACCCAAAAAAATAAAAAAAATGAGCATCCCTTCCTTTAGAGTTTGAAGTAGAAGAATGAAATGTTTTATAGTCTAAATTTTGGGTTTGTATAACCTAATACTATGTTTACACATATAAAACCCTTATCTAGGGTATTTACCAATAGAAGAGTCTATGGGGAAGATAATTGGCCTAGGGATATCCTCATGCAATTCAGGGTGTATCAATATGTGATCCACATTGATATATCTGGGACTGCATTATAGCAGACACCTTCTTAATAGGACCACATAGGTGTCCTTATCCTACCTAAGTGTTTGACATCCATGAAACATGAAATAAGATAGGGTAGTCAAATTTCCCTTCTTCAAACTTGGGATGGCTAAGTTAATCATTTAGTTTATCAATGTTATTCAAATAGGTATCTAACAAGTTCAATTTATGGTTTGGTCTAGATATATTTTAACATTTTGACTTTGATTATGAAATTAAAATACTAAATACATGTGAAGGATATAAATGGTACTACCCCCAATTTTAGATCATTGTACCATGATCTATGGTTGTGGGGTCATCGTACCTCATACATTCACTTATAAAACAAATGTCATTTAATCTAATTAATTTATAACTCTTGCCAAAACAATGTTGTTTATAAATAGACATGATATTTTTATCCCATTATGACATCATGATCTCACTAAACCATCCTTTAAATAGTCTTCTAGAGACTCATGTTTCTATAGTATTATTTACATGTCACTTGGTCATAATTGCAAGACTGATAATTTATGCCACTCTATTTAAAATCGTAAATCCATAACATGTTAGCTTTTACAATATGTTATTTTAGGAATGTTAGAGCTAATTGTACTCAACAATCATGTCATAAATATTAACATGTCTATTTAATCAGCTTATGCCTGATTTATTATATGCATTAGCTTGTTGAAAATGGGTATTCCAATGAAGACAATTTTTTCCATTGTATCACACTGTGTACTCAAACTTAATATGCCTTAATTGTGAATGAACTAAAGTTGGAATAATAGCTATTACTAACTTAGTAAAATTCAAATGAGTATTTGAGATGGCCTCCTATAGCTAATAAAACTAACCAAGTTACTAGTGAAAGAGTGATGACACACCCAAGTCATTGTGACCAAAGAAGAAAAATGTTGTTTATAACTATATTGTTTTAGATTTATTAATAGCTAAGAAAATTTAAACAAGTTTATTTTGCTGAAAATGAAATATAGTTAAATCTATTAAGTAAATATAAGGCCTGATATTAATTCAAATAGTCCTTATTTCAAGTGTTCAAGATGCAATTGAAATATAACTAGTAAGAAATAACCTTTTTTTTTAACCACTTACTCATTCATTTCCTTTGGTAATTGAATGCATTCAATATTATGTCATTTATGTAAAGTTCAACCAATTTAAGTGCACCTATGTATCATATTAAATGCCAAATAATAATTTATTAATCAATTTATAATTTTAGCAAAGTGCATAATTTTACTTTCTTAGGAAAATATTAACTAATCATTTAGTTTCAACATAATTAGATACATCCATTTAAATTATTTTAAGATTCAAGCTCGTATATAATAGAAATAATGAAAGATAAGCATTTCTACTGAGCAAAATGAATATTTATGTTCAACGTCTAATAGGCATTTTCAAAGTGAATAATCATTAAATTTTATAACATAATCAGATAAAATAAAATGTAATGCTACAACTGAAAGTTTAGCTTTCAATATAAGATCTAATGGATCAAATTAACATATGAGAATACATTTAATTCATATAAATACAAATATAAACTTATTGAGACTAATTTCATATATCTCAATGAAAGAGATATAACTAAATTTAACATTTTCACATTGAATATTTAAAATTATTGAAACCAATTTAGTAATCCTACAGATGAAAGTAAACTTCTAACTAAATATTCAATAATAAAATAAGAAGCAATGCAACTAAAATTTAAACGTATTAAAACTAATTTGGCGTGATAATCCTACAGATGAAAGTGATTATTCCAAACCGGTATATTAACAAGTCACTTTACAAAATATGTTGAATCACTATATCAACCATGAATAAAAAACACAATATAAAACATTAACCAATTGATTTAAAACATTTATCTTTCTTCCACAATCCATCTTGTCTTGACTTGTCCTATGATCCCCCAAATTGGTGGCCCTTACCACCTCCAATCATCAGCTAGGAAGTGGAGTTTGGATTTTTGGATTATTGAGAATGTAGGAAAGACAATAAGAGAATGAACTATTTTAACTTTCATAAGTATAATAATAAAAACTTTGCATTAAAATATCATACACAGACATTCATAAATGACCTTAGTAGCCCTAGTATTCATCTAAAGGATTATGAAGGTCAACTACTCATCTAGTTAACCTTATTTCCTTCATTACTTATTCCAGGTGACTAAAATAAAAACAAATAAGATGCAGTCATAAAATGAGAAAGAAAACCATGTCCATAACTGAGATTAAAATAATGTATTCATTTATTACCAGTTATCCATATATGAAAATTTTAGTCACTTCTAAATAGCTCATTGTATTTAAAACCTAGTAATTCAGCTGATTATAAATATATAAATTTATAACCCCATGTATAACAAATAAATAATTTAATTTTTTTTCTATAAAATAAATATTTAGCCAAAGATTAAATTTAAAAACCCTCAACATCAATAGAGATTATTCATCAAAAACCCACAAATTGGTGAACAATTTTTTACTAGTATAATAACCTGAAAATTTGACTTGCAAAACCCAAAAATCTAGGCATCAAATAAAATCTTCAAAATGGCTAAACAAATAACCAATTTTCTATGGGTCGAACTAGGTTGCCATTTTCTAGAAAGGTGAGAAAAATACCAATATTTTTCCCTAGGTTGACCCAGGTCACCACATTTTAGCTAGATGTAAGAAAATCAAAATCAAAATGATTAAATAACTCAAGGATGGTTTTTAAGCAAGGGTTTTGTTTGAAACTAATTATTTTTAATAAAATAAAACTTTATTTTCTTGGAAACCATGGAAGAAATAATAGATATTTTATTCAAAATAATATTTCTAAAAACCCTTGCATGCTCATCAGGAAGTCATTTGATTTTCTTATGAGCCTCCAAGTAAATTTTTTTTCTTTATTTACTTACCATTAAATCTAAATAAAACTTTCTATAAGAAAATAAAAATAAGTAGAAACTTACTTATTTTCTAGTAATAAAAGAGGAAAAAAATATAAAATTATGTGTCTTGATACCTTGCCATGCCTCCTTATCTATCTATGGCCAAGTATGAGGTTCTCTTTCCTTGGTAGGAAATCTATGCCCTCAACCACCTCATTCAGGCTATTGCCCTACCCCCTAGGGTTTTACTTTTTATCCCTCACCTCTATGCCTCTCTCTTCTCTTTCTCCTCCTTCCCCATGCCTTCCTTTATATCTCTCCTCCCTCTCCTCCTCCAACCCCATGAACTAGGCAAATGGGGTAGCTTTGGGGGTCAAGCTCAACTCCTCCCAAATTGCCTCAAGCCATAATGAGAAAAAAATAGATTTTCCCCAAAACAAAAAATTGAAATGATGGTCTAAATCATATTTTTCCAAAGAATAATAATTTACATAAAATTATTTTATTCAAGTCCCACAGCTAAGGTGAAAATGGAATATTTTTAATTTTTCAAATAATATTATTACCACTTTCCAATTTTTCAATAATATTATTACCACTTTCCAGTTTTTCAAGTAATAAATTATTACTTAATTTGACTTAGAATAAATTCCACTAAGGTCCTTTATGAGGAATTGAAGGGGGGAGAGTGAAGAGAGATGGGGTTTATAAAAGCAATGTCAAGTAATAATTGATCAAACCACAATAATGTTTTACTAAAATAAAATTAAAAATGAAACCGTATTTTGCCAAGACACTAGAAGTCATAATATTGAATAAGCCAAGCAAGGAGATAATGTTGTCTCGGCTCATACAAGAGCATAATAAGAGTGCATTAAAGCAAGATTGAACAAAAAATAAAATTGGCACACACAAGAAACAAAAACAATTTTGCAACCATTTAAAATTGTCAAGGTGAAAACAAGCCAAAAAGTATGATGAACAAGCCAAGAAGATGATTAAAAATTAAAATTAAAATGATGGACTTTTACAAATTTTGGTTCATTAATTTTCCATTTTTTAGCTTTGTTGATTGCCTTTATTCCTTATCAACCAACTACCATAATCCATCTCCATCCTAGCTCATTATCATATCCTTGCAGCTACCAAATACGACATCAACAATATCTAGATGATAAAAAATCAATATAAGATAATAAAATAATTCTAAACTAAACAAAATATAAGTGAGATATAATTAAATCCATCATAACTATATACAATAGAAATGTATCAAAAACATCAACAATAAACATGATATCAAAGTATAATGTTTGCATTATAACTTGACATCTATCAAAAATAGGTAAATGTCAGCCAGAACTTATAAAGCATGCTACATAATGTCCAAAACAAAAATATATAATACATAAAATAGCTGGGTCATAACATTCTCCCCCTCTTATAAAGGAGTTATCTTGATGACTAGTCAAATAACTAGGAGTAATGTTACCTAAAAATATGTGCATCTTCCCAAGTATCACCCCTTTCATAAAACATTCTATAACATAGGAACACTGATAGTTAACTATCCACAATGAAGCAATAACTAGGTAAATTTAAACAATTATTAAAAAATAGTGTTATACCTTTTATGTACTTACATATCCCACAATAAGAATAAGGGGGGTCATTACCTATTTACCTCTTGTCATGATGGGAAGTATAACAACCATCCATAAGGGAAGTGTTTAGCCTATCCTTGATAGCATTCCATGTACCTCACCATAAAATTAGTAACACCAAGCTTAATGCTAGTCTAACAAAAATGTCCTTTCAGCTTGAGTGTCCCTTTCTAAAACTAAAATGAGTAAAATGGAATGATATATGCACCCTTTTTCATCACAATATTTTATATCTATTTGAAATTGGTAAAATATTTATAGTTTTTATGACTCTCAAGGTCATTTATTATAATGAGAATTAATTCAAACTCCTTTTCAATAGGTTTACTGGCCAATCTTATCCTTAACTAATTTGAATGTATTGGTAAAATTGAAAATTTCAACACAGTACTCTTGTAAATTAACCATTCTAAGATACTTGCATGGGTGTGCAGTTTAAAACATACTTGGAATATTGTGTCCTAATTGTGGTAGATCAGACTTGCTATAACCTGCTTGGAAAACAAGAGTGCTATCATCACCTTCAAGCATAGATTATAGCCATTCACTCATGCAAGATTAATAATGTTCACCAGGTTTCTATTTTTTTATTTAATTAGGCTATTAGTTTTAAATATAAATTAGGTCAATAGTTTGAGGATGAGACAACAATTGGGTCAACATTCTCTTTTGAGTCATCACACATAGACCTACAACTTCAGGATCACCAGTCACAATAGTCCAATCTACCCTGATTATAATCATATTTCTAGGATAAAATTGGAATCATCCATTATAAGCATTATGTATTGCGGATAACCTTAATGAAATTCATCATAAAATGTCATCAAAAGATAGTAACCCATACACTTATGGTTATTATTCATTTAACATAAACCATTCATGGGTTAGTACAAAATCTCACACTAACCACACTGAACATATGAGAAGCTTTTATAGGCATCATATGTAACCCTAAGGCTTACAGTATGTTCTCCATTACTTGTGAACTCACATGATGGTATAGGGATCCCAATCCCACCATCCTTATATCTATCTATAAAAGGAATTCACCCAACTTTTATTGCTCCTTCAAGGAGTTAAGTGGGTACCTAGGATTTGTATATTACCTGATCAAGACTTTTCATTATCCATCATAGGGTAAAATAAAAAATAGGAAAACACTCATTATGCCTCCAATAGAAATAAAAATAGACATTTTATCAATTATTACCACTCATGTGGGTATGTTATACTTACTCAATAGGCCCATACCTTTTATGCACCTATCACTACCTTGCAATAATTTTAATACCTTTCATAATTTTGAAACATGTGCAGTTGTACAAACATTTAGGGTAGTTCACAACAATGCACCCAGCTAAACTATAATTTTATACTGATATAATTATTCAATATTTTCAAGTTTCTAATCAACCATACAAGTACATGATCAACCATTCAAGGTATATACTCTACCCAGACAAAAGATATAATTAGACAATCCAAAGTGTAAATTTAGCATTGTAGATCCATGCATAACCATTCACATATAGGATATGATTCCATTCATGCTTACCCATATAAATGAATAGGTTAGGATTACTCTTTTCATCCCCATCTATTTGTATGTCCAATGTTGTTTAAATTACTCAACCCATAAGAAATAGCAAGGGTGAATATACCTTCTATGCATACAGCACAAGACTTTGAAACAAGGTTTACTAATTTTTCCTTCTGAGCATAGTATCAGTATAACCTTCATATCATACTTTAAATAAATAATAATTTTCACTATAAAGAACATGTTTTATATGTATAGTATGTTTGTACTTACTGGTCAACATATACCTATGTTTTTAATAGGTATAACCCTGTTGTATTTTCATAAAGTTACATCACATAGGTTCATGCAATACTTTGGGTGGATACATCTTACTCCTAATCTCCAACGACTACCTACCAATCAACCAATGACATATATAACCCACCAAGCACATGAAAACATATACACATAATAAAACTACTATTTTTTGGAAAATATATATATATATATCACATTTTATCTATACTGTCACACAAGTACATGACATATTAATTTATCTAAATATATGTATATCATAATCTATCCACAAATATTTAATGTGATAGATCAATCATATCAATGAGCTACCACTATATTCTTAATTAAATCATGCACCATGGTCAAATATATGCATTAATCCCAGCCATGAACAATCAAATGATCTCTTAATATGCTTTTTCAAAGTGATATGTAATAAGGATAGACTCTCCAAAAAATAATATCATATACTTATGGAGATACTACATTCTTCCCTGCCATAGGAGTGTTATACTATCTTGCCATTACTGTAGATGAGCCTATAACCCAGACTAAAATTAGAGCATAGCATTTGCCATAAGCATATTAGTATGCAAATAGATAATTAGAACATCAAATGGCATAAATAATGAGGCTAAACCAACTAGCAGAGCAGTTGTGGTTTATGTCAGAGTTAGCCTTGGACTAACCTTACCCAAGAATGAGCATTTTATTTTAGTTGAGTTATTTTAATCAACCTTATATCACTCATTACTCGAGTGTCATACCAGCTCTGAATTCTTGTATAGGAACTTGTTACCAAGTCATATTTTTCATCATAATATCATTTATGTGTTACATTCAACATGCATTTTTATCATTTAAAAATCAGAATTAGTTAATGTCATAATGATTGAATCAGGTTAAAAATCAACCATGGTAACTTTCTCTTTGTCAAAAACATGACATCAAGCCTACCATAGTGATAAGCAATATTATGTACAATCTAACATGGCTCCTAGAACTAGTTATTAAGCACAAGTGAAAAAATACTATAGTATTAGTCCTTGACAACTTGTAAACATGCCAATAAATTTATGTGCATTGTTGTAAAATAATGATAACATCAATCATGCCTCAACATAACTTCCTAGGAAATTACCAAGACTCTACCCATGTTAGGTATTAATAAAACTAAAAACATGTTTCAAAATTTCTTAAATATTTGATGGTCAACTAAACCCATCATTAGATACAACATGCTCATTCATAGGAAAGATCCATAAGATTTTATACTTGCCCAACCAAGTTTAACCTATTCACCCCACCAGGCCCTCCATGACTGAGTTACACACTTAGACCTCCCATGAACTAATGAACAAGCTCCTAACATTATTCCCCCAATTGGCTTGCCTATATAGGCCAACAATTGACTAGCCAAGCTTGGTTTATGTTGTGTAGCTTCAATTTAGGGTGGACTTAACCAAGGCACAAGGTGAAAATCAAGGGTTCCACATACTAATTAGCTTCTAGCCCTTCATAATTTTATAATAACATGTTTCTCTAGTTAAATTATATGAAGGCCCAAAGATTTATCCAAATTACACTTTAGTTCATCTCAAGGGAATCATTCTTAATTCAATTTTTACATAAAAAATCATAGCACTCTTTATCTAATAAGATGGTAAGGTATATTAATATTCATTCCTATTTCATTAGTTATATGGCTCAAGGTAATCTTTCACAAGTGGAGATATCAAGCTTTGCTAGTTCACCTAAGTAAATCAGTTTCTCTCACACCCAATCTAGCCTTCCAAGATTAGGTCAACCATTGGTCTTCCCAAGGTCATAATGTTCTAAGAATATATTTTTTACTTTCCCATATGAGTCATCAATAGATACTGAACATCATTACATTACTTTTAAAGGTGAATCATTTATCACCAGCCTTATACTGACAAGCCCATACTAGTCAACAATCAATAAGGGGTGTTTGCCCTAACACAACTTAATTTTGAGAAGGGCTAACCCAACCAAGGCTATGGTTAGACATCATAGTGTTGTTATAGAAAATTATAGATTCCCACACCTACATTAATTCCAAGGAAATATGGGAATTTATATCATGTCTATTTTATATAACAATGCATTCTCATATTTAGCTCAAGAAGGATAAGTGCCTTTATAAAATCATATCATAGCCCTTCTAACATGAAACAATTCATTAGTCCCATGTTAGCCAAAATTCTTATCACAAGAATTCCTAGAGTTTTAATTTGGAAAAAACCAATGGTAAGTATAACTTATTTCAATTGTAAGGCAAACCAATGTGTATCTTAATTTACAAGGGTGAAGGATTAATATTTTCTACTAAAAATATCTAGATCATGGGCTTTGATACCAAGTGAAATGAACCACCCCAAAAAATAATGAGCATCCCCTCCTTTAGATTTTGTATCAGAAGAATGAATTTTTTTATATTCTAGAGTTTGAGTTTGTATAGCCTAATACCATGTTTAGGCATATGAAACCCTTATCTAGTGTATTTACCCCTAAAATATTCTATGAAGAAGATTATTGCCTTAGGGATATCCTCATGTAATTTAGTGTGTATCAATATGCAATCCATATAGATATATTTGAGACTACATGGTAACAAATACCTTTCTAATAGGACCACCTAGGTATCTTTTAGTCATATAAAATACAAAATTTGGTTACTTGTAATATAGCTAATGACACCCAATCCATAGGTCCTCTTACTTGCTTACACAACCCTTTTAAGCTCTTCTTTCACTGATTCCTAGTCATCCATAGCCTTCTAGACTTAACATTTTCAAACTAGGTAGCTTTCTTAGGCCCAGATCCATCCCCCAGGTCTCATTCCCTCTAGACAACAGTGCCCAAGTTGGACAAGAGCACTGAAACCTAGGGTGTCTAATTTTTAGCACTATTGTCCAAGTGTGAAACAGGTTCTAACAATCATTTTCTCCTAGATCCTTATCCTAATTCATTTTGACCTAATGCAAATTCCATTTAACCTATAATCATTAAATCCCTAATAAAAGGCCATTTAAATTCCATTTAGAAGGGTCGGCACTCATTGACAAGAGAGAAGCAAGAATACAATCATAATCACTCAAGCATTTATCCCTATTCTCTACATATATCCATCTAATAGTATTTCAAGATTATTCAAACCATTATACTAGTCCCTAGTCATTCCAAGTACACCCAATTTTGAATTTACTTGCATTTTCAACACATTAGTGAACCAAGCACTTCAATGGGAGAACTACATATAGCTTGATCTCTCCTCAGAGTATTTGTATGTAGGTAGGGTGCCCACACATGGGGTGTGAAGTGCATCCAATGTATCTTTTACATACTAACCCTTTTTTCCCTATTTGCTAAAGTTTTATTTAATTGTGTAGAAGACATAATCACACAAAGAATCATCTCTATAAGAATTTCTATTGATAATGAGGATTTAAAATTTGGTACACAAGTTGACATAGATGCTACAAATAAAACCCAAAAAAATCATATCTCTGTGAGTAGCTTGGACAATAGTGACAAGACTAGGACTATAGTGTTAGATAGTAGGGTGTCTTATTTTTATTGGTCCTATCCAACTAAAAAATGAACTCCAGATCTCAATTTTCAATAGTGCCCTAGTCTTGTTCCTCCAGTATCAGACTTTATCTTAGTCACAATAGCCCAGAATAAGCTGAGTCATATTTTCTCTCACTTATTACTATTTTTAGAAAAGGCAAAAATATAATTAAATCACATAAATTAATAGCTTAATTATGCATATTATTTACTAATTTTATCATATTTCAGACCTTTTATTATTGAGGAATAAAAAAATTAATTTACCAAAAAAAATAAAACATTTGGTGAACCCAAATTACTTCAAATTTTGCATTAAACCCCTAAAAACCCTAGGGTAAATTCCTAGCTGATGTTTCACATTAATTTCTAATTTTTTTCTTGAATATTAAAATTAGAAATTCCTCTGAAATTTTAAAATTTTGTAGTAAATTTTAAAATAAATTTATTTCAAACCCTAGTTGCATCAACTAGCTCCTAGTAATTTTCTAGTAATTTTTCAATCCTTTTGTGAATTTTTAGTTGCATATTAAAATCATAAAATCACTTCAAATTTCAAAAATTCATAGTCATTTTCAAAAACTTATTTTTCTCAAAACCCTAGTTGCTGTTAGGGTGTGGAGCTAAAAGCTACACCTTAAGGCAAACAGATAGGAGGGTTTCTAGCGCAAGCAGTCACCGGCATCGGTAGGCCACACCGACGTCGGTCAGGGGACGCAGAAGGGAAACCGATGACGGCAGGAGATCGGCCAGCGTCGATCACCTCTAGGAGGGTAGGGACCGACGTCGATCACCTGTAGCGGTCTGAACTGCTGTTTACAGACAGTCAGTTAAGTGAACGCGGAGTTTGCATGTTAAAGGCTTGTTCGAAGCCTTGAGCCGCAAGTCTAGTCAGTGTATGCATGAGATCTATATAATAGACTCATGGGCTGTATTGTTAAGTGGAGAATTTGGAGAATAGCTATGTGAAGCTTGGAGAGTTCTTCCCATGGTGGAATCAAGTAGGATTCCCCATGTGTGTTTAAGTAAGATCAGGTTTGATTTGCAGGGGTGTATGGATGCGAGGGTCAGAAAGGAGATCAGCGAGGTAGCTAGATCCAAGGTGACAGCAATACATCAGCAGAGTCATGGAGAGATCTACTTGGAGTATGGTTGTGTACTCGATTGTACAGATGGTGCAATGAGGTGAAGAACAGCTTGTGTTAGCTGTGTGTTGTGACCTATGAGAGAAGATTACTCTGGAGGGAAGTTTACTGTAAGCCCACGAAGTGGAAGAAAGAGTGCCACCTCTTTGTTGTAAATTCCTTTGTAATGAGTTGAATATAATTGTATATTTCCTCTCATATTCTGTGTGTCTTCTCATTGATAGTTTTTGTTCTTCTGGATTCCACATGTTTAGTTGCTTATACATTGGTAATCATGTGTGCTCTTAAATCTGACAAGTTGTGTCAGAGCTTTGGGGAGTTTCGGTCCTATCAATTGGTATCAGAGCGAGGTTGGACGTTCTCAAAGCGAGCTTGACTAACAGATGGCCCAGATCTGTTAAGTGTTTGTTGATTACAGGTTACTCACAGGGGTTGTTGTTTGAGTGGGAGTATAGCAAGGCAGAAGATGGTACGATGAGAATGAAGAAATCAGGCACAGGATTAACACCACATTGAGTGTGGTGGGTTGTCTTCAAGTGGGAGCTTGGAGAGGAATACAAGCCAGGATATAGATTGGACAGAGTACTAGTTTTGGGTACAGGTGTAGCTCTTTATCTCCAAGTGGGAGATTGTTAGGGTGTGGAGCTAAAAGCTACACCTTAAGGCAAACAGACAGGAGGGTTTCTAGTGCAAGCAGTCGCCAGCGTCGGCAGGCCACACCAACGTCGGTCAGGGGATGCAGAAGGGAAACCGGTGATGGCAGGAGATCGGTCAGCGTCGGTCACCTCCAGGAGGGCAGGGTTCCGATGTCGGTCACCTATAGCAGTCTGAACTGCTGTTTACGGATAGTCAGTTAAGTGAACGCGGAGTTTGCATGTTAAAGGCTTGTTCGAAGCCTTGAGCCGCAAGTCTAGTCAGTGTATGCATGAGATCTATATAATAGACTCATGGGCTGTATTGTTAAGTGGAGAATTTGGAGAATAGCTATGTGAAGCTTGGAGAGTTCTTCCCATGGTGGAATCAAGTAGGATTCCCCATGTGTGTTTAAGTAAGATCAGGTTTGATTTGCAGGGGTGTATGGATGCGAGGGTCAGAAAGGAGATCAGCGGGGTAGCTAGATCCAAGGTGATAGCAATACATCAGTAGAGTCATGGAGAGATCTACTTGGAGTACGGTTGTGTACTTGATTGTACAGATGGTGCAATGAGGTGAACAACAGCTTGTGTTAGCTGTGTGTTGTGACCTATGAGAGAATATTACTCTGGAGGGAAGTTTACTGTAAGCCCACGAAGTGGAAGAAAGAGTGCCACCTATTTGTTGTAAATTCCTTTGTAATGAGTTGAATATAATTATATATTGCCTCTCATATTCTGTGTGTCTTCTCATTGATAGTTTTTGTTCTTCTGGATTCCGCATGTTTAGTTGCTTATACATTGGTAATCATGTGTGCTCTTAAATCTGACAAGTTGTGTCAGAGCTTTGAGGAGAGGGAGAGCTTTGGGGAGAAGATTTGAAGGTAACCGACGTCGGTCATAGATCGGCCGGCATCGGCGACCCCCAGGCGGACAGGGACCGACGTCGGTCGCCTGTGTGGTTCAACTGCGCTTATTACGGGCAGTTAGCTAACGAACCAAGTGTTTGCATGAAGAGAGCTATTTTTAGACTGAGAGCTGCGGATCTAATTATTGTAATTAGATGTCTAATTATTGTTTGGATGAGATCTATATAATAGACTCATGGTTGTATTGGAAAGGTGTTCTAGCTTGAGTTGAGCAAAGTTTGTTCCTTCTGTGTGTGAGGTGAGCAAGGGTGTTCCTCCTAGTTCCACAGTACCAGGTGTAGGTGCTGGATTGGAGAATCAGCAGGGTTCTTCATGTATGTAGGATCTTGGTCACAGTTGTATGGCCTATATAGGAGATCTACATGGTAAGTAAGATCGTTGATCTGCAGGTGTATGTGTGTGCAAGGTCAAGGTTCACAGGTGAGCAGAACCGTGTTTGATTTGCAGGTGTGCAGGATCATATAGATAGCAGCACAACAGGGAGCAGTATCAGGCAGGATCTACTTGGAGTACAGGTGTGTACTCGGATAGAGCTAAGAGGAAGGCAAGGGAGTTCCTTCCATAAGTATGGTCTGTTGAAGTGCAGGTTATTGCAGGTTCATGGGAGATCTACTTGAAGTACCTTGAGTACTTGTGGAGCACGTGGAGTGCTTGTGGAGTGCGTGTAGCACTTGTGGTGTGCGTGGAGCACAGGAGGTGAACACCAACTCTGTATTTGAGTTGGGTGTTGGGACCTGAGAGGGAGAGCTTTGGGGAGAAGATTTACTATTCACTTGAGGTGTGGGAAACCTCTGTAAGGTGGTGGAGAAGAAGTGGCATCTTCTTTATTGTATTCTTTTCTGTATAAAGTGTTAATACAATTTGTGTATTGTCTCTCATATCTTGTGTTATTCTGAATTCTAGTTACTTGGTGAATCTGGTTAATTTTCGCATATTAAGTTGCTTGGTTTGGTAATCAATTGTATGCTTCCGGTTTATCTCCCAACAAGTGGTATCAGAGCTAAGGTTGCAGGAAGCAGGTTTTGTGTTTGGTTACAGGGCACTCTCAGGGGTTTTTGATTGAGTGGGAGTAGAGAAATAGTAGATCAAAGTAAGCTAAGAATGGAAGAGTTGAAAAGCACAGATGGTTACTCACGGTCCTATGGAAAGAAAGAGCAGGTAAAAGATTATTGTTGGTTGGTAGCAGATCAGCATGAAGAAACTGAAGAAGCAGATGTTGCAGGTGTTATTGCACAGGATGTTCTTGGAGGTTTCTTGGATAAAGTTGAATCTTGGATAAAAGATTCGGTTGCCTCTTTCCATGCAGTTCCAGGTAGAGGAGCTGGTGAGCCTTGCCAAAGAATTGGCAAAGGGGAAGTGAAGCTGAAATTGCAGGCAGCCAACACACAGGTGTTGATGAAGGTCATGCAGGTCCCAGGGTTGGAGATATGGCTAATTTCTTCAGAAAGATTGGGTGATGAGAGATGCACAAGAACTCTCACAGCGGATGCACTTGAATTAGCTGGTGGTAATAAAATAGGTACCCTTTATCTACTTGTTTATATTACTGATTCTTCTTTTGTTGCGGAGACGTGGCTTCATAGGCTTGGTCACATGAGCAGGAAGGAGATGCATGTTCTTAAGCGGAACACAGATATATTTGACAGGCTTAAAAATTGAAAAGCCTTGGTGTTTATGGAGGAGATGGCAGACAGAACCCAGTGGATGGTGCTGGATACTTCTGAGCAGGGCAGTTTGGACATGGGTTTTGATTCAAAGAAGCTCGCGGGTAAAAAGTCATCACTCACAGGCGAACACAGATACCGATGTCGGTCAGGAGGAACCGGCGTCGAACAGACAGGTGCCGATGTCGGTCATGTGCAGACCAAAGATGGCGATGTCGGGTAGAGTAAGACCGATGTCGGTCATGTAACCGACATCGGCAGTAAGTAAGACCGATGTCAGTCAGGAGGACCGATGTCGGCAGCAGGGACACCAGCGCTGGCAGGTTGGTAGTCAGGGACAGATGCATGGGAACCGACGTCAGTCGGATGCAGACTGTGGGGTGACCGAGGTCGGTCACTGTAACGGATTTTGGGTGGACAGCACATTGTCAAGGAGTCTCAAACACCCATACGGAGGACTGAAGACGTAAGTAGGCCCTCAAATTCCTTGTTCCTCTTCTTTATACATGTTGCTGATTGTAGAGCTGGAAGGATCCAGGAAACAGGTGTGAGCTTGGCATGGATGAGGATGTGATTCCTTGGAGGAGAACCAAACAGGTGTGTTTTTTTTGGTAGGGTTGCCAGCTGGTATGAAAGCACAGAGACGAATGGATACCTTAGTAAAAGAATAGAGAGAATGGATACGTGAGATGAAAGATCAGGTATATGGTCTTGAGGAGCTGCAGGACAGTGGTACAGGTTTTGACAGGTGGAGGACGAAGCATGGCTTCAATCAATGTCAGGGTAACTACTGTGGTTTTGTCTTACCAGGTGGATGATGAGTCATGACATCATTCTGTTATTGTATGTGGATAGTATGCTAGCTAGAAGGGGTGTACATACAGGTTTTTGCTGAGCTAAGGGTAAGATTAGTTCAGTGGCATGTCAGGAAGAGTTTGGAGCAGCGAAATTCTTTGACATGGGAGGCATGTAGATCACAGGTTGATTTTGTCTCGAGTGGGAGCTGATGTGAATCAGGTGTTGGCGAGGTTCAGGATGCAGAGCCAGAGCACACTAAGGGCTGGACAGGTACAGTGTCTGAAATCACATGAGGTCTAGTATAGACCTGAGTATTCCCATGCAGTGGAAGCTGTCAGAGAGTTAGGAGCCAATTCGGGGAAGTGAGTTCTCAGGTATTTGAGAGGGACCAGCATCAGTTATACATGCAGGGTCAGGACTTCACTACATGTGTTTGTAGTTTCGGATGTGGCAGGGTACTCGGATGACAGGAGGTACATCACAGGTTGTGTGGTGGGTTGTCTTCAGGATTGATCTTGAAGAGGGATACAAACCAGGAAACAGATTAGATGAAGTATAGGTATAGGTACAGTGTAGCTGTTTATCTCCAAGTGGGAGATTGTTAGGTTGTGGAGCTAAAAGCTTCACTGATGCAGACATGGAGGAGGTTGCAGGAGAGTTGTAGAAGTGTCACAGAGACTGGCGTTTGGTCTGGCCAACCGACGTTGGCAGTATTGGACAGGAAGGCAACTGATGTCGGTCATAGATCGGCCGGCGTCGGCGACCCCCAGGCGGACAGGGACCGACGTCGATCGCCTGTGTGGTTCGGACTGCGCTTATTACGGGCAATTAGCTAACAAACCAAGTGTTTGCATGAAGAGAGCTATTTTTAGACTGAGAGCTGCGGATCTAATTATTGTAATTAGATGTCTAATTATTGTTTGGATGAGATCTATATAATAGACTCATGGTTGTATTGGAAAGGTGTTCTAGTTTGAGTTGAGCAAAGTTTGTTCCTTCTATGTGTGAGGTGAGCAAGGGTGTTCCTCCTAGTTCCACAGTACCAGGTGTAGGTGCTGGATTGGAGAATCAGCAGGGTTCTTCATGTATGTAGGATCTTGGTCACAGTTGTATGGCCTATATAGGAGATCTACATGGTAAGTAAGATCATTGATCTACAGGTGTATGTGTGTGCAAGGTCAAGGTTCACAGGTGAGCAGAACCGTGTTTGATTTGCAGGTGTGCAGGATCATATAGATAGCAGCACAACAGGGAGCAGTATCAGGTAGGATCTACTTGGAGTACAGGTGTGTACTCGGATAGAGCTAAGAGGAAGGCAAGGGAGTTCCTTCCATAAGTATGGTCTGTTGAAGTGCAGGTTATTGCAGGTTCATGGGAGATCTACTTGAAGTACCTTGAGTACTTGTGGAGCACGTGGAGTGCTTGTGGAGTGCGTGTAGCACTTGTGGTGTGCGTGGAGCACAGGAGGTGAACACCAACTCTGTATTTGAGTTGGGTGTTGGGACCTGAGAGGGAGAGCTTTGGGGAGAAGATTTACTGTTCACTTGAGGTGTGGGAAACCTCTGTAAGGTGGTGGAGAAGAAGTGGCATCTTCTTTATTGTATTCTTTTCTGTATAAAGTGTTAATACAATTTGTGTATTGTCTCTCATATCTTGTGTTATTCTAAATTCTAGTTACTTGGTGAATCTGGTTAATTTCCGCATATTAAGTTGATTGGTTTGGTAGTCAATTGTATGCTTCCGGTTTATCTCCCAACAGTTGCATCTACTAGGTCCCATTAAATCAAGCATTTTTGCATAAATTTTTGAATTTTATCTTGTATATTTAACTCAAATAATTTAATTTCAAAAATTCATAGTATTTTCCAAAAACATTTTTGAAAAGTCCCTAGTTGCATGTACTAACTCCTATTTTGCTTCTTGAGGTATCACCTTATATGTTTGCCAGTTTAGTATCCTTTTTGCGCAAATTCTAATTCATTATTTTTTGGACCTTGCATTTCTTATATTCAATACTTTCCCTTTCTAGCACATTGCCTATTAACACTTATTAAAAAATATTTAAATACATTTCAAGTTATTTTCCTAGTTTAACAATGACCCAATATACTAGTTTTGATGAAACTGATAAAAGAGAACTTCAAGAACTCTTAACTAAACATCTAGATATGCAAGATGACATGCTTGAAATTCTATAAGAGGACTAATAAAAAGTGAAAAATGGTCAATATTTTCAAACCACAAAGCAACCAGTTGAAAATGATACTACAAGGGCAACTATGTCTCAATAACCCCCTATTACAGTCCAACCTACCTCTTTGCCACCAGTTACAACTAGTACATTCCTCTCTCCTAATTTGGTCACCCTTGTGCAAAAGATAAGATCCCCTCAATCCAAGGTGCTACATCTTGAGCAAGGTTCCACTAGACCTACATAGGCTTTGTATTCTTTTGATCTTCTGTATACACCGTTAACACATCTAATTGCTTCTACACCCTTGCCACAATGTTTAGTTCAACCTAAGTTTACACTTTATGATGGCAAGGGTGATCTAGAGACACATTTGAGAGATTTTCATGCAGCATGATTTTATTATA
This sequence comes from Torreya grandis, assembly GCA_037957365.1. NCBI lineage: Eukaryota > Viridiplantae > Streptophyta > Pinopsida > Cupressales > Taxaceae > Torreya > Torreya grandis. The sequence continues at coordinate 553,302 of JARHVA010004175.1, forward strand.
TACCAAATGACTAGCTACTTACTAAGTTATTTCCATGAAGTCTAAAGGATTATGCTTTAAAATGGTTTTATAGTCTATCAAATTAGTCATTCAATGCATTCAATCCTTTAACTGACATGTTCTTAGCACATTTTAGTATCAACATTGGTGATAAGGTCTCTCATGCACAAATTGCACAATAGAAATAGAAATCAAATGAACATCTCACAGACTATGTTCTTCGATATAAGACCATTTTGGCTAATATGACTAGCCCCATGCTAGATCAAAGTTACAAGATCTCTTAAAATAGATACTTCTACCAGAATTTCATGAATATATTATGTTTAAAAGATTCTCTTCCTTTACTGAATTATAACATACATTAAAATAAAGAGAAGTGAAGCTCATTTCAATGGGCAAAATCAAGTATATAATCATTCTAGACACAAAAAACAAGAGTAATAGCAAGTCCCATAGAAGATCAAAGTCAATGATAACAAGAATTAGAATCAACCAATAGTTAATGTAGCTTTAGATCCCCCATAATGTGTGGTTTTATTTTCACCTCCTCAATGTGAATTTACCAATCTACCAGTTTCTCCAACTAGAGTTTTACAATAGTTATTGGAATGTAACATCATTATGCTCCCTCTTATTTAGGAATTTGACCTAGCAAAGCCTCTTTTATGGAGATATGATCAATAAGCATTTTGTGATTTTCATAGGGTATCAGGCCACACTACAAATAGATGCATCAGTTTCAGATATAAGATACAAGACTTGATAGATGACAACCTACTTGATTTTGGTACTTTAGTTGAGCCTCCATAGGCTAAGCCAACATAGGATAAATCTTTTAGAATATTATTAAATCCATTCCCACAACATTCTAAGAAAGAGAAAGGGGACACATCATGTGTTCACCACACATACCATGCACATCATGCACCAGTTACATACTAGGCACCTTCAGTTGAATCACATCCTTTGAGTGGTATGATAGGTGTGTGTGAGTCCAAGGTTCCAACTAGACCTTAAATATCCTTCTCAGATTAGGATATTGTTGAGGATAATTTATATTATAATGTACTATCAGCCCATTCATAGTGTTCTCATCGATAATGGTTCTAGTGTCAACATGTGCACTATTACATTATTACAACATTTGGGCTATTCAGAGAAGAATATCACTATGATAAATACAATTATCAGTGGATTTATTGGGTACATATAGATTTAATTAGGTGATATTTTACTTCCTTTATAGACTAGTCTAACACATGTGACCACACATTTCACTATATTTCCTTGTACAAGAGTTTTTGATATGTTACTTGGTCTCCCATGGATTGAAAAATATTGAGTAGTACTATTTATAGTTCACAGATGCATGAAATTCATTCACACTAATAATGTTATTATAGTTTTGGAGTTTTATATGAGTTACCACTCCATACTTCAAAGCCATCTCTTTTGTAGTCACTAGATCTAGCTTCTACACTAGTTTTGGTTTCCCCACCAGTTACAATTCATCCTTTAATATAGATTCAAACACAATTGAGGCATCCATCACTAGTAAATATTATTCATACACCTCCACCACTTTAAGACTTTAAACAAATTCCAACTATAGTATGCACACCCATAGCAGTGTCATTGAGATCTCATGCATCTACACATATAGCACATGTTCAGAGATCTTATCCTACTTCTAGATGGGTCCTTAAGAGCCCTAGAATTTCATCCACTTCTCAAAGTTACAAAGGGAACCAAAAGTTAGTTTCTACTTTAAAGATTTTAGAACATTAACAATGCACATAGATTTTTAAATCATAGTCTCAACCTTTTCATCATGTTTCATGATCTCGCACGATACCATTATTTGATATGGGATACCATGAAAGGGAGTCTCTGTTGGAAATATTGTCATTGATGTCAAAGGTCTAGTATTATTGGTGATAAAGGCCCCATTACATTTAATGTTGTTTGTAATAAATATATCTTGGCTAATATGAGTTAATATTTATTTAATATTAACAAATATATTTTTGGTTGCATATGAGACAAAAGAAGGGCCCATGGAGAAGTCGAAGAGCCACGGGGTAAAGATAAAAGAAGGATGGGATGCATTTTCCCATGAAGAGTCATCTTGGGGAATACCAAGAGTCACCAAGTGAAGACAAAAGAGTAAGGGCATAATTTCTCATGAAGGGACACTTTAAGGAATACGAAAAGTCACCAAAGATAAGGACAAAAGTGGGAAGGACATTTTTGGTCATGAAGGGTCACCACATGACTTTTCAAAGGCTTGAATATGAAGGGTCATACAATTTTGGTGCCATTTTCCATGAGGATTAAAGGGTCACAAAGGGGGAAGGCCAAAGGTCATTTGGAAAGCTATAAATAAAGGCTTGAGAAGCCATTTGTAAATATGGAAGAGAGAGGTTGATTTGATATTGTAATATCTAGCTTAGAAGAGCAATTGTGAGAGATGAATATGATTTGTATTTGTTATATCTAGCTTAGAAGAGCAAAGGTGAGAGAGAGGAAGGAGATGTTGTATTGATCTATCATTTGTTGAGATAGCAAAATTAAGAGATAGGTGTGTGGTATACACAAAGGGGTTGGTACTCACGAATTGTTGTTAGGTTGGTACTCGGCAAAGGGGTTGGTGCTCTTGTGGGTTGGTGCTCATGAATAGTTGTTGGGTTGGTGCTCAGCAAAGGGGTTTGAAGCTCCTGTGGGTTGGTGCTCATGAATTATAGCTGGGTTGGTACTCAAAAAAGGGGTATGGTGCTCCTATGGGTTTGTTCTCATGAATATACTTGAGATTGTTCTCCATGGTTTTTCCCACATTGGGTTTCCACGTTATATCTGGTGTGTCTCTCTATCTTGTGTGATGTTTATTGTTTGAGTTTTATTACATATCTTGAATGTTTGATTAAGTGGAATTTGATAAAGGGAAAGTTTTATAAAGATATATGATATACTGAATCACCCCCCCTCTCAGTATATCCCATGCTTAACAATTGGTATCAGAGTAGGTTCCTTTAGAAACGGTTTAACAGCTTGAAGGTAGATCAAAGAAAAGCATAAGATGGCCAAGTAGCTAAAGAAGGAGAATAAAGAGTTGAAATATATGGTTGAGGCTCTTAAGTAAAGGTGTGTATCTTGGATTCTAAGTTGGCTATAGAAGTAAAATAAAATAAGATATTTATTCAGGATCTTAAGAATCAGTTAGAGGTTGCAAATTCAATTTTAACATCAAAAGAAGAAGATTGTAATTAGTTGAAGGTTGAGTTAGGTTCTTTAAAGGATAATCATGAGAAGCTTATACTCAAGGTTGAAAAATATCATGAAATATTAGTCCAAGGAAAGAAGGATGCAAGTTTTGCAGGCAAATCAAAGAAGCCAATCAGGCGGCCCAATGCTTTCAAGTTTTCAAATTCTTTTGATGGCCATTGTTTTGTTTGTCATCATGTTGGTCATAGGGAAAGAGATTGTATGAGGAGAAGCAATGATTCAAAGGGAGATCTTAGTCACATTCAAGAAAAAAGTATGAGAAATATTGTTTGCTTTTGTTGTCATGAGGTTGGCCATATTTCTAGATTATGCCAAAATAAAGTAAAGAGATATTCAAGGTATGTCAAAGGATATAGAGACCCTAGAAAATATGAGAAAAGACAAATTTAGGTTTGGAGACCTAAAATAGTAAAGGTTGATCAGGTTGAGTTTAAGAGTGAAAATGAATTACTTGCTATAGTAGATAAAGAATCAGAAAGGAAGGATTGTACAGAATGTCTTGTTACATTTGAGCATGAGCTTTGTCAAGATAAGATAGTTGCAAAAGTTGAGAAGATGAATAACATCATAAGTGATAAGGTTAGTAAGTTAAAAAGGTTAGACAAGCTTAAACAGATTCTAAAAGAAAAACACAAGAAGATCAAGGAAGAAACAAAGGAGAAGTGGGAATCTCCTGATATTTGTTTCTAGGACCCTTTTATGTGGGGGTGTCTCTTTTAGGCTTCAAGGAGACACTTTTAAGAAAAATTGAAGCATGGTGGATGCTATTGGGTCTTGGATTTGTTGCATGACAAGAAGGTGAGTTGACAGATTAATTTGTATATCTTTTGAGGGAATAGATTTTTGAAGAAAATTTTGCATCAGTATTATGGTTTGAGACTATTAGAATGATTCTCGCATATGCAGTGTTTCAAATGATTATGATCATAATAAATTAGAATGTTGAAAAAGAGCTAGCAATTTCAGAAAGAAGGAAAATAATACTCATGTAGATTCAATGAAGAAGGATCAAAGTTTCAAAGCTCCATTCATCAGGAAGAAGGTTCAGACTGTTCATGGCAGAAGAAACAACCTGAAGATTCTATGTTGATACAAACATATTTGCATGTAAGAAATGAAGATCAGCCATGGTTTGTTGATAGCAGATGTTCGAAGCATATGATAGGAGATAAGAGTAAAGAAGATCAATGGTGGCATAGTGAAATTTGAAGATAAAACCACTACCAGGATAGCCAAAAAAGGTATTTTAAGTTTGGATCTTAGTAGAACCAAAGCTATGAATGTTTTTTAAGCATAATCTATTGAGTGTAAGTCATATATGTGATCAAGGATACACCTTAAATTTTCATGTGGAAGGTTGTGAGATTAGAAGAAAATATTCAAATGAGTTGATTGCAAATTCTCAAAGGGCAGGCAATGTTTTAATCAGATATCTTCTCAAAGACACATAAGAGGAGTTGGGAATCATTTCTATTACTTCCTACCATTAATGTTCAGCATCAGTTAAGGGGGAGCTAAGTGTTAGCTCCAGGTAGGCCCTTTGCCATTGATGTCAAAGGGGGAGAATAATAGGTACAAGTATAAGTGTAGAAAATAGGTATAGGGAACAGGTACATGTTGCTACAGTAAGGGAGAGTTACTGTATGTTTTCAGATGACAGGATGTGCAGGTGACAGGATGTGGCAATTTTAGGATTGAGGTTGCCATCAATGACAAAGGGGGAGATTGTTGTAAATATTGTCATTGATGTCAAAGGTCTAGTATTATTGGTGATAAAGGCCCCATTGCAGTTAATGTTGTTTGTAATAAATATATCTTGGCTAATATGAGTTAATATTTATTTAATATTAACAAATATATTTTTGGTTACATATGAGACAAAAGAAGGGCCCATGGAGAAGTTGAAGAGCCATGGGGTAAAGACAAAAGAAGAATGGGATGCATTTTCCCATGAAGAGTCATCTTAGGGAATACCAAGAGTCACCAAGTGAAGACAAAAGAGTAAGGGTCCAATTTCTCATGAAGGGACACTTTAAGGAATACGAAAAGTCACCAAAGATAAGGACAAAAGTGGGAAGGACGTTTTTGGTCATGAAGGGTCACCACATGACTTTTCAAAGGCTTGAATGTGAAGGGTCATACAATTTTGGTGCCATTTTCCATGAGGATTAAAGGGTCACAAAGGGGGAAGGCCAAAGGTCATTTGGAAAGCTATAAATAAAGGCTTGAGAAGCCATTTGTAAATATGGAAGAGAGAGGTTGATTTGATATTGTAATATCTAGATTAGAAGAGCAATTTTGAGAGATGAATATGATTTGTATTTGTTATATCTAGCTTAGAAGAGCAAAGGTGAGAGAGAGGAAGGAGATGTTGTATTGATCTATCATTTGTTGAGATAGCAACATTAAGAGATAGGTGTGTGGTATACACAAAGGGGTTGGTGCTCCTGTGGGTTGGTGCTCATGAATTATTGTTGGGTTGGTGCTCGGCAAAGGGGTTGGTGCTCTTGTGGGTTGGTGCTCATGAATAGTTGTTGGTTTGGTGTTTGGCAAAGGGGTTTGAAGCTCATGTGGGTTGGTGCTCATGAATTATAGCTAGGTTGGTACTCTACAAAGGGGTATGGTGCTCCTGTGGGTTTGTTCTCGTGAATATACTTGAGATTGTTCTCCATGGTTTTTCCCACATTGGGTTTCCACATTATATCTGGTATCTCTCTCTATCTTGTGTGATGTTTATTGTTTGAGTTTTATTGCATATCTTGAATGTTTGATTAAGTGAAATTTGATAAAGGGAAAGTTTTATAAAGATATATGATATACTGATTCACCCCCCCACTCTCAGTATATCCCATGCTTAACAGTCTCACCTGAGACTCATTGGTTAGTATCATTTCTTCTCCTTCTTTCTTACACATAGTTTAAAATATCAAAAATACCAAAAACATTTAAATATATAAAAAAACACAAAAGCATTTTGATTGTATGAATCATCCAAACTTTACATTGCTACTACTATGTTAGGACTTACATTTGTTGTTTCATGTTATTGTTTGTTGATTTATCTACCTTACCATGATTCACTTGATATTTTTTGAGTGTGTGTAATGACATCCAGCTACTTGATTGCTTCACTCTACCCATTGAGGGTGCATCCTAATTCTACACTTAAGACACACATTGATATACATACCCACTAGGGGTATCTTCTACATGACTACACCATCCAGGTTATGTCATTCCTACACTACACACCCTAAGTTATCATGTTGATGTACATTACTTACTAGATTACATAGATTATATATCAACATTTCACTAGTATCTAGCACTTGTGTATTTCTTTAACGTATACCTAATCTTGTACTAACCATGTCTTTCATACTTTCACTCTTGCTTTGATTATTTAGATGTGATCTTATCTTTTTAGTTATTACATGCTTTCTCTTCTTTCTTAGTGTAGCTTGTTGGATTGCATTTTTAGTTCCTGCTTATCTCTTGTATGTGCATTAGGAAATTTTCTAATGTCTTATGCTTCAATTCATGTGTGTGCCTTAGGACATTTTCCAATGTCCATTGCATGTACTCTTTTATGTGCCTATGGCCCTTGTTCCAATCTTACTTGTTTCTATGATATGTGCATACGGCATTTGAGCATGCCTTATATGATTATTTTCCAGTATGAGTGAAATGTGCACATGTCCCTTATTTGCTTAACCCCTTGGACACTCTTGTATTCTTCTTGCTTCTTACTCCATGTGTTTGTTACTTGATTGCTTTTTTATTATTATAATTCCATGATGACCATCATGATCCATCCCTCCTTGCTAAAAACTAACACTTAGAATTTTATTTCAGTACATTATACATGATTTTACATTTATTATATCTATCTAGGCATACCCCTATTTATCTAACAATCTCTCAATATAAACATTACTATATCTCAAGATATCTTATTGATTATCATTGTTATATCATGTATATTTCCATCTTAACACACTTACATGGCTTCTTCTTCTGAGGGTAGTCATTACAGGGTACTTATTCCTACCTTCAAAAGAGGGGGAAACAAATAGAGGTTTTGTCATAGAGATCATAGCTCCTAGTGGTTGAAACAATAATTTTCAGAATGCTCAAAATAGAATTCAAACATCAAACCAAGAAGAATAGACCAAGTAGACATTATAGAATCTATAACAGTAATCAGATTTGGCCTTATAAAATAGTGATAAATTTGGAATACAACACCAAATAATAGGGTGTCCTATTTTCATCACTCCTATCTAGAACACAAAAAAATTAGTTTTTCAAAACTAGATATAAAGGTGAGTTTAGTCACAGGTTTGTCAGCTCATCATAGTCTACATTCAGTAGATTTTAGTATAATTTTTGCTAAGAGAATCTAGATATAGGAGGCATTATGCATCGCATGATGGCTCTCACTTCCAATTTTAGATTAGGTAGTTGATATAACTTTTAGATTAAAATCCATGTTTCAAACACCAGTTATTGGGGGTAATGTGCATGACACATTGGTCTTCCCCTTTTTTTGATTTTAGTTTATTTCTCAAGATTTTCTTAGTAATTGTGTGCCTTAATCCATCTTTAGGTGGTTGGAATCATTTTTCAAGTTTGTCTTTCATACAATATTAACTTCTTAATTCCTTGAGTTCCTGAGTTTTCTTTCACATAAGCATATTGCACCAGTTTTGGATTGGCTTTCATACAAGATCAATCTTCATCTTATGAAATGGTCAAGAGTGGCTTAGTTTCTAGCATACATTTGGTTGTCCATGCCAACATTTTTAGGTTATAGTATATTCATGGGCTTCAGGAGCCATCTCATATGATATCTATTTCATACTGGTATTACTTCATAGCTTCACTTCATAGGGAAATAATGTAGCCAAAGGTCCAGCTAGCCTTTGTATTCTTGAGCCACCTATTCAAAGGGATTAGACATAGATTACAAACATTGATTGACACACACATGATTTTTTAGCTTCACTTAGTATGCAATGATGGAGCCAAAGGGCATGCCTTTGAATTTTTGAGCCACTTTTTAGGGAATTGAGCACTTAACTCCATTCATAATATTACTTTTGGTACAACACACACCCAACACAATCTAACATCATAATAGGTCTTGTATTGGTTCACGTACATGATGAGGTGTATTTGTTCCTTTTTCTTCCTCTCTCTCTCTTAACTAGATTTTTTACGTTCTTATTTTAGATATAGTGTATCTAGTAAAAATTGATCTACTATATATTTTTCATTATAGATTCACATTTTGTATTGTGATTTCTCTATGCACATCTATCATCACACAACTTCATGAGCTTTACCTTTACAAGTAAGTTCAGGTACACTTTGTATTTTTCCTTTATCCTAGCATTTTGCTTTACTAATCACTAGAATAAAGGGGGGTAAATGTAGTCATATAAAATGAAAAATTTGGTTACTTAGAGTATGGCTAATGACACCCAATCCATAGGTCCTCCTACTTACTTACACAACCCTTTTAGGCTCTTTTTACACTGATTCCTAGTCATCCACAACCTTCTAAACTTAACCCTTGTAGACCCAAGTAGCTCTCTCAGGCCCAAATCCATCCCCCCTAGGTCTCATTCCCTCTAGATAATAGTTTCCAAGTTAGACAGGAGCACTGAAACCTAAGGTGTCTAATTTTTATCACTATTATCCAATGCAAAATAGGTTTTAATGGTCATTTTATCTTAGATCCTTACCTAATTTGCGTCAGGTTCACCAAATTTTTTATTATTTTTTGGAAATTAAGTGTTTTATTCCTCAATAATAAAGGGTCTAGAATATGATGAAATTAGTAAATAATATGCATAATTTCCTTTTTTAAAATAGTAATAAGTGAGAGAAAATATGACATAGCTTAATCTAGATTATTTCGACTAAGATAGAGTTTGATACTAGAGGAACAAGATTGGGATACTATCACAAACTAAGATCTAGAGTTTGATTCTTGGTTAGACAAGACCACTAAAAATAGGTTACCCTATTGTTTGATGTTATAGTCATATTATTTTTTCTATTGTCCAAACTACTCATAGAGAAATCACTTTTTTGGGTTTTGTTCATAGCATCTATGTGAGACTATGTATCAAATTCTAGATCCTTGTTATCAGCAAAAGTCCTTATAGAGCTAATTATTTATGTGTTTTGGTCTTATACACAATTAAATATAACTTTGGTATATAGGGAAAAGGGGTTAGTGTGTAAAGTATATGTTTGGTGCACTTCACACCCCATGTGTGGGAATGCTTCTTGCATACCAATACTTCGAGGATGGATCAAGTTATATGTAGTTCTCCCATTGAAGTGTTTAGTGTAATAGTGTGATGAAAATGCAAAATTGGGTGTACTTGGAATGACTAGGGACTAGTATAAGCATTTTAATAAGATTTAAATACTATTATATGGTTATATATAGAGAATAGGAATAAGTGCTTGAGTGATCTTGCTTGTATTCTTACTTCTCTCTTGTAAATGAGTGTCAACCCTTCTAAATGGACTTTGAATGGATTTTTATAGTGGATTTAATGATCATGGGTTAAAGAAATTTTCATTAGGCTAAATAAATTAGGATAGGGATCCAATAGAAAATAACTGTTAGGACCTATTTTGCACTTGGACAACAACACTAAAAACTAGACACCTTAGATTTCAGTGCTCCTATCAAACTTGGGTGCTATTGTCTAGAGGGAATGAGACTTAGGGGGATGGATCTAGGTCTAAAATAGATATCTATGTCTATAATGGTTAAGTATAAAAGGCTATGGATAACTAGGAATCAATGAAGAAGATCCTAAAAGGGTTATGTAAAGCAAGTAGGAGGACCTAAGGATTGGGTGTCATTAGCCATACTCTAAGTAACTAAATTTTACATTTTATATGACTACATTTCCCCCCTTTATTTAGGTATGCCATTTGGATCCATCATTACCTACTAAGTGAAGCTAATGAATCATGTATGTTTCAATCGATGTTTGGACTGTGTGTCCAATCCTTCTGAATAGGTGGCTCAAGAATAAAAAGCTAGTTAGACCTTTGGCTCCATTGTTGCCCTGTGAAGTGAAGATATGAAGTAATACCAGTATGGAATAAATGTCATATGAGATGGATCCTAAATCCCATGAATGTACTATGATCTGACAATGTTAGTGTGGATAGCTAAATCTATGCTATAAACTAGGCCACTTTTAGCCATTTCAAAAGATGGATATTGAGCTTGTATGAAATCCATTATAAAACTAGTGCAATAGGCTTATATAGAAGCTAACTCAGGAACTTAGCTACTTAAGAAGTTAATATTATATGAAATACAAACTTTAAAAAAGGATGCCAACCACTTGTAGATGGAGTAAGGCATTCAAATACTAATTAAATCTTGGGAAATAAACTAAACTCAAAAAAAGGGGAGGACTAATGTGTTATACATATTGCCCCCAATAACTAATATTTGGAACAAGGATTCTAATATATAAGCTATATCAATTGCCTAATCTAAAACTAGAAGTTATATCCATCATGTCGTGTATGATTCCACCTATATCTAAATTCTCTAAGAAAAAACTATACTAAAATCTATTGAATCTAGACTATGTTACACTGACAAACCTATGACTAAATTCACCTTTGTGTTTGTTTTTAGAAAAACTAATTTTTATATTGTATAGATAGGAGAACCAAAAATAGGACACCTTGTTATTTGGTGATATAGTCTAACTTTGGCACTATTATCTCGGGCTAAATCTAATGATTGTTTTAGATTCTCTGATGTCTAGATTCTATTTTGACTGTTCTAAAAATTGTTGTTTCAACCATGAAAAACTTTGATATCTATGATAAAACCTTTGTTTGTTACCTCCTCTTCTAAGGGTAGGAATAAGTACCCTATAATGACTACCCTCAGAATAAGAAGCCCTGTAAGTGTGTTAAGCTAGAAATATACATGATATAGCAATGATAATCAACAAGGTATCTTGAGATATAAAAATATTTGTATTGAGATATTGTTATATCAGCATGGGTATGTCTAGATAGACACAATAAATGTAAAATCATGTGCAATATACTAAAATAGAATTGATAGAGTTAGTTGTTAGTTGTTATCAAGGAGTAATGGAGCATGATGTCCATTATGGCATCTAAGAAAGCAAGGAAAATTCATGATATGGATTATGAAATTACAACTATCAAAAATTAGTCAAGCAACAAGCACATGGAGCAAGAAGAAAGAAGCATACAAGAGTGGCCAAGGAAGAAAATAAGGGACATGGACACATGTCACTCATACTAGAAATAAATCATACAAGGCATGTTCAAATGTTACATTCACATACCATAGAAACAATAAATATTGGCACGAGGGCCACAAGAACATAGAAGAGTACAAGAAAGGGACATTGAAAAATATCCTAAGGTAAACACATGAAAAGAAGCAAAGGACATTGGAAAATGTCCTAAGGCACATATAGGAGACAAGAAGGAACTGGAAATGCAATCCAAAAAGCTATGCTAAACAAGAAGAGAAATCATGTAATAAATATAAAGATAATATCACATCTAACTAATCAAAACAAGAGTGAAAGTATGCAAGACATGTTTAGTACAAGACTAGGTATATGCTAAAGAGATACACAAGTGCTAGAAATTTGTGAAATGTCAATATAGTAATCTATGTAATCTAGTAAGTAATATTTATCAACATGATAATTTAGGGTGTGTATTGTAGGAATGACATAACCTATATGGTGTAGTCATGCAGAAGATTTCCCCAATGGGTATGTATATGGATGTGTGTCTTAAATGTATAAGTAGGATGCCCTCTCAATGGATAGAGTGAATTAGTCAGGTAGTTGGATGTCACTACAAACACTCAAAAAATATCAAGTGAAGCATGATAATGTAGATAAATAGACAACTAATACCATGAAATAATAAATGTAAGTCTTAGCATAATAGTAGAAATGTAAAGCATGGATGATGCATACAATCAAAATGTTTTTGTGTTTTTATATATATTTGAATGTTTTTGGTATTTTTGATATTTTGAACTATGTACAAGAAAGACTGAGAAGAAATGATACTAACCGATGAGTCTCAAGTGAGACTCCCTATCATGGTGTCTTGTATCAAATAATAGTATCATGTGAGATCATGAAGCATGATGGAAAGGTTGAGACTATAATTCTAAAAGTTGTGTACATTATAAATATTCTAAAATCTCTAAATTAGAACTTGATTTGGGGTCCCTCTATAACTTTGAGAAGTGGATACAATTGTAGGTCTCTTAGGGACCCATCTGGAAGTAAGAGAATCTCTTTAAACATGTTCTTTATGTGTAAACATATGAGATTTCAATGACACTACTATGGGTGTGAACACTATAGTTGAAATTTGTCTAGTGTCTCAAATTGTGGAGGTGTATGAATCCTCTATACTAGTGATGGATGCCTCAACTGTGTCTAAATCTATACTGGGGGAAGAATTGTAACTAGTGGGTAAATTGAAACTGGTGTAGAATATATAACTAGTGATTGCAAAAGAGATTGTTCTTAAGTGGGGAGTGGTAATTCATATGGAACTCCACCAACTATAATAACTTGATTAACATGATTTAATTTCATGCATCTATGAATTGTAGATGGTACTAATCAAATTTTTTTAATCCATGGGAGACCAAGTAACATCAAAAACTCATGCACTAATAACTATAGTGATATGCGTGGTCACATGTGTTAGACTAATCTATAAAGGAAGTACAATCTCACCTAATGAAATTTGTATGCACCCACTAAATATACTTATAAATATATTTATCAGAGTGATATCCTACTCTAAATAGTCCAAATGCTATAATAATGTAATGGTGCACATGTTGACACTAGAACCATTATTGATGAGAACACTATGAGTGTGTTGATTATGAATATGTGATCTAATAAAGAGTGTATTATAATATAAATTATCCTCAATAATCTCCTTATCTAGTAAGGATATCAAAGGACCCTAGACTCACACACACCTACCATACCACTCAAAGGATGTGATTCAACTAAAGGTGCCTGGTATGTAACTAGTGGATGATGTGCATGGTATGTGTGGTGAACACCTGATGTGTCCCCTTTCTCTTTCTTAGAATGATATAGGAATAGATCTTATAAAACCACATGATCAAGTGGCTCTATAACTATATTTACTGTTGGTTAATTTTGATACTTGTTATCATTGATTTTGACCTTGTTTGGGTCTTTTCTATTACTCTTGTTTGGTGTGTCTAGAATGCTTGTATACTTGAGTTTGCCCATTAAAATGAGTTTCACTTCTCTTTATTTTAATGTATGTTACAATTCAGTGAAGGAGAGAATCTTTTGAATCTAATAGATTCATACAATGCTAGTAGAAGGCTCTATTTGAAGAGATCTTGTAACTTTGATCTACCATGGGGCTAGTCATATTAGCTAAAATGGTCTTATATCGAAGAACATAGTATGTGAGATGCTCATTTTATTTTTTGTGAAATTTGTGCATAAGAGACCTTATCACCAATGTTGATACTGAAATGTGCTAGGAATATGTTAGATAAAGGATTAAATGTATTGATTGACTGATTCAGTAGACTATAGAACCATTGTAAAGCATAATCCTTTATACTTCATAGAAATAGCTTGGTAAGTAACCAGTCATTTGGTGCATAATCCAAGCATGCTACGTGAAAATATCTCAAATGTGTCTCTATATCACCCTTTCCATCATAAAGAGTAATCTTAGCTTAAACAAAACCTTGTGGTAAGGGTGTAGAAGTAATGTGATATGCCAATAGTGTATGTAGAAGAGAAAAAGAGTCTAAAGCCTGTGTAGGTCTAGTGGCACCTTGCTCAAGATGTATCACCTTGAATTGAAGAGATCTTATCTCTTGAACAAGGGCTAACACATCAATATAAAGGGATGTACTAGCTCTAACTAGTGGCATAGAGGTAGTTTGGCCTGCTATAGGGGTTGTTGAGACATAGTCACCCCCGTAATGTCATTTTCAACTGGTTTCTCTATGGGGTTGGCAAACTCAACTTGTTTAGCCTTTTTGATTTCCATGATAGATTTCAAAATTAGTGTAAGATATTTATGTTGTTCCTTAATTATTTCCCTAAAATTTTGGAGGATCAAATCTTCATTGAGTATAACTTCATTATCAATAATAGGTGGAAGTGGATCAGCAGTCCAATGTGATGGAACATGAGCATCAAGGTGTACATCATCAGTGGAATTATCATATCAATCATTGTTTAAATCATTCATATTAAAATTGGTGTAATATGGATGTGTAGAATCTATAGCTAGAATCTGAATTGATTATTTATCCATAGTATATGGTTGATTTAAAAGAATCTAGGTGAATTCAGCTGGGTTGCCACAAAGTCTTGTACTTCATCATGAAGGAAGATATGCAAGGAACTTAGGTGGCATAAGGAAAAGAACTTTGATAATAGTATAAAATATTAAACTGATATAATCTAAACAAAGAATTGGAATATGAATAAAAAGGATACGGAGCTCCCAAACATGTAAGGTCATACAACAAAGAGCAAAATAGGAGCTAGTACATGCAACTAAGGATTTTCTATGAATTTTTGAAATTAAAATTGAATTTTTGAGTTAAATATACACTTGAAAAATCATAAATTTATGGGAAAATTCTTGATTTACTGGGACTTAGTATATACAACTCGAGTTTTGAGAAAAATAAATTTTTGAAAATTACTATAAATTTTTGAAATTTGAAGTTATTTTTTGATTTTAATATGCAACTAAAAATTTAGAAAAGGATTGGAAAATCACTAGGAGCTAGTTGATGTAACTAGGGTTTAAAATAAATTTATTTTAAAATTTGAGAGGAATTTTTTATTTTAATATTAAAAAAAATAGAAATTAATGTGAAAAAGTAGCTAGGAATTTACCCTAGGGTTTTATGCAAAATTTGAAGTAAGTCAGGTTCACCAAATTTTTTATTATTTTTAGAAAATTAAATGTTTTATTATTAAATAATAAAGGGTCTAGAATATGATAAAATGAAAAAATAATATGCATCGTTAAGATACTATTTTTTGTGATTTAATTGTATTTTTTCCTTTTCTAAAAATATTAATAAGTGAGAGAAAATATGACTTAGCTTACTCCAGGTTGTTGCGGATGACATAGAGTCTGATACTGGAGAAATAAGATTGGGGCACTATCACAAACTAACATCTGGAGTTCATTTCTTGGTTGGATAGGGCCACTAAAAAATAAAACACCCTATTGTCTGGAATTATATTATTGGTCTTATTATTCTTTTCCAAACTGCTCACATAGATATGATTTTTCTAAGTTTTGTTTGTAACATCTATGTGAGCCTATATACCAAATTTTAGATCTTTGATATCAATGGAACCACCTATAGAGATGATTCTTCATATGCTTGTATCTTCTACATAATTAAATAGAACTTTGGCAAATAGGGAAAAGGGGTTAGTGTGTAAAAGATATGTTGGATGTACTTAACACCCCATGTGTGGGCACGCTGCCTATATTTTAAAACTCTGAGGAGGGATGAAGCTATATGTAGTTATCCCATTGAAATGCTTAGTGCAATAGTGTGATAAAAATGTAATTAAATGAAAAACTAGGTGTACTTGGAATGATTAGGGACTGGTATAAGGGTTTGAATAATCTTTAAATACTATTAGATGGTTCTATGTAGAGAATAGGGATAAGTGCTTGAGTAATCTTGCTTATATTCTTGCTTCTCTCTTGTAAATGAGTGCCAACCCTTCTAAATGGACTTTGAATGGCCTTTTATAGGGGATTTAACGATCATGGGTTAAATGAATTTAGATTAGGCTAATATGAAGTAAGATAAGGATCTAGAATAAAATAATCATTAGAACCTATTTTTCACTTAGACAATAACACAGAAAGCTAGACACCCTAGGGTTCAGTACTTTTGTCCAACTTAAGCGCTATTTTCTAGAGGGAATGAGACTTAGGGGGATGGATCTGGACCTAAGATAGATACCTAGGTCTACAAGGGTTAAGTCTGGAAGGTTTTGGATGACTGGGAATTAATGAAAGAAGAGCCTAAAAGGGTTATGTAAGCAAGTAGGAGGACCTATGAATTGGATGTCATTAGCCATACTCTAAGTAACCAAATTTTGCGTTTTATATGACTATATTTGTCCCTCTTTTATTCTAGTGATGCAACAAATAAAAATAAAAGGATAAAGGAAAAAAAAAGAAACCACATCTAAAATTGCCTACAAAGGTGAAGTTCATGAAGTTGTGTGATGTTGGATGTGCATAGAGAGATCAAAATGCAAAGTGTGACTCTGTAATGAAAAACATAGAGTAGATCAGTTCTTACTAGATATGTTATATCTAAAATAAGAATGTATAAAATCTACCTAAGAGAGAGAGGAAGAGAAAGGAACAAATACACCTCACTGAGTATGTGAACTAATACAAAACCTATTATGATGTTGGATTGTATTGGATGTGTGTTGTACCAAAATTTATATCGTGAATAGAGTTGATTACTCAATTCCCCAAAAAGTGGCTCAAGAATACAAAGGTAGGCCATTTGGCTCCATCATTAACTACTGAGTGAAGCTAATGAATCATGTGTATGTCAATCAATGTTTGGACTATGTGTTCAATCCCTCTAAATAGGTGGTTCAAGAATACAAAGGCTAGTTAGACCTTTGGGTCCATCATTGCTCCATGAAGTGAAGCTATGCAATAATACTAGTATGGAATATATGTCATATGAGATGGCTTCTAAATCCCATAAATGTACTATCATTTGACAATGTTGGTGTGGATAGCTGAATGTATGCTAGAAACTAGGCCACTCTTGGCAATTTTGAAAGATGGAGATTGATCTTGTATAATAGCCACTCTAAAACTGGTATAATAGGCTTATATGGAAGCCAACTCAAGAAATCAGTTACTTGAGAAGTTAAGTTTGTATGAAATTCAAACTTGAAAAAGGATGCCAACCACTTGTAGATAGAGTGAGGCATGCAACTACTAAGAAAAGCTTGGGAAATAAATTAAACTTAGAAAAAAGAGAGGACTAATGTGCCATGCACATTGCCCCTAATAATTAGTGTCTAGAACATGGATTCTGATATGATATTTATATCAACTACCTAATCTGAAATTGGAAGTGAGAGCTATCATGTTGTGCATGATGCCCCCTATATTTGGATTCTCTAAGCAAAAACTATACTAAATTTTTTTAAACCTGGACTATGTTGAGCTAACAAACCTATGAATAAACTCATAGTTCTATCTCTTTATGTTAAAACTCATTTTTTTGTTATCTAAATAAGAACACCAAAAATAATACACCCAACTATTCAACACTATATTCCAGCTTTGGTGTTGTTGTCTAGATTCTTTGATGTTTGCCAGTCTATTCTACGTAGTCTGATGTCTAGATTTTGTTCCAAGTGTTTTGAAAATTATTGTTTCAGCTACTAGAGTTTTGATCTATGTGAAAAACCCCATATTTGTTTTCCCCTCTTTTGAGGTCAGGAATAAGTAATTTTCAATGACTAACCTTAGAAAAAGACTTATAAGTGTGTTAAGATAAAAATATACATGATATAACAATGATAATCAAACAGATATCTTGAGATATAACAATATTTGTATTTAAAGATTATTAGATCAACATGGGTATGCTTAGATAGATATAGAAAATGTAAAAGTATGTGAAATATCCTGAAATATAATTGAAAGTTTTATTTTTTATTTGTTAGTTATTAGCAAGGAGGGATGGAGCATGATGTCCATCATGGCATCCAAGAAAGCAAGAAAAATGCATTATATAGATCATGGCATTACAATGATCAAAAAAATAATCAAAAAACAAGTACATGGAGTAAGAAGTAAGAAGCATACAAGAGTGGCCAAGGGGCCAAGAAAATAAGGGACATGGGCACATGTTACTCATACTGGAAAACAATCATACAAGGCATGTTCAAATGTCACATGCACATACCATACAAATAAGCTAGATTGGCATGAGGTCCATAGGCATATAGAAGAGTACAATCAAGGGACATTGGCTAATTTCCTAAGGAACACACATGAATAAAAGTGAAGGACATTAGAAAATGTCCTTAAGCACATACATGAGACAAGTAGGAACTAGAAATACAACCCAATAAGCTATGCTAAGCAAGAAGAGAAAGCATGTAATAACTAGAAATGCAATATCCCATCTAACTAATTAAAGCAAGAGTGAAAGTATTCAAGACATGTTTAATACAATATCAGGTATATGCTAAAGAGATACACAAATGCTAGATACTAGTGAATTGTCGATATAGTAATCTATGTAATCTAGTAATTAATGTACATCAACATGATAAATTAGGGTGTGTAGTGTAGGAATGACATAACCTAGATGGTTTAGCCATGTATACGATGCCTCCAGTGGATTTGTATATCGATGTGTGTTTTAAGTGTATAAGTAGGATGCCTCTTTAATGGATAGAGTGAAGTAATCAAGTATCTAGATGTCATTCACACACTCAAAAAAGATCAAGTGAAGCATGGTAATGTAAATAAATCAACAAAAAATAGCATGAAACACAAATTTAAGCCATATCATAGTAGTAGCAATGTAAATCATGGATGATGCATACAATTGAAATGTTTTTATATATATTTGAATGTTTTTGGTAATTTTGATATTTTGAATTATGTACCAGAAAGATAGATAAAAAATGATACTAACCATTGAGTCTTGGATGAGATTCCATATCATGGTGTCATGTATCTAACAACAGTATCGTACGATATCATGAAGCAAGATGGAAATGTTGAGACTATGATTTTGAAAGTTGCATGTATTATAAATGTTCTAAAATCTCTGAAGTAGAAATTGACTATGGGGTTTGTCTGTGACTCTAAGAAGTGGATGCAAATATAGAGCCCTTAGGGACCCATGTGGAAGTAGGATAAGCTCTCTAAACATGTGCTCTATGTGTAGATGCATGAGATCTCAATGACATTGCTCTAGGTGTGAATACTATAGCTAAAAGCTATCTAGAGTCCCAAAGTAGTGGAGGTCTATGAATCCTCTGTACTAGTGATGGATGCCTCAAATATGTTTGAATCCATATTAGAGGAAGAACTATAACTAATAGGGAAACTAAAATTGGTGTAGAATCTAGAATCTGTGACTAAAAAATTGATGGCTCTAAAGTAGAGAGTGGTAACTCATATGGAACTCCATCAACTATAATAACCTAATTAGCATGAATTAATTTCATGCATCAACGAACTATAGATGTTACTGCTCAAATTTTTTGATTCCATGAAGACCAAGTAACATATCAAAAACTCTTGCATTGGGAATTATAGTGAAATATGTGGTCACATGTGTTGGACTAGTCTGTAAAAGAAGTAAAATCTCACCTAATGAACTATGTATGTGCCCACTGAATCCATTGATAATGATATTTGTTGGAGTGATCTATTTTTTTGAATAGCCCAAATGCTATAATTATTTAATGGTGCATATGTTGACATTGGAACCATTATTGATGAGAACATTGTGAATGGGTTGATTATGAATATGTGTTATGATAAAAAAACACATTATAATATAAATTATCCTCAATAATATCCTAATCTGAGAAGGATATCAAAGGTCTAGTTGGAACCCTAGATGCACACACAACTATCATACCGCTCAAAGGATATGATTCAAGTGAAGGTGCTTGGTATGTAACTAGTGGAGGATGTGCATGGTATGTGTGGTGAACACCTGATGTGTTCCATTTCTATTGATTAGAATGCTATGTGAATGGATATAAGAATATTTTAAATTCTTTATCCTATGTTGGTTTAGCCTATGAAGGCTCAACTGAAGTGCCAAGATCAAGTACGTTGTCATCTATCAAGTCTTATATCTTATGTCTCAAACTGATGCATCTGTTTATAGTGTGACTTGGTGCTCTATGAAAATCAAAAAAATATTGTTGATCATATCCCCATGGAAGAGGATTTTTTAGGTCAAATTCCTAAATAGGAAGGAGAGTAATAATGTTATATTCCAATCACTACTATAAAACTTTGGATGGAGAACTGGTAGATTGGTAAATGCACACTAAGGAGGTGTTGATAAAACCACATGTTGAGGGGGCTCTATAGCTACATTTATTGTTTCTTTATTTTGATTCTTGTTATCATTGTTTTTGACCTTTTATGGGACTTTGTTATTACTCTTATTTATTGGTCTGGAATGCTTGTATACTTGAGTTTGCCCATTGAAAGGAGTTTCACTTCTCTATATTTTAATGTATGACATAATTTAGTGAAGGAAGAGAATATTTTGAACATAATATATTCATGTAATTCTTGTATAATACTTTGTTTGAAGAGATCCTATAACTCTTGATCTATTATGGGGATAATCATCTTAGCCAAGATGGTATGATATCGAAGCATATAGTCTATGAGATGCTCATTTATTTTTTATTTCTATTGTGTAATTTGTGCATAAGAGACCTTATCACTAATGTTGATACTAAAATGTGCTAAGAACATGTCAGCTAAAAGATTGTATGCATTGACCGACTGATTCAGTAGACTATAGAAACATTGTAAATCATAATCCTTTAGAGTTCATGTAAATAGCTTGGTAAGTAGCTAGTAATTTGGTACATAATCCGAGCATGTTACATGAAAAGCACTCAAATTTGTCTCTAGATCACCCTTGCCATCATAAATAGTAAGCTTAGGTTGAATAAAACCTTGTGATAAGGGTGTAAAATCAATGTGATGTGCCAATGGTGTATGTAGAAGAGTAAAAGAATCCAAAGCCTATGTAGGTATAGTGGCACCTTGCTCAATATGTAGCACCTTGGATTGAAGAGATATTATCTCTTACACAAGGGCTACCACATCAGGAGAAAGGTATGTACTAGCTATAACTGATGGCATAAAGGCAATTTGGGTTGTTATAGGGAGTTGTTGAGACATCATTGCTCCTGTAGTGTCATTTTAAACTAGTTGTTCTATGGTTTGAGAAGATTGACCATTATTCACCTTTTGTTGTTCCTCTTATATAATTATAAGCATGTCATCTTGTATATCTAAATATTTGGTTAAGAGTTCTTGAAGTTCTATTTTATCAGTTTCATCAAAATTAGTATATAGGGACATTGTTAAAGTAGGAAAACAACTTGAAATGCGTTTAAATATTTTAAAATAAGTGTTAATAGGCAATGTGCTAGAAAGGGAAAGTATTGAATATAAGAAATTCAAGGGCTTAAAAATAGTGAATTGGAATTTGTGAAAAAAAGATACTCAATTGGAAACATGTAAGGTGATACCTCAAGAAGTAAAATAGAAGCTAGTATATGCAACTAGGGATTTTTCAAAAATAGTTTTACAAAATACTATGAATTTTTGAAATTGAAATTAAATTTTTGAGTTAAATATGCAAGTTAAAATTCAAAAATTTATGGGAAAATGCTTGATTTAATGAGACCTAGTATATGCAACTAGTATTTTGAGAAAAACAAAATTTTGAAAATTACTATGAATTTTTGAAATTTGAAGTGATTTTTTTATTTTAATATGCAACCAAAAATTTTAAAAAGGATTGGAAAATTACTAGGAGCTAGTTGATACAACTAAGGTTTGAAATAAATTTATTTTAAAATTTACTACAAAATTTTAAAATTTGAGAGGAATTTTTTATTTTAATATTCAATAAAAAATCAAAAATTAATGTGAAAAATTAGCTAGGAATTTACCCTAGGGCTTTTAGGATTTCTATGAAAAATTTGAAGTCAGGTTCACCAAATGTTTTATTATTTTTGTTAAATTAAGTGTTTTAATCCTCAATAATAAAGGGTCTAGAATATGATAAAATTAGTAAATAATATGCATAATTAAGCTACTATAACAATATTTTATTCATATTTTTCCCCAAATCAAAAAATTGAAATGATGGTCTAAATTAGATTTTGAAAAAGACCAAGAATTTCCATAATAATATTTTATTCAAGTCCCATGGCCAAGTTGAAAATGGCAAACTTTTAATTTGTCAAATAATATTATTACCACTTCCTAATTTTCCAAGTGATAAATTATTACTTAATTTGAATTAGAAGTAATTCCACTAGGGTCCTTTGCTAGGAGTTGAAGGGGGGAGAGTGATGAGAGAGGGGGGTTATATAATCAATGTCAAATTACACCCGAACAAGTTACAATAATGTTTTAATAAAATAAAATTGAATTCAGCCAAGACATTGGAAGTCATAATACCGAATAAGCCAAGCAAGGAGACAACATTATCTTGGCTCATACACGAGCAGAATAAGCATGCATGAAAGCAAGATTAAACAACAAATGAAATTTATGAATACAAGCAACAAAAACAAATCTACAACCATTTAAAATATTCAAGGTGAAAATAAGCCAAAAAACATGATGGACAAGTTAAGAAGACAAAAATAAAAATAAAAATGATAGGCTACTAAAAAATTTGGTTCATTAATATTCCATTTTTACCTATGTTTGTTGCCTTTATTCCTTATCCATCAATTTTTAGAATCTATCTCTAGCATAGCTCATTATCATGTCCCCATAACCACCAAATATGACATCAATAGCATCTAGACAATGAAAAATCAATATCAGACAATAAAATAATTTTGGACTAAATAAAATATAAACTAGATATAATTAAATCCATAATAACTGTCTACAATAGAAATGGATCAGAAACATCAATAATAAATATGATATTAGAGTATAATGTCTACATCATAGCCCATCATCTGTCACAAATAGCTAAATGTTAGCCATAACTTGTAAAGCATGCTACATAATGTCCAAAACAAAAATATATAATACATCACATAGTTGGGTCATAACACCATCCCCCTTTATGCCATAAGATTTGGTGCACACTAGATTAATTTCATTTTATGTATTAGAAGACATAGTTATGGTAATTGCATAGTGTTATTTGACTATAGGCTTTGGAGACCTCTCCTTCAGTATTGTGTGATAAGAGATCCCTTAGTTCAGCTTAACCAATTAAATTTGGTCATGCCCCTGATATAAAATTATCAAAATAGATGTTAGTTGATTACCTTCTTTGAGCTTGTATTTACTAAGTAGGATATGTTATATATTTATCTTAATCTATTGCATATAGATGATTGTGGAAATCTAGAGTTGTTTAGTATGACCAGAGGTATATAAAAAGATAATAATAGTTATCTAATGATGAGGACAAATTTTGATTTATATAATAATAATAGTCATATAATAGGCATAGTAGACATAAAATATGGAATTCCTATATGTGACTGATAGAAAATCATGATGGCTTAATTCATAGATGGTAACTAGATATGATAGAATAGTGTGCAAGATCCATATGTGTATACACAATTCATGTAAAGAAAGGAAAATTCAATACTGACATTGTCAAGGGTCTAATACCAAATTGCAATGTATATAATAATTAAACAAGAAACACACTCATAATGTTTTCAAGTCATTATCATGTGTATAATTTCCTATAGCCTTATGGATTTATGTATATGTGCTCACCATCAAGATGAGTATCTAATTGTAATGTGAGCTTTTAATGATTTTTGCATCATTACATAAGTAGTTAAGTACTTATAGTCATGTATTAATTTTTAGTCACTAGTGCAATGATTTTATCTCATACCAAGTATACATGTGGTGTACCATGAGTTACAAACATTGTGCCATATCTAAATACCATACAAAATCTATGTTCTTAATGTTAGTACCCAAATTTGCACTTAACAATTTGTGCCCTTTTCTAAAATATTAGTGCATGAATATCTAAAAGTTACCTCCTATTTACAAGTGTTCATCCAATTATAAAAATCCATTTTTTGCCTTGTAAAATCCCAGTGTAATCTTGATTCCAGATAATGCTTAATTTTTTCATGTTTTAATAGGATTGCAGGGTCTATGAAAACTGTTTAGTGTGCCAAAAATATTATCAAAATTTCTAAATTAGTAATTATTTTATGAAAAAATTCTATTTCAAAATTCTGATTTTTTTATCAATTTTTGTGCAAATTATCTTGTTCAAAATAATTTTAGAATTTAAATTACAGCCTTAATTTCAAAAATTCTAAACTCCTAGCTCAAAATTATAGATTCCTAAACTAGGTCCTCCACCTTCAAACCATTTATCTTGGCAATTGTTAGAAATTAATTTCAAAATTTTTGTAAATTGTTTAGATAGTCACAAGTATTTTCAAAATACCATATTATTAGTTATTATTTAATTCATTTTCTTAATATTACTTTTTCATATTCTTTGTAGTGAAATAAATAAAATGGACACTAACTTCTTCCCTCTTATCCCATAGACAAATTTCTTAATTTTTCGCATAATTATGATAACGAGTGGACAAATTTACAAATTTGCACATTAGCTAAAAATGTGGAAAATGATTTTATTTACAATGAAGATAGTTAATATTGTTTCAATTAGTAATATTATCTTTCATATGAAATTGATAGTGAATAAAAAATAGATGTATCTTCTCCTCTCAAACTATCTCTTTCATCCCTTCTCACCTCATTCTCCTATGCACAATGCACAAAATGAAAAAATTAGTCAAATGAACCTCTAATAGGTCATAATTTGCTTCCATGTGACCCAAATCTCTCTCTCTTTTTCTATTGCTATGTTCAAAATATAACAATATAAATGCAATAGAAACAAATTACCAAAGCATATCTCAAATGATCCATCTCATGTTTCTCACTCTATTATATTCAAAGAAGACCTAAATTATAAATCTCTTTCTCTTACTTCTCATGAAAATAAGGCATATATTCCATCCATGGATAATATAGATACACATTGTATTCCAATTTCAAATTATATTTTATTGCATATTAGAAAGGAATTAAATTATTCTCTTGCACCTCTCCCTAGTTGCATTGGAAGTGATAATGAATATGATAGTGAACATGCAAATGAATTTGAAAATGAGAGTGATTATGAACAATATTCCAATGATATTATAGCATGTAACAATGATTATTATTATTCACATAGTGAAGAATAATATGCATATCATGTTTCTAACTCTTCTCTCACTCCTCCTCTCAAACATAATGCACTTCCAAATATTGTTTTTACTTCTATGAATGATTATATTTCAAATAATGCACATGTTAATTATAATATCAAATTTTATACTCAATTAGAATGTGACACACTAAAACATAAATATACCAATAAATCCCCCAAGCCACCCCTCACTATGGTAGAACCCAGTTCTCACCCTTCACCTAAAGAGAATGGTAGCCCACATCCCTCTAGTAAGGTCTAGCTACCATTACTCCCAAGGTTCAAGTGAGCACACCCCCTCTTTACATTAAAATTATTAAATGTATCATTCCCATGGTTAAAAATAAAAATAAAATTCAATGATTAAATGAACCACTTCAACATACGAATGTACCATCCCAGGAGATCATCTCTTTGATGAATTTAGTTGGTGAACTACAACACCAAGTACATCTCCTTACCTTGGAAAACAAAGCTTACAAGTCTTGGATGGATGATAATGATCTACATGGTAACCCTATTCTGAAGACATTAATAATAGCTTCATTTCCAAAGCATTTCTAGATACCATCATTACCTCACTTTTATGGAACTAGAGATCCATTTGTATACCTTCAGGCCTTTCGAAAGGATTTGCCATCTCATGTGAACCCATTGATTCTAATAAAGTTATTCCAGAAGACATTAGTGGGGAAATCATAGAACTGGTTCTTTCATCTACTCCCCCTTGTTTCATTTCACACATATGATGACTTATAGGAGGCATTTCTCAGATATTACATCATAAACATGGGCCCTCATGTTACATATAAGAAACTACCATACTACATCAGAATTATTCAAAGCCAGTTAGTGAGTATATATTAAGATTCAAGGCTCACATGTTAATATTTATATACAAACCAATAGATATAGAGATTCAACATATCTTTATTAAGGGGATTCACCAACCTCTAATCGAGCATCTACTATATCAGACAAAGTCTTCTTTCAGACATTTGTGTTATATAATTTTATCTTTGGAAAAGAAATGGGGATTGATTGAGGTAGATTAAATTGATTGGATCACTCTAGATTTCATAGTAGCATCTTTATATATATCTCCTAACACTCAGCATCCACCATGTCCTAGACAAGATAAGAGACCACAACTATAAAAGCCACTAGTCAAGAATAAAGAGCTAGTTTCTAGAGCACAACCTGTAGTTTGCACTATAAAGAACAATAGCAAAGCACCAATACAATTTGATTCATATCAAGATATCCCATCTACCATATTATCATCACTATTAGATATTAGGTTAATCACATTACCTTCTACTCATCAACAAGATCCATGTCTCCTACATAGACAACCACATTGGCCTTTTTGTAACTATCAACATATCTATGAGCACAAAGATAATGACTATTTTGGACTCAGAGATTGAATTAATATATGTGTTTATAATGGTATCATATCATTCACATAGAGGGCATATAGATCTCCTCCATTATGGAACCCTAGACCTATTCCTCCATGTCTGAGTCATCCTAGGACTTTCCTTTACAAGAATCATCAATCAATCATCATAAGCAAAATAAAATTTTTAAGATAAAATATAAGAAGATATCTCTTATCCCATTTCCTTAGAAGGTTTAGAAACCAATACAACAATAATATCCTACATATAGCACCTTAGTCTAAGGAATACATAGTGCAATTCCATATACATATCTAGCATAGTCACAAGCACTACAATAGGGTCCTACTCATGAGAGATATTCACTATAGCTAGGTTTTTAGGGTCCTTTCTCATGTAGAAACCTACTAAAATTAAGATTAGATGAACCCCCATCACATGTTACAGTTTAATATACATAGCAATACACTATGATTTCACATACATCATAATAGAGGCCACAAGGTGTTATTTCACATAGCAATACACTATGATTTCAAGTCAATGAGCCTCCTTCACAACACATAGTTTCAATTGCACATCCAGTAAGGTTGCATTTCTAGAGTCTCCACATATAGCTATAGTTAGCATGCAGAAGACAACATTAAGTATAGAACATATTCTTACACAATATGAGCAATATGGGCATATGTTTAGTTGGCCGATAGGGTTCAGATAGTGATACAATACAAAATAATACAACATATAATCATATCAGTTTTTAGTTCATAAGCTTCACTCAGCAGGGAAATGATGGATTTAAAGGTCTAGCTAATCTTTGTATTCTTGAGCCACTCTCAAGGCAGTAATATGCACACAATGTTATCTTACATCCATCTACTAACAACTAACATTCCTAATTACCTCTAACTATCGATAACCCAAAAAATACCTCTCAAATTCCAGATCCTACCAAATCAACTACTCAAAAACCTTTACCAATCTCAAATTAACTCAACTTATCTAAACAAGTTACCAATCTCAAAATCCAAACCTTACTTATATCCTACTTACAAACCAATTCACTTTACCAATTATAAAAACCAACAAAATTTTTGTTTACATATGATTACAAATTAAACATCAACATCAAATCAAATATTTCAAATCAAAACATTACAATACTAGTATATTCTAGAATCCATAACATGAATATGAGTAAATATAAACTCAAATTAGTATCTCTATATATATAACCAAGTTTTCAAATACATATACGCAGTATCAAATACAATCAATCATGAATTGGATGTCATGACCTCACTCTCAGTCTCACTCTATCCTCCAATACTATTCCCATAATCTAGTCTCATGATCGATGTCCCCATACCTCCTCAAGATCCTAAATGCCTCTTACACTGACTAGCTCGCTATAATAACTGACCATGCTCCTCGTGCAAGTCTACATAGTGTCACTAAAGATCCATATAATCATCCACAATATTTTTACTCACCACACCATAGTTAGGTAGAGGTATCCTATGCCTATCCAACTCTTCTCTTAGCTCATCTATCTCTTACTACCCTAACATATACAACTATAGCTATAGCAACCCTATCAAAAAAATGATCATAGACACTAGCTATAACTATTGCTTGCTCTATCAAACCCTCCTCCACTACATGCCATGTGAGCTCTTAAAGGGTCGACTCAATGATGGTCTCCCAAAATTCATCATCTCCCCTCGCCACCCTAGTAGGTGCCTCATCTTACATAACTCCCACTCTACCTACATGCATAAAAATTATAACACTACATTATATATATACTTTTAAGTCAAACTAAATCACAAACATAGGCACAATTCAAATACAATCATGGCTTACCTCCCATCATCTAGATCAGCTCAAGATCTTCATATATAAGAACATCCACTCTATCAACAGGATACAATAGAGTGCATTTATGCCCAACCCACCATGTAGTATATGCTTCAATACATTTCACATCATCTATATCAATAATATTTAAAGCTACTTCTCATGCATCCAAAGGTAATGGAGTCAACTTAGCCTTATTGGGTCTCATACGAGCTCCTACTCTTGATAGTGCATGTGCACTCCTCAACCATACCCATGTTTTAGGAGGAACATCCTATCAAACTCCAAACTACCTAGTCATGCACTCATATTAAAAGTGATATACACTCCATGGAACCCAGTGGTCATGTATCCAACAACTAACCCTCATATATCTTAACTATACTCCATCCTCCTCACACTTAAGGTATTCTCTATAAGTCCTCCATATGATATCATGGGCTTCCAGTCTATCCAAAACTCATCTATAGTGATCTATCCTAGGAGATCTAATAGCTAATGAACTTGTCTACCACTCCCCATATGGTTGTGGAGGTGCCCAAATCTCCCTTGGCAATCTAAATGGTCGCACAACTATTATGTGCTTATAATCCCAATAATGTAATAGAGTAGCCTCACCCACACCACCATTGAATGCCTCCTACATAAATATATATAAATCTTTGCATAAATGGACAAGCATAGTCCTACCCCATGAGAAAATAGTACCATACATCTCAACATTACAAACCACCCTATGCATCCTATAGGCAATAAAAACTATGCTACCATCCACTATAATAAATGAAGCCAACAACATGGATACCCACTTCCATAGGCACAAAACACTTGACTACAAAATAACCAATAGTAATACATTGCTATCATTTCCCCTCCAATGTGCACCCAAAGGCACACCAAAAAAATAAAAGGATGCATGATCAATGGAATAATACCCATATCATCCTGCAATGTCAACCATCACCCACTAATTGGCAAATGTAAAATCCAATACACATCCTCCAAGGTCACATTGATCTCCCATATAGGAAGATAGAATGTAAAATTGTCTACATTCCACCTCTCACATAAGTCGATGACCAAATACCTATCCGACTACATAGTACCTAGGTCACATACATGACCCAATCCTAGTTTATCTATCATGGCTCGCTAATCAACTGACAAGGGAAACATCCTCAATGTCTCCATCACCTGGCCTCTATGGAACTCCCTCATCCACACCTTTCCATAAAAACATTATAAAACAACATATATATCAATCAATTATGCTAAGAAAAATAGCTAAGCAATATAACAACATGAAATAGCTTAAAAACTAAAAAAGTTATCCTTAGTGGATAATAGCATTGTAGAAAGACACTAGTACTGGATTATAGTGCCGAAACTCATATAGTAGTGTTACATCCTGAATAGGAGAATTAGAACCAACTAAACACTTCTTATACCAATTAAAATAGCTTAAAATTCCAAATATAAGATTTTAAATAGGGAAAAACTAGGTACTTATGTTACTCACTAGGGTGATCTCTCTATCAGACTAAATATGGGCTACTAGCTACTCAAAACAAGTCACAAAAGGTGCTCATCTCCTCGGAAATTTCTCACTCCAGAGCTCTAATATCTCAAACTAGTCAATGCACAAATGAACCTAAAGTCAATTAAAATTCCTATATCAACCAACTTTTTTATTCAAAAGCAAAACACCATTTTACCCGTAACTAGAACCCCATAGCTCTATTTTACAAACTATTTTATTTAATAAAATCATGATAATGATACCTTTGAAATCACACATGCCTTGATCTATCACTACATTATCTATAACATATACACATCCTTATACCTCTTTTGTACCCTAACATACAAATTGGTACCTACCAATCAAAAACGTGTTTAAACAACCCAACCAAATCGATCAACTTTTCAGTCCATTTAGTCTACTACCACCTCATTTGCCTACCATGACATGAACATTTTTAATCTCTACTATACCCACACACAAGCTTTGGTCATAACCAATTGAGAATACATTTCAATCCCAGTAATTCAATTCTCACCAATCAAACAAAAGACTTTCGATCTATTTGTTATATGCCAACCTAGTTACTATTCATACACTACTAGTCATCACTTTTGACTCAACCTCCTCTATCACAGATCTCATCCCTCTCCCCAAAAGGGAGGCATCATTCCTACTATCTCTATAAATTACATAGTATCCATATCCACTCCTATAAGTAAATACACAGTTCTCACACCTCTAGTAGGCAGATTATCAGAATCAGTATAGATTGGTCAAGATTATATAGTGATTAAAACTATAATGGGTCACTCAAAATGGTTTTTGCACCTCCAAAATCCATATTATCAGTATTACTCAGTAAAAATTGATCAACTTTATATAGTGATTCAGACTATATGGGTCACTTAACATCACTCAACTTAGATTGGTCAAGATTATATAGTGATTCAATTTATGTGGGTCACTCAGCATCACTTGGACATCTAAAGGGATATATCATCAGTTTACAAATACATAGACTATTTAGATATAGTGGTTTAGATTATATAAACTTATAGTGACTTTGATACAGACTTAGACTTAGATACTAGATTTGGGGGCATGTACATTTTTATATGCCTTATACATACAACATGATATGGATGATCATATTCTTTAGCATCCAAGATTATATAGATTATAATGTTAAGATAGGTTGTTTTCTTCTTACATATTTACCAAAGTTTTTATATTACACCAAAGCATACCCAATTTATCACCAGGTTGGATCGTATGATCATCTACAGTGGTTGGTCTATAACATTACTTAGACCCAGGAGTTTGTACAGGACAAAGGGTAGCCAATAGTTTTGGACCTCTGAGCACTTCTAATTTTCTATTTCATGTTATTTAGAGTGGGGGCATGATATATTTTTCTCTTCATAGCATACAAATTCTATACACACATTCTAGATTACATGAGTTTATATGGGACAGAGGGTAGACATTGGTTTTGGGCCCCTAATCATTTCTCATTTCTCATTCAAATTCAGTAGAGAGGGCATCTATTATAGGGATTCCTTCTTTCTCCAAGTATTATTTAGATTAAGTATAGGGGGTATCTATTATAGGGATTCTTTCTTTCTCCAAGCACTATTCATATTCAGTATAGGGGCATCCAATATAGGGATTCCTTATTTCTCCAAGCACTATTTAAATTTAGTATAGGGGGCATCCATTTTACGTATTCCTTCTTTCTCTAGGAACTATTTAATTCCCTATCCACTTCCCTGGCTAGGAAGTTGGATCCTTTTTTAGTAAACTTATCTCCATACAAGTAAGTTTAGGTATGCATCTTCTTTCTTTCTTTTACTCTAGTACTTCATTTCATTATATCACTAGATTAAAAGTGGGGAAAATTTATACACCCTAAATTATTCAAGAATCTACACATATCATGTCTTTTCATAGTGCTTTCATAGGAGACTCTAACTAGAGAATATGAGTCTTATTTGCATCTAGCCATGTCTTTTTATCTGACTTGCCTTGGTCTTGTTTCATATCGTAGACACCTCTTTGACCATTCCCAATCATTTGTAACCTTCAAAACTTAACCCTTACTAACCCAAGTCACTCTTTCTAGTCTTATTCCATCCTCTTAGGTCCCAGACCCTTTGGATAATAGTGCCCAAATAGGAATACAAGGCTGAAACCTAGGGTGTCCAATTTTTAGCACTATTGTCCAAGTACAAATTTGATTCCAATGATCAGTTTCTCCTATAAGATGAGTCTTACCCCTTTTATTTGCATTATTAAGTTTTCCAATGTCATCCAAATTTTAATAAACCTCTCAAATTCAAAATAATGAGTCTCTTATATAAATTAATACACAAGGCATTTTATATCTAGCACTTATTATTTTGTCACATTAGACATAATAAAAATCAATCAATAGTATAGCTTAGTATTCTGCATCACGCATAGACTTGCATGCTTGATCAAGGAGGGGCCTATGAAAAATTTATTCTTGTATCTATCATGCACATTCCCTAAGGGAAAACTACATCAAATCTGATACCCTAGCTTGAGGGTTAATGTAGGCAACAATCAAAATAACAGGGGTTTTTGATTGTGTGATCATTCTTCCCCTAACCTAGTTTTTTCCCCTTTTGATTTTGATGTATTTTTTATTTTCATGTGTGTATATGGATATAATTATTCAAGATTAAAATGGACCTATAGTAATCTCTAGTGACTTCTATCCCTCAAAATTTGGTACACGGGCTCATATTGACTAGGTGAACAAAACCCAAAAAGCTTTAGATCCTTAGGAAAATAACATTGAAAAGAACTATATCATTAGACACTAGGGTGTCATATTTTTAGTGATCCTATCCAATTGGAAAATAGAAGCTAGATTTAGGTTTTTTATAGTGTCTCAATCCCGCTATTCAATTTTCAACCTCAAAATCTTTCATTTTAGTATGAATCTATATAAGCTAATTTCTACTTCTCTTGTATAATTATTAGTTAAAATATATATTTCTCTCTATCAAAATATATTTTTCATATCATTCTAAACCTTTATTATTTAGGATCTAAACACTAGATTCCTAAAAATAATAAAACATTAGCACAAGGAGAAGGGTAGTTATCTACAAGTTTCTAACTATGCGAATGATTAGTTGAAGGCATCACCAAGTGGTTACACATGAAGATAAGGAGTTTGTTTGGATCCTAAGGGAATATTCTCCCTCAAGCCCAAGTGTATTGCATTTCTATCCAATAATATCAAGGGTTTGATTGAAATCTTCACCATTACAAGGATAGGTAGTTACCAGAATGATTTTATTACAAGGCATGAGCTTCTAGGCATCATCAAGGGCATCTTCCAACTGAAGCATATTCCTAGAATATTTTAGGTGAAAGAGTTGTATAAAAATAGGGTTTGTCCTCTTTTCAAAAGTTATTATTGGTTGTTTTTTATAGGTCTTAAGCTCTTTCATTTTTAATATCCATTGTTGTGTGTGCATTATATCTCTCTTGGTAAGGTGGTTGCATTTGTACAACCATTAGCAAGCTCTGAGAGCATTATAATATGTCTCCCCTATTCAAGAAAAAAAATAACAATGCTTGTCCCCATGGAAGCATTCTGAAATAATGATGTATTTAATATTTATTTTCAAGATAATGGAAAATAACTGTGGTTTTTACTCTTTCTTGTTGATGAAATGCAATATTATGTTTTACATACTCTGTTGATTGGATATATAGATTATTTCTTATGAATGGTTGTCATCTTGAGCATAGATCTAGGTTATAAACCCCTTTATACATTATTATTTGGAAATATGTTGTTGATAACCTCTTAAGGTCACCCTAGGTTTATGGATTTAATAGGAAAAAGTATTTGAAATTCTAGTTGCAATGTATGCTTTAGGTTTTTAGAAATCATTTGGCTATTTGCATTGTATTGGCACCAATGGATGAAAATCACTCTTGGTAGTTTCCTTATCTTGTTTCTCAATTTTCTACATCTTTGAAAATGAATGATGTCATATATATTGAAATACTTCTTTCTATTTAAAAAACTACACCACCACACCACTCTTTTATAACTACCTAACTCATCCTACCTTGTTCTACCCTATAAATAATACACCTTGTTGCATATTTTAAGTGTTATTTTCTTACAGATGCATAAATATTGCATATATAAAATGTTCCTGTAGATTTTTCTTTGAATCCTAGCATTGTAGTCTTCTATTTAGCCCTTTTTTGTTAAAAATTTCTATAGAGATGAAGGTTTCAATCATATTTACATCTATCTTCAGTATCTTATGTCTAGCCTAGAGCATTTATTCATTTTGTGTGACAAACCTTCTCATTTGGAGTGTGCAAACTTGGTTATACATTGGTCAAATTTATGTTTGTTTGTGTGCCAATAATCCCCATGGAGATTGAATTGTAGTATCCCTCCTTGTGATCAAGATACCCCTTAGGTCCTCTCACCTTGGTTCAGGTAAAGTCAGAAGTAGTAAGAAGATAATCATACCCTTTATTGGTGTCTTCCAATCATTCTCTACATTCATTAAATCTTGATGATAAACCCTTCCCTAATTATAATTACATATTTGTACATTTTTCATCTTTTTTTTCCATAGTACCCACATGTGCAAGGTTGAGTGCAAGAGGTGTACAACTAGAAACTAACACTTCATTGATGCCATTTTTAGGGATAATCCTTGTCACTTGTGTTGTGAGGGACTCTTACAAAGAGTTGATATCATTAATTTAGGTTTGAAAATTTATCTACCTATTACTTTTTGATTTGCATTACTCCATTGGGGATGTTGTTGGTGACTTGAAATATTTGGTAAATTGACATCTATTTAAATATTACAAGGAGTTGTTTATTTTTTCATGTTTTAAGGTGTTTTCTCCCTTTGGACATGAATCTATAATTTTTAGTGCCTTTTCTTTCATATCTCATTACTAGATTCAGCAAAGTTTGATTTTAGTGTGTATCAGAACAAGTTTGTAAATTATTATATTCTATAAGTTTTCTACTAGTGGTGACTCTAACATTGTATATGATTTTAAGGAAGATTAGTTCCCATTTTGAATATATTTTTTCTTTTAGCATTGAGTGTTATCTTTTTTGTAAAGCTAGAAGCAATGAGATCATCCTTCAAAGGTGACCCATAGAAGCA
The DNA here is from genome assembly GCA_037957365.1 of Torreya grandis. NCBI lineage: Eukaryota > Viridiplantae > Streptophyta > Pinopsida > Cupressales > Taxaceae > Torreya > Torreya grandis. The sequence continues at coordinate 588,747 of JARHVA010004175.1, forward strand.
GCTTATCTCACCCTTAAGTGTTTATCAAAGAAGAAGGAGACAAGTTTGGAGCTCAATTCAAGGATAAAGTTATGAAATAAAGGATTATTTGGACTATCAAGATTCTGGTACACCTAAACCTTTATTTATTAAGCTTCCTTTAATTGAATATTATCATAGTTCTTTTGATCATTCAAAACCTTATAATCCAATTTATTACCCAACACCTTCTCAACCAGTTGAATTTCCTCCTAGATTTGACCCACCAAGTCTACCATACTCACCCCCTCACAACACTTTTCCATTTGATCTTAAACCCACCATTGAATAAATCATGAGGCATAGGTATTAAGATGAGAATGAACATCATGCATTCATGATTCCTAGATTCATACCTATCAATTTTTATGAAATGGAGGGGTACCCCAATGAAGTTCCAAATAAAGTAAGGAATCACCTTCCTAAGTTTCAAGGGAATAATGTAGTGACTAGTGATTAGCATTTGAGGGATTTTCACATTATCATTGAATATTATGAGGTTTAGCATGAGGATGTTTGCATTAAGTTATTTGTGCACACACTATAGGAAGATGTTTGTGAGTGGTTTAATTCCCTTCCCCGTGGATGCATTGATTCATGGGAATAAATGAAGAATGTTTTTAAAATTCAATATGGTGATAGAATTAATCCTAAGTCCCTTCTTGATATATTTGAAAACATTAAGAATAACCCTAATGAGTGTGTGAAAGATTTTAATACAAGGTTCAATAAGACTATGATGAGGCTACCTGAAAATATTAGGCCTAGTGATACAGCTTGTTTGATTAAATAATGTGATGCTTTTGATAAGAAGGTAGTGTACTACTCGAAGGATAAGGATCCCATGAACTTGAGATTAGCATTTAACATGGTCATCCAAATTGAAAATAACATAAATTCTATGGGTAAACCTTTTAATAAGTGGGCTGATGTGAAATTGGTTAATCCTAAAAAAATCAATCCACTTAGAATGCCAACCTTGAGGGAACTGTGAAAACTTTGGCCTTTATTGTTAAGGAGATGTCCTATAACTTTTCTAGAGATAAAAAGGGGCTACCTCATGGGTCTACGAGTTATGATAAAACTCAAAATATGAATCAAGCATAAGGGAGACCTCATTTCCACATTAGATATAATGATAGAGGGAAAAGGTCTGCCTATGATTAAATAAATGATAGAAAATAGAATAGAGGAGTTGGAAAGGAAGAGTCTGATCTACTGAATGCCAAAGTGAATACTATAAATTGTGACTTTGGCATTCATTAGTGTGATAAATTCTTCCTTTCACATCTTCCTTGTGATATGACTGAATGAATTGATGAAGATATGGATGAACCTGAGTATATATCTGATGATGATGATATTTTGATGATTGACTATCAAGTCTCCTGAAGTAAATTATCTACCTCCATGGAATTGTTGAGTGCTACCATTATGGATCAATTTTGGAGTGTAGTAAAAAAGGTATGTGTCCCAAATTTTGAAGTTATTTTTTATGTTAACATGACACAAGCATGTGAATTGCTTGATCATGATTTCAAATTCTTATGTTCCATGATGATTACGAAATATGATGGGGGAATTCCTTCAGTTGAGGATAGGTAGTTGCTAATTAATGCAATAGTTTCCAAGAGAAATAATATAGTCAAATAATTAGGAAACAAGGTGCTACTCCTTAAGACACTACCCTTACAAATCCAAAGGTAGGGGATGTAAGTAAGGAAGTAAATAAAACTACAATAGTCCAAAATTCTTCCAAATTAGCATTTATTTTTGAAGTTGTCAAACAAAGAGGTGCTCTAGCCAATAATATATTACCTTTGTTGTCTAGTATTCCTAAGGGTGTGAGTGATGTTAGAAATAACCCACCCTTGAATACTGATGTAAAAATGTTAATTCATCCTAGCATGTTCCACCCTTGACTTTAAATGGTTATATTTTAGTTAAATATGTTTTCACCTTCCTCCAAATACACCCCTACCTCAATATAGCATGTGTGATATGGCTTAGGTGTTGAGTGATGTAGAGCTTAAATTAACTTTCACTTCTACTTGCACTTGCTTACAAACTTGCCATTTCTTCTTGACCCACATTAGGCCTATCTTGTACAAATGGACCAAAACTCAGATTCCTGCTTATCAAAAGTTCCTAAACACATAAATCATTTAAACACTTTTTTTCAAACCATATTAAACCACATATATCATTCATCACCATGCATGTCATTCAACATTCCACTTCTTGTCTTCTAGGTCTACTAACCCTATTTATGGGTAAGTCTCCTTATAGGGAGTATTTTATAAACCTTCTCAATAAATTTATTACACTTTCAAGGACCCTTTTGGTCCATTCAACTCATTCATATCCCTCTTGACTTAACTCCCTAGGATTCACCTACTTCCTTCACAACACCCTTTCTTAATTAGCCCTCCAAAGCTAGAAAGCTTCAAGGTTTGACCAATATGTAGCCTATTTGACCAAATAAATATTATATTTGACCACCCATTTGGTCAATATTTCTTTTTGATTAATTTTGTGACTCAACTCACCACCTAAGTCCAACTTCCTTCGTTAGACCTACCCAATTAGGCCTCTTCTAGCCCAAATGTAACTCAAACTTTCAAAATCCATACCACACTATCCATACATACTTTCAACTCTATTGTTTATTTATATAACATGTAATATAACTATATTACAAATTGGTTTAATTTTGATGGTTGTAACTAAAGATATTGAAGAATCCTTAGATTAGGGCTTTTGATGCCTCTATTTCAGTCGAGAGGAAATAAAATTCAATTTTGAACATTTCACTAAGTTTCATGGATGTATAAAAGGTTTTATATGTATATACTAACCTTTTTCCCATTTTATAATCATTGGATGCATGCTCTCAATACATTATCATAGCCTTCCATGTCAAGATACACTTGACTGTGCAAGAAAATAGTTGTATATAGGTTTGTATCCCTATAAGGAATAACCATGTGCATAGCAATGAAAAATAATAATATAATAAGATTAAAAAAATTTAAAATGACCTACCTAAAACCTATAAATCACTTTAACATTGTGTTAAGGATCTTTTTTGATAATGGAATATGCATATAGTTTTCACACACAAAGTTTGTTATAGTAAATAGGGAATTTTATAGATTTGACTATAAATCAATAGTTATTTAATATTTTGGAACCTTTAAAATTAAAAAAAAGGTCAAATATACTTTCATATTCTTATGTAAATATAACTTTAAATTCCTTTATCCCTGTATAATAATTACAGTCTACACACAGAAAGAACACTTTCCAAAATAGGGGTTTATTCATGAACATGTCTGAACAACAAATTCTTTGATCATTATTCCTTGAAACATATAGTCTCACATAAATTCAACACTCCTTCAATAGCATTCATAAAAATTATCCAATTTCTTTTGATCATCTATCATGCAAATTATAGTCTACAACTAAGACAAAATTACCAAGACAAGGGTTTGTCACACACACTTTCTTGAACCACATCAAATTGAATATATTGCATTAAGATAATATAAATAACTTTATTCTTTCTATTTAATAAATGAAAAATTTAAAAATAAGCAATGCATTCATATGAAACTTTTATTCATGAGAAAAAGGACTCACACAGTCCTATACATTATCTTGGTAGACCTTCATTACTTCTCAATATCATCTACCCTATTTTCTCCTCATGTTTTCCTAATTCAAACCACACACACACTATATCATTTATATATATAAACTAGACTCTAAAAAAATATCTACAACCATTTCTTGATTCAATAAACTTCTAACAATCTCTAGACCCATGTAGGGTGGTGGACTCCCTAACTACGACCTCACTCCTTAAACTGACTTATTAACTCATAACCACTTTAGGACCTTTCTTGAGACTTTAAAGGTCTATTTAAACATTATTTCATAAATTACATATCATCATTACTCACTTATACCACCTAAAACATTTTGCAAATTTAAAATCCCTTTTGGTAGGAAAAATGATTTTGGACTCAAATTCAAATTTCACTGACAAACATGACTCCAAGACACATCTTAGACCAATAATTGAGCATTACTAAGATGCCCTTGCATTATTGAATCAACTAAAGACTACTCTTCCACTTATTGAATTATTATGAATACCTGAATATAGGAAGAGGGCATTTGAATATTTGGTAAGAATACAACTACTAATGAGATGACTTCAACCCAAACACTCTTGGATGATGATGAAGAATCAAATGAGGTTTTTGAACTAGCCCCAGAGGTTTATTTGGGGACTACATTGGTAGAAAGTTAACTGAATGGGGATCCATTTTACACAACCCTACTGATTAATGGCTTAATTATTTATAAATGCATGTTTTATTCTAGAGCTTCTTCCAATGTGATGCCCCTAGGTGTTCTTAATGAGCTCAGAGTAAAAATTACATTAGCATTTGGTAAGTGATATGTTAGGTTGTGGAGCTAAAAGCTTCACCAAGATGCAAATAGGAAAAGTTACGGAGGTAATGGAGGTTGCAGAGAGTTGCAAAATGAGTTGCAGGGCAACCGACGTCGGTCTGATCAACTGATGTCGGTCAGATATTAGTGAAGAAGCAACCAACATCGGTTATCAGTCGGCCGACATCAGTCATAGAGGAGTCGACGTCGGCAGCCTATACGTGAACATATAGTTTGCATGTTGATTTTGGAGAGTCTATTTTTGGACTGTTAGTTTGCATGTTAAAGGTTAGCTGTAGTCTTGATTTGTGCATCTAATTATTTTGATTAAGATAGTCTAATTATTGTAAGCATGAGATCTATATAATAGACTCATGGGCTATATTGTAAACTAGTGCTAGAGAGTAAGGGAGCAAATAAGCTCCTTCTATGTGTGAGGTGAGCAATGGTGTGTTCCTCCTAGTGCCACAGTACCAAGTGTGGGTACTAGTTTGGAGAATCAGATGGGTTTTTCGTGTTTATATGATCTTAGTCAGCAGGTGTGTGTGGCTTCTTTTGGAGATCTACAATGGTGAGTAAGGTCTAGTGATTTTCAAGTATCAGCAGAGAGCAAGAGATCTACTTGGAGTACAGTTGTGTACTTGGTGTACTGGCAGCATTGTTACTGACTGGTTGGAGAGGTGAACATCAATTCTATATTTGAGTTGATTGTTGGGATCGAGAGAGAGAGGGAAGAAGGTCTTGAGGTGTGGTGAGCCTTTGAGGTGGAAGAAGAAGTGGCATCTTCTTTATTGTATTTTCTTCTGAGTATTTAATATAATTGTGTATTGTCTCTCATTTCCTGTGTTGTTTCATATTTCTAGTTACTTATTGATTCTGGTATAATTCCGTGTTTAGTTGCTAATACAAGAAGTAATCATATGTGCTCTAATTGAGGAGCAAGATCCTGACAAGTTGGTATCAGAGCTTTTGGTTGGGTTACTAACAGGTGGTTTCAGATCTGGATAGTGTGTGTTGATTACAGGTTACTCACAGGGGTTTCTGATTGAGTGGGAGTATAGCAATGGCAAAAGAAAGTAAGCTATGAATGGAGAAACTGAATAGCACGAATGGTCTGATTGATGGAAAGAAAGAGCAGGGAAATAAATATTGTTGGTTGGTAGCAGATTAGCAGGGAGGAGCAGATGTTGCAGGGGATGTTGCATAGGATGTTCTGGATAAAGTAGAATCTTGGTTTACAGATTCTTTTACCTCTTTCCATGCAGCCCGAAATAGAGCATCTTCTCATGGGTATGTCTTTGGAGACTTTGGAGAGATTTATTTAGGATCTGGAGAGCCTTGTCAAATAATTGGCAAAGGGGAAGTGAAGCTAAAATTACAGACGGATAACACACAGGTGTTGAATGAGGTTATGCAGGTACCAGTCTTGGAGATGAGTCTAATTTCTTTAAGAAAGTTAGGTGATGGGAGATGCACAATAACTCTCACAGCAGATGCACTTGAATTAGACGGTGGTAAGAAAGTAGGTATCCTTTATCTATCTACTTATATTACTGATTCACCTTCTGTTACAGAGATGTGGCTTTGTAGGCTTGGTTACATATGTAGGAGGGGAATGCATGTTCTTAAGTGGAAGACAGAAATCTTTGACAAAATTAAGAACTGGAAAGCCTTGGTGTTCATGGAGGAGATGACAGATAGAGATCAGCTGAGGGGACTAAATTATTCTAAGTAGGGCTGTGTTGATATGGACAAGGGTTTGACCCAAAAGGAGCTCACGGATAAAAATTCATCACTCACAGGCAAACACAGATACCGGCGTCGGTCAGAAGGAACCGACATCGAATAGATAGGCACCGATGTCAGTCATGTGTAGATCAGCAGAGTCGGTGGTGTCAGGAATCAGGAACCGATGTCGGTCATATAGTGACCGACGTCGGCAATAGGTACACTAGCGTCGGTAATGGGACTGACGTCGGCAAACAGGGTCAGTCGCAAAAAACTGACGTCAGTCAGGAGTAGATTGGGAGATGGCCGAGATCGGTCACTGGAACAGATATTGGGCAGACAGCAAGCTGTCAACAAGTCTCAAATGCCCATATGAAGGTCAAAAAGGGTAAGTTAACCTCATATTCATTGTTCACCTTCTTTATATTGCTTACTAATGGTTGAGAACCAGGAAGATGTGAAGAGGCAATGCAGGTAGAATCTAGATACAGTGGGAGCTTGGCATGGATGAAGAGTGTGAGTCCTTGGAGAAGAACCAAATAGGTGTTTGTTGGTAGAGTTTTCAGCTGGAAGAAATCACTGAGAGATAGATGAATTCCTAAATTAAATAAGAGAGTGGATGGATACATGAGACGGAAGGCCAAGGTATATGGTCTTGAGGAAGCTGCAGGACAGTGGTACAGGTTTGACAGGTGGATGACAAAGCAGGGCTTCAGTTAATGTCAGTGTAACTATTGTGTTTGTTCTTACCAGGTGGATGATGAGTCATGACATTATCCTGTTACTGTATGTGGATGGTTTGCTAGTAGGTTTGTACATACAGGGTTTTGCTGAGCTAAGGGTAAGGTTAGTTCAGAGGTATGTCAGGGGGAATTTGGAGCAGTGAAATTCTTTGGCATAAGAGACATGGAGATTTTTGTCTCCAGTGGGAGCTGATGTGAAGATGGTGTTGGCGAGGTTCATGATGTAGAATGTAGAATCAGTAAGCACACCAAGGGCTGGACAGTTCAAGCTGAGCTTAGAACAGGGTTCAAAATCACATGAGGTCTAGTGTAGACCTGAGTTTTCCCAATCAATGGGAGTTTTCAAAGAGTTTGGATCCAATTCAGGGAAGGTAGGTTCTTAGGTATCTGAGAGGGACCAGCAGCAGGTTAACATGTTATGCAGGGTCAAGGTCTTCACTACATGGATTTGTAGGTTCAGACGAGGTAGGTTACTTGGATGACAGGAAAGGCATCACAGGGTGTGTGATGGTTGGTCTTCAGGGTTGAGTTTGAAGAGGGATACAAGCCAAGAAATAGATTAGATGGGGTACAGATATAGGTACAGGTGTAGCTGTTTATCTCCAAGTGGGAGATTGCTAGGTTGTGGAGTTAAAAGCTTCACCAAGATGTAAATAGGGGAAGTTACAGAGGTTACGAAGGTTGTAGAGAGTTGCAGAATGAGTTGCAGGGCAACCGACATCAGTCTGATCAACCGATGTCAGTCATATAGCAGTAAAGAAGTAACTGACATCGGTTACCAGTCAGCTGACATCGGTCATGGATGAGCCGACATCGGCAGCCTGTACGTGAACATGCAGTTTTCATGTTGATTCCAGAGAGTCTATTTTTGGACTGTTAGTTTGCATGTTAAAGGCTAGTTGTAGTCTTGAGTTGCGCATCTAATTATTGTAAGCATGAGATCTATATAATAGACTCATGGGTTGTATTATAAACTAGTGCTAGAGAGTAAGAGAGAAAATAAGCTCCTTCTATGTGTGAGGTGAGCAATGGTGTGTTCCTCCTAGTGCCACAGTACCAAGTGTGGGTACTGGTTTGGAGAATCAGAGGGGTTCTTCGTGTTTGTATGATCTTAGTCAGCAGGTGTGCGTGGCTTCTTTTGGAGATCTACAATGGTGAGTAAGGTCTAGTGATTTGCAAGTATCAGTAGAGAGCAAGAAATCTACTTGGAGTACGGTTGTGTACTTGGTGTACTGGCAGCGTTGTTACTGACTGGTTAGAGAGGTGAACATCAATTCTATATTTGAGTTGATTGTTGGGACCGAGAGAGAGAGGGAAGAAGGTCTTGAGGTGTGGCGAGCCTTTGAGGTGGAAGAAGAAGTGGCATCTTCTTTATTTTATTTTCTTCTGAGTATTTAATACAATTGTGTATTGTCTCCCATTTCCTGTGTTGTTTCATATTTCTAGTTACTTATTGATTCTAGTATAATTCTGTGTTTAGTTGCTAATACAAGAAGTAATCATATGTGCTCTAATTGAGGAGCAAGATCCTGACATGATATGCCATGGATTCACAAGAGGTTTTAGTTATTTGACAAGTTAAAGGGTTGGTAGTGTAGTTATTAGTTCATATAGTTAAATTCCTAAATATAAATATGGTAGTTTGGATCGCTCACCTAAATATGGGATGTTACTATCATGAAAATGGGCTATCAACATGGGTGAAAGTGTGTAGATAGACTTGTCTTACACCACCATTCCTTTAGAGGGTAAAATGGTCAAAATTCATAGAGAACCTAAGATGATGTATGTACTTGAGGATCTGAAAAGAGATCTAAATGAGGTGATGTACATGGATGTGGAGTTGGATAGCTTCATTGAGAATGTAGATGTTATTAAACAACCAATTATTCTTGATGCTAGGTTTGGAAATGAAAGTGTTGTTTGGGAAATGTCTTTTGATGAGGTTGCTCCAATATTTGAAATGAGCATGGGGTTATCTGTTATGCCTCTAATGGGAAGTATTTTAAGTTTTCTTTCTAGATATCCTTTGAGTACATGAACAATATTGCTGAGTATGAGGCACTATTAGTTTATGAATTTCTCATGAATGTGGAATTACAAGTTTGATTATAAAGGGTGATTCAAAGCTAGTGGTTAAGTAGGTCTAAAATATTTATGCCATAAAAAATAAAAGGTTTAAATAGTATAAGAAGTTTGTATGGGATTTTAAAGATTTCTTTGATGCATTCGATAATTTTTATCATGATAGAAGTTTCAATGAAGAAGCTGATAGACTTACAAGGTTAGGTGATCAATTTGATATTACAAATATGAACTCTCATTATTAGTATCAAGTGGAGGTTCTTGTTAGGCATTCAATCCCAAAAAATATTCATCATTGGCAAGTTTGTAATGATAATGAACATATTAGAAGGTTTCTAAATTATGAAGTTGAGTTTCAAGATCAGTTCATAGACTTTGAATCTATGGTTCAGGTTTGTGATGGGAAAGAAACCTTGTTTGGGAAAGATATAATTCAATTGAAGATAAACAATATCCCTAGAGGATTTGTGAGTTTAGAATCATATTTTGATGGAGCAGACTAAATTAAATTTAGATACTCATTTATCTCAAAATATGGAACTGATTGTAATTTGGGTTCTCATGAAAATCCAAAGAAAGACTAGATGGGTTCTCACTTAAGTCCAACAAAAAATCAAACTTACATGAATTACTAAAAAAGTACCAAGATTTTCTGGCTTGGTCTTATTCTAAATTAAAATCATATAGGGAAGATTTGTTTCAACATGTTATCCCATTGTATCTTGACAGTGAGTCTTGCAAGTAGAAGTAAAGACCTATCAACCCCATCTTGGTCTCCAAGGTGTAAGAGGAGTTGAATAAGTTGAGGGATGGTGGAATTATTTATGCCATCAGATATTCATCATGAGTGGTAAACTTATTCCTTATATGAAATAAAAATGGCAGCATTCGCTTGTGTGTATATTTTTCAAATTTGAAAAAAGATTCTTTGAAGGATAATTATGCCCTACCTAATATGGATAATCTGCTACAAAGTGTTACAGGATCAAAAATGTTGTCCAATTTAGATGGTTTCTTAGGTTATAACCAAGTTATGGTGAAGGGATCCAAGAGACCCAAGAATGCATTCACAATGCCTTGGGGCATGTATGTTTATATGAGGATGTATTTCAATTTAATGAATATTGGTGTAATGTTTCATCAACCTATGGACGTTAATTTTACATGGGTAGTTAATAAGCTTATAGATGTGTATAATGATGACATTACTTTGTACTCCAAGAATACAAAGGAACATTTGGATCATCTAGAGAAAATGTTCATTAGATATAAGGAGTTTGGTATTTCATTTAATCCTAAGAAGTGTCACTTCAAAGTATAAAAGGTTATGTTGTTAGGACATATAGTGTCTAAGGATGGTGTCATGATTGACCCAGAATGAGTAGAAGCCATTGAAAAAGTGCCTATCCCATAGTCCAAGAAGGGAATTTAGTCCTTCTTTAGGAAAACTAACTATGTTAGAAGGTTTTGTCTAGTTTTATAGAGATTACTCTACCTGTTAATTCTATGTTGAAGAAGGACCAAACCATCAAGTGGGAGGATAAGCTTATAAAAGCATTCAATGACGTCAAAGGAACCTTGAAGTCTACCCCTATCTTAGCCAACCCTAACTACACTAAATAATTTTAGATATTCTCTTTTGCATCCTATAATATTATTGTTGTTCTTTTGTAAAATAATGATGATGGTCATGAGCAGTCCATAGCTTTCTTTAGTAAGGCTATGTAAGGTTATAAATTGAATTACACCATTATGTAAAAATAAGCTTTTGATCTCTTGAAGGATATGAAAATGTCCATACCTTACATTCTAAGTTCAAATATTATTGCATATGTCTCGCATATAATGGTGAAAGACATCGTGACTTAGATTGAATCATCAAACAAGAGATGCAGGTGGGTTAACAAGTTACAAGAGTATAACATAGATATTCATACTACAAAATTAGTGAGAAGGATGGGTTTATCCAAGCTTATGTCTAAGACCAATGTTTAATACATTAAGGTAAACACTAATTTTGTTAATATTGATAATTCTTTGAGTATAATTAGCACATCTCCATGGTATAAAGACATCATTTATTACTTAAAATTTTTGAATTTTCCCCTAACTTGGATAAGAACCAAAGAATAAATCTTAAGCTTGTATCCTAAAAATATATCTTAACTAAAAGTGGATTGGCATGGAATAATCCAAATAGGGTTCTCCTAAGATGCCTGATATAAGAAGAAATTGTCAATTTGATTGAAGACTTTCATAGTGGAGTATGTGGTGGTCACTTTTCACCTAAAGTCACAACTCATAAAATTATAAGAGCTGGTTATTGGTGCTCATCTTTATTCAAGGACATTTCTCAAAATTTAGAAAATGCAAAAAATGTTAGCACTTTGATGGAAGGTTGAAAGCTTTTGGTTCTCTTCCCTTGCATCCTATGACAATTGAATGCATATTTAGATAATGAGGAATGGATTTCATTGGGGAAATCATTTATTCTAAATCACTGAACATAGATGGATATTCGTGCAACTGATTACTTTACAAAATGGTTTGAGGTGGTCCCTATAAAAAAGGATACACACTAGGTGAATATGGACTTTCTATTAAACTAGATTATTTATAGATTTGGTGTGCATGTTAAGGTAATAGATGATAATGCCATGAGTTTTAGAGTTAAACCTTTGGTGGAAATGTCTAAAGAATATAGGATTGAATTAGCTTATGCTTCAAATTATGACCCTCAAGGCAATGAGCAATCAGAATCTAGTAACAAGAACTTGTTGAAGATCATTACAATAACTTTAGAAGCAAACAAGAAGAGGTAGGGTGAACATCTGAAGTTTACCTTATGGGATGATAGGATCACACCTAAGAGAGATATAGGCAAAAGCCCTTTTGAGCTTGTTTATGGAGATAAATTTATTTTACCTATGAATTTGTAGTTGCCAACCTATCAATTTATGCAAAAGCTAGAGGAAGATGAGTACATCAACCACTATGAAAGAAAAATGAACTAGATTGTTTAACTTGATGAAACTAGAAGACAAGCTCATGAGAGACACCTCAAGTTCAAGGAAAGACTTAAAATAATATTTGATAGAAAAGTTACTCCAATAAATTTTCAAGTAGGTGATCCAATTTTAATTTGGGACAACAAACATGAGGAGAAAGGCAAGCATGGTAAGTTTGGTGCCTTGTGGATGGGCCCCCATTCCATTGACTACAAAATTTGGGAACACACTTTATTTTTGAGAGACTTGGAAGGTGAAATACTAGAGCTGTCAATTAATGGTAGACATCTGAAACACTTTCTAGATTGATTTCATGACCATGTACAGTAATTTATAATGTATAGTTTTATTGTTTAATTATTTTGTTTCCCCTTTATATTGGGCCTCTATTTGTATAGTTCCTTTTGGTGTTTTTGTGTCTTATGGTCATTCTCAAATAGTCATGATCTATTTTTGTTGGTTTGCATTTATCCAATTAAGTTTCCATGGGTGTTTACTATAAAATTGTCAAGTTTTGACTCCATGGCACAATGGATTGACACTTGGTCTTATTTTATGGGGTTTTTTGCACACCCATAGGGGTGTACATCCCCAGGTGAGATCCAATGTTAGTGTCCAAAATTGAACTTAATAATTTGTACCCTTTTGTAAAATATTAGTGTATTAATATCTAAAATTTGCCTCCTATTTTTAAGTGTTTATCCAATTATAAAAATCTAAATTTGCCTTGTAAAACCCTATGTAGTCCTAGTTCTAGCTAATGCTTAATGTTTTCATGTTTTAATGGGATTGCAAGGTCTATGATAAAAATCAAGCCAAGAATATCAAATAATGTTGAGTATGATGTTTTCCATCTTTGAAAAGGATTTGAAGTGGTAGAATTCTTAAGGTTGATTGTACGTTTGTAAATTTGAAAATTGTAGTTGGGATGAAAAGGTCTACGGGAATATATGGTAGAAAAACAAGTTGTAAAAAAACACAAGCTCTACTTTTCAAATTCTTAAGTTTTTTGGAAAATTCTTAAGTTCAGACTTTTTGTCCAAAAATTCTTAAGTTTGAAATTTTTGACTTTTTATTTGAAAATTCTCAAGTTCAATTTTTTGGAAATTTTGTAAGTTGAACTTTTTGTTCAAAAATTTTGTTAGAAACTTTCGGTTGGACTTTGTGGTCAGATTTTTTAGTCATACTTTATAGTGAAACTTTGTGATCAAACATTTTTTTTAGAATCTTTGGTTGGACATTTTGTCATGAGTTTCCCTTGCTTCTAAGGATTTAGTCATCAGACTTTTTTATTGAGCTTTTTGTGTCAAAATTTTTATTTGAAACTTTTATGTCAGATTTTTTATTCAAACACTTTGTGATTATATCCTTTGATTCAAACCAATGTCCACCACCCACCAGTATACATGTAGTCAAAAGAGAGATAGTACAAAAGGGAAGTAGTGAAGTTTCAAAGAAATCAAAGGTTGACATGGAAAAACAAGTAAGGCCACATAAGCATTCAAGAGGCCACATCAGTATTTTTTCTCATGATAAAATGTATGACTTGTCCAAATAGTTTGTAAAAAAATTCAAATCTTGAGTTTTTAAGTAGAAGAGATCCACTCTATTAATACAATCCACATGGAGGGTCAAATGGCAAAGCCAAAATTTTAAAAGGGAAAATAATGCACCTAAGCATTATAAAGTTTGGTAGTAACCCTAAAAGGTTAAGGGAAAAATATAAATGTGTAAGGCATAATAAATTTTGGCATTAATTCAAAAAAGTAAAACAAATCTAAGTATTGTCATTTTTAATATTTTGCTTGTGTCGAAGACCTCCTTGGAGGAAAAATATCTTGCAGGTTTTATGAGGCCAAGGCGGACCATTCCAAATATATTTTCCAAATAGTTATGAATCTTTCTTTGCTTATATCACATCTGGAATATTCTCATGAAATGATTACAAGGCAAGGGGTGTTCTTTGGCTTGCACAAGGAAAAGGGTAACTATCCAAAAGTTTCCATCTATGTAAATGATTACTTGAAGGCATAGCCAAGTGGTTACACATGAAGATAAAGAGTTTGTTTGGCTCCCAAGGGAATATTTTCCCTCAAGCCCAAGTACAGTGAATTTATAGCTAAGAAGATCCAGGGTTTTCTTGAAATCTTCATCATTGCAAGGATAGGAAGTTACTAGAATGATTTTATTACAAGGCATGAGCTTCTGGCATGATCAAGGGAATCTTCTAATTAAAGCATATTCTCATAATATTTTGGGTGAAATAGTTTTATAAAAAGAGGGATTGTCCTCTTTTCAAAGGTGGTTGTTGGTTATTATTCTTTCTAGGTCTTCGGCTCTTTCATTTTTAGGATCCATTATTATGTGTGCATTTTATCTCTCTTGTTAAGGTGGTTGCATTTGTATAGCCATTAGCAAGATTTGAGAGCATTATAAAATAATGATGTATTTAAGATTTATTTTCAAGATAATGGAAAATAGTTATGGTTTTTACTCTTTCCTATTGATGAAATTCAATAATATGTTTTACATACTCTTGATTGGATATTTGGTTTATTGTTTTTGAGTGGTTGTTATCTTGTGTATAGATCTAGGTTATAAACCCCTTTTTGCATTGTAATTTGGAAATATGTTGTTGATAACCTCTTAAGGGCACGCTGGGTTTATGGATTTAAAGGGAAAAATTATTTGAAATTTTGGTTATAGTGTATGCTTAAGGGTTTTAGGAATCATTTGGGTATTTACATTATATTGGCACCAATGGATACAAATCACTCCTAGTAGTTTCCTTAGCTTGTTTCTCAATTTTCTACATCTTTGCAATGAATAATGTCATTTATATTAAAATACTTCATACTATTTGAAAAACCAAACCACCACACCACTCTTTCAAAACTACCTAACTCATCCTACCATATTCAACCCTACAAATAATACACCCTGTTGCATATTTTAAGTGTTATTTGCTTATAGATGCATAAAAATTGCACCTATAAAATGTGTTTTTATATTTATATTTGAATCCCAGCATTACAGCCTTCCATTTGGCCCTTTGTTGTTTAAATTTTTTTTAGAAATGAAGGTTACAATCATATTTACATATATCTTTAGTAGTTTATGTCTAGCCTAGATCATTTGTTCATTCCATGTGACAACCCTTCCTGGGTGGAGTGTGTAAACTTGGTTATGCCCTTGTTTATGTAAAAATAATCCCCATGGAGATTAAATTATAGTATCCCTCCATGTGATCAAGTTACCCCTTATGTCCTCTCACCTTGGTTTAGGCAGAGATAGAAGTAGAAGGAAGTTAACCATACCCTCCATCAATGTCTTCCAGTCATTGTCTACATTCAGTACATCCTAATGTTAAACCCTTCCCAAACTATGATGACATATTTATAGGTTTTTCATATTCATTTTCCATATTTCCCACGTGTTCAAGGCTAAGTGCAATAGGTTTACACTTAGAAACCAACACTTAACATATAGGTGTTGTAATGAAATTTTAACATTCCTAAATTATGTAAAGTGTTTTGACTATCATATCACCCTTCCTTCCCTGCACCATGAAATATTTTTTAGTGCTAAATTTTGATAATGTATCTATGATAAATTAAATAGCATATATATTTCTATATAAATATACCAATGTCATGAAATAAAATTCAAAAAACACAAAATTACCCAATCCTATTCTAACTATTTTTTATTGATGCAAGATTGCACATGAACCTAGATGCTCCTATATCACCTAAAACAACATACAAAAACAAAAGAAATTTTTAATCAATTGTCTTAATCCTTTTATGGTTAAAAATACATATTAAAATGCTTTAAATCAAGGATCAACGTAGTTATGGTGATTGTGAGTGTCCTATACCTAAATTCAATAAAGAAATTAACCTCATCTTTCTAGATAATAAATTGTAACTATATGATATTTTTATTAGGCATTATTTTAGTATATGCATGCAACAATACATTGGCATATTTTGGTTTCATAGAAATAAGCATGGTAATTTGATGGAATCCATATGTTCCCCCTACACCTTAGGTGGGCAAGACATGTGTAACCAAGGTGTATATGTAGGCATAGTAGAAATGGTAGTTGTTTAAACATACATAGAAGAATTGGTACTTCTAATAGGTTGGTTAATAATATTAAAGGACTCATATGTTTGTTAATATGATGTGACCACCTTAGCTTTATGCAGAACTTTAGATGCTAGGATTAATTATAAAACCATATTCAATCCTTAAAGATTTTGGAAAATTTAATAAGGCTTCAATTGGTCAAGATCTACCCCATTAAGGTCACTAGGATTAATTTAATCTTTGTATTCATGAGTATATTTATTATCATATTCTAAATTAGGCATGTTAACATAGTCATATATTTTCACATATTCATTGATAATTATGGTAACAAAAGAAGAGGAATAAGAAGAAAAATTAATTTCCTTTACTTTAACCATTTTAGTTGAAACCAAAGGAAATTTATTATGGTCAATATGTAAACCACTTAATCTAGCACTTCACTTTGGAGAGAATATATAAATAGAATTCTAGGAGGCATATGATGAAAGCATACCTGTATGCAGAAGGCTAGTGTTAAAATGTGAATTATCTATTATATGGGACAATAAAAATAAGAATTTTAAATCATTTTTTTATAGTATTTTTAAACCCTATAATGGATAAATAAACCCTAAGGGAAAGCTAGGGTTTGGAAATGTTTGATACATTATTTGGGTTCACAAATATGTTTTATCTATTTTAGGATTATTATGATTAATTTATCCTAATTATATATAACTATTGTCAATGAATTTAGATTATAATATTGATAGTAAAGTATAAATGTGAATGTAAATGATTGAAACTGATTTAGCTCTTTATCTTAATAATTATAGCATATACACCAAATGGATATTATATTATATAGTTAAATACTCTATGGAAGACTAAGATTATAAGCAGGTAGTATAAGTGATGGAAAACTAGAATATAGGCTATTCAACTAAGGATCGATACCTCTATGTGTGCTCAAAAATTGTTATCACTCTCAAGTTATTATTGTCAAACACTATATTTTGAGTCTCAGGTTTTTGTATTTTTTAATTTTATTTCTCTATTTTGATATAAGAAGAGCACATGTTTTTATTTTCAATTTTTTTGTGTTCCCAAGGTATGATGATATGTACAACTCACATAAATATGTCTCCTTGACTTGAAACCCTAGATCCACTTACAATGATATAATCATGATTGTAAAAGGGGGAGAAACATGGGTTGAGCTAACCCTAACCAATATTAATTGAATTGTTGAGTTTTTCCTACATATCCAATAATTAAAAGAGGGAAGTCTAACTACGTGTATTTCTCCCCATTAGGTGAATGTGTACAATCATGCTCATTCAGTATATGTGACTTGTAATCTAGTTCTTGATACTTGGTAAATGGAAACTTTGGCTTGGATCTTGAGTTATTTAGTCTTGGTAAAAAATTGCTCATAGTGACTAATTATAAATTTTGAAGGAACAGGGAAGTCTTAATGAGTGTGAAAGTATTTGAATTTATTGGTAAGTTGTTTCTAGATAGGTAATAGGCTTGCATCTCTTTTCTATTTATGATCTACTCTTTGGGTAATTTATCACACCCCTGACATGTTAGATGGATGGACCAACCCATAGGAATGATTTAAATATAAGAGTTTACCATTTCTTGGCATGGGATAAAAAATGTTAGACTCAAATGGTACCTTCAAATGGTATGTTCTGAGTCCAACATAATTGTAATTTGGATATGTGTATGTAAGATAAATAACTCATTTAACACAAACTATAGGATTTATTTTACATGATTGAGAGTAACTTGGGAAGGTTAGAACCATATAAGTCATGTAGATGTGAGATAAAGGTGAATGGGATTCATGTATGTACACACAATCCATGTAGGGTGAAGGTAAGTCAAAATTAATATTTCTAAGAATCAATTACCATATTTTAATGTATACATTTCCCCAAGTAATAATTAACAAAAATATTTTTCTCTCTTGATTTTTGGGACTTTTTATATCTAAAATCGATCCCCACATTAATTTAAATATTTTTAAAATCATTTTAATTAGTTATATTTAAACAAACAATTTTTTTCATCTCATTAAATTTTTTAACTAACCTGCAACTAGTTTTCTATCATGCCCAAGTCAATTATTGCAAAAGTTATTCCAATGATTTGATTTTATGTTGGGAGGTGAAAGCCTTATCCTCTTTGCATCTATATTTCCATAGGATGCAACCTACAAATTAGAGGTTTGAAAAAATATAATAATTTTATAAAATAATATATTAATAATTAATATATATTAGGCAGCCTTAACCTCATATGCCTCCTTATCATATTAAGCATAATTTTTGTATATTTTTCAATTATTTTTTCATTTTAAATGGTATCATTAAATTTACATTTAATTAATTTAGTGAGGTATAATTTACACTCAACCAATAAATTATTGTATTAAATGTTGCAATAATCACATTTTTTTGGCTCAAGAAATTATTCTTTGTTTGAAATACATAAAATGAAAAAAAAGTAAGATATATTGTAAATAAATTGAAAAAAAACCACAATTGAAACATTAAATCATAAAATTAAAAAAAATTAAATAATGGTGAAAAAACTTAAAAAATGAAAATTGAAACAAATAAATAACTAAAAGTGAAAAACATAAATAAAATAAAGTCAAATGCTTACAGTCCATGAACACCATCTAATATTTCTATATTTCCATTTACATATAACCTCTCTTGAAAAGAGCCAAAAACTTGTGCTTATTTTCTTAAATTTCTCAATGAGGAATAATCATCATCAGAGTGTGGTGGGTCCTCTCTGTTGTGCCCATTATATCTAGGTGGGATAACATTTTCAAGGCTAAATGGGGGGGTCCTACCATCTCAAACCATGAAGAGAATGATGAGGGTGTGAGATTCATACACCTATCATGATATTGAATATAAGTATAGACACAACTTTTCTACAATACTTATTATAATAATGTTCTTAGCATGATTTTGTTCATATGGATCATCAGATAAAATTATGTACTTATTGGTGTTTTTTTATGTTTTAGATTCTATTTTTTTGTGTTTTTAATTATCATTTATTCTATTTATATTTTCATACTTATGTATTTCATTTATTTTCTCTCTCCCCTCTATGTTTTTATAATGAGGATTTCCTCTTATCATTTCTTCTATTTTCCATGTGGTGACCATAACTGGCAGTTGTTGATTCTAGTCATTTTTCTTGCGTAGGCCATTCATTCCTTAATTATTTTGATGTGTGGACTTGTGTTTATAAATTTTATCTCTTTTATTAAGTCATATTACATTCCAATAGGTCCTAAATTTTAATTGGATAAGCCTATATATAAAAATAATCTTAAGGCATTCAACAAGTCTTAGGTGTATTATGTAGATTTTATTTCTACTATTTAATATTTTGAAGTGATTTCAAGGGTTCCTATAATGACTACACATTTTACATCATCAACCTCCCATATCACATAATACATTGAGTAGGATATTTTATTTATGCAAACCAAAGTGTTGTAGTTATATCAAGGTACCTCTGAAGCTAGTCATTCTATGAATTCACATACTTTGCTTAAAAATTCATTAGCCCTATATATTTCATCCTACCCTTTACATATAGTTTTTTTATCTCCTAATATTCAATTTTTGATCACAAATGTGATCCATATAAAACACCTTATATCCTTCCATGTAACATTCTTGGATTATGCATCTAATAATAATTTGTGGGCCAACTTGTTTCCATGCAATATTGAGAATTATGTACTTCAAAGGTTTTATAATCTTGCATCCAAATCAGTAAGGAAATTCAATATTTTGAAAGATCAATTTATATCACTCTTCTTAATTAAAAATATTTATTTTATTTTAGGCTCAAATTTCTAAACTCAATCAAGGATCCAATGAGCCATTTAGAGACTATGTATTGTGATATGAGACAATGTTATCCAAGATGACCAATCCTATGGTCAATAATGAGCTCCAATACATCTTTAATAAAATTTTACTAAAAGCACTCCATGAATCTATTGTATTAAATAAATTCAAGTCCTTTTATGAGTTATGTCTACATTTAGAGATAGAGAATTAAATCTCATAACTTTGAGCAAACTCAAGTACACACCTAGTTATATAAATAATACAACTTCAAATTTTTAAATCAAACCAAGCTACAAAGTTAAATTAAATGATACTAATAATGAAGTGAAGAAAATATTTAATGTAGTATCACACCCTAAAACTCGGCTTCTCCCTATTTACCCAACAAAAAAGATAGTTTTCACAATTACCTCAACCTCTTTATGTGTTATTACATAATTTTTTTGAATGTAATCTCATACATCTCCCTCCATCACTATAGGTTAATATGAGCTAAAATTTACCAAAGATGTGTTGTATATTATACAAATCGATGTTATGATAAAATCCATTAGATACAAGATCTCATTGATGACAATATTATTGTGTTTATCACACCCCCATAGGATTCACAACCATATTAAAAATATTAATTGATTCTCTCCCAAATCATAAGGTAGTGGAAATAAAAGATACTACTGAAGTGAATTATATATACAATACACATTCATCACCTTCTACCTATGATCACCCCTTGGAAAATATTATTGGTATAAATACAATTATTAAAACATAGAGACCCATGATTACATTCAATGATATTAATATTTTGGATGATGATTTAAATTTAAATTCTCTATTTGTATGAGCTTATGTAGATTTAAAACCAATTAATAGTATCATGATTGACAATGTTTCAAAATAAAATGCTTGTACAATGACACTTTTACATTCCCTTTGATACACACATGAGGATTTGATAGAAACAACCAATTTAGTCAATGGATTTTACATTGAGAAACATTATGATACCTTTTAGTTTAGGCTTTGCAGTAGTATCAAATCCATTCCTATTTTTACAAAGAAGAGGAGTCTTTGATATGTTTATGGGACACCTTTGGATATACAAGTTCCACATAGTAACATCATTAGTGCATTGATGTAATAATTATATACATTGAAACATGGTGGTGATAGTTTCAAGTATTGCATATGAGCTCCCTCTTATCCCACAATCACTTCCTCCTCCATCCCCACCAATACCACATTTGATTATTCCTCATGTTCAAATTTATTCTCTAGATATAGTTTATATACCCATTTAGGATCTTTACATAGAGTTAATTATTACACCTCTTCAGGATCACTATATAGAGTCAATTTCTACACCCATTTAAGATCACTATACATAGTCAATCGTTAACTTATTCAAGATTATGGTATAGAGTAAAATACCAAACATATCTCAATTCTTTTCTATAAAATTATTTATACAATATACACATGATATTTATATGCACACCATTCAGAGGAGAGTAGTGGAATTTCCTATATGACCAATTTTACAATGCCCATTACATCAGAGGGTCATTCAGGATTCATGACAACTAGTATTCACTTCAAGTCCTATACTTCACTTAGTGATAGTTCAAAATGTTCTAAAATGAACACAAGGATAGGATTATCCTAATATATATTATATTTCATAGGATATGTTACACCATCAAGTTACTCATCATATATTGGACACTATGAGTGATGATGATGATGGTTATAATATAGCACGAGATCATTTTTTTAATATTCATATTTAGACTCATACATTTTTGTATCATGTTAGTTATTATTTCAAGGTGACCCTTACCTTATTTTATATTGGGACTCCTTATTACCATCCCATATATTTGTTAATTGGTTAGCATCTCCCTTGATCACATATTTCAAAAATATAAAAAATTCCAAAAATATAAACACATTCAAATATTCTAAAAAATAAAAAACTAGGACCTGAGCATGACATGGTAGTTTACATCATATAAATAAGTTATTTATCACATGTTTGGTAGATTACATGTCATTTTATTTATACACATGCATTTCATGGTATGCATGAGTGATGTGTAGGACATAAAAATCTACAGATACATGGATACATAGATTTTTTACCATTCCAATACTCAGGGGCTATGCCAATGTTAGGGGCATCTTCTTCCACATGTTACACTATTAGAGGTTATATATTTATATGAACATTCAATTTACCATGGTAACCTACCTATATTTATTACACATGCCTTGATATTACTCATACTTTATACAGTGTTACATAGATATTTCACTTTAATATGTTGTGACATTTACATATATGGTTTATACCTTATATGTTATATGTTTATTCAATTTTGTTTAATTTTATAATGGGATATTGATTATGGCTCCTTAGCCATGTGTGTGCAGTATTTATTTCCCCTAGTGTGTGGTCCTTATCCTTATTTATGTGAAATTTATTGTCTATTATATATGGACCCTTGGCCTTATGTGTGACATTGTGTGCTACTACAAGTACTTATATTATGTGTCATTGCTTGTTGATATTGTTATGATTACTGATTTTTCAAGTGTTGTGATCCATATCTTGCACCTCCTCATTATTTTTGGTGACATGATCCATATCATGCACCTTTACTATGTAGTCTTATTGAATACATTTCTCAAGGATGACTCCTACGACATGCCTAACTATTATATATGGCCTAACATAACAAACATATTATTTTGTATTAAGTATGTTCAATACATGATTTGATGACATATTATCCAAATGTTGACATGATTATATATGATTACATATTTATACATAACATGACACCATTAAAAATTTATTTTGAGATAAGTAACTTGCAGGATATGTCCCTCACCTCAAAAGGGGGAATATTGGTGGGATTGTCATGGAGATGTGAGCCTCCATGAACATAAATTATATAGTTTATATAATTTAGATAGGTTAAAATATTGGATTAAGATATATATTTACATATTTTAAACATATTCTTGGGGCATATGCCATGTACATGCTCTCACTTTTCAAGCCATGAGTTACAATACTTTTAGATATTCACATATTGAGATATATTTAGGGGTATATGCAAGGCATATGATCTCATTTTATAGGACATAAGTTATATATTTTTATATTATTGAGATATGAAACACAAATGGCATATAGATGTATGTAATTATATATCATATTATCACCAATTAGTTTAAATTATGGGGCATGAAGCTGGTTCATGAGTACATATATCATATTTCACTAATGTTAGCACTGAAAAATTAAAATTATGGGCCATGAAGATTATTTATACACATTTATTATTATAATTTCTATTTTTAAAATACACTCCATGGTAACTAGCAATGAATACTTTGGAAATGATAAGTTTATTTGTAGTTGTTGATTCATTTTTAAATGAGTAATGTAGTTGAGATTCATTATCATCAATGGCCTTGACATCACTCTATGAGCCCTGAATGTGGCTCCCAAATTCCATATTTATATTAAAATATTAGTGTAATATTGGTTACATGGGATAGTGTGGTTGATTTTTATGTGACTAACAAAGGCCTTAGCACTATTCCCTTTGTTTGTTGTTAAAAATTGGAGTTGGGGGAATTTTCCTTCTAATCCATGGCATTTTACTTATTTACTAAAAAAAATTATGTATCACCCCCAATTAACCAAAAGGTTTCAACAAGAATAACCAATATCAATGCTTCGATAATGGAAAATCATCTACAATATGTTATTGAGCAACATGGTTCACCTGCCTACAGGTTTAGTCTTTCTTTATTCTTGAATTTTAAGTTTCAATTTGTGCATTTTTTAGATTTCATTCAAATGACATTGACTTCAACATTTTCATTGTAAGTTTTCTAGGAGTAGGTTTCATGTATGTAATATATTCTAAACACAAAGTATTTTACACACTCAAATACATCATTTTACTCTAGTATTTATATTTCATTTCAATACTAGAAAAAAAGGAAGCATTTTTAGATGCTAAAATATATTAATTAATACTTATAAAAGTTAGTTTTGATTTACCTTGACCCAATATGATTTATGTGTACATATATGAATCCCATTTTCCATTATATCACATCTACATGACTTATATGGGTCTAACCTTCCCAATTTTATCCCATTTACCTATAGGAAATATTACATTCTATGTCAAACCAATTATTTATCTTAATTATTCATCTCTAGATCATCAGATAAATGTTCTTATCACTTGGAAATTAACTTCAGACTCAAAATATACCATTTGATAGTAACTTTTAATTCTGACGATTTCATCTCATATGAAACAATGATCAAATTTCAAATTAAAGTAATTCATATGGGTTGGCACATATTTCTAGCATGTTTGGAGCATGATAAAAACACAAATGAATCTTAGATAAACATAAAATAGGTGGAATCCTATTATGCCTCTATCAAGCACTATATAATCATATTCAAACACTTACATGTTTAATAGAATTGCCCTATTCTTCCAAATTTTCTAATGAAAAAAAGGATTAGGTATTTACCATGTCTAAAGCACTCAGGATCCAATATAATATTCCTAATTTCTAAGTATCAAGAATTATATTATAGGTTGCATACATTAAATGAGCATAATTGCACACATTCACCTAGTTGGAATAACTATATGCAATTTAACTTCCCTCATCTGAGTATTATATATGTAAGCATCACTCAACCATTAAATGGTGAGTGGTTAGGTTCAAATAAACCTACATTTATTCCCCATTTTTAATCCTAATGATATCATTGTAATTGGACCTAGGGTTTCAAGTTAAGAAGATAGAGTTTTGTGAGTCATGCACATAATTAGACCTCAATATTTAACAAAGAGATAAAAGACAAATAGGTGTGCCTACTTGTATCAAAACAAAGAAGTAAAATATATATAGATAGAACTATAATCTCATAACATAATGTCTGAAGGTACTAACTTGAAGGTTGACAATATTATTTAAGCACACAAAGAGGCCTGGATCTTAATATAAATAGACTAAAGTCTAATTTTCCAATCTTCATATTATCTTCCTATAGTCTTAATCTTCCATAGAGTAGTTCCCATAAAATATATTATCCCTTCATTGTAATTGCCATATTTTTTATGCTAGAGTGCTAAATCATTTTGAATAATTGAAATTGAAATTTTTACTTTACTATAAAAATTATAATCTAAATTCATTTAAAATAATTCTATATAATTAGAATTAATTAATCGCATTAATCCCAAAATATATAAAGCATATTAGTGAACCCGAATATTTTATCGAGCATTTAAAAACCTTAGGTTACCCTTATAATTTATTCATCCATTCTAAGGTTTTAGATTTCTCTTAAAAAATATAATTTTTAGTTCTAAATTTTAATTGTCCCATATAATAAACAATTCATCTTTTGGCCCTAGATTTCTACATAATTACACACATTCATCTTATGTCATATAAAAAGTATAGTTACCTTGTCCCTATAAGGTGAAGAGATATATTAATTAATTTACATATTAAGAATAATCAAATTCCTTTGGTGTTATCTAAATTGGTTTAAGTAAATGCAATAAATGTTCATTCTTATTCATTTTCTTTTAATGTTGTAACTATCAATGAATATGTGAAAATGGATAATTATGTTAACATTCCTAATTTAGAACATGATACTCAAGATAATCATGAATACCAAGATTGAATTAATCCTAATGATCTTAATGGGGTAGATCTTGATCAAGTTAAAGCTTTATCAAAATTTTGAAATAGTATTTGTTATAATTATCAAGAATTGGATAAGCTTTTCCATTTAATCCAGGAACCTAAATCTTCAAATAAAGCTAAAATGGTCACATTATAGTAAAATCCATATGATCCATTTAATATTATTAACAAACCTCTAGAGGTACCGATTCTACCATGGTTGTTCAGATAACTACCATTACTAGTATACCTATATCTAAATTATTGGTTACATGTCTTACCCACCCAAGGTGTGGGGGAAACATAATGATTATGTCATATTACTATGTCTATTTATATGAAACCAACATATTCCAATCATATAATGACTACGCATGTTACAACATCAACCTCAACTACTAGACAAACCCTTGAGCAAATTTTTTAGCTCTATAAACCAAGGTGTCATAATTCAAACAAGGTGCCACTAGAGCTAGTCATTATATGGATTCACATACTTTGCTCATAGTCCATTATCCCTATATATTTTTAGATCCTAATATTCCATTGTATGATTGTAAAGGTGATCTTTAACAACCCCTCAAATCCTTCCATGAATCATAATTGGATTGTGTATCTAATGACAAATTGGTGACCAAGTTATTTCCACATAATCTTAAGGATTATGAATTTTAATGGTTTTATGATCTCCCATCCCAATCAGTAAGTAAATTCAATCCTTTGAAATATTAGTTTATAGCACACTTATTTATTATCATTAGTGAAAATTTATATTATGCTCAAATTTCTAAACTCAAGCAAGGATCTAACAAGGAATTTAGTGATACATCTTGTGTTACATGACCATGTTATCAAATATGACAAATCTTATGGCCAATAATGATCTCCAAGAAATATTCAATTAAATTTTTCTAGTAGCACTCAATTAATCTATTGTATCCAATAAATTCAAGCCATTTGATGAGATATGTCATATAGTTAGAGATAGAAAAGTAAAGCTATAATCTTTGAAAAAACTCAAGTACTTTACTAATGTTACAAAAAATTAACTAAAATTTCAAATCAAACCAAACTAAAAATTTAAACAAATTATATTAATAATGAAGCCAATACAACATTTTATGTATTATCACAGCTTAAAATCTAACTTCTCCTATCCACCCCATCAAATAGGTGGTTCTCATGATTACCTTGACCTCCTCCTATGACATTACATAATTTTATTGAATGTAATCTTATATCTCTCCCTCCACCACTAGAGGTTGATGTGAACTGACCATTATGTAAGATTTATGAAAATAATGCATATTGTGACTACCATCGATGTATTGGACATTATACAAATTAATGCTACAAGCTAAGGAATTAGATATAATATCTCATTGATGATAATAATATTAATATTAACACACCCCCAGAGGATTCATGACCATAATATAATGGAAATGATAAGTTGAAAATCTTCTCTAATTATATTCCAAATGATAAGGTAGTAGAAACTAAAGATATTATATAAGGGAATTATATATATAATGCATATATTCCTCATTTAATATATGATCACTCCTTGAAATTATTATTTGTATAATGAGAGACATCATGATAGAGAGACCCATGATTACATTCAATGATATTCAAATTGTGGATGATGATTCATATTTCATTTATCTATTTGTATAAGATTATGTAGATTTGGAATCCATTCATAGTATCTTGACTAAAAATGGTTCAAGTGAGAATGTTTTTGCAATGACACTTTTACATTATCTTGGATACATACATGAGGATTTGATATAAATAAATAATATATTCAATGTATTTAACAAAAAAATACAAAATAACTTGGGACACATTGTACTACCTCTTAAGATAGGCCATATAAAAGTAGTTATTATTTTTAGTTGGATTTTCACCCTTTGAATAGATGTCTCAACTCTCCTCATCCAAGTGGAACAATTGAAACATCTCTAGGGTTTTGGGTAGCCTAAGGATGAGGTGAATCTCTAGGTAGGGATAGCTCCTTTGATGTACCACTTTGGATCACTACTACACCTAAACTTTGGGGGAGGAAAGAGAGAGAGATAAATGAAAAAAACTATCATAATGGATGTGATACACCAAATATATTGATGACTTCTAACTAGATGCATGTTACACTTGAAACCAGGAGACTAACCAAACATACACTTCTCCAATTTTCATCTACTCACAATAATATTACATTATGAGTTTATGGATGAATGTTAAGTCTAAGACGAATAGATAAGAGGCCTCAAATGGAACTAGTGAATAGACTAACTCACTCAACCTTTACACTTGATAAAACACTTCACATTCCCTATAAGAAGAAGTTTTCCAGCTGTAAATAGGATGAAAGAATGAAACAACATGCTAAGGAAATCATAGTTATCACTAAGCAAGATCAATCATCCAAGTAAAACACACTATTAATATTCATAAAGATTTAAAAAATAAATAGTATTATTGATCAAAAGGTATGAAAATGATCAAGGGTTTTCCATACTTAGGTGGTGCATGAGTTACAATGGCCAAAATGGCTAGTTCTTATAGAACTTGAGATAGAGAGAGAGAGAGAGAGAGAGAGAGAGAGAGAGAGAGAGAGAGAGAGAGAAGAAAAGATAATTCCAAAGGTAATAAGGACACTTATAAAGATAAGATAATTAGTTAATTGTGCATGATAAGAAGATTTTGGATGAACTATGAAAGGTTAGGAAGCACAAGTGTCCATACAAGGCATGAAACTCTAGCAAAGTGGCATAAAACTCCTTATTCTGGCTCAAAAAAATTACATTCATGATTAGCCATGTTTGAACATTCCAAAACTAATTATGGATAGGTATAATTATTATAATTAATGGGATTTCATACATTACTCTACATGCATTAGTTATAGGCTTGGTCATTTGGAATCATCTAAGAATGAGCCATCATCATCTGTAGTCCAAAAAACTCTTCCTTCATGCACCCTACACATTTGGCCTCCAAAAAGGCATCAGTTTCCCTTGAAAATACATGGTATGTAGTGTATGACACCTTTAAAGACCCTCAATTCCCTTATAGGCATCAATAACACCTTAAAATTAGTCTACTTAAGTTTCCACCCTTCTCACTAGTTTGGTCACTATGCCAATTTTGACTGGCTAAGATAAAGTAGTTGATTAAGGCACTTAAGAGTTATTCCAAGGAATTAAATTGATATGGTGAGTTATCTCAAGTCTTAATCTTCCCTCCCATGTTATTTTCATCTCTTTAAACCTCTTAAAACCTACATAATGCACAAAAATATCAATAAAATCCTATTTTATACTCCATTCGTATAGTTTCATACAACTAATCCTAATGGGGAGTAGCTTGAGAGAGTCTTCTACAAATTCCAATCACCATCTTAGGCAAAATAGTCCATTAGATTATCTTTATAGCTTCATATTCTCAATTGGGTCACTAACAAGGGTTTGTAAGGCTTTTAGACCTATTTTCACTCTTAAACATTGTTCATAAAAACTTGGCATTCAACTTGAAAACAAATTCCACAAGAATTAACTTTAGGACCCATATTGTGCACAACACCAATGGTGATATGAGCATTCAAATTTGACCTATTGAGCTTGTTTTCTTATTCCATGTAGGTCTAATATTGGTCTTAATCCAAAATATTATTTCCTATGACCTTCTCTACATCCTAAAAGCTAAAAAACCTCTATTATGCCCCCATATACATGCTCTAATTTGTTAGAAAGACTATCTCATGCTAGAAATGGAAGTGGTTCTTATTTTGGCTTTAGGCCTAAAATATGTTTGATAGGCCTACTTGAAAACTTACCCATCTAGTCCATATTATTTGGTTACCTCCTTCTGCGAAGTGTTTTTCATGATGTTCCAAGTACCCTACACCCTTCCATACATCTCTACAATGTTTCCCCGACTCCTAGTCTAGGCATTGACTAGCCTAGACCGAGGTCATAGGTTGTGACTATTTTTCTCTCTTGTAGGTGTAGATCATACATTTAGGGTTGCCTTCATTTATATAGGGTCCTTCTGAAACCCTCAATGACATCCAATAGTTAACTTATTCACCCATTCCATGTATCTCCATGCCAAAACTTAGAATAGTTTTCAACTAAGCTATTGTCAGCTATAGTTGACTATAACTACCAACTATTAAAGAAACTATAGTATTTTAGGCATACACCAACCTTGGGAATCATTGATAAATACCTTTTGAGTCCCATATAAGTCCTAATATCATTAATTCTAGAAAACATTGGTGTTTTCATGCATAAACTTCCTTAAAATATGACATATGGTTCATAGTCAATTATAGGTGATGTTTTTTCAATGGAGAAACCCCTATAGATGATCTTTCATAGGTTAGGTCTTAAAAACATTACACAAGCCCATTCTAATGTTTCCATGTCCATATAAAAATGAATTTATCTCATTAATTGTATATTTAGGTCAAGTTTACATCAATGATCCTAACTTTCTTAATCTATGCCCCTCACAGTCAACTACAATTGACTATGAGGGGGTTTGTACGTGTCTTTAGACTCTCAAAAGTTTATATCAACCTCTTATTGTGTTATTTATGATCCTTGATATTACTTTCACCTAATAAGATCATTTAGTCATGGAGATATGTTCTCATTTTCAACCTTGGGTGCTAGATATCTTATTTAGAGCTCAACCTATAGGTTTTATTGCCTAGAAATAGTGCATAAAAGTGTGATTTTATGCCTTCTTATAACCAACTTCCCTTAATACTTTGCCTTCCAAACTCTGCATAATCCATATGTTTTTTAGGGGATACAAATACCACTTATCTATATGCCTTAAAACTCTTGTCAACCATGTTATATGATATTCCCAAAACACCCCTAGACATTTGTTTTGCTTTTTTAGGGATTTGATCCCAAAATTGGTCATTTGACATTTTAAAGGTTGTTTACACCTTTATTTTCCCATTTGAAAATTCAAGGAGGTATTCCATGTTTCCTAAATACATGAGGACTTCAAATAGGGTTCCATCTTATGCTCCAACACCTTTATATGACATTTCTAATTCTCTGCCAAGTCACCTATACATGTGTATTTCACTGTACAGGCAGTAAGGATGAGCAAGTTAGTAGGATGCATTATTTTAACCATTTGATTAGTTGTAAACCTATTTAAATTATTTCCAATGGAATATTGACACTTTAAGAATATGAAATAAATGGAAACGCATCCTATTCAACATGGTATTATCATTCAAACACCTATAGATGCTCACTAATGGTAGACTGTGTATAAATGTTACTCATGATTGCAATAATCCCCTTTTATTACACCATATGTAAGATTTAATCACAATTTCATGTTTTTAAAGGATACTCCAAGACTTTAAAACCTTAAACACACCTTTTTGAACATGTTGTATAGGCCCCATGCATGTACTTCACCATAACTACAAGTATGAATGAGCAAGAAGTTGACTAAGTATGACAGTGGACTAAAAGATTTTTAAAAGCATGAGTAGTGAGATATAAATTTAAGGGAAGTGGTAAATGTGTTATTTATACATGTTTATGAACCTATATACATCTTCTTAACCATTATCAAAGAATGGTAGCTCTAAAAATGGTGAAAAATTGATTATCATCCCAAATGGGACTAATATGTGAACCTGAGATGATTTGCTCACCAAAAAACCATGAAACCTAAAAAAATAATGTAAATAATATGAGAATAACTAAAACATCCTTTGGATTCCATCTCACTAATTGGTTTGTATAGACTAGTCCAAAATAGAGAAAAACCTATAGGGTGCATGAAACAAGTAGAAAAACATAGTCAACTTTATCAAGATGGTTCAAAAATCTCAAACCAAAATTAATATAAAACCAAATATCAAATGGGATATAAATAAGTTTATAATACACCCCCAAGAGCATTTTTATTGAAACCTCCACTGCTACCCATACCAAGTACAAATTTGAAGACTAGTTTTTTGTGCGTAGAGGGTGAAAAATGAGGAGAATAGTTTTGGGCCTAAAAATGGAACTTTTAAATCATTTAAAATGTTTAACTAATCTTGAGTAAGATAAATATACATTCTATGATCTTCTCCTATGTGGCACACTTCCCCATGGTCCATACAAGTGCCAAACTCTCCTTTTTCTCAAGAAATCTACCCTTTCTTCTGAAGAACCTACCACTTTTAGTTATGATACTTGATTAAGACCTCTTAGGACACATGGTATGTTACATCATCTTTTTAAAACTTCAAATTTCCCAAAAAGTTTGTACAACCTATTAAATGCTCTATTTAGGACCTCAAAATGACTCAAAATGATAAATGGATTAAAAGACTAATTGACCAAGGTTAATGTAACATGAAATCACACTAAATAACCTATAATACACATTATGACCAAATTTTAAACCCCTTAAAACATATAAATACTAAGTTTTTACCTATATGTGTCCTAATTTTATTTGTAGGGTCAAATTTGGTCAACAAATTGGTGACTCATAAGGGTAGTATGCCTGCTATACTAACTAAACCAGTAACCTATCAATCCATTGGGATTAGGGAGTCATTTGAATTATAAGACACAAGAAGAATACTTTGACCATATGCTTTGATTAATATAAGTCCATTTGATTACCTCAACCACACAAAATAAAGGACACACATAAAACCAAACAACAAACACACAAGACACACACACATGTGTTCAAGGCACTTAGGGGAATCAAAAAAAAAATATATTATGCACAAATAGGAACTAATCATACCTCCTTTACCTAAATAAAATTATATTTTATTTAATCATCCTCTTGATGAGATGGATCATAGTGCCAAGCATGTTTCTCCTTGGATTAAATGTTTTTTAGATCAAACCTATTCCTTGGCACTTCACTTGACCTACTCTCAAGTAAATCAGCTTCAAATAGGCCTCCAATGTATACATATTCATATTAATCTTGTATACATACCTAATACTACTTTCCACTCTTCATCTCATGGCCAACTTTCATCTTTTTGGTAGGCATGGCTTCAATAGGATTGGTTTCTTGTTCTTTAGAAGATAGAGGCTAATAGGAGCTTGTTCCATCCTTCAAGAGCTGATGTGTTTATCCAAATTTGTTGAGAGTATTATACCCATCTTTTTTATTTCAAACATTTCATCATGAGATGCATATTCCTCTTGGAAGGATAGATTTTAAAATTTACCTTTTCTTTGCATACTCACTTGAGTGCCAAGGTTGCCTTCTCCATTTTTACTAGATCATAACCTCACTGAAGAGGAGTATAACCTACTTTAATTATTTAAAAAAATAAATCCAAAGGTTTATTAATAACTTGTCCTTTCTCATCCATGATATATTTCAAAGTGATGGAATAACCAATGATAATTTCCTCTTTGGTAAAAGGAAAACATTCTTCCTCATCAGCCTAATTAGAAGTTTTCACACAAGAGATCACCTCTTATTTATCATTTGGGACCTTTTAAGGGATCTCAAGTTGTATCTTAGATATCATAATCTGATCTTGGTTCTCAAATATTTCAAGATCCTCCATCTCCTTCTCTTTTTTGGTGATGCCAAGACTAGGCATCTTGAAATCCGGTGACATAGTCCAATGAGGCTACTAAGGAGCTATGTATTCTTCAAGCAAGAGTTCTATGTTTTTTTCAACCAAATTATCCTCTTTATGTTCCCATACCATAGGTCCATCAAGTAAAACAGTGATGGGGTGAGGACAAGATGAACTAATTGGTGAAGGTGGCACAAAGAACTCAAAATCAAATTGAGAGTAAAAAGTAGGGGGTTATCTTGAAAGCTCTTGAGGAAGGGGAGGCAAAGCTTGAGATAAAATAGCTTGATTTTCTTCCTTCCATTTAATAATAAATTCATTTAAATTTAATTTTTATTGATCATTCTCTTTATGAATGCTATATGGGGTGTGTTTAGGCATAGGATCTTCTTTTGGGTCTAAACCTTCCATCACACCTTGATTTAACAATTTCATTTTTGACTCTAACTCTTCAATTTGCTTGACTAGGATCTCTTGGAAAATTATCTCTTGAAATTTACAGGCATAATCATGAGTATGAGGAGTACAAGAGATCTCATATGGAGGATAGGAAGTTTCTTGAGGAAGGGTGGGAGTGGTTTGTATAAGATCAAGGTCCTTCTCAACTTAACACTCTTTATCAAGACTTTTCTCCTCTTTATTTTCCTAGGACTCCACTATCTTATTATAGCTTAGTATATTGGGGATATAAGTATTTTATTGAGGTGGTGATGTAATTTTAAGAGTAGATGAAGTGTTTAAGGAACTTGTAATCTCCTTAGGCTTGGATTATCCACCTGTCTCCAACTTAGAATCTCATATCTAAAGGTATTTTCTTAAGGTGGATATGTAATGGGAGAGGAAAATGAGGGCTTGAATTCCAATTATTTTTTTGATGACATGGAATATTTCATATTCATATTAACCAACTCAATCTACCTATCAAAATTAGCTTCAAAAATAAGGTTTCTCTTTTCAACATTTTCTTCTAACTGATTGGGAAAAGGATGACTTTGACAAGCTTGATTGGGATCATGAGTAGGGGTCAATTAGGACTGATAAAAATATTGGGGAAGTGGATATGAATGTTGATAGGTTTTTTGAGGCTACCTTTCATGAACTCTTAGCCTACCCTCTAAGGAAGAAACCAAGCCACTCACATCTAGCATCTCACTTGTAAGCCTTTGCCAATTAGCTCTCTCAATAGGTGCCCACTCTCTTTTGACCAACTCTAATGCATATCTCACCTTATGAATAAGATGACTAGGAATATATATACCATATCCCCTTTGTATGTCAAGATCCAACATGTACTTCTCATATCCCAAGATTGCTTACTTGAAGGTGGAAATAGATTGACTTGAGAAGTGACTAGGTTGACTAAGAGGAGCAAGACATCGATAAGGATAGGTATATGACTGATAAAATTCATTAATAAGTTGATACACTTCATTTTTGAGCTGATATACTTCATTAACAGACTGGTAAGGGTCACACCAAGGCTGATAGGGAGGGCCATAAGCTAGATATACCTCACTAACTTGTGTAAAATAGTACTCAACACCAAAATTATCCATGAAACCTTATTGAAAACAAGAACACAAAGAAATATATTACCAATAATATTCAAAAGGTAACTTGGTCTGCTTGACTATCTAATGTATCTTTATAGTTTCCATTAATGCTTTGAAAGATGTTTCTAAAGGTTGATTATTGAAAGACAACACCAAAAAAAATTCAACCTCTTAGACTAAGGGTCCCACTAAGTGTGCCAAAAAATATTTTCGCTTGTATTTTCACCCTTTGATGATATGCCCTAGCTCTCCTCATCTAAGTGGCATAATTGAAACACTTCTAGGCTTATGGGTAGCCTAAGGATGAAGTGAATCTCTAGGTAGGGCTAGCTCCCTTGATGTACCACTTTGGATCACTAATACACCTAAAATTTGGAGTGGGGGAAGAGAGAGAGATAACTAAAATAAAACTATATTAAGGGAGGTGATAGACAAAATATATTGATGAATTCCAACCAGATGCATGTTACACTTAAAACCAAGAGACTGACCAAACATACACTTCTCCAATTTACATCTTCCCACATCAATATTACATTATGAGGTTATGGATGAATGTTTAGGCTATGAATACTAGACAAGAGGTCTTGAATGGTACTAGTGAATATACTAAATCATTCAACCTTGACACTTCCTATAACACTTCACATGCCCTATAAGAAGAAGCTTTCCAACTACAAATAGGATGAAAGAATAAAACAACATGCTAAGGAAATCATAGTTGTCATGAAGCAAAATAAATCATCCAAGTATAACACACTATTAATATTAATTAATAGGTAAAAATTAGTATTATTATTGATTAAAATGTATGAAAATAAATAGGGCTTCACCATACTCAGGTGGAGCATAAGTCACAATGGCCAAAATGGCTAGTTCTTACAGAACTTGAGAGAGAGAGAAGAAGATAGAATTAAAAGGGTCATTAGGAAAATTTTAAAGATGAGAGAATAAATTAATTTTTAATAATAATATTATATGGGATGAACCATGCAAGGTCAGGAAGCACAAGTGTCCATAAAAGGCATGAAACTCTTGTAAAGTAGCATAAAACTCCTTATTCTGGCTCAAAAAACTACCTTCATGATTAGCCTTGTTTGAATGTCCCAAAAATAATTAGTGATATGTATGATGATTAAAATTAAGGTTAAGTATTTTATACATGCCTCTCCATGCATTGGTTTCAAGTCTACTCATCTAGAATCATCTAGGAATGAGCCATCATTATCTATAGTCTTAAAAATTCTTCCTTCATGCACCCTACACACTTGGCCTCCAAAAAGGCATCATTTTTTTATTAAAATACATTAGATGGATTTTATGACACCTTTAAATACCCTCCATGTCGTTATATTCATCAATAACACCTTAAAATAAGTCTACTTGAAGTTTTCCCACCCTTCTCACTAGCTTGGTCACTATGCCAATTTTGGCTGGCTAAGATGAAGTAGTTAATAGAGGAACTTAGGATTTATTAAAAGGAATGAAATTGAAATTTTTATTTATCTCAAGTCTTAATATTCCCTCCCATGTTATTGCAATCTCTTTAAAACTCCTAAAACCTACAAAATACATAAAACTATCAAGAAAAGCCTATTTTGCATCCATTTATATAATTATGTACAACTAATACTAATTGGGATTATCTTGAGATATTCGTATACAATTTTAAATAATCATAATAATAAAAATGGTCCATTAGAGTATATTTATAGCTTCATCTTCCCAATCAGGTCACTAGAAAGGGTTTACAAGGGTTTTAGGCCTATTTTCACTCTTAAGCATTGTTCATAAAAACATAATGTTAAAATTGCAAAAAAATTCCAAAATAATGACCTTTATGACCCATTATAACACCTATAAACTCCTTTTTCATCCATTCACATCACCAAGGAAGATATGAGCATTCAAATTTGACCTATTGAGCTTGTATTTCTTATTCCCTGTAGGTCTGATGTTGATCCTATAAGCAAAAATATAACTTCCTATGACCTTATCTACATCCTAATAGTTCAAAAACCTCTATTATTCCCCCATATACATTTTTTAATTTTTCATAAATACTATCTCATGCTATAAATGGAAGTGGTTCTCCTTTTGGCTTTAGGCCTAAACTTGTTTGACAGGCCTGCTTGAAAACTTAGCCTTCTAGACCATCTTGCTTGTTTCCCTCATTTTTTGAGGTTTTTTCATGATTTTTTAGGTTCCATAAACCCTTACATACCTCTATAAAATGTTTCCCCAACTCCTAGTTCATTCCTTTTGTCCCTATTCTCTAAATATGTAGGGTTTGCATTAAGGGGAGTGCCCTCTATCTGAGACAAAATAGAGGGCACTCCCCTATTTTACCATATGAAATTGAGTATTTTATGAGACTCCTCAAGTCATATAGGTGATATTTAAAAATTATTATCTCTTGGTAAGGTCAAAAGAGCTCTCAACTCATCCAAAACCTAAAATAGACCCCTGGTGGAATGGACTATGTGCAAGATTCTCATAAGGACTATGTGAAGCAACATTAGAGATTTTTCTCTACTCTATCTATAATATGAGAGTGTCATGGAACATTATTAATTTTCTTGGGATCACTTTTGATCATTTAAACACTAGGCCTTTTCCAAATTTTTATTTCCCTTGCTTTGCATTGATTGCCCTACATTGAGGTCATAGGTTGTGGTTGTATTTTTCTCCCCTATAGGTGTAGATCATACATTTAGGGATACCTTAATTTATATAGGGTCATTATTAAACCCTAAATTACATATAATATTTCCTTTAGTCACCTATTCCATGTCTCTCCATGCCAAAACTTAGAATAGTTTTCAACTAAGCTACTGTCATCTATAATTGACTATAGCTACCAACTATTGAACAAATTATAGTACTATAGGCATACACCAACCTTGGGAATCATTGATAAATACAATTTGAGTCCCATAAAAGTCCTAAGATCATTAATTCTAGTATGCATTGGTTTCTTCATTCATACACTTCCTTCAACGATGACATATGGTTCAGAATCAACTGTAGGTGATGTTTTCCCAATGGAGAAACCTCTGTAGATGATCCTACATAGTTTAGGTCTTGAAAACATTACACAATCCATTTTGATTATTTTCATGGTTATATAATAATTATTTTATCTCATTCATTTCATCCTTAGGTAAATTTTACATCAAGGATCCTAACTTTATTACTCTCTACCCCTCACAGTCAACTACAATTGACTATGTGGGGGCCTGTAGGTGTCTTTAAACTCTCAAAAGTTCATATCAACTTGTACTTATGTTATTTATGTTGATTTAGATTAATTTCACCTGATAAGATCATTTATTTAGGGATATATGTTCTCATATACAACTTTTGGTGCTATATATCTTCTTTAGAGCTCAGCTTGTAGGTTTTACTGCCTAGAAATAGTGCATAAAAGTTGAATTTAGGCCTTCTTATAACCAACTTCCCTTAATCCTTTGCCATTCAAACTTTTTATAGTCCATATTATTTATATGGGATAAAAATATCACTTATATATATTCCTTTAAACTCTTATCAACTATGTTATATGATATTCCCAAAACACCCCTAGACCTCTGTTTTATTTTTTGGGGGATTTTATCCTAGAATTGGTCATTTGACATTTTGAAGTTAGTTTACACCTTTATTTTCCCATTTTACAATTCAAGGATGTCTTCCATGTTTCCTACACACATTAAGACTTAAAATAGGGTTCCATATTGTGCTTTAACACCTCTATATGAAATTTCCAATTCTCTACCAAGTCACTTATATGTGTTTATTTCATTATACAGGCAGTAAGGATGATAAAATTAGTAGGATCCATTGTTTTTAATATTTTATGAGTTATAAACCTATTTAAATGATTTAAAATTTACTCTTCACACTTTAAGGATCTAAAATAAATGGAACCGCATGCTATTCAATGTTGAATTCTCATCCAAGCACCTATAGATGCTCACTAATGGTAGACTGTGTATAAATGTTGCTCATGACTACAATAATCCCTTTTTATTGCACCTTATGGAATCTTAAATCAACACTTCATGATTATAAATAATACATCAAGACTTAAAAACCTTAAACACACCTTTGTGAACATGTTGTACAGGCCCCATGTACACACTTCACCATAACTACAAGTATGAGTGAGCAAGAAGTTGACTGAGTATGATAATGGACTGCAAGTTTGTTCTAAGCATGATGTAGTGAGATAAAACATGAAGGGAGGTGATAAATTTATAATTTATACATGGTGATGAACCTATATACATCCTCTTAACCATTATCAAATCATGGGAACTCTAAAAATGGTGAAAAACTGCTTGTCATCCCAAATGGGACTAATTTTCCAACTTGAGATGATTTTCTCACCAAAATACCATGAAACATAAAAAAAAGCATGGAAATTATTTGATAAATGATCCAAAATCCTTTACAGTCCACCTCACCAATTGGTTTGTATGGACTAGTCCAAAATGGATCAGAACTTGTAGGGTGCATGAAACATCAAGCAAAAAAACATAGTCAAGCTCATGAGGATGGTTCATAAAGCTCAGACCACCATTCCTCTATAACCAAACATCAAATGGGATCTGACTAAGTTTAAAATACACCCCCAAGTGAACCTCCATTACTACCCATACTAAGTACAAACTTAAAGACTGGTTTTGTGTGCATAGAAGGGTGAAAAAGGAGAAGAATGGTTTTGGGCCTGAAATGGCACTTCCAGAGCATTTCAAATGTAGAACTAAGATTTAGGAAGCTAAATTTACATTCTATGATCTTTTCTCATGTTTTACACTTCCCCATAGGTTGTACAAGTGCCAAACTCTCCTTTTTTCCTAAAACAAACTACCCTTTATTCTAAAGAACCTACCACTTTTCAGTTATGACAGTTGATTAAGACCTCTTAGGACACATGGGACATGACATCATCTTTTATAACTTTTAAATTTCCTAATGAG
The DNA here is from genome assembly GCA_037957365.1 of Torreya grandis. Taxonomy (NCBI): domain Eukaryota; kingdom Viridiplantae; phylum Streptophyta; class Pinopsida; order Cupressales; family Taxaceae; genus Torreya; species Torreya grandis. The sequence goes on from JARHVA010004175.1 coordinate 628,655, forward strand.
GCCATACAATGTATTAAATTCTTTATTTAGGACCTCAAAATGATAAATGGACTAAAAGACTAATTGACCAAGGTTAATATAACATGAAATCACACTAAATGACTTATAATACACCTTATGACCAGATTTTAAACCCCCTAAAACATCTAAATACCAATATTTTTACCTATAAGGACCCCAATTTGACCTACAAAGTCAAATTTGGTCAATAGTTACTCCATTCCTAATTTTACTAAACATTCAAGTCTTTGATATATTATTGGGATGCCCTTAGATACACAAGCTCCAGGTAGTACCATCATTAGTGCACCGAGATGTTACGTAAATACATGGAAATAGGGTGGTGATATTTCTAGGTATTTCATATGAGTACCCTCTTGCACCACAAATATTTCTTCGACCACCCCCACCACTATTGTAAATGGTTTCTACACTTATTAAGAATTTTTATCAAGATATATTTACTACACCAATTCATAATCACTATACAAATTCAATTACTATAATTATTCAAGCTTATGATACAGAGGTAATTATCTCACATATACCAATTCCTTGTATAAATTTAGTTACATAGCTTACTCATGCTCATTCTACACACCTTTTAGAGGAGAGTAGTGGAATTTCTTAGATGACCATTTTTACAATTCCCATTACATCATAGGTTCATTCAAGATTCATAATATCTAGTATTCACTCCATGTTCTAGACTATAGTCAATCATAATTCAGTGTATTCCACTATAAGCATAGGTATAATATTCTCATATTATACAACATATTTCATAGGATATGCTACATTCCCAATTTACTCAGCATATTAACAAACATTATGAGTGATCATGATGAGGATTATAGCACACATTGAGATAATTTTTCAAATTTAGATCCAAACTCATATATAGTTTCATGTCACACCATCTTTTCCCATAAGGTGAACATTCTCATGTTTTGTACCAGGAATCCCCATGTCCATCCCTTACATTGGTTAATTAGTTATCATCTTCATTAAGCACACATTTCAAAAATAAAATAAAAAAATTCAAATATTCTAAAAAATCAAAAATCAAGGCTTGAGCATGACATGATTATTGGTTTACATCATTTACATATTTTATTTATCACATGTTTGGTAGATTAGATATCATTTCCACATGCATTTCATAGTATATGTGAGTGATGTGTATATCATACATATATACATGATATATGGGTACTTAGATGCTAGACCCTTCATATACCTAAGGGCCATGCCAATTATAGGGGCATCTTCTTCCATAGGTTACACTATTATAGGTTATATCTTTCTATGACATTTATATTTACCATGTTGAGTTTCCTCGATTGCTTTCACATGCCTTGATATTACTCATACTTTATATAGTGCTACATGGATATATTAATTTACTATGATGTGACAAAACATACTTGGATGGTGTAGACTACCTTATATGTTCTATGCTTATTCAACGTTATTTCCTTTTTTAATGGGATATTCATTTATTTTCTATTGATTGTGCCTCATTAACATTGTCTGTGGGGCATTTATTTCCACATTTTAGGGGCTCCTTAGCCTTTTGTGTGCAACATTTATTACCCATCATGTGTGGATCTTTAGCCTTATTTGTGTAAAATTTATCATCCTTGTATGCACCCCTTTGGCCTTATGTGTGACATTTTGTGTTACTAAATATAATTTTATTGTGTGTCATTTTTTGTTGATCTTGTTATGATTACTGATTTTTTGGGTGTCGTGATCCATATCACGCACCTCCACCTTATGTGGGGTGTCATGATCCATATCATGCAAATTTATTGCATAGTCTTACTAAGTACATTTATCATTGATGATTCCTACTATGTGCCTAATTGTTATATATGTCTTGACATGACACTTATAATCACTTTCATTACATGTCTTATACATCCTTCAATGAGCTATTCTCCACATGTTGACATGATAATACATTATTACATATTTATAAATAACATGATACAATTAACTCTTTATTTTGAGATGAGTGATTTACAAGTTATGTCCCTCACCTTTAAATTGGGCATATTAGTGATCTTTTCATAAATGCTCAATCTTCCATGATCACATATTACAAATTTTGGCACAAATTATATAGGTTACATATTTTAGATTAGTTTAGATATCAGATTAGGATAAATATTTAAATATTTTAGATAGATTTTGAGATCATGAGCCATGCATATGCTCTCATGTTTTAGTCCATGATATATCATGTTTTGATATATGCACATATTTATATACATTTGGAGTTATATTCAAGTAAAATGCACTCATTTTATAGGACATGAGTTCAAAAAAATTAGATTTCTCAAATATGAAACATAAATGGCATATACATGCATGGAATTCTATATCATATTAGCACCAATCAGTTTGAATTATGGGGCATGAATATGGATCATGTATATACATTATCATAGTTTACCAATGCTAGCACCAATAACACCAATAAGTTAAAACTATGGGGCATGAAGTTTGTTCATGCATATTTACTATTGAAATTACTATGTTTCAAATACATTCCATGTTACCTAGAAGTGAGCACCCTTGAATCTATTTTTTTTATACATTGGTTGATTCATGTTTAGATAAGTGATGTGGTTGAGATTCAATTCCCTTAATGTCATTGTAATTATTTAGTGAACCCCATTATGTTGATCCCACCTTCCATATTGGGGTTACACAATTATATCAAGATTAGTGCAATATTAATTACATGGGTTAGTGAGGTTGAGGTTTATGTGACGCTTAATAGCCTTGTTATTATTCCATTCATTTTTTTGTTTTACAATGAGGATTGGGGAATTTTCTTTCCAATATATGTAATTTGCCTCACACAAATTTGGGATTGATCATCTCCAATTATCCAAAAGGGTTTAGTAATAAGGACCATTCTCCAATACTTTAACAAGGAAACATCATCACCAAAAATTTATAGGGTAATATGGATCACCTACCTACAGGTGTATTCTTCCTTACTCTTTAATTTTAAATTTGAGTTTATGCATTTTTCATATCTTAGTCCGAGGATATTGACTTGCACATTTTCATTCTAGGTTTGTTAGGAGCAATTTGCATGTGTGGGTAATCTTCCAAATCAAAGTGTGTTTTACACACTCAATTTCATCTCTTTATCCTTTTAGTCTATAATTATTAATGCATTTCAATACTATAATAAAAGGGAAGATTTGTAGACACTAAAATCTAGTATATGATTCTTCGCAATGTTTGGTTTATTTACCTTTACCCTACATGGTGTATATAGATAAGTCCCATTAACTATTTTATCACATCCACATGGATTCTATGGGTCTAACCTTCCAAAGTTTATTTTATTCACCCATATAAAATATTATAATCTGTGTCAAACTAGTTATTTATCTTAGTCTTACATCTCTAGATCATCATATTAGTGTTCCTATCTCTTGGACATTAACTTTAGACTCAGAACGTATCATCAAATGGTAGTGTATGAGTATTAATATTTCATCCCATACCAAGAAATGGTCAAATTTCAAATTCAAATCATTCATATGGGCTAGCCCATCTATCTATCATGTTAGGGATGAGAAATTACCCAAAGAGTCTCATATAAATAGAAAATAGGTGTGAGCATGTTCTCCATCTAAAAATAATTTACCAATCATAGTCAAATACTTGCACATTTAAGATGACTACCCTAATCTTCCCAATTTTCCAATCAATCAATAGAATTAGGTCTTTACCCAGTTTGAAGCACTCAATATTCAAGCCAAGGTTTCTAATTACCAAGTATCAAGATCTAGATTACAAGTTGTATAAATTTAATGAGCATGATTGCACACATTCACATAATGGGGAGAAATACATGTGGTTTGACTTCCCTCTTCAAATTATTGGATATGTAGGTATCATTCAACCATTTAATAAGGAGTGGTTGGGATCAAATAAACCCACTTTTATTCTAATTTTTTAGGCTTAATTCTATCATTATAGGTTGACCTAAGGTTTTAAGGGAAGGAGATAGATTTTTTATGAGTGGCACAAAAAATCAGACATTAGGATCACACTCAAAATTGAAATGCAAACATGCATACCTACTTATATCAAAACAAAGATAAAATATACAAAGACAAAACCATTAGAATTGGAACATGACATCTAACTATATTGTACTAAGGATGATGATACCATCTCAGTGCACATACAAGTCCAAATCTTGTCTAAAAATCTTGAAGTCCAGTTTTCCATCCTTCATGTCATTTATCTATAGTCTTAGTCCTCGAAAAAGTATTTGACTACTAATTATTTTATCCCTTTATTGTACTTACCATTTTTAATAAACTAGAGTGTTAAATCTATTTTTAGAATTTACATTAATATTTATACTTTGTTATATATATTATAATTTTAATTTATTTACAGTAGTTATATATAATTAGGGTTAATTAATCACATTAATCCAAAAATAGATAAAATAGAAAAATAAGTATAAATGAGGTTGCATGTCACTTTGTAAATTTTATAACTTATTTCACATAAGTTTGTAAGTTTTTATGAGTTATTTTATTAAAATTAACTACATCTCATCTTATGATAAACATTTTATTTAAGGAGAAGGGATATGATTACAAGGACACACAAAAGGTAAAAAAACACTTGAAAGTGTTGGGATGGGACACAAAATCATTCAATGATTGAGTCTCTTACAATGGCTATGTGATGTTTAGAAATTTATTATTTAATTTAATTTTAGTTACATAATTAATTATGTAAATTGTAACCTTGAAGATATTATAACAATTAAATTATTGTTTTTAGGTGGAGAGATTATTTGTCTTATTTTAAGGTCATAATATGCAAGGGATGATGAGGAGGATCTTGATTACATGGAATATGTCCATGATGATATTGAGTTAGAGGATGCCTCATTATAAACATCTAACCCTCATTATACTTGAATATATGATAAATTACCTAATTTATAATACATAACCTTGTTTTATATTACTTAATTTATCATACTAAATTTCTTATTTATTAGAGACTATGGTTTTTGACATAATTGTGTCAAAGTTTTTAATACAATTTAAAAACATGACTTCTAAATATTAAATGCTCCCTCTCTCTCTCTCTCTCTCTCTCTCTCTCTCTCTCTCTACACACACACACACACACACACACACACACACACACATATATATGACATAATTGTGTCAAAGTTTTTAATACAATTTAAAAACATGACTTCTAAATATTAAATGTTATATGTGTGTGTGTGTGTGTGTGTGTGTATGTATGTGTGTGTGTGTGTGTGTGTATAATTTGTATATTTCACACACACACACACACACACACACACACACACACATATAATTTGTATATTTATAAAATAATTTACAATATTTTGATTGTTGGATATTGTCAAGAATCAGTGTGGCTACCATAAGACAAACACCCACAATATATACAATATATAAAATTATGAAAGCTTAAAACAAGACATGTTTATATCTAAATAGCATTACTACCTATTTAGATTAAGATATCTTTCCTAAATTTTCCATTATAGCAATAGTAACTGTCTTTCATAATGTATCTCACCGATTATCCATCAATGTTATTATATAGATAAAAAAGGAGGCTAGGGTTAGGGTTTTGTTTTTTTAGATTAATTACTTTTATAAAAAATATTATTTCTAGATATAATACTTATTTATTTTTCACATAATTTAATTTAATACTTATTTGATAATCATATCTAATAATAGATTATGTATAAGTGTGTTTATCCAAAAATTATATTACAAATGCATATTGAACCATAAAAAATTGTATGTGTTATTAAATACACTAACGTCTACCCTTAAGATGTAATTAGATAGAGGAAAGGATGGAGGAAAAATTAAACTATCCCCCCTTGATGAAACCTTATTCACTCTCAAAATTTTATTGAGATATATAAATTAGGCCTTGAACAAGGGCTTTGTGAATATGTATGCAAATTGATCATCTTTTTGAAAATATTTAAGATCAACATCCTTATCATGTATTAGTTACCAAATATAATACATATAGATTTCAATGTGCTTTGTGTTTTGGAACTCTACTTATGGGTTGTAAGATATGTGGATAGCACTCAAATTATTACACCAAAGCATTGTGGGTTGGATTTGATTATTCTACCAATGTTGATTATCTTAACTTATAAAATATGCATTAATCTAAATTGACTCATGTTCAGCACTGACATCTCCACTCTACTCAACTTCTATTGTATACAAATCAATCCTATACTATTTCTTATAAGACCAAGTCATGGTACCTATCCCAACATGATAGATATATATTATAGTTGCCTTGTGATTGTCTAGATTTCCTAACCAGTCACTATTTAGTAAACCTAAAACTAGGGTTTTACCACAAGAAGTGTAATTAATAATTTATTCTTTTATTCTTGACTTATAATCAATCCTATAAATATTAATACTATGAAGATACCTTAGGATGCATTTTTGAACTTGGTAATTCCTATCATGGGGGTACTGACAAAATCATGACACAAGTTTCACATCTAAATAAAGACTATGAAAATTATGTGTCGAGTATGGAAAGCTTACCACCAATTTTTAGTAGAGTGTACCATCATTAAAAGGATAAAAACACTTTTTAGAAAGATTGACTCCATATTAAAAAGTGTCAATGCAAACTTGTAATTTTCCATGTTAAAGTGGTATAGGATGTCTTGAACATACTTGGATTTATTTACAAAAACTACATTCTTATATTGTAAAATCTAAAGATCAAGGAAAATTTGTAACAAACCCAAGTCATTCATTTCAAATTACTTCATTAAATGATGTATTACATATATAAAATTATTTATTTAACTCTCTATAATAATTAAGTCATTGATGTTAAAGATTAAAATAAATAGTTTCCCATCTAATTTCCTAGCGTAGACGATGGGTTTAAAAGGACTCCATTTAAAACTAGAATTGATTAAAAACATTTAGATATTTTAATACAAATCTTGAGGAACCTATTCAATCCATACAAGGAATTTTTCAATTTTCATACATCATATGAGCTATCGCTACTAACGAACCCTTGAGTTTTAAACATGTAGATTTCCTTCTACAAGTCTCCATGCAAGAAAGTGATTTTTACATCCATTTTATGGACATCCCATCCCTATGTTATATTAAAAGAGAGTAATATCCTAATATAATTCATCTTACAATCTAGATCAAAGGTTTCACTGTAATTAACACCTTTAACATTTGAAAACCCTTTTTCTACAATCCTTAATTTATATTTTTCAATGAACCCATTTGTTTCATACTTAGTGCAATACACCCACTTACACCTAATATTTTCATTCCTTTTTGAAGTGGAACCATGTCCCAAGTTTTATTTTTATTAATAGAAATAAGTTATTCTACCTTAGTTATTTTCCATTAAGGATGCTTAAAAACCTCATGATAAGTCTCTAGATCTTGACTCATTTCAAAGTATGCCAAATGTGTAGCAGTAAAATGATGTTCTAAATTAATCCTTCATGGATTGTTAGAATATTATGCCCATGAACCAATCTCATTGAAAACTATGTAGATGAATTTTCATTAATATTATGTTGATTATGTAGTTACATTCTAAATGACTTGTGGCATTAGAAGTGGACGAGCAAGTTGTCCCCCTATGGTTCATCATCTAAACTATAATGACTCTCATATTTGAATTAATATAAACTTTCATATTATTCATAATAAACATCATAAATTTTTTATATATTAATAAAAACTAATGGAGGAGGAAGAGAAGATTTAGATCATAAGTTTGGGATTGTTCATCAAACAACACATCCCATTAGTAAATCACTCTAGTTGTTCATATAAATTTAATATGATATGCCTTCACATCTTTACTCTCTAAATAAAATACAATGGTTACCTTTCCTTTATATTTCCTTGTGTATATCTTCTATAAAATTCACTCAAACATTACATCCAAAAGTCCTAAATTTAGAAACATTGGGCTCAACACTAGATCATTTTTATTCAAGATTCATGTTTTGCACTAATAATTAGGGAGTGTGATTTTGAATTTAATTTTCACTTTGGATTTTATCTATCCAAAACTAATAGTTAAATTCTTTATAATTCACCACACAATTAGCATTTTCTTAAAGTGTGAAATCTTTGTGTTCAACTACATTTTTTTGAGGTGTGTATGGCATAGTATGTTAAAGTTTAATTCCTTTCTGTTCACATAATTTGATCATTTAATTATTAAGAAACTTTCCTCCATTATCTTCTAAAACAATGAATTTTTCTCTTTGATATATTTTCAACAAAGGATTTGAAAATTTTGAAGTGATCCAACACATCACCATTGGTTTTTAGATAGTAAACCCATGTTTTGTGATATAAATCCTAAATGAATGTCAACACATTTATTTTTATATAAAATAAACATGGGGGAGTGACATGAGATCATTGTGAACCAATTATAATATATCACTTTCCCTCCAAGATTTTCATTCATAAAATAGATTTGGGTGTGGGGTATAGAGAGTTAGGCGTCTATATAGATATATGTAATGTAGGCCCATCCATATCCCATATAGATAGGAGAGGGAAGGCACTAATGGTTCCATCGACTCTATAAATGACCTTTCTCTCTCATGTAGTTCCCTCCATCATCAATTTTTCCCCTCAGCCTCCTCCCCCCCATCTATCAATGGCCTAAATATATATATATAGGTCCCTCCATAGGTATGCATATAGATATACTCTAGGTCTATGTATGTCCATATATAGATAAGATAGGGGGTTGGACTAACTAAATTGAAGTTGAGGGCATAGGTATAGATAGGTGTATAGAGTCTATATATAGAATTCACCAATCATATTTATGTATGTTTGGGAGGCTTATTTATATATAGGGTTTAGTTGTATAGTGGAGGTCATTGGGTGAGTCCCATATATTATATATGTTAACTAAATTATAAACTATAGATCCCCCATGCCGACAAAACTGTAAACTCTATATAGCCTATGCTCAAGAGTATCTCTATGTGGGGGTACCCTATATATTCCTATCTAAATAGAGTGGGTTGATAACCTCTACTATATAGTTATCTAAGGGAGGGATGAACAAGTGCCCTAATACGACTATGATTTTTAGGCTCTATAATATACAAACCCCAATAATAAATAGTGAACAGGCTAAGGGGCACTAATTAATTAGGGTCCTATCATACTATTAGCCATATTATCCCATCTCTAATGTACGTAAATAGTAACTTCTTATGGTTAATGGTGTATTAGTGCACCACATAATTAAATTACCAATGGTTTCCTATTGAAAAAACAAATCTAGGCATTTCTGATAGACCTTAAGGTACATGGAATATAAAATATGTATACAACATTGTCTAATGCCTAGGAATTGGTTGGATTTTCATCACTAAAAAGATAGCAATGAGTTAACTTATCCAATTAAAACATATTTCTATGAGTTTTAAAATTATATAAAAATAATTTATATCCTAACATATTTTTATGAAAAAATAACTTCAACCCTTAGTGCCCCACTACATTCACAAATTTTTGATCAACCAATATCCCCTAAGGGCAAGGTGAGAGTATAAGATTGGGAATTTACAATAGGACACTAAAATATGAGATTGAAACTCATATGCATAAAAAATAAAAATATTTATATGAAAACAAAATAAAATAGATATGTAAAAAAAATTAAAACTTTAGATCTGATCTTTATTCCTCTTATGGACATGAAAAAGAAGATTTATATGCTCCATATAACTGCACTATAAAAGATGAATATTCTATAGCTCTGATACCATATTAAATTTTAAAATATTGTCTAGAATCATTATAGCTACTATAATACAAACTCCCATAATACATGCAATATATAAGTATATGAAATCTTAAAACCAGACAATATAGATTTATCCGCGTAGCATTACTGCCTATTAAATTAAGAGCTCTAGTTTAATTTTTTATTATAAAAATAGTAACCATATTACAAAAATTTATCTCACCCAATATCTATATGTACTCTTATATATATGTTTTAATTATTTTGTGATTAATTTGGTCTATGGATAATTTGGTCTAAATGAAGTAAAACTATGCATATTTAAATTATGTAGAATATGGAAATAATCAAAAAAATCTAGATGTAAAATGTTAGATTAATATTACACTTACTATATTTATAAACTATAAATTAAAATGGAAGGAAGGTAATTATCTTATACTAGTACTTTTTCCTCACTATATTCACCACTATCCCTAAAAATGCTCTTGTTTTGCTCTGTAACTACTCATATTAGGAAATGAGTGCTCAAACCTTACATAGACACTATCAGTGAAACTCAGACCCCTATAACAACTAGTATTGTCTATGTCATTTCAGTATTGTCCTTATTGATTGTGTATTTTTTTGATTCTTTAGGAAACTACAACTTCACCTATATATGTTTCCTTTGTGTGCACATACCTTTAGTCATGTGCACGTATTTCAATTTTTGTTCTCTTTTTTTGAACCCATGATTGTACTTTTGACAAAATAATACCCTTAAAATGTGTTAATATGTTGATTTGGACATACCCAACCACTCCCTACTAAGTAACTGAGTTTTGCCTACCTTATAATACTTTGAAGAGGGCTCAAACCGTACGTAGCACTTTCACCTATGTATGTGTGTGTGCACCACCTTGATCAATATAAAATACAATGCAATGTTTGGATTTTTACACATGAAACCATACAACTCTGATCTACATTTTCAATCATATTTATATCTAAAACTACTTATTTGATGGATTTCAAATATATATGCCTTTGAGATAATTTATCAAAAAAGTGCTAATGGATTTCCTCAAGCTTTCAAGTGATTCTCAATGCAATAGCCAAGTGAGTATAACCTTAAAATTGATTTATATTTATATCTAATTCTTTGATATTTCCTACAATGTCTGGCCCATGAAAAGTGTCTAACATGACCTGATAGAGACTTCCTGATTTGAAAACTAACTATTGAATGTTTCTAGACACAATAAGTAGATGTAGACATCTATGAAAAAACTACAAATATTTGACTCTTGTTGGTACTTTCCTAAGAGTGAAATAAATTATCTAAGATATGGAAACAATTTATTTAATATTTTGTAAGGTTCTTGCACATATTAGGTGTTAGATAATTTAATTTCTAAGTGTGCTTAACTGACCCTGAGTTTACCTTGGTAGTTAATTAAATAATAATAAATTAATTATTAACACAAGGTGAAAACCTCGTGTAAATAAATAATAAAATTATATTTATTTAATACTTACCAATAGTATTAAATAATTTTTGAGATGGTTGGACTCATTGGTTGTAATATTCACCTCCCTTCACATTTCACTATAAATAGGGTTTTACTCCTAGTGTGAAATACCATGAATTGGAAATTTGATATTTGTCTATGGAAAATATTTCTAAAATATTTCTAAAGAATGGTTGAGAGGAAGTGAGAAAATGAAGGTTGTGTATTTTGGTTCATAAGTTTCTCAATTATATGAATATCAACATTTGTGGATTTTTTACCCTTCGAGGTTTTCCCACCTAAATTTGATGTTGTGTGTATAGTTGATCTAGTTATTATTCATATGTTTTTATATTTAATTTTAACTCTAGATATTCTATGACATTCAATATACTTTACATATTGGTTTCTTATCATGGTTTTAGAGACTGAGATATAGTGTATTTAATCAATAAGATTTTTTAGAAGGTGTTCTTGTCAACAAATTATTTTTTTCTTCCTTCTATAATTTCCTAAGACATGTTGGTTCAAACCTATGTACAATGCATAGAAGGAGAGAAAAAAATATATAGATCACTAAGGAAGCCTATATTTTTTTTTTTTGATCATCCAAACCTCAATCAAAGCAATATATACCTCATTTAAGTGGCCAAAAATAAATTTTCATCCAAGTTTCATTCTTTCCAGTAGTGGCATAGCTCATGGTATGGCTATATGGTGTTGGAAAGTTAAAAAAATATAGACATTTTATTGTATCTCTTTTATCACTTAGTTCTTTGCTTCCAAATTAAGATCTAGTGCTTTAAGACATATTTAATTCCTCTATAAAGTCCTTGAAGGCTGTCTCAATCATCTACAAATGTTATTAAATCCCCTGAGATGTTATTATTTCCTTGTACAACCTTCTACCTAAATATTTGTGTTAAAAATTATCTACAAAGCATCTAATTCCAGCTTGAGGTGTTTAAACACTAGATAGTCATCATTTTAGCCTATCAAAAACTCTACTAGACTCTTAAAGGGATTTTCATCAGCATCTGGTATTTTACAACCTCTATTGAGCACCATTGTATGGCTTGGATGGCTGGAATTTTTTTTGGGCACCAAAATTCAATTTTGAATACATTTTTGGCATTGGATGGAAAGTTCATGGTGATCTAAAAATTTTAAGGGCTTGAAAAGGCCTTTATAACTCTCCAACACCACCCCTACACCTATTGATATGCCATTATCTTCTACAAGAAGTTATGGATGTTAGTATATAGTTTTTTGCATATATTTATTAAATACTTATTTTTAAAACCTAAAACACCACACAAGAAAACTTGGGCCCATGTTAGAACTTATTTTTTAAACAAAAAATTTTAAAAAAAATAGATCAAAATCTTTTAAATGCATTATATATATATATATATATATATATATAAGCTTTAAAAATAAATTAGTGCATATATTGTTTAAAGTGGTAGTGTAGAGGAGTTAGTGGGTGTTATTTTGGTAGGCTCTTGTAAAGTGGAGGTCTAGTGTTCAAAAAACACTACCTCCAAGTTATTTTTTATCAAATTAATTTATTAAAAATTTATTTTTCAAAAATTAATAATTAAAAAAACTTTTTTGGTTTACATGCCAAGTATCATGTGTTCAAAACCCTAGTTGTTGTCAAATTTTTGTGACACTACACCTTGAAAATCTTTTGCCAAGCATAGTCACATGACCAATCATTTCTTAGGTTTTAGTACATTCTAGGCATATTTGTATGATCCATGTTTTCTATTGAAGCTTCATATTATATTTTTTACACCTTTTTTAATCATAGTGTTTTGATAATTTTTTGTGTGCAACATTTGCAACACATAAATTAGTGATTTTTTACTTCAATTTTTTCACATTGTTTGGCATATTTTGAATAAATACTTCTTAGTTATATTTATAATTTTATTTCCTTTCAAATAGATTATAAATTTACATTTAAAAAGGGTTCAAATTTAATCTTTATCTAGTGTCATATCATCAATTTTAAAGGGAAACAATGGCTTCTCCTAATTTTGTACTAGATAAATCACAAATGTTTAATGGATATAACTATAATATCTATAAAATTTGTGTTAAATTTGAGTTTATGGCTCAAAATCTATGGAACATTATCATTCGAACTAAAAAATCCCCATCAGGATTACATGTGATACCTAATCTTTCAAATATGTTTCAACATAAATCACAAGAAGCTATATCAATTATCTTACAGAGTGTTAAGGATGATTTCCTACTCCATATCAAAAATTAGAAGTCTCCTAGCAATGCTTGGAAACTCCTTGACTCTATGCATGAGGGCACTTATCTCTCTAATATTATTAAGTTGATCCTTGAATTACTTACAACACCTATCAAAGGTGATGAAAAGGTTGTTAACTTTATTCCTAAAATTAAGAATATTAAAGCTCAGTTAGATATTTGTAACTATAATTTAATTCAATGTCAACTATTATATTTCATTATTAAACATAATATTCATGAAAAAAATAATAATTTTATCTTAATTTTGAAATCAAATTACCAAATAAAGTAAGATATCCCTAACCTCACTACCCTTTCAGCTCTTTTGATTCAATAACAGTAAGTGATGTATAATTTTGATTCTAAATAAAATGTCACTCAAGCACTTCTCACTCTCAACCCTATTTTTGAGAATAATAAAAACTAGAAACCTAACCCTAATTTTTTCAATGATAAAAATGGGAATAAGAAATATGAAAATAAGAATCATAAACCTAAGTTTAATGGGAATTGCAATTTATGTGGCAAATTTGGTCATAAAAGGGATTTTTTTATAAAAACAAATATAAAACTAACAATTAAATCTCTAAAAATAACAAAGGGAAGAAAGCTAATCAAAACCATCAGAAGAATCAAAACCCTAATCAAAATAAAAATCAAGATCAGAGTTTAAATGTTGTTATTTTATTTACTTCAAATGATAATGAATGGATTCTAAATATTGGTGCATCACACCATATAACTTGATTATCTAATATTTTATCTGATACTATAGATCGTAAATCTACTTTTGGATATGATTTTAAGTTTGGTGCAACTGCTATCACTTGGAGCATTAAAAATTAACTTATTATTTCTATCTCTTCTATAGAACTAGAGCATAGAAGTGTTATGGAAGCTACTAAATAATCCATGTGGATATGAAGGTTGTTGGGAAAACTTCATTTAGATGTTTCTCAAATTACCATCCTTCATTTTGATAACCAAAGTTGTATAGATATGGCAAAAAATCTGATTCAGCACTAACAAACTAAATATATTGAATTTCATGTGTATTTCATCTACGAGAAAGTCTTCAATGGTGATATTGATCTACACTTATGTCCTATAAGTGAATAAGTGGCAGATATATTCATAAAACCACTTGGTGATACTATTTCTATCAATTGCATGTAATGTTGGGCCTCTTGGAGTTGCCATTGAGGGGGAGTGTGCATGACAATGTCACTTCCTAATGGTCTTGTGTTTTATTCTTCTTCTCATTGTAAAACATCATAAAATTCATGTGAAAGTTATGTGATTTAAGTAAAATTTGTGTGGAATTTTTAATTTTATATCCTAATATTTAAAAGCATACTTTGTAATAGAGGTTATTATGTTATAAAAGGATCCAAATATGCTTAGTTGATTATTCATGAGAAACTTTGAGATGTAATCTCATGATCATACTAGCCTAAAATGACTTTTGAGTAGTTTACGGATTATAATTTATTTTGTTTAAAAAGGTGATGTTTTGTATGATGAAAGTTTTTAAAAACTTCAAATTATGTAAATAGTATAATTCTTTTTTTAAGGTGACTATGACCTTTATCCACACTTAACATTACGGGGGAGTGTTAGATCATGTAATGTCTAAGTGGGATTAATCGACCCTTAACTTACCTTAGTAATTAATAAAATAATAATAATAATATATTATTTATTAACACGAGGTGAAAACCTCATGTAAATAAATAATAAAATTATATGTATTTAATACTTACCAATACTATTAAATGTATTTCTAGATGGTTGGACTCATTGGTTGGAATGGTCACCTCCCTTTAAATTTGACTATAAATAGGGTCTTAACCATATTGTCAAATATTATTGAATTTCACGTATCTTATGAGGGATGTGATTTCATGTATCTTAAGCATCTATGGATGTCCTAAAATCATGTTGAATGTCATAATATTTGGAAAACCTAAGAACTAAGTATCATTAGTTATGGGTTTTACCATAAGTAGTGACACAATACCCCCAAGAATATTTTATCATTATCTATTATTTTATTATAGTAGTTGTAACACTCAATTTTTTATGTGTGTATCTAAGATAAGTAAGTAATGATATATTTCATATCTTTTCACTTAACTCATTATCCGCTATAACACTATGTATAGGACATGAGTCAATGAAAACATGTATGATCAAATGTGATTTTAAGTTGTTATACTTATTTATTTTTAAGTGTACCAATTATACCGTCTATATTATGAGTCTCTTTAGTTATAGAAGCATACAAATTGTATTGAGTATGTACATTATAAGTCATGTGTATCATAAGATTAGTATTAGTATTTTTTAATGGTTGTTTTGGCATGCACCATTAATAACTAGGCTTGTCTCATGATTCACCTCTCTTGAAAGGATATTTTATATAATCTCCCCAAGTTTTATATATACCTAGTCTAGGTGCATTATTCTTCACTAATGGCTCATTGTGACCTTTCCATTCAAGGGGCCTCTACTAGTTCAACCTATCTTGAATTTAAATGTGCACTTCAATAGATTTTGTGTAATTTAATAATGTAAAATGTGGTGCATTTTTTTTTTTGTTTCAAATGAGATGTGTCTTATTGGTAATGACAATGTTTTCATTCATTTGTTCAGTGAGACATTTGATTACAGGAAACAAAATAGATAAACTAGCATTTAAAACTTGCCCAATAGTAGAATCAGCATGTGTAAGGTTTCATCCAATGTGTTTACAATTTATTTTCATTCATTCCATTGACTAAAAATATTCAATAATATTAAAATATCAATGGAGAAATATAGAAACAATATTTATATTCACTCATGCATATATTGCTATCAAATCCTAAGCTACCAACTAATTAAAATAAAAGCAAAAGAAAAGGAAAGGGAAATAAAATGAAACCTTATAAGCATGATAAAAAATTCAATATCTTAATCATATGAACTCCATTCATTAGCTACTTAACTAGCCAACATATGCACAATTGAATCGAAAGCTAATACAAGCTTATGGAGGAATCAAAACAAGGAAATAACAACAACCACCATCATATACATATGTAAATGGTAGTAAAATAATACCAAGTCTTCAATTAATCAACATTCATTGTTTGATATAAAAAAATTGAGTTTATTACAATCATTCTCCCAAAATTTTACTAGCATAACAGTAGGAGAGGAGTTGAGGGAGATATTAACACTAATAAATCATGAAAATTATAGAAAAATAAAAATGGCTAGCTCTAAATCTATTATGGGAGGAGAAAAATCCAACCTTTTGATAATGGATCTCAAACAATATATAGCCAAGGAAACTTCTAAGGGAGAATTTTTCCTCCAAAATGGCTCTACAACTCCCATTAATTCCCCAACTACCTCCACCTCTTCGTATTCCTATCAATTTCACTATTCACCTACAAAACAAGACCAAAAATGATTTAAAAAATGAATTAACATGCAAGAACAGTGTAAAAGCATAGAAAAACATGAATAAGTTTTTAACCAGGCATTGTGAGGCAAAACTAAGACTATTATTACGTATGGGCCAGAACCAACTTCTTGAGGATGTAAATGGTTTCAAATTTTTACACCTAAGTGAGACAATATGTCCAAAAATATAAGGTTGATAAAAAATAGCCTATGCAAACCTAACTTGGATTTTTAGGGGCTTAGGTTTATGTTTTAATGTTACTATTCATGTTTTTTTAATTTCACGTTTTTCATTCTATCTTGGTTTTCAACCCCCGGATAGAACTAGCATGTTCCTTTTAGCTAGGTCTAAGACCTAATTGGTGTTTTGATTCATATAATACACTAGGATTTTTAGCGAGAAATTTGAAATTCATTTTGAAAGAGCCCAAGACCTAATTGGGTCTTGCACCTCCAATTATAATTGCCATCACTTTCCATTGTTTGGTTTTTGTTATTAGTAAGATTTAGAGGGGGAAAACATAGATGGATAATCATAAATTAAATGGAGACCAAAAGGATTGATACATATATTGTGAGGATTTGGTAGGGATAAATCCCCAAGCAAAGGTTGTGGGATTCCAGGGGGCTAATAGCCTTCATAGCATAGGACTCGGGACTGAGAGACCCTGATAGACCTAGTAGGGGTCCCAGCCCCAATTAGTATTAAAATGGATATGGGGGATGGTCCTTAACCTAATCATGGATCCATTCCCAACTAAAAATTTGAGCTTAACATTCAAAACCCCAACTATGAAATAAAGCACAAAAGCCTTTGAAAAAGCCTGAAAGACCCAACTAGGGCTTAAAATCTCAAAATATAAAGGAAAATGACTAAACCTTAAAATTAGACCTAATTGGGACTTAAAGTTTGATTAGTAAATAATAATTACTAAAACACTCCCAAATACCTATTTAGGCTTTCAATGCCTTCTTAGGTCAGGGAGGCAAATTTGAATGAAACAAACCTAAATAGGAAAATTAGCAAGTTTTTCACCTAAAAGAGCAAAAAAATTGCAAGTACGATAGGAGGATCAAGAAATCACTTCTTGGGGAAGTCAAAACATGAAATTTATTTGAATGGCATGGATTAACATGATCGAATAGGTAATATATTTTAAAATTGAATAGAAACTTGAGACAAAATGAGAGACCTGGGCAAGCCATAGAACACTTGTGTTAGAGACCTGATAAGTGAGATAAGTGTCCCAAAAATGCATTTTCACTAGGAGAGTAAAACATGAAACTTGTCTAAATATATGGGATAGGTCCTAGAGGATAAATTGTAATGGAAACCAAAATGACTCCCTGAATAAACTATAAGAGCTGAGAGAGTAGGCAGGCAAGAAAGTCATGCAAGCATAAGTATAGAAAAACTTTGTTTCGATACCAAGTATTAGATATGAAACTTTAATATTCAAACTTGGTCATCACCATGGGATATATTTTAGGATCTATAATGGAATGGATATTTATTCAACCTCCTAGAGTAGCCTAAGATATCCAAAGTAGTTAAGAGATTTAGGCTTCAAATGTAAATTAAGAGGTCATAACTCCACTTTTATGTTAAGTATAAAATATAAAGTTGACTCACATAAATGTGGTATTTCTAATGGTGATGAATTTGGGTCCTAGATTGGCATGAAAATTAATATATGCCACCAATTAAACTTAATTTTCTAAGACCAACGAGTCGTGAGCACAAGCAGGAACAAAACAATAGGCAAAAAAGAGAGGTTTCATAATTCCTAAAAGAATTAGGGCATGTTGTGCAAACAAAAAAAAATGGTGACTCTAATGGAAAATACTCATGAGTGTTTTGAAATGATATAAATGTGTCTACAAACCTATAATCTCTAGTTGAGACTACACATGGAATGTGAATGGGTTAAAGAGAGGATAAGACTAGAGTAGCTAAAAGATTAAATTAGACATTCTCATTGATTGAGTGTGTGTATGTGAGTTAATTTACCACTCCTTATAACCTATAAGGACTAGCTACTAGCTACTATGGATCTAATCATCAAGATGGTGAATCTTACCTTAAGAATGCTTACCTATGAATTACTTCACTACTAGATAGGCATCCATAGCCCTAACAAAGTTTCCTGTGATCCCACTCAAAGCCTTGTTCCACTACCAACCAGGCCAAAAAGCCTATGGTGGAGTTATTGAATCACCCAAAAGTGATTTTTTTAGATATTGACTTTTCTTTTCTTTTTTATCTTGATTTATCTTTTGTATTTCTTGCTTATCATCTCAATTTTGAATTGGGGACCACTACATTAATTGAAAGGTATAACTATAGATTTTTAACCCTATATCTTCACCGTAATAGGTTCATCCAAGCAAAACCCAAAACCTATTAAGATGTGATTTTTTTACTTGGTTTCAGGATAATGTTTTCATTATATAGATAGTTTTACCTAAATTTAACCCAACTCAAACAAATTTATAACAAATATGATAGTCATACCTTTGAAATTAATTTAGAAATAGAATCTAAAGTTATAAACTAATCAAAGTAATTATACACCAGAATGTCATTCAAGCTACATATGTACATGCCTTCAATTCTTCAATTATTTTGACTGATAAGGGAACCTACATGGTAAAATAAGTAGGTCAATCCAAAAAGAGAAAAGCAACAAGGTTGAACCAAAAACAAAAAGTAGGAAAAATAAGAAAAGTGAACTAAACTAACCACAAACTAGGGATGAAAATAAAAGAAAATCATGAAAGGGAAAGAGAAGGTATTTATAAGAACTTGATAGGATAGTTCAAGCTTAGGAGTAGTGTTTGAGGAACTATCTATTAATAGGAAATGGGACATCCTCACTAGTTAAACACCTTAGGTGGAATACATTCTCTCCCAATATTTTAAAGATTTGATAGGGACCCAACCACAAGGAATCAAACTTGTCATGATATCCCTATTTCTTGTGAGCCTTATCTAAGAGAAAAACTAAGTTAGATATTATAAAGGCTTTCACTTTTTCTCAATTTTCAAACCAATGTTTGATGATCTCGTTGTGTTTACTAAAATGTAGTAGGGTTGCATCACATTTTTCCTCTAGTTGTATTAGGTTAAGTAGGCAATCTTCTATTTTGTTATTAGTTTCTAGGTATTCTCTCATGAAATGTAATGAAGGGATTCTAAACTTAATTGTAATGATGAGTCTTGGTCATAAAATAGATGATAAGGTGATGTTGTTAAGGCTAACTTTATCCTATTCCTATCAAACCACAATGAAAATTTAAGAACATTATGCCAGTCCCTAAGGTTATTTGCCAAGATCTTCTTAATTACATCGAGAAAATTTTTATTAGTTAATTTTACTACCCCATTACACTGTAGATAATAATTAGAAGATATTTTTAGGATTACCTAGTTTTCATAGGCCCATTAAATAAATTATATAGATGATAAAGTAGGACCATTATCACATACCAGAGTAGTAGGCATCCCAAACATGGTGATGATGTGTTTTTATATAAAGTTGATTACCACATCAATTATACTAATATTTCATGCTTTAGCTTCCATGTAATGGGTAAACTAATTAATTCCCATAAGTATGAACTTGTGTCCCATGGACTAATTAGCATTGATGGCTATGATGAATTCTAATCCCTATTTTTTGAATGGTCAAACCTCAATTACTGGCTATAATGGCATTGCAAAGGTACATTATCTATGCATAGCAACTTGGTAGGTATGACTAATCTGAACATGAGCATGAGCATTTTTAAAAACATGTGGTCAATAATACCCTACCTTGAGTATCTGATGGGTTGTAGTAATCCCTGATCCATGACTCGTTCCATATTTTATTTGGAAATCACTGAGTATTATAGTTGATTCTTGCTTGTTTAGGCATCTGAGATATATGCTTTCATAATTTATGCTATATAGCCTACCTGATTTTATCATGAAGTTATTATTTTTTAGGTGTAAGGCTCTCTTATGATTGAATTTAGGTGGTTTGGGCATTCATTATTGAGCAAATAGTAGATTACATCTTGGTACCAATCATCATTAGTGATGTCTTTCACTATATACAACTGGAAAACTATTTATAGGTCTACTATAGCCATGGCCTTAATGAGTCATTGACCTCTTACAATTTTCATTGGTTATAGTTACAAGTCAAATTATTGGATAATGGTCATCTATTTGCCCCTTCATTCACCCAACTCATTTTTCATCAATATAGCCTTTATTATTAGGTCAGGCACCACTGTAAAAACCTTATTATGGATAATGTAGTGCCTAAAATTTTTAAAGTTTTTGATCAAGGAAAAGGCTTGTTTTTCTAAAGTTTAATACCTTATTTTAGTGTTGTAGAGAGGATAACACATGAATGAGACAGGTTTCTCATCTCTAACTTTTTTCTTATGTTCATAATAGCTTCACTTGAGTGTTCTATAGTGATTGAGTAGATATAGGAGTGTTTTGTATAATTAGGATTGATTAACATCAGTGTATTTACAATTAATTTTTTGATACAGTCTAAAACCACTTGTTCTTCATCCATCCATTCAATCTTTACATCCTTCTTAAACATTTTATTCAATGGCTAGACTATCTTTACAAAGCCCAAAATAAACTTTGAGATGAAGTTAATCTTTTCAAATAATGACGTCATCTCTTTTTTGCTAGTAGGAAATGGAATTTTTAGGATTTCCTATACTCTTTTTGGTTCTATAGATATGCCCCTTTCTGAGATGATGTAGCCAAGCAACTTACCCTTCGTTACCAAAAAAATGCACTTTTTCAAGTTTAAAGGATTCCATGATCTTTGTATCTCAATAGGACTAATCTCAAGTCTTTCACATGGTCTTTTATATTCTTTGAAAATATGATTAATTCATCCATGTATATTAATATGCATTTACCAATGAGATCCTTGAATGTAATATCCATGGCATGTTGAAAGGTGGCACCCGTATTGAGTAAGATAAATGAAATCCTCTTGTATTCAAATATATGCCATTTTATTGTAAATTTATTCTAATTTGGTCCTCATAATTGACCATTACTTGATTTTACATTGAATATCCATCCAAGAATGACATCACTTGTGAGTTGTTCACTATCTGTAGAACTTAGAGAAGGCAACAGGTAATTATCCTTTTCTAAGGGCTTGTATAAGTTGTGTAAGTCAACACATAACCTTATCTCTCCAATTTTATTCCTAACCAACACTAAATTGGCCACCCACATGGAGTGTCTTATAGGGAAGATTATCCTTGGAGTAATTTTTACACTTCTTTAAATATCAATGATTCTAGTAGCAGATTCACTAGGTTTTGTCTTTTTCAGAATGAATTGACTCATGACTTAAGAGGGATAGTATGTCTGATAATATAAGTGTTAACCACCTTTAAGTCCTCATATATCCATGTAATAACATCTTTAAAATATTTTAAGGCCTGAAAAAATTCTTGTTTTTATTTTTCAATGCATGTCATGCCTAGAAGCATGTTCTTTGATTCATTTACATTGCCCAATTTGCAATGTTGGTGTAACATACCTTTAGTGGGTACTGATTTATCTTTCTCACATTGGTAATAATGTCAAACATTCATTCTAGTGATACCATGCCCTTGGGTTAATATTTTTTTATATTAAAATACCCTTCCTTATCTACTTCAAACTCTTCTCTTTTATCTTCATCTATGATATATGATTCATATATATACATACATACATATATATGTGTGTGTGTGTGTCTGTGTGTGTCTGTGTGTGTGTGTGTGTGTGTGTGTGTGTGTGTGTGTGTGTGTGTGTGTGTGTGTGTGTGTGTGTGTGTGTGTATGTATGTATGTATGTATGTATGTATGTGTGTGTGTGTGTGTGTATATATATATATATGTATGTATATATATATATATACATATATATATATATATATATATGTATGTATGTATATATGTATGTATATATATATATATATATATATATATATATATATATGTATGTATGTATGTATATGTATATATATATATGAATATATATATATATATGTATGTATATATATATATATATATATATATATATATTCATATATATATACATATATATATACATACATACATACATACATACATACATACATATATATATATATATATGTATGTATATATATATATATACATATATACATACATACACACACACACACACACACACACACACACACACATACATACATACATATATATATAATATATATATATATATATATATACATATACATACATACATACATATATATATATATATATATATATATCTGTTGATGATGAAGCTAATGATATGTTGATCATCATTGAATACCTTAAATTTTTTAATATTATAGGGAACATAAGGAGTAGACACTAACTCCATAGATAACCTTCTCAACTTGGAGTCAGTTATAAGCTTTAGAGTACTAGTAATTGTAGCCAATGCATCTATCATATGATTCCTCCTACGAGGAAGAGTACGAATATTAAATGCATCAAAATATTTTATTAAATTCCATACTTAGTTATGGTATCTAGATAAACACTTGTAATTATAATCATATTGGATTCTTGTTTATTTGACCACCAATTCAGAGTCACCAAGTAATTTGAGAATTATAAATTTCTTCCTTAGGGTGAATAATAGATTGTGAACTAGTGCTTCATATTAAACCATGGTGTTCATGCAACCAAATTATAGGTGAAATTTAGAAAAATGTGACTTTATTTTAGGATTGAAGAACTCCATATTGGTACCACACCTGATCTTAGATTTGGAACCATCAAATCATAGAATTGGCAAAAGGTTTTTAGTTGTGTGCATCAGATTCTAATGAGTTGGTGTTGTTGCAACATTTATTTCCTCACTAACTTTATCAAACCCAAGTGGACACACATCTTGATTAAATATTGATAGAGACCACCTAGCCAAGTCTTTAGTGGTAAAATTGAGTATAAGGCTATTCAAAATAGTTGTTTTCTCATCATGGGAGCTCACAAACTCTTTAACTTCACTTGGACAAATCTCATTAAGCTTTCTAATTTTTTATTCAGCCATACCTGATGTTGATAATAATTGTTGATAACCTTATTTTTCACTTAGACCAACTAGTTTCATCCCCTCATATACTATGGCAGCACTAAGAAACAAAGTTATTTTAGGTGCATATATTAAATCATCCTCACCTGGTTGATCTATCTCTTTAATTTATGAACTTTCTTATACGAATAGCATGTTGATTTGAAACTTGTTGTAAGATTGTGCCCTTTTCTCAAGTGTATATACCCCAAGCTCTGATTCTTCGTACATGATCTCAATTTTTTTTGTATTTTGTTATCACATGATTCATTTTGGGCTCACGTTTAATTCTCATTTGATTAGGGATGCCTTTCCATAGGAGCCACATATGAGATAAGTCTATTATCATGTAATTATTTAACATTATAGACTAATCTTATCTTAGAAGCATGTCATAAACATCAGGTATATCAACTACATAAATATCAATAAAGTTTTATACCCTCATATCAGAGGCCAAATGCATGTGAATGTGATTTAGTTCATTGACAACCTTGACCTTTGATTTTTCTAACTAAGCAACTTCCCTATTTGACTTTGTATATGTCAAACCCAATTGCTAAAAAATTACATAAGACATGATGTCACTAGAAGCACTTAAATCTACCAAATAATTATGTAAGATTTTATCAAAAACCTATATTGTTACGAGGAAAGGAGGAGTTCAATTTTTCCTTGTAAATTTCAATGTTGGCATCAATTTTTCTACGAGTTTCATTCCCTTTATGAGCAAATAATTATTTTATAAACATGCCCTTTTGATTTGAGATTTGAATCAAGTCAAGCATTATGATATTTGCCTTAGTTTTCTTTAGGTCATATATAATATTATATCCATGTTTGTTTGGATCTACTAGTTTGACATTTTATGGAGATGTAGAGTTGTTCTTAAGTTGGTAATATGTGATAGGTCCCATAGGTAGAAACATGTTATTGCTCAAGTTCTCATCAGATGATACTTGAGTGTCGTTTATAAGAGTAGATGTAGTTAATGGAGTTTAAAATGTTATCCTTAATTGGTATTTATTTCCCCTTTGATTTTTTTTGAAAGTGTGAACCTCATTTAGGTTATCCTCTAGCTCATTATCACTTTTAAATGGAAACTCGCAAGTTTCCAATACTTGGGTTATATCAAGATTTCCTCCACCTTGATTATAGTTATTATCAGGTGTGGGAACTAATTCTAGGTTGTCCATCTCCTTTTAGAAGATATTTGAAGTATAAATTAATTACACGCAATCAATCTCAACATGGTCAATAATATTATGTGTTCTACACCAAGTGGACATTGCTAAACTAACCAAATTGATTGCATTGGAAATATTGTTGTTCTTATTCTTGTTATTGTGGTCCAGTAGGATAAGTACAGTTTTCTTATTTGGTCTCATGTTCCATTATCCATTGGTTCTTCATAAGTTGAAATTTTTGGTTGGTAGTTGGTTGTTTTCATTCTAATTGGTGTTTTGTGTTACTTGCCTATGTAAATTGACTGTATCATTTGTCAACCTCTGAACCATCTACTATAAATTGGTTACTTACAAATTCACACCATAATTTTGTTAATTCCTTGATTTTAGTTACGGGTTATCCATATGTGCATTAGTGTTTTAAAATATATGAAAAGTAGGGTGTGCTTGATTATGAATATTTTTAACAAGCATCTGGTTATTTAGAAATGATGGGACAGCCTATTTATTGTTAGTGGAAGCCACATAGCCACTAGTGTGAGGTATGGTAGCAATGTTTTTATATGTAATAGGGACAAGTTATTGACTATTTTCCTGAGGCAAGACATGATTAGGAGGCATATAAGGTAGACCACTAGGCATGTAGTTCATGGGTGTTATATTTTAGACCAGATTTGGGTTTGCATATAGGGCACTTAGGATTGGATTCATATATGGTGTATTGTGTTAAAAGGAATTATTGATGATCTGGATATGATTATAATAACCCGATTGGCCTAACAAAGGTAAAGGACCAATTTTGTAATATTTTGGAACCATTTGTTGCTCAATATTTACATCCTCATTGTATGCCAAAGACAAGGATAAGATGGCTATCAGGGTTATTCTAAGGAACATGAAGGTATTGAATCTAAATCCCTCATGTACATTTGTATGGTAGTCACTTCTATTTGAGTGTATAGGTTTTTCAACCTTTGGTAAAACTTGTGGAAGCATGCATTGAAGACACTAATAATTTTATTTAGCTCTCTATGGACAACAACAAAGTGATGATATAGGATAATATGATCAATGGGTATCCTAAAATGGTTGATGAAAATATTTTCTAAATTAGTTTAGGAAGTCATGGATCCATTGGGAAAGCTAAGATACCAAGCGTAAGTAACTTCCCCAAGGAGTAAGGAAATATGTGACAAGACATATCCTCATGTTGAACTTGTTTTCAAATCAAGGCATTATTAAATGCCTAGATATGCTCCTCAGCTATTTAAATCCCATTAAGTGAATATTTTAGGCATAATTTATTTAGATTCTTAAGAAAATCATGGGCAAGCCCTAGAACATTCACAAGGCATCCACTTAAACCAAGCCAAGTATGATTAGTCATCATTGGTGGGTTTTGAAAGACACCAAAAGGATTGATAAGTGGAATTACAGTAGTATACAAGCTACTCACTAAGTGTATTTATCATTTTTTTTATTCCCCTTTGTTTACCCTCAGTTTCCTATGTTCAAATGAATTATATCAATTCAAAAATAGCCCCTATAAACTTTGATCTCATGGGTATTCATCTAATTTTTAGTTTAGCTTTTGGACTAACCAGGCATGGACAATGATCCCAAGTGTTTGAGTTTAAATTTTTCAATTAAAATTCCAATTTTGAGGTTTATGCTTGAATGGCATACCTCTTCCTAATGCCAAACATGTTGATGGACATTTTGGCATGAAATAACAACAACTAAGCTCATCTTGTGACTCACATTTTTTGAAAGGAGATTCTATGGAATCCCCCCAAGGTTTATATCTACCTGGTCTAGGTGTAATAATCTTCACTTAGTGGCTCATTCTAACCATTCCATTCAAGGGGCCTTTACTAGTTTGACATATCCTAAATTTCAAATGTGAGTTTTAGCATGGTTTGAGTACTTAAACAATATAAAATGTGGTGTGTTTGTTTTTTCATTTCAAATGGATTTTATTTCATATTAGAAATGAAAAGGTTTGAATTAACTTGTTCAATGAGCCATTTTATTACAAGAAACAAAATAGACAATCTAGCATTTTAAAACTTGCCCAATAGTAGAATCAACATGTGTAGGGTTTCATCCAATGTGTCTACAACTAATTTTCACTCATTCTATTGATTAAAAATGTTCAAAAATACTAAAATGGAAAATGGATAAATATATAAATAAAACTGATATACTCAAGAATTTATTACTATCAAACCCTAAGCTACCAATTGATTAAAATAAAAGCAAAAGAAAAGGGAAAGGGAAAGATAATAAAATATTGTAATCATGATGAAAAATTTTATATCCTAATCATACAAACTCCATAAATTAGTTATTAAACCAACCAAAATATGCACAATTGAATCCAAATCCAATGCAATCTAATGAGGGGAGCAAAATAAGGAAATAACAACAACCACCACTATATACATGCATAAATGGCAGTAAAATAATCCCAAGTCTTTAATTAATCAACATTCATCATTTGATAAATAATTTTTGAGTTTATTACAATCACTCTCCTAAAAAAATTCCATCATAATAGTAAGGTAGGAGTTGAGGGAGATATTAACACTAATAAAACATGAAAATTGCATAAAAATAAAAGGGGTTGGCTTTAAATCTCTTATAGGAGGAGAAAAATTCAACCCTTTGACAATGAAGCTCAAACAATATATAGCCAAGATATCTTTCAAAGGATAATTTTCCCTCAAAAATGGCTCAACAACTCCCATTAATGCCTCAGCTACCTCTTCCTCTTCCATTCCTATCAATTTCACTATTCACCTACAAAACAAGACAAAAATGAGTTAAAATAATGAATTAACATGTAATAATAGTGTGCTATCATATAAAAACATGAACATGTTTTAAACTAGGTATAGTGAGGCAAAACTAAGACTATCATTACACCTAGGCTAGATCCAGCTTCCTAGTGACATAAAAAGTTTTGATTTTTGACACCCGAGTGAGATGTTATGGCCAAAAAATAGAAGATTTCTCAAAAATGGCTTATGTAGACCTAACCAAGTTTTTAAGGGATCAAGCTTATGTGTTAATTTTATTATTCATATTTTTTTAATTTCCCTTTTTTTGTTATATTCAAGCTTTCAACCTCTAGATTGAACTAGCATGTTCCTTTTATCTAGGCATAAGACATAATCAGTGTTTCACTTCCTAAAATACACTAGGCCTTTTAGTAGGAAAGTTGAAATTCAAGTTTGAGGTTTCAGATATATAGTAGGGGCATTTTTTGGAAACATATTCTCCATACTTATCCAATATTCAACCCTTTTAGATTACATTGGGGGCATGTATTTGGAAACATGTTCTCCATATTAGCACTTATTTCAATTTTCATATTTCTCCATATATAGTGGAGGCATGCTTTGGAATCATGTTCTCCACACTTTCATAATTTCTGAATTGGCTAAAGCACATAGATATATAAATTTAGACTTACAATTATGGAAAAATTATATACATCGGTACCATTGTTATACATTTATCATGAGACATATCTAAGGTGCCTACATTACGTAATGTGCACCTAATATTGAAAAATACAAATTAGTTTCAAATTTCAAAACTCTTGTATGGACTATTACCATATCATGGACTTTTACATACTAATACCAAGGGAAGAATTTTATGGACTATATTGATCCAATCTACTATAATATTTGGTTTGATTTTTGTATGGTTGAGGTGATTAAATCACTCAATTTTTCTAAATTTTTAGGTTGGACTTGATTGTATCATTCAGCCTTACCAAGTTATAAGTATCATTGGGTTACACGATTGAGCTAAGTTTAACTGTTGAGCAGTAACTCACTTTTTCACCAAGGTTGGGGGCATGCCTTCCAATATCTCTCTATATCTCATTAGATATATGCACTTTATATATATATATATCCTAATCTTAGTTGTAGAGATTTACAATGATACATCTTTTTTAAAAAAACTTGACAATAGGCAAGGTGATTACAGTAATACACAAGTGTACTCCTAAACCTTGCTCTTTCAATTTCAATCTTTCAATACTTTTAATTCCAGATTATATGAACTAATTATACATTATGACATTATCTTTTTTTCAATTCATTCACTAACAAATCACTTAAGTTGGGCTCATGCAAAGACAAGGTGTGTTATACACACCCAAGGATGCATTTCTTTATTTCAAACAAGAAATTTCATTGCTAGATTAAAGCTAGGAATGTAGACACTATTTATGAATTATATAGTACCTCAATCTTTTACACTTAGAAAATTCATAACTTGATTATTCCTCTTAGTTATGAACCTTTCTTGATTTTTAAAGTCTCACATCTACTCTATCTTATACCTCTTAGCCTATCTCTTAGTCTAACCAGTCTTATGTTGATAACCCATACCTTTTATCTTACCTAGAATGTTTAAAACCTACTTATCTTCCATCTCTATAAGTTTTAAGTCTATACCTACTTTCCTACTCCCTAGACACTAACATCTAAGATAGATACCTACATCAATACTAGTGTCTTGACCTGATGCAAGTGTTTAATGCCCTAAATTTATCTAATTTGTAATTGAAATATATCCTAGAGTCCAGCCTAAGTAATTTAATGTGAGTTACTTCTCCAAATGGATTGATATAAATATAATATGAACCCTCATTTATTATCTTGTTGATTGCATAACACACCCCATTTTCATGATGAAAATAGGGACCCTCTTTGTTTTGACCTGAGCCTTGTTTTGTCTAGTCTAGAGTGTTCTTTAGTAAGGTTGTGATATTTTGATAGGTGATAAGTTTCAAGTGGATAAGCATGTTTATTTAGAATTTCTTTGAATTATCTCCAAATTCAATCCAAGCTTTCATCTGTGAGCATCAAAATCTAACATGTAGGCTTGCTTTAAGCTTATAAACTTTACTGATTTATTTCAATATTTATATTAGGGCCCTCAAATTTATTTTGATAATAGTCGGGTCCTTTTAAAATTAAATGTCAAAGTCTACGTTTCTTATAAACTTACCTTTGACATTTGATTTTCCTTTGTTTTTCAAGAAATTGGCTAAATCATTTTTGTAATCACATTTTTTGATGAGTTACATTTTTTGATGAGCCATATTTTTTTGGCAAGTTATGTCTTTTTCCTTCACATTTTTATTCCCAGTTGAGTCACATATTTTTCTCAACTCGCCATTTTATTTTTTCACCCTTTTGGCCCCTTGACTCCCACTTTTAACATGTTGACTACAAACCAAAAGCTTGAACAATGAGGGGCTATAAATAAGGGTCTATCATGGTTTATAATGCTATTCATAAAAGTTGAAAACCGATTAGCACTGGGGTATGAAAATGTGAATAGTAGCAATTAAATATAAGCCTAAGCCAGTCTAAATCCTAAATTGGTCTATACAAGCCATTTTAGGGCCTTTTTGGGTTTTTTGATCCATTTGATGTTATGGAATCATGACTTCATTAGGATCACTTTGACAACTTTAATTTCATTTGATTATGCCTATGTAGAAATTTGTTCACATTTTAATGTCCTTTTTACTATTCATTTCTTCTAATTACAATTTATAATTCATTTTTGGTTTTTGCAGGCTTGTGAATAGTAAAAATGACAAAAATTGGAGATAGAATAGGTAGTTGAAGCATTCATGACAATAGCTAAGCCTTTTGGAGGGAAAATTCTCCATGTAAAATCCCCAACTTCTATATATTGATGACATTTTACACTCAAAGGGTTGGTTGTTTTCTCCTCCACAAGATATTTTGGTCAATCAAGCTTTACTTTTATGCATTTATTTTTCTTTTTGCTCTCTCTCAAACTCTTCCCCTACCATTATGATGGTGAATTTTTAAGAGATTGAATGTAATAAACTTAGATTAAAATTGTCAAATGATGAATCGGTGATCAATACAAAGATTTAGATTATATTTAATCCATGTTGCACATGTAAATAGTGTGTGTGGCTATATTTTCTTCATCTACCCCTCTTAGAAGATTTTACTAGATCTATATTTGATTGTGCAAGCCTTGATCAGGTTATAGACTAGTTTATGGAGTTGCTACAATCATGATTATAAATTTGTTGTCATTATTTTAAGGTTTTACCTTTCTTTCCTCTTTTCCTTATCTTTTATTATTTCTTTATTAGTGGTTAAATATAGGATTTGAAAGCAATATGAATCTTAAAAAAATATCTAAATGTTTCTCTCTTTTCTCTATTGCATTGTATTTTTGAATGATAAATTAAATCAATGGAATAAACCTAAAATTAGTTGTACCTACATTATGCAAAAATCATACACTAGATTTTTTTATTGGGCACCATCAAAATGAATGCACATCTTGTTGTTATAAACCTAATACAAAACCCCTATTTAAATAAAAATAATAAATACATTATATTTTACATTGTTCAAGTATCTTGAAAATGTTGAAATGAAGTTTGAATCATTCATTGAAATAGTAAAG
Source organism: Torreya grandis (assembly GCA_037957365.1). Taxonomy (NCBI): domain Eukaryota; kingdom Viridiplantae; phylum Streptophyta; class Pinopsida; order Cupressales; family Taxaceae; genus Torreya; species Torreya grandis. The sequence continues at coordinate 660,544 of JARHVA010004175.1, forward strand.
GCCCTTTGAATTGGAATGGTCACAATGAGCCATTGAGTGAAGACTAGTGCACCTTGACCAAGTAGATACAAATCTTGGGTAGATTATCCAAAATATCCTTTCAAGAGAGGCTAGTCACGAGATGATCCTAGAGTATTGGCACATGTTAAAATGTAAGTCAATAGAATTGGTACTAAAATGAGGGTTGGCAACTATTTAAAAACATAAAACTAAAATTTTAGTGGACAAATTAAAACTTGAACACTTACGAGCATTGATCATGCTTACGTATTCTAAAATCTAAACTACAAAGCTAAGGGATACCTAATAGGTCAAAATTTATAGGATCTGATTTTAAGTTCCTTGAACTTAGTGAATATCAAAAATTGAGGGAAAATAAATAGAAATCCAACACACAATAAATTCACTTAATTAGTAGTTCACCTAATGCTAAAACTCCATTTATCAACCCCTGTACTACCCCTCAAACCCCACTAATGGCAGTTAATCCTACTTGGCTTGGTGGAGGTGGATGCCCTATGAACATTCTAGTGCCTACCCATAATTTACCTAAGAATCTAGATAAATGTATCCCAAAATACACACATAACAATATCCAAATAGTTGAGAAGCACATTCAAGCATTTAAGGATGCCTTGATCCAAAAAAAACTATAGCATGAAGACATTATTTGTAGCCTCTTCCTTTAATCCTTAGGAGAGGTTGCTTATGCCTAGTACTTGAGCTTACCAAATAGATCCATAACTTCTTGGAATCATCTTGAAACTATTTTCACCAATCATTTCAGACTACCTATCGACCCAACCATCTTGTATCATCACTTTGTGGCTGCCTTTAGAGAGCCAAATGAGCCTATAATCTTTTTCAATGAATGCTTCCACAAGCTTTACCAAAGGATAAAATATCCTTACATTCGAATGGAAGTGAATACCATACAAACATACCTGAGGTATCTAGACTCAATGACATCCATGTTCTTCAGAAGGACATTGTTATCCCTCTTATCATTATCCTTAGCTTATAATGAGGTTGTAAACATTGAGCAATAAATGCTTCCACAAGGTTATAGAATGGGTCTTTTGCCTTCACTAGGTTAATCAGGGCTGACAATCAAATCCTAATGATTCATCATGTTCTTCAGCACCAAACACTATTGATGAATCCAATTCTAGGTACCTTGTATGGAAACCCAAACCTGATATATAATCTAACACCCATGAACTTTATGCCTAGTGGATTGCCTTGTACACCTCATAATCATGTATTTTTATAAACTAACAAACAATAATTAGTTTTAGTTACATGTAATAACACTACTGTCATCCCCAGAACTAGTGGTTATGTTGATCCCACTAACAATGAATAGGTTATCCCTTTGTTCTTAAACAACTAAACACCTATTAGTAACACTCATAACCAAGCAAATCACATTGCCACAACATTTCTAAACACTAACACACCTATGACTAATCCACAATCATAATCAGGAAACCCATATAATGTTGGTTTAAACTTGGAAGTAGCTAATTTTTAGAAGATGATCCAAAGGTTAACAAATGACATGGTGAATTTATGTAGACAAGTGCCACAAAACACCAACCAAAATGAAAATAACTCATCACTGAGTAGAAATTTCAACTTCCAATAGACTAATAGATAATGAAACACGAGACCAAATAATGGAGGTATACGTATCTCCTTGGATAACAAAAATAATAATAATAATAATAATGATTTAAATGTAGTGAATTTGGCTATTTTAACACTGCCCACCTAGTGCAGGATACACAATATAATAGACCACATTGAAATTAATTATGTGAAGTTCATATGTGCCTCAAAAATCTTCTATAAAGAGATGGATAACTTAGAAATAGTCCCCACACCTGATAATAACTCAAATCAAGGTGGAGGTAACCCTTGAATATCCCTAGTCCTAGAGACTTATGAATTTTTTTTTCAAAAGCGACAATGAGCCAAAGGAAAACCTAGATGAGATCTGTGTTTTTAAATAGTTTAAAAGGGTAAATAGCTATCAGTTAAGGAGCAAGTTTCAAACTTCATTAACTTTTAATCCTTTGAACAACACTTAAGTTCTATCTGAAAAGAACTTGAACAATAACTCATTCCCCCTACATGACCCTATTGAGGTATGTTCACATTATTAATTTTTAATAATGTAGTTATTGTTAATTAAACAATAATACATTAATAGAGTTTTATAGTTTGTTAGTTACTCAAATATATTATTAGTGACAATATATTCATATATAGTGTTTGGTTAGTTGGGATATTATTTGGTTGAGATATTATAGGGATCTTACCATCCCAAAAACTCATTTCCTATATATTTTTAATCTTTTGTATTAAATAATATATACAATATAATATTATTATGTTTGAAATATATTATCTGGTGTTTCGATTTCTCTATGTAGCTCTGATCTTCCCCAAGATATGGTATCAAAGTATAATCATTCTTGTTAATATGATGGAGGATTAAGAAATGATAATGGGGCAATGCCACAGTTTTTTTAGTTGCCTCTGATATATGAGTTAAATTATTTGTTAGTTTCTTTAGAATTTATGTTTTATAGCTTTTGTAGTTTGGATCCTATTGAAGGAAATAGCTAGAGAAACATTTATGGTTACAATCTTATACCCAAGTCAGAAGATAATATATATTTTGGTAAACAAAGTACCTCACAGTGCTTTGACACATACATAGTTTTATCCATCGTCCACCTAAACTCATTATGGTGTAGATCTAGTGGTTACTATCTACTCAGTTTTAAAGGTTGAAGGAGATCTGTACAGGAGTTATATGCCATTGAGAGACTATAAAAATGTGTGGATTTTAGTTATTATTTTGACAAACACCATGGATCTCATTATCATATATTTTTATGTGTGTGGCAAAAATTACCAAAGTTGGCATTAATTTTCCAATTTCTACATGGTTGCCTTTCAAGTCTCGACCCTTGGATGTGCTCAGTAAATTTATTCAACACCTATTCCAACATCTTATTCATTAAGCCTATCTTATTTATTCAACATCCTATCCTCAGCTACAATCAAATACAACTATTATTCAAACCTCTCTTGAGAACTTTTATCCATGCCCATCAACTAGTTACAAAGGCATTGCAGATCAAGTTGGCTTTTAATCTCAGCAACATGTGGAGCTCAACCTTTCAACTCATGTAACATCTATGCATGTATATTATTAGCATCAATCTAATAAATAATTAATGTCATTTGATGATCCATGTACATCAATCTATAGTTTGCATTAATCTAGATAATTATATAACGAAGCATCCACCATATAGGAAAGTTGGATTTTCAAATATTTGATATTAGTTTATTTTGATTGGTTTTCTAAAGCTTTAAGGTTTAGATTTAAGTGTATAGATTTTTTTTGTCAAAAATTGTGTATTTATATGTCATTTAATATTTATGAGTATAAAGAGTTTATTCAATAGTTTTAATTTAAATTCCTTTAGGATTAGTTTATTATCTTTAGTTGAGTCGAATAGATATTAAGGTTATTTAGTTTGATGATGAGATATATTGCATTTAGAATTGTTTTTATTGTCAAAGTAATCTTTGAGTTAGTTTTAAAATGTGTCATTTTTTTTCAAAAAAGTCCTTTATGTCAAAATATTCAACTCAAAAAATTCAAAATGTCCATATGTCTAAAAAATCAAAGTCATTTAGGATTAGGTGTCATACAGAGTCATATAAAAATATTTGCCTCATGGATGCATTTTTTCTTGTACATGACATCCAAAATATAGGGGAGATTTCTCCTCAAAAAATTTATGCCTTTGAGCTTCATGAATTTTTTGACTGAGTGAATCAACTTCATTAACTGGAGGATGGAGGAAATGGAGGCTAGATGTTTCATAACCTCTCATTAGCCACTAGCAACATGGCCACTTTCTATTTTAGTGGCATTTTTATTTTTAGTTGTGTGTTATTTTTATCATGGTGTGGTTTGAAATAAGAATAAATGATGTATGCATGTTCACATTTGTCATAAGTAAACTGAATATTCCTATGTAACTTCTCTAAAAATGTGATATGATGAGAGCTAGTAACTGTATTGTACATTATGATGTGGTTTATGGTAAGCTACTTGTAAAACCATTGTTTTATGGTTTATGGTTAGCCACTTGTAAAACCATTATTTTGTGGTTTGTAGTTAGCCACTTATAAAACCATTTATTTATGATTATTGGTTATCCACATGAAAACCATCCCATTTTGGTTGTTGGTCATCCATTTACAAAATCATCTGTAAGGTTTGTTATTGTCCTCTAAAAATCACCAAATCATGAATATAGGTGCAGATATGGGAGAATTATTTTTCCCATGTTAACATTTAAGGGGTATAGACTAGGGATTAATAATGTTCAAAAGGGGGTAAATGTTGAGGTATGTTGACATTATTAATTTTTAATAATGTAATTATTATTAATTAAATAATAATACATTATAGAGTTTTCTAGTTTGTTAGTTACTCAAATATATTGTTAGTAATAATATATTCATATATAGTGTTTGGTCAGTTGGGAGATTATTTGGTTGAGAGATTATAGGTATCTTACCATCCCAAATATAGGAAACTCATTTTTTATATATTTTTAATCTTCTGTATGAAATAATATAGATAATATAATATTATTGTGTTTGAAATATATTATTTGGTGTTTGGATTTCTCTGTGTAACTTTGATCTTCCCCAAGAGACCCACTACATTGCACAATAACAACTCTACTCCTCCATAAAATAACAAATTAATAGAGATAAGCAAACATATATATAATATTATAGATAACCTAAAGAAAACTAAAGCCAATATCATGATGTTTGACTTGCTTCAAATTTCAAACCAAAAGGGCTTGCTACTAAAAGAACTAGTTGCTCCTAAAAGAAAAAAAAACTCATAAGATAGTTGATGCCCATGTGGAAATTTATAGATATAAAAATGAAGCCCCACCTATTCCCCTAAAAATATGTATTTTTGGCAAAAACTTTCATAATTATTTCATGGATTCAAGTGCTTATGGAAATTTCATACCTTACGCCATCTACTAGCAGTTGGGTCTAACACCTACAAAATCAAAAAGGAAAGTGTTTTAGTTGTAAAAATTAAAGTTCAAGGTTATTGGTGAGCTAAATCACATCCATATGCAACTAGCCTTCGATCTAAGACTATAACAATTTATAGATATTCACGTAGTGGACATACATTATGCTTATGGAATTATTCTAAGTAGAGATTGGTCCATTAAACTAAATGATTATATGGAAACTAACTTATCCCACATGTGGATCCCATGGAGAGGCATACCTAACCAAATCAAAATTAAATGTGAGCCCAAGATGACTCATATGACAATAAAATACAATAAAATGAATGAAATATTGTTTGAAGAATCAAAACTTAGGGTGTATGCATTGAAAAAGGAAGTATAGGACTACAAGAAGTTATCCATTAACATGTTAACCATACAAGAAATTTCATAGACTGAAGAACTAGATCATCTTGATGAGGATAATTTCCTCTATGCACCTAAAATCACTTATTTTCCTATTATTACCATAGTGTATGAAGAGGTGAAACCAACTAATCTGAGTGGAAAATCATCAAGATTATTTTTAGTATTAGGTATGGTTGAATCAAAAATCATCAAGCTTAATGAGAGCTATCTGAGTGAATTTAGGGGGTTTATGAGCTCCCATGATGAAGAAACATCAATTTTAGACATCCCTATACTCACTTCTGCCACTAAGGACTTGATCAGGAGGTCTTTGTTAGTTGAGAATCAATATGAGTGCCTAATGGTCATTGAGAAAATCAAATAATAGATCCATGTTATAGTAACTCCAACTCATCCAAATCTTAAGTACATGGCTAAAAATCACCTATGGATATTGGAATTTGATGGTTCCAAATCCAAGAGTGGGTATGGTGCTGGTATAGAACTTATCAATCCCTGAGGGAATCATACTTGGCTATTTTTTTACTATAATTCAATTTCACAAAAAATGTATCTAAGTATGAGGCACTAGTTCATGGTCTATTGTTTGTTCTAAAGAAGAAAGTTAAGAATCTCAAAGAACTGGGTGATTTTGAACTAGTGGTTAAGCAAGTTAGAAGTCAGTATGCTTGTAATGACAAGTGTTTATCTAGGTACCATAGGTGAGTGTGGAACTTGATTGAGTATTTTAATGAATTCAATATTCATACTTTACCTCATATAATTAATTACATGACATATGCATTAGCTACAACTGCTAGTACTATTGAGCCTAATATTGAATCCAAGTTGAGAAGGTTCTATGTGGTGTTAGTATCTACTCTTTCCATTCCTAATAATTCTAGTAACTTCCAAGTATTCAATAATGATGATCATATAATTAACTTCATCACAAACACAAATGCATTTGAGTCTCAGATCATATATGAAGATGATAGAGAAGAGTTTGAACTCGATGATGAAGGGGTCATTAATCTAAAAAAAAATAGTATACCCAAGGGCACGATCTCATTAGAATGGTTATATAGCATGGACTACAAGGGTGAGAAAGATAAATCAGCTCCCACCAAAGGTATGTTTCACCAGCATTTAAATATAGGCAATGCTAATGAGTTAAACAATGAGGTTCTAGATATGACATGCACTAAAGAGGAAAAATAAGACTTTGTTCAAGCCTTAAAATATTTTAGGGATGTTATTTCATGGAGTTATGAGGACCTAAAAGTGTTTAATATGTCCATTCTCATGCATATCTTTACTTTTAATCTAGTGGTCAAGTCATTCCAATAAAGTCAAAGACCAGTCAATCCATTTCTAGAACCACTAATATTCAAAGAGGTGTAAAAATTACTCCAAGAAAGGATAGTTTTCACTATAAGGCACTCTATGTGGATGGCCAATTTGGTGTTTATCAAGAATAAAACTAGAGATATTAGGTTGTGTGTTGATTTATGTAACTTGAATAAGGCCTCAAAGAAAGATAATTACCTGATCCCTTCAATAGATGAAGTTATAAAAATAGTGAATGCTTCACAAATGATATCATTCATAGATGGGTACTCAGGATACAACCAAGTAGTGGTCAACTATGAATATTAGATTAAGACGACATTCACAACTAAGTGGGGAACATTTACATACAATATGATGCCATTCATCTTGATCAATGAGGGTTCCACCTTTTAGCATGCCATGGATATTGCATTCAATTATATTATTAGCAAATACATCATAATATGCATGGATGATTTAACTATATTTTCCAACAATAGAAAATACCACGTGAAATTGAGGGAAGTTATATAGAGATGTGGATATTATAGAATCTCTTTAAACCTAAAAAAGTACATTTTCAAAGTAACAGAGGGTAAGTCACTTGACCATGTCAATTCAGAAAGGGGCATATCTATAGATCTTGAGAGGTTATAAGTGATACTAAAAATCCCATTACCCAATAGCAAAAAAATTTTGAAGTCCTTTGGTAAGATCAACTTCAACAAGAAGTTCATTTCTAACTTTTTAGACATAGTATGGCCACTGAATAACATGTTGAATAAGGATTCCAATATTAAATGGACATTTGAATCATAAACAACTTCTGTGTAAATCAATAAATCAATTGTAAACACACCAGTGCTAGCCCTGACTATACAAGGCCATTCTACATCTACTCCACCTCAAAATACTCTAGTATAATTATTTTAACATAGAAGGAAGGATCCAAAGATGAGAGTCATGTCTCATTAATGATCTCTTTGATCCATTGTGTTGAGATTAGATATTCAATGCTAGACAAAAAAAGCTATTGCCTTGATCAAGGTGTCAAGAATTTTAGGCACTATATTCTCTGCAATAAGGTGTTCATAGTGGTACTTGACTTAGTGTTAAAATCTATGTTTATGCAAAACTAACTAGGTAAATAAAGGGGAAAGTAGATGACTATACTCTAAGAGTTTGACCTATACTTATAGTCAATGAAGATCATAAGAGATCAAGGTCTTAATAAATCCATGGCTAAATTGGACCCACAAATAGTCTATCAGTAATACATAGTATAAGATATTACTAATGATGATTGGTACTAAAATATGATCTATTACTTGTAGAATAATTAATTCCCAAGACACTTGAATTCAAAATAGAGAGTCTTATGCCTTAAAATAAATGACTTCATGATCAAATCAGGCATGCTTTACAAAATAAATCATGAAGACATATATTTAACATACTTGAGCAAGAAAGAACTAGCTACAGTACTCATTGACTTTCATGATAGATATAAAACTAGTCATGGATCATGGAGTGTTATAGCTCATTATATACTTAATGCAAGGTATTATTAGCTACATGTATTCAAATATGCACATGTGTTAGGTTGTGGAGCTAAAAGCTTCACTGATGCAGACATGGAGGAGGTTGTTGAGAGGTTGCTGAGTTGTAGGGCAACCGACATCGATCTGATCAACTGACGTTGGTCATATACATTGAAGATAGCAACTAACATCGGTCAGGTATCAGCTGACGTCGATCATCTCCAGCCAGACAGGGACTGACGTTGGTCACCTGTGTGGTTCCAAAACTGCCAGTTCATAGACAGTTAGTTAACAAACCGGGTGTTTACATGTTAAGAGGCCAATTATAGACTTAAGCTGTGGATCTAATTATTTTAATTAGATGTCTAATTATTATTTGTATGAGATATATATAATAGACTCATGGGCTGTATGTAAAGTGTGTTAGAGAGTAAGAGAGCAAATATTAGCTCCTTCAGAGTGAAGAGAGCAAGGTGTGTTCCTCCTAGTGCCACAGTGCCAAGTATGGGTGCTGGTTTGGAGAATCAGAAGGATTATTCATGTATGTATGATCTTGGTCAGCAGTTGTGCAAGGCCACGTTTGGAGATCTACATGGTAAGTAAGATTATTAATCTACAGGTGTATGTGTGTGCGAGTTCTAGGTTTGTAGGTGTGCAAAACCAGGTTGATCTACAGGTGGCAGTAGGATAAAGGTGACAGCAACACAACAGGAAGCAAGATCAGGTGGGATCTACTTGGAGTACGGTGTGTACTCAGTTGGAGAGCAAAGAGGAAGGCAAGGTAGTTCCTTCCAAAGTAAGATCATTTGAGTTGCAGGTTGTTGCAAGTTCATGGGAGATCTACTTGGAGTGTTTTGTGTACTCAATTGAGTATGTTGTATACTCGGTGTACTGGTAGTAGTGATATTGACTAGTTGGAGGTGAACACCAACTCTGTGTTTGAGTTGTGTGTTGGGACCATAATTGAGAGAGTGAGCTCTTGAAGGTGAATTACTGAACACTTGGTGTGGGAATCCTGTAAGGTGGGAAGAGTGTGGCATCTCTTCATTTGTAATTCTTTTCTGGAAGAGTATTAATACAATTGGGTATTGTCTCTCATATTCTGTGTTATTTTTGAATTCTAGTTACTTGTGCATTCTGGTTAATTTCTGCATATTAAGTTGCTTTTACATGGTAATGAATGGTGCTTCTGGGTCCTAACAACATGCTCATGTCAAGAGTTGTCACACCTACTAAGTTACCATGCAGAGAGAGCATACCCTCACCATGCCACTATAGTCGATTATTGAGGTCCAACCATTTACAAAGTGGGGGTTGGACTTTGTCAATGCCATCAATGCTAACCATTAGTAAGACACAATTTCATACTCATGATAACTAATTATTTTACCCATTATAGTGAAGTTATATCATGAAATAATAGTACAACCAATGTGGTAATCAACTTCCTTGAAGAACACATCATCACCAGGTTTGAGATGCCTACTACTCTGGTATGTGACAATGGTCCCATTTTCTCATCTCTTAAATTTATGGAATGGTCCTATGAAAATTGTGTAATCCTAAAATCCTCTTCCAATTATTATCCATAGGGTAATGGGGTAGCGAAATCAACTAATAAAACTCTATTTGATGTAATTAAGAAAATACTGGCAAAGAACCTTAGGGATTGGCACAATGTTTTAAAATTTGATTTATGCTCTGATAGGACTAGAGTTAAATCCACCTTAGGAACCTCACCTTATCATCTAGTTTATGTCCAATACCCCCATCTTGACATTCAAATTGAGAATCTCCATGTTATAGTTCATGAGGGATCTCCTGGGAACCAATGATAAGATAGAAGCTTGCTTACTTAATCTTATACAACTTGAGGAAAAATGTGATGCAGCCCTATTACATTTAAATAAACACCAAGAGGTCATAAAATGTTAGTTTGAAAAATGATCAAAGGTGAAATCCTTCAAAATATCTTACCTAGTCCTCCTCTATGACAAGGCTCGTGATAAACAAGGACAACATCATAAGTTTGATTCCCTATTGCTAGGTCCCTACCAAATCTCTAAAATCTTGGGTGAGAATGCATTCTACCTAAGGTGTATAACTGGTGAAGACATCCCATTACCTATCACTAGTTAGTTTCTCAAACACTAATTCAAGGCTTGAATTATCCTGGCAATTTCTAGTAAATACTCTCTTTCCCTTCCTATTTAGTTTTGTTTTCCTTCCTACTTTACTGTTAGTTTAGGTTTACTTTTCTTATTTTTGTCTTTTTTTGTTGTCAGTCTAACTTCATTGTTTGCTTATTTTAAGTTAGGCCCACTTATTTTTCCCTATATGTTCCCCTATTTGTCAAATGGATAAATGAAATTAAATGTAGGTTATGTAGGTAGCATCAATGCCACTCAAGAACATGAGCAAAAACCTTGATTGAACACTAGCATGAATTGTTATGATTATAATGTGTATTTTTAGATTTGTAAAGGTTAATGATTCAAAATAGGATGTGTGGATTTATAAATGTTTACTTTCTTGCCTAAATCCATATACACACTTAACTAAAGCATCTAAACAAAATACATCATTGTCCTTTTTGGGTTTGTCTTACCTGATCATCAACTTTCTGATTTTTCCTAAACCCATGGATTGGTCCCCCACCCTCCATGGATATAAAAAATAAAATCTCCTTTCAAATAAGTGGAGCTTGGTTCAAATCTAAAATATAAAATTTTCCTCAAAAAGGTGATTTCGATAACCTCCACCATAGGCTTTCCATCTTGGTTGGTAGTGGAGCAAGGCCTTAAGAAGGTGTTAGGATCCACTGCTAAGAGCACAATTGATTACTTTGTATAAGCAACTAAACATGGAATTAAACCAGAAGTAATATGTAACTAGAATTTAGAAATAGAACAGAATATGAGAAACAATACAATCTTGTATTAACACTCTTCCATAATACAATGAAGAAATCACACTCTTTCCACTCCTCTTGGGTGTCTAGTATTTCTCTCAAGAGTTCTCTCTCTCTCAATTATAAACACAACTCAAACACAGAGTTGTACCCTCCACCAGTCAGTGACAATCAACTCAATGGTTGCTTTGTCTATTTACCAGTCCACCTGTGATAATCAACTCAATAGTTGCTTTGCCTACCTTTACATACCACCAAGTACTCAAAGTACTCCAAGTAGATCTTCTTTGCTCTTGCACACCTGCAGATCAACTAATCTTACAATTGAGGATCTAATTCTTCTTAGTCCTTGATTACAATACAACCCCATGGGTCTCTTAAATAGATCCCATACAAACAATAATTAGACTTCCCAATTACAATAATTAGAAACGCAGACTCAAGACTAAAATTAGTCTTTTACATGCAAACTGACTGTCCGTCTAAAATTAGACCAGTTCTGGAAGCACATGCAAATGCACACACACACAGGTTGCTGACATCGGTTCTTATCGATCTGTATATGATCGATGTCAGCCAATCCCTGATCAATGTTGGTAGCTTCTGGTCCATGCCTAACTGATGTTGGTGATACTACTAATGCCAATTACTGGTTAAGTCCAGCAACCTCCATAAGAGCTCAATAGTGAAGCTTTTAGCTCCACAACTCAACAATCTCCCACTTAGAGATAAATAGCTGCACCTATACCTGTACAGCAACATCCTCTATCTTGTTTCTTTGGTTTGCATCTCCATCTTCAAGATCAATCTTGAAGACCAACAAAAGTTGAATGAAGATTCAACTTCTCCTTTGTTACCGGCTTTGTTAACATACTTGCAGGGTTCTTATTCGTATGGATCTTTTCTAGCTTCAACTGTCCATCCTCTAATACCTGTTGAATGAAGTGGTACCTAAGCTGTATATGTTTGGTTTTTGAATGAAAGGATGAATTTTTTGCCAAATGAATTGCACTTTGACTATCACTATACAATCTGCAACTCTCTTGCTCCTTTCCCAACTCTTCCATGAACCATGTCATCCATATCATTTCCTTGTTAGCCTCTATGACTACAATGTATTCTACCTCTGTAGTAGACAAGGCAAAAACCTTCTACAACTTTGAAATCTAGCTAACTGCCATTACACCAATAGTGAACACATAGCCTGTGGTGCTTCTCCTACCATCTAAGTCACCTGCCATATCCGAATCTACATACCCATGTAGAGAATTGCTTGAACCTGCATAGCATAAATACCTGCTAATGGTCCCTCTCAAATACCTGAGAATCCACTGAACTACTTTCCAGTGTTCCTTTCCTGGATTGGCCATAAACTTGCTGACAACTCCCACTGCTTGGGCAATATTAGGTCTAGTACATACCATAGCATACATCAAGCTCCCAACTGCTGAAGCATATGGAACTTTGCTCATGTACTCAACCTCATCATGTAATTTATGACACTATTATGTGAAGTGTTCATCCATAGGTGTGCTAACCGGTTCTGCATCCTGCATATTGAACCTCTCCACTACCTTATTCACATAATCCTCTGGAGACAAAATCAACTTGTGAATTTCCCTGTCTCTAGAAATACTCATGCCAAATATTTTCTTTGCTGCTTCTAAATCCTTCCAGGCACACCTCTGAGCTACCTTTACCTTTAGCTCAGCAAATCCCTGCATGTGTGACCCTGCAACAAGCATATACACTACATACAGTAACAAGATAATGTTGTGACCATTATCCAACCTGATAAAATAAACACAGTGATTACATTGACATTGACTAAAGCCATGCTTTATCATAAACTTGTCAAACCTATACCACTGTCTTGGAGCTTGCTCAAGACCATATACCCTGGCCTTCTATCTCACCTGTCCATTCTCTCCTTTCTTTAACCTATATACCCATTTGTTTTTCAATGCTTTCTTTTCGGCTGGCAACTCAACCAAATCCCACATTTGGTTCTCCACTAAGGAATCAATTTCCTCATTCATGCCATGCTTCCACTATTTCCTAGATTCTACCTATATTGCCTCATCAAAACTTTCTGGTTCTCCACCGTCAATTGGCAACATGTAGTATAAAGAAGGGGAATAACAAATTTGAGGTTTACTTACCCTTTTTGACCTCCTTATGGGCGTCTGAGACTCATTCGCTGCTTGTTGTCCACCCAAATTCTCTGTCAGTGACCGATCTTGGTCATCTCTAGGTCTGTACCTGACTGACGTCAGTTCTACCTGACCAACGTCAGTTCCTATCTGACCGACATCAGTTACTGCATGACTAATGTCAGTGCATATGTTTTCCTATGACTAATGATTTTTATCTGCGAGCTCATTTTGGATCATTACCTCATCCAAATCAAGATTGCCCTGCTTAGAATTATTCAGCCCCTTGAGTTGATCTCTATCCATCATCTCCTCCATGAAAACCAAGGCTTTCCAGTTCTTAAGTTTGTCAAAGACATTAGACTTCCTCTTAAGAACATGCATCTCCTTTTTATTCATGTGACCAAGCCTACAGAGCCACATCTTTGCATCTACATCTAAAGTAGATAAACCAGAAAGAGAATCAGTAATACAAGTAGATAGATAAAGAGTACCTACTTTCTTACCACATGCTAATTCAAGTGCACACATGGAAACATTCCAAGATTCCACTGTGAGAGTTACTGTGCATCCCTCATCACCCAACTTTCTTTCAAAAATTAGACTCATCTTCAGGACTGGGACATGCATGGCCACCTTCAACACCCATGTGTTGCCTACCTGCAATTTCAGCTGCACTTCCCCTTTGCCAACAATTTGACAAGGCTCACCAACCCCTAAATAAATCTTTCCAAAGTCTCCCTGGACATAATCATGGAAAAATACTCTATTTCGGGTTGCATGGAAAAAAGCACCAGAATATAAAATCCATGATTCTACCTGACTATCCAAAGAAACTGCAAGAGCATCCTGTGCAACAATACCTACAACATCTGCTTATTCATGCTGATCTTCTTTCAACCAACAATCTTTCTTTGCATGTCCTTTCTTTCCACAATTCAAGCAGATTACACTGCCATACCTGGATTTGGATCCACTGCCTATCTCTGACCTTGATTTCCCTTGCTTGACCTTCTCTCTTTGCTTTCCCCTAATTTCAACACTTAAAACATTACCTGATGATTCCCCTGTGCTTTTCCTATGAATTTCTTCATTCAAGATTACACTAACAACATCATCAACTTTCAATATTTTTGAAGCAGACGCAGTATTACTAACTGCCATTACCAAGCTATCCCAACTTTCAGGTAAAGAGCATAAGATTAAGAGAGCCTTAATTTCATCATCAAAAGCTATATTGACTGAAATTAACTGGTTTACCAAACCATGGAAATCACTAAGATGACTATGTACCAATCCACCTTCCAGCATTTGCAAATTAAATAATTGCTTCATAAGAAATACCTTATTTGAAGCTGAAGGTTTTTCATATAAATTTGCCAAAGATTCCATTAACTCTACCGTTGTCCTTTCTTGGGATAAGTTGGAAAACACAGAAGCTGCCAAGGTCATCCTTATAGCTCCTTGAGCCTTTCTGTCAAGAACCTTCCATTCTTCATCTTGCATACATGTGGGCTTGCATGAAACCCCACCCAATGATAAGTATAGATCTTTTTGATACAGATAATCCTCTATCTGTATCCTCCATAATTGATAATTCTTGCCATTGAATTTCTCTATTCTTAGCATACTTTCTTATGCCATTGTTATACTCCCACTCAAACAGAAACCCCTGTGAGTGAACCTGTAATCAACAACCACTAACCTGCTCTATACCAGTTATTAGTGAACCAAGCTCTGATACCACTTGTTAGGATCCACTACTAAGAGCACAATTGATTACCTTGTATAAGCAACTAAACACAGAATTAAACTAGAAGTAATATGTAACTAGAATTCAGAAATAGCACAGAATATGAGAAACAATACAATCTTATATTAACACTCTTCCAAAATACAATGAAGAAATCACACTCTTCCCACTCCTCTTGGATGTCCAGTATTTCTCTCAAGATTTCTCTCTCTCTCAATTACAAACACAACTCAAACATAGATTTGTACCCTCCACCAGTCAATGACAATCAACTCAATGGTTGTTTTGCCTATCTGCCAGTTCACCTGTGACAATCAACTCAATGGTTGCTTTGCCTACCTTTACATACCACCAAGTACTCAAAGTACTCCAATTAGATCTTCTTTTCTCTTGCACACCTGCAGATCAACTGATCTTACAATTGAGGATCTAATCCTTCTTAGTCCTTGATTACAATACAACCCCATGGGTCTCTTAAATAGATCTCATACAAACAATAATTAGACTTCCCAATTACAATAATTAGAAACACAGACTCAAGACTAAAATTAGTCTTTTACATACAAACTAACTATCCATCTAAAATTAGACCAGTTCTGGAAGTGCATGCAAATGCACGCACACACAGGTTGCTGACGTCGATTCCTATCGGTCTGCATATGACCAACGTCGGTCGATCCTTGATCGATGTCGACAGCTTTTGGTCCACGCCTGACTGATGTCGGTGATACTACCGATGCCAGTTACTAGTTAAGTCCAGCAACCTCCACAAGAGCTCGATAGTGAAGCTTTTAGCTCCACAACTCAATAGAAGGGACTAGAGGCCTCTTTGTTAGGGCTATAGATGCATGTTGGTAGTAGAGAACTACCCATGCCATTCCCTCCATGCCAAATAGTGAATTATGTTTTTTCATAAGTTATGATCATTTAGAGAATCTAAATTATTATGTGTGCATGTAAACTTTAAATAAATTGATCACTCAAAACACAAACAGATGGTCTTTAGCATGTATGTAGTTAAGTACACCACACATTGAGGTAGAACTTAGTGCTTTTATGTTTCTAATTTTGTCTCAAGTTGTCATTTATAGTTAATGCTTGTTGTTTTGATGAAATAATGAGATTATAAATTTTTTAGGTACTCAAGAGTATCTACTAACAAGAGTCACAATTTGTTGTTGATTGCACAACATGCCTCATTTTCATGATGAAAATAGGGACCCTTTGTATTTCAACCTAAGCCATGTTTTTTATTGTCTGGAGTGATATTTCTTGAGGTTGTGATAATTTTTTACATGATAAGTTTCAAATGGTTAAGCATTTTTATTTATAATGTCTTTACATTTTATCTAAATTAAGTCCAAGATTTCATCTGTGAGTGTCAAAATCTAACATGCAATCTTGCTTTAAAATTATAAAGTCTATTGATTTATTTCAATATCTATGTTAGGTCCCTATAATTTATTTCATTGATATTCAAGTTGTTTTTGAATTAATTGTCAAAGTCTAAGTTTCTCATAAACTTACCTTTGCCTTTTAATTTTCCTTGGCTTTTTAAGAAATTGATTGTCATTTTTATCATCGCATTTTTTGGTGAGTCACATTTTTTATCAAGTTGCATTTTTGTGAGTCATGTTTTTTGGTGACTCACATTTTTTAGTGAGTCATATTTTTTTGAGAGTCACATCTTTTACCTTTGCATTTTTATTCTAGGTCAAATCATATATTTTCCCTGACTTGACATTTTATTTTTACACCCTTTGGGCCCCTTGACTCTCGATTTCAATGCACTGACTGCAAACCAAAAGCTCAAATAGAAAGGGGCTATAAACAAGGGCCTACCATGATTAATAATGTTATTCATAAAAGTTGAAAGCTGATTAGCATAGGAGTTTGAAAATGTGAACAATAAAAAGCAAATATAAGGCTAATCTAGTCTAAATCCCAAATTGGTCTATACATGCCATTTTTTAGCCTTTTGGGGTTTTTTATCATGATTTAAGATTACCGCATCAATTTTTTTATCCGTTTGATGGTTTAGAATTGTGACTTCATTATGATCACTCTAATAACTTCAATTTCATCTGAGTGTGCTTATGTAGAAAGTTATTTGCATTGTAGTGTCATTTTTAGTGTTCATTTCTTTTAAGTGCAAGTTCTAATTCATTGTTGGTCTTTTGTAGGATTATGAATAGTAAAAGTGTCAAAAATTGGAGATGGAAGATGTGGTTGAATCATTAATGATGGTAGTTGATCCTTTTAGAGGTAAAATTCTCCATGGAAAATCCCCAAATTCTATATATTACTGGCATTTTACACTCTAAGGGTTGGCTATTTTCTCCTCCACAAGATGTTTTGGTTAATCAATTTTTACTTTTATGCATTTCTCTTTTTTTCTCTCTCAAACTCCTCCCTTACCATTATACTAGTGAATTTTTAGGAGATTGAATGTAATAGACTTCAATTATGATTGTCAAATAATGAATTGGTGATCAATACAAAGATTTGGATTATATTTTCTCAATGATATGTATGTAAACGGTGTGTGTGGTTGTATTTTATTCATCTAGTCCTCTTGGAATCTTGCATTGGCTCTATATCTGATCAGGTTAGAGACTAGTTTGTGGATTTTCTACAATTGTGATTCCAAATTTTTTATCATTATTGTTGGGTTTTACCTTTCTTTCCTATTTTCCTTATCTTTTGTTATTTATTGATTAGTGGTTAAATCTAAGATTTGAAATTAATCTAAATCTAAACAAATACTGAATATTGTTATCTTTTCTCCATTGCATTATTGTATTCATGAATGATAAATTACTTCAATGGAAGGAAACTGAAATTAGTCATACCTACATAGTGAAAAATAATATACTAGTTGATTTTTCTATTGGGCACTGTCAAAATGAATGCACATCTTGTTTTTTAAAAACCTTAGTACAAAAACCCTATTTAAATGAAAATAACAAATACATGAGATTTTACATTGTTTAAGTATCTTATAAATGTTAAAATGAAGTTTTAATCATTCATTAAACCAGTAAAGGACCCCTGAATGAGAATAGTCATAATGAGCCACTAAGTGAAGACTAGTATACCTTGACAAAGTAGATACAAACCTTGAGGAGATTTCCTAAAATATCCTTTCAAGAGAGGCTAGTCACAAGACAAGTCTATAGCATTGGCACGTGTTAAAACACACATCAACATATTCTTCACATAGTATTCAAATAAAAAAACATTCAATTGAATAAAGCTTCCCTATTTATTCTTATTTACATGCTAGTCATAGAGATTGCACATCTACAAGTCTAAAGTATTAGAGGAGCAACCCAAGAGCTATATTTACCAAGTTACAAGCTAGGTCACTATTATACTTGTTTTCCACATATTGCATGATTCACATAGAAGCAAACACATAGGGGATAACTATATCAAGTTGTGGTCCTCTTAGGATTATTATTTATGTAGGCAATATTAATTGACATATGGGTCTTTGGGGTCATAGCTCAGCATTGTGTACCCACTAACCCATTTTTCCAAAGGTCACTATAAAGATGAAGAATGAGGGTTTTGAAAATTCATGAAAAGAGACAATCCATGATCTATATTTGAATGAATCAAAGTGAAGGTGAGTTCAAACCCATAAGCATCTAGGTAGTCACATTCTTTTTTAGTAGGTATTTCCTTATAGGACACTTAATTCAATTTCAAAAAATAATGTTGACACAACCATCCTAGGGTAATGTTAGTGTTTGTGGATCTAGAAGCATCCAAATCAAAATCTAATGAATGTTATGGAACTATCTTCCAGTCTAGTTCCTATGTGTTCTAGATCTATAACCACATTAGCATCATAATAAGCTAAGTATGTTACTTCTTTGTCATTTCCATATCTAGCATAGTTATACTTACTATTTTTAGTATAACTCAGCATAGGAAATTTAGTGTATGTTTATATCTAAGTTTAACACCTAATTGGCTTATTTTAGATCTAATTATGATGCTTGTGCTTATTCATTTATATATACCCCTATAATAAGTTATCTAGATAACCTCAACCTAGAGAACATAAAACTTTTAGGGTTAAATAATTGGCTCAATATAGTTCATAAAATTCTAACCTGGTGGGTGGTGATAGTCCCTGAAAGTGTTTAGAATCTAAAACTGATTTGATTTTACAATATTAAGTGCACATTACATAGCATATGAACCTTAGATATGTGTATTTGAATGACTTAACTATGTAATTTGGCCAATTTGAGAACCATGTAATTATGAATAACATGCTTCTAAAACATGCCCCCCCATTATATATGGAGAAATCTAAAAACTAATATAAGTGCCAATGTGGATAACATGTTTCCAAAACATACCCCCACTATAATCTAGGTATGATGAATATTTAATAAGTGTAGAGAACACATTTCTAAAACATGCCCCCACTATATATATAAAATTGTGAATGTGTGGATGCCATGTCTCTATGGCATGCCCCCACTAAATATGTACCTATAAAAAAATTTAAGCCATGCCAAAGTTAGGATTTAGAGGGGGGAACCTTAATGGATAGTTATCAGGGAACTAAGGGCCAAAAGGCCTGATACATACCTTATAGGGAGTTGGCAAGGTGAAATCCTGAAGGGAAGGTTATGGGGTACTAAGGATCTAATAGCCTGCATAGCATAGGGCTGGTGACTTGGAGACCCCAACAAACACGGTTGGGATCCCAACCCTAATTAATATTAAAAAAATTACAAGGAATGGTCCTTAACCTAGTCAAGTATCCATCCTTGACTACAAATGTGAATAACCAAAACCCTAACCAAATAAATAAAGCACAAAATCCCACAAAAAAGACCAAAAGACCCAATTGGGCTTAAAATCCTGAAATACAAAGTAAAATGACTAAACCTTAAATGTATACCTAATAAGGACTTAAATTATGATTAGTAAATAATACTTAACAAAACACTCCCCAAGACCTATTCAGGATTTCAAAACCCAATTAGGTATTGGAACCTAAAAATCTTAAAACTTGAGAAAATTTCAATATGAAAAGCCCAATTAGGTTAGGGTAGGAAAATTTGAGTTCAACAAATGTAAAAGGGAAAATTAACAACTTTTTTGCCTAAAAGGGTAATATTTTTACAAGTATGGTATGAGGATCAAGAAGTCACTTCCAAGGGGAGGTCAAAACATGAAACTTGATTAAATGGGCCTAATGAACATGATGGAATATGTTTCATAGGTTGAAATGGCATAAAACCCAAAATTACCTATTGGGACAAAATGAGAGACCTGGGTAAGCTAGAGAATGCCTATGCTAGACACCTAACAAAGGAGATAAGTGTCCCAAAAATGCATATCTACTCGAAGAGTAAAACATGAAACTTGTCTAAATAGGAGAGATAGATAGTATGGGATAGGTATTAGAGGTGAAAATAGAATAAAAACTAAAATTATCCATTGAATAAATTACAAGTATCTAAAGGAGTAGGTGGTAAAAATGCCATGTAAGCAGAAGTGAAACAAAACTCTATTTTGGGACCAAGTGTTATATATGAAACTTCATCATTCATACTTGATTGTCACCATGGGACAATTTTGAGATCCTAAAGGGCATATATATTGAGATTACCTCCTTGATCAGGCTAAATGAGTAAGGAAATCTAAGATATCCAGGCTTCAAATGAGAATCGAGAGGTCATAACTCTACTTTTATGCTAAGTGTAAAATACAATGTTGACTTGCATGGATGTGGTCTTTCCAAAAGTGATGGTTTCAAGTCTCAGTTCAACATGAAAACTAAGATGAAACACTAAGGAAGATTAATTTTTTGAGACCAATGATTTTTGAGCACAAGCGAGATTAGAGTAAAAGGAAAAAATAGAGATTCCCTAATTCTTGAAAGAACTAGGGAGTGTTGTGCAAGAAACAACAGTTTCTTGTGTAACATGTTTTGGAAAAGGATTCAAAAATATTTTAATATTTATATTAGATTATGTAATCAAATCATTCATAGGTATATTAACATCTATTATTAGAATGTCTTGTGCATCTATGCCAATCATAATATTCATTGATATCAAGCCCCTTAGGTTGTGCCTTTGTCATATCAACCTCTATTGACATAGGGAGAGATATGAGGTTGATATCAAGTAAATTTTGTAACACCTTATGAAGAGGTTATATAAATCATGAAAATTTTATATTTTGAGGAATCAAACTAAAAATCCTAGTAGGTTGTGAGACAATATTAACCATTGTGTTAGCCTCATTCTTAGTACCACTAGTCTTGGATTTGAAAGTTATTTTTTTTCAAACTTGTTATTAGAATATGTGGGAGAGTTGATACCATAATTTATAACTTGTTCATGTAAACTAGCTTAACCACATGGTCTTTAACCATATAGCACATATCATTAAAATATTAGAAGTATTTGAAAATATACACTCAAATAGGTGCAAGTAAGTTTTGCTTGAATATGCCTTACAATTCATTATCAAGAATAGGATTTGACATTTTTGATATCATAGTCATGTAATGAAGCGCATGGTCACTAATGGCACCATTAGGTCCTTTATTGAGTTTTTAAATTTGGGCACGAGATACCTTTGTTTATGATATTTACGGATTATATATAACCTCAGTCTTGTACACTTGGAAAACTCAGACCTTGGTTATTGCTCTCAATTCTAAACCTTTCCCTCTTTCAAAAATCTCATATCTACTCTATCATTCCCCTTGGCCTATATCTTAGTTTGACCAATCCTATGTTGATGACCTAGACCTACTATCTTTCCTAAAAATGCTCAAAACTTGTTTATCTACCACATCTATAAGTTTTGAGGCTATACTTACTTATTCCTTGAACACTAGCATCCTGAATAGTTTTTTGTTCTAGTGTAGGTGTCCTGATCTGATGCAAGTGTCTAGTCCATTAAACTCATCTAATTTTCCAATGAAACATATCTTAATGGTCTTCTTAAGTTATTTAAAGTGAGATATTTCTCCAAATGGATTGATATAAATATAAGATCAACCCTCATTCATTCCTCACCTAGAAAAGACATAAGACAACATATCAAAACATTCAATCAAGCACTTGATAAAGAAAATATTTCCTATTTTCTCTTATTTCCATATCAATCATAGGAATAACACATACATAGATTTTAAATACTGAAGGATCGGTCGAAGAGCTATATTTTACAAGTTATAAGCTAGGTCACTATTTTACTTGTTTTCCACATATTACATGATTCACACAAAAGACAACACATAAGGGAGAACTACATCAATCTAAGGCCCTATTTATATTATTATCTATATAGGTAGTGCTCATTTACAAAGGGTTTTTTGTGATTATCTTGACACTATGTGCCCACGTACCCATTTTTCCCCAAGGTCACAATGAAGATGAAGAAGTGGGTTTTGAAATTTCGTAAGGAGTGATAGTTCATGACCTAGATATGAATGCACCAAAGTGAAGGTGAGGACAAACCTAGAAGCATCGAGCTAGTTACAGCCTTTTCCAATAGGTATTATTTATAGGATACATATGTCTAGTTCAAATAGTAACATTGACATAACCATCCAAGGATGACGTTAGTTTTTACTACTCTAGAGGCACTTAATCTATAATTTGGCAACTATTATAGATCTTATTCCAGTCTATTTATTGCATGTTCTAGATCCATAACTTTGTTATCATCACAATAATCTAAGTATATTACTTTATCATTTCCATATCTAGCATAATTATATTTTATTTTAGCCTATCTTAGTTTAATGAATTCAACATATGTTATATACAAGTTTATCATCTAATTGGCCTACTATAGAGATAGTTTATCACACTTATACCTTAGGTTATCTCTATCCTATTTAACCCTAGATAACCCCATTCTTGATTTTTAGGGTTAAACAATTGGTGAACCTGATTTATATGAATGTAAACATTTTTTCCTCCTAGGGTTTTTAGTCAGTTAGGGTTTTATATTGTTGTAATTTTTCATTTTCTTATTATATTATTATACATGTAACCTAGGTTTATCCCTATCTTAAGAGGTGTGCCTATTTAACACATTAATCTTCCCCTCCCACCACTTAAAATGTATCAAACCAATGAGGGACATAATCATATGGATCATGATGATACCAATGTTGAGAATGAAAAACATATTGATAAGGTTATCGTAGAAGAATATTATGATAATTAAAACCATTTGTCTAAGGAAACTAATGAACATGATCAAATAGATCATGAGAAAGTACAATAAATTATATTATTTTATGAGCATATTCATCAAAACCATGAATATCTTGATGAAATCCTAAAAACCATTTAAAAATCTAAGAACACAAAAAGTATAAAACAAACATATCCACCTATTGATCATGTTATTAGAACTATGTATCATCCCCATATACCAACAACCCTCCCCCTAAACACATTACAACCTAATACTTATATTAGGGGCATGGGATATTTAATTCAACCTTTGTTTCCTAAATTGACTATTACTACATCTACCATGGGGCTAACAAATGTTTCAACTCAAATACTGATTTATATGCTTCCTTAAACCATGATTACATCCCCTTTGGTGATTACTCAACTTGTTAATCTAAATCTTAATGGGTCCATAGTTCAAAAACTCATTCAAGTTATAAATTCTTTAAAGGACAAGGTCAAAAACATTGAGCAAAACACTTTAAAGTCTCCTCATTCTATCGATTCCAAAGATGTGTTACATAACCCTCTTGCACTTGAGATATCTTTGCACCCTTTGCCAATTTGTTTTGTTTCACCTAAGTTCACATTTTATGATGAAAAGGGTGATCCTAAATAGCATATTCAATCCTTTTATGCAGCATGAATTGATTATGCCTCCAATGATAAATTTTTGACTAAATTATTCATAAAATCTTCAAGGACTATGATTTGAGATGGTTTTATGATCTAATCCATGAAGGCATTCAAACCTCTTGTAGATCAGTGTTTAGTACACTTTTCCATTAATATTTTTGAAAGTGTTTATTATGCTCAAATTGACAAAATCAAACAAAGAACAAATGAACACATAAATGAATATGTATTTAGGTACAAGATAATGTTAGCTAAAATGATTAATCCTCTGGAGATAAGGAGTTATAAGACATATTCAAGCAAATTTTGTTTCCTCCTTTACATGAGTCCATTGTTTTCGATAAGTTCAAATCTTTTGATGACTTATGCCATGTTATATGAGACCATGAAATGAAACTTATTTCATATAATAATATCAAGTATGTATCAAACACACTAGATACATTTTTATACATCCAATTCTCATGACTACCATATTAAAATTGCATGTCAAAATGACTTCCTACAATAATGCACAAACTAGACCAAAAACCACTAAAATCCGTAAATTATTACACACACTTGACATGAATATTGTAAACCATGTCTATACATGCCTAATTTGGGAAATGCATTTTACTTAATTATCACCTTCCTATGATTCATCTCGAGTCAAATTGTCACTTAGAAAATTGAATTTTTTGACCATTTATGCATAATAATTTATTAAATTATAAGAATTACAAAAAGGCTAATCAAGATTACTTAATTAAGCAAATCCAATTAAAATTTTAAGTGAAAAATCCATGGAAATTGGATAAATATATAATTTTTTTAATTCATAAATTTAAAAAATATATGAAAGCATCAACATGACACCATTTGTCATAAAAGTCATGAATCCAAAATATCAACATAAATTCAATAAATATACAACTTTGGAAAGCCATTCCTATTAATTATAATATTAATTCCAAAATTAAATTCCTTTCACTAAATTTGACTCATTTAGGTTCATTTATTATCATGTTGGGATAGATGGTCCTTATCACTTTTTCAAACCTTTAAATGCAAGGGCGACCATGGACAAAAAACTAGATTTTTAGTGAAAAGATATAATGCAAAAAAAATTCTAAAGCTTCAACCATTTATTTCATTTTCATTCACAAACAAATCCAAATGGTGCATGAGGATATTTTAGAGTCACTTTTCCAACCACATTTCTAACAATCTCGAGCTCCATATCTAGGTACAAACATGATTACATACTAGCCTTGAATGGAAGTTCATGAAAAAATTGGCAAGCTTGGTAGTATTGCACACCCCATAGAAATCCTTGAAAACCTTCCTAGTCTTCTAATTATCAAACTTGATTATTATTTGGCATTCATTTCCCTTTTTTATTCATAATTTATTATATTTCTCATTATCAATTATCATTGGTATCACCCTATGAAATGGAGGGATCACTCATGTAAATGATGACTTCAACTTGTGAATCAGTGGGATAAATTTACATCACTCTCTATTTATTATGTATTTTAAAAGATTGATGGAGTTCCCCTACTAAATAGTAGTATTGATACTAAATAAATGGACTCGCCCTTCTAGATGATGAACTCATTTTTATACATTATACTGTAGATTCTTGCAATCAATGAACTCATATAGCTAAAAGGTGGGTTTGACCTATAATCGATGCAGTTGATAGACAAAAAACAAAATCACTATAAGGTAAATTGTGGTTTTCTATTTGTCATTTTATGAAATAGTAGACTCATCTAGTAATTGGTGATTTCATTTTTTTAATCAATGAAGTTGCCAAATTTGTAGCTTTGACACCCTATAGAATTGTGGGTTTGCTTTGAAATTAATGATATTGCCTTGTGAAATGATGGGATCACCCTATTAAATGGTGGGATTTCCCTATGTAAAATTTTTTCAAGACTTAAAATAGTATAAATCAACTACCTCTTAACAAAAACAATCATTATTTGAATGTCTAATCTTGTGTCTTGTATGTTTTGATATCTTACATAATTTTACATGGCAAACTTCAATCATATTTTATATTTGGTGATTAAATAAAGAATAAACACTATTGACTTAGCTCTTAAGAGTGCATGCATTTCATTTTTAGCTGAAGTGGTTTGTTATTTACATTCTTGTTCATTTAAACCATTGTGCATATACTCTTACCTTCCCCCCTTTAGGGCTCGTGAGTGACCAAAAACACATATGTTTACTTGTTTTCTTGCCTACCCAAAAAAACTATTTCAAAGTATGTTCTCTTACCCATCTGTGGGGTCCTAATAATCAAAAATGAAGTGTGTTTTTCCTTTTTTTATTTTTTTGACTTCACAAGGTGGATTTCATCACCTTCCCACTGGTCTTTAGGGTTGCATTGACCTAATAAGTCACATCCTAGCATCATACCAACCTCATTATCTAATGTGGTATACAAATTGAGGTCACACCAGTGGTATCTTAGATGACACATTCTTTAGAGCTTGATAATGTTGGTAGCACATACTGAGACCCTAATGGTTAAAGTGGTCAGAAAGGGATAAGACACTTTGGTATATGTCTGGTATAATCTCACATCTAATTGATGGATTGTTCTAAAGCACCCATGTACCTCAAGGTATATCAGGACCATCTATAAAATCCAATGAAAACTTAAGAGAGAAACCATAATTGTTGTGATACTTTCATTGATTTAGGGTTACAAAGGTATCTACCCCTAAAGATTGTCTTTTAGTACAGATATTTTAGATAAGGGGGCTTAAAAACCCTACCAATAATTTCAATAATTTATTTAATTAACCATTAAATTTTATCCTCTCAAAGGTGATTATATCAAAAGGACTCAGTGATTAAGTTGTAACCCATGTTAGTTTCTAAGTTACATTTGTGATTGTTTGAGTACTTTATTGAAACCAATGGTATGTTCATAACTACATTCAAAATAAATATTTCAATTTATAAAATAAAACATTTCCTTACACATTCACACACTAAGGTGTTACGTTTCCCAACTATTCCAAACCATCCTTAGTCATTTTTTGGTGTTACATATTCCACTTGAAATAAAGCCTTATCTCATTTGGTATCATTACCTTGCCCATTTTATTCTTGGTCTCATGCTAGTATTTATTTATGTCAAAATTCAAAGTCTAAAGTCTAATTTCAAGTTATAATTCATGTCCAAAACCATTTGATCTCATTTTAAATTTTAAATAAACTATGTCAAAAAACCTACCAAGGTATAAACCATTCTCTAATTCAAAAACCATTTGAGACATGCCTAGGTACACATGTAATAGGGCCTCTTATAGCCCTAACCTTTAGGAAGAATTCTACGATCCCTTTAAATGACTTAGAAGTTTTGAATACATTGATGATAGTGAGTACCACTACACTGTGTTCAAAGACCTTCCTCCTATTGTTGGAACTAGTCAAAGTCAATTCAAACAACAAACCATAGAAGATAAGAATGAACAACTTTAAATACTATTACAATCTAGATCCAAGCTCCCACCTAACTTCCCCATAGTCTAATTACGTAGTGCTATTCACATAGAATAATTACCTCAAGAAGTATTTATTACCTAAAGTTAACCCCTTATTCAAAATACAAAACCAACCATTATTTCATCCAACAAAAGGAAGGGATAACTTGTTGATCCATCCCAACATGGAAAAATAATTACTTTGACAATAAAAAAAATTATCCAATGATATGTTGATTAGCTGGTAGCTAATTTAAATACTTTTTTAGCAGTAATGTCATTCAATAATACCACCTTCATAAAGCAAAACCATTTTCTTGAGTAACCATAACCACCCATATACAATGTTACATCTAATGTATACCCATTAGTTTCACCTAAATAGGTCATTCCAATGAATGATACATAACATATTTCACTTGGCATGCAACATACATTTTTAAACCACCAATAGATCCTTTTTAGGGCATAATTATTGCTAAATAATTCCCAACAATAAGTTCCTAACAATCCACCACCATAGCAAATATTGGGTAGTCCCCAACACACATCACTTATTCAAATTTACAACAACAATGCCTTCTTATGAGCCAACAACAAGTTCATCAAAACTAATAGCAAATTATTCTAAACTAACAATAAATCCCCTAAAATTAGTAACAATAGATCCCTTACAATTTTTAATAGCAATTTCCTCCAAACCAATAGCACATTATCTATTCCAATCCAAATCTAAACCAACATAAAATCCTTCAAAAAAATCAAAATGCAGGTTATAGGGTGAATATTCCTAACAGAATTGCACAAATGGGAGCCATTCCTACTTATTCTATTTCCAACCAAAGCCATCAAACATAGTAAAATACCTTCCCTTCATCTCAAAATGTGCCCAACCTCTAAAAGTAGAATTTAATGAAGAAATTTATTTTTGGACTTCAAGTATGTAACCAAGCACCCAAGAAGTATAAATTTGATGAGTTTTGCCCTTAATCTTTTGACCTCATCTTTCTCCAAGTACCTTTCCCCCTCATTTTAAACTACCAAAATTTGATAAATATAAAGGGAAAGGTGACCCAAGAAAACATTTGGAGGCATTCTTTATCGCATGCCAAGAAGTAACTTATAACAATATATATTTTCTTTGCTTGTTTCTATGAAGTTTGGGTAGACAAGCTTTGGAGTTTCTCCTTGAACTACCAAAGGGGTCGATAACCACTTTCGATGATTTATCAAAAAAAATTATCAACCACTTCTCCTAAAACATAGAACATGAGCCAACATTAGTATATTTTTGAAATGACAAGAATAAAAGAGGAGATATATTCTCAAAATATTTACAAAGGTGTAAAGCCCTAGCTAACTATTTTTTACATAATTTATAGGATAAATAGTTAGTGAATATTTTTACACAAAACCTAATGTTGAGGTTGCACACAATCTAAGACTTCATTATGCAAACACATTTGAATAAATAATTGACAAAGGAGTGAAAATTTAAAAGGCATTAATTGATAAAGGTCTTGTAAATATATACTCTCAAGCCAAAATGCCAAACTAAAACCAAGTGCCAAACCAAAATCAAGCACTAATTCAAGCCATTGCAACTGAAAAGCTGAAGACCTTTGCCAAAAATAAAAAAAATGGTTGGAAATGGGGTCATAAATATGATACATTTACAAATAATTCATCTACCACCTACCTAAAATACCCCACCTAACACTCATCTCAAATTATAAAGAGATCCCTTGTGATGAGAACATTACCAAGACAGGGTTTTCAGTGACCTCAAGGAGCCCATTGAGGTAGTACTCCAAAAATTGGTAGAAGCTAATATGATTATTTGGCCTATTCTAAAACCTTTTCTAGAAGATCAACCCAAACTAGCATGGTATCGATATAGTGAGTATTGTGATTACCATCGCATGATTGGTCATGCAATATATAGGTGTGTGAAATTGAGATATCTTATCTAGGATTTACTTGAAAATGGGGAAATTATGTTGGAAAAAAGAGAACCTAACATCAACCAAGAGATGGGTATCCATAAGAATCCCTTTCCCAAGCACAACAATCAACAACAAATAAATAATTAGAATCAAGGGCAAGGCCATAATTATAACCAAAGATAGGGTATAATCAATAGTAAGGATGAGGATAGAATCAAAACCAAGCCAATCATAATCATGATCATGACACCCAAACTAACCAAGTTATCTATTGAAGTGTACCATATGATTATGGTGATGTTGTAGGGTATGTTACAAATAAATAAGTTATTACTATTGAAGTCATTCCTCATACATTTTCTGACACTCATTAGAATGTTAGAAATTCTATCTTGGGACCACTACCTTTGATTATAGGTAATTCTAACATAGGTTGGATAACTTCAATTATAACCATTGAGAAATACTATTCTTGTACCCTTGCCTAATTCATCTAATTTAGGTAGCTCTTTCCTAACTCAAAATTGTGCAGCCATAACTAGATGTCCAATAGTTACTCTCCAAATCCCTTTGCCACCCTCTAATGCTAATAACAATTCCAATTAGGATAATCCACATCTAAAATCCAAATTACCTCACTTTTTTACTAATAATTCATATAATATTAGTGTATAACTAAGTAAAATTCTTGCATAAATTTATATCCTAGATCTATTATGCATGTCAAAAGTGTATATAACAATATTAAATGACTTTCTCCAATAATCCAAGGTACCAATGACATTGATCTAGTCTACTTTCAAGCACTTGTGGGACATTTATCCCTAGGTCAATAAATCACATTTGATCAAAGAGATATGTCATCCCTTAGTCCCCTCTATAATAATCCCCTGTACATCAAAGCCATCATTTCCTACCACAAACTTATGTAGGTTATCATAGACAATGGTTTAGGGTTAAACATCACTTCTTTGAATTTGATCCAATATTCGGGATACATATGAGTGGATATGCAATTGGATACTATTACAATCAAAGCCTTTAATAATTCAGAGAGAGAATTTATAGGTATTATATATATTCCTATCATTTCTAGGCCTATCACCCATAATGTCTTTTACCACATCATTAATATTTATCTACCCTATAATTTGTTTCTTGATCATCCTTAGATCCATGAAGTATAAGTAGTCCCTTCCACCTTACACCAATGCATTAAATTCCCTCATTCATGATTAGAGGTCACTATTTTTTGTGATCTTCAGCCATATTTGTATTATAAAAATCTAGAGATTAAGTATGGGAACTACAAGTATTATCTTAGCACTGATTATGTAGGTAAGAAGAATAAATTAAAAGTTCTTGAATCTCCAAAATCAATTTCTACCCACTTTACTGTTAAAAAGGTTAGAATTGCCACATATCGCATTTAAGATGTTTTTCACATTGACAAGTCTCCCATATATCCTAAATCCTATGTATGGCCCAAACCTATCCCTGACAAGCCCAACATGATATGGAAAAATAAGTCCACATCCACTATACAGCATATGCTTGTGTTTCTTAAAGACACATCACCAAATCAAGATTATCCCACTAGTTTTGAAGGAGATTGGTCATATGATGATGAATTTGTTACTTTATATCAAAATATTAAATACCCCATTCCTAATAGATTCATGAACAATCAGGAATATAAGGGAAAAGGTCTAGTAAAAAAATTACAAGGAATCGTTGAACATATACCCATGACAACACATGTATGAAATAGAGATCTTGAATTCACACCACTTGGGTGTGACCCCATATATTTTAAGATTGATACTACTTTTTCGATTGAATAAGAGGCTCCTGACAACAACATAATGTCCCATTATAGTACCTACAATGAACTAATCAATGCCAATTTCTTAAATACTAATGTCATTCTTACCACTATAGCTCATTATCCTCTTTCCCTCCACCATCCTAGCCTAACTGATTAGGACCAGTAAGATTCAACTATATCATTAGATGAATTCTATAACAAAGAGTCCATTATATACGTCATGGGCCTAAGAAATGGATTTCCATCCGGTGATCATAAACAAGGCTTTTAATTCACATTGGACCCTACCACCTACTTTGGAGAGTAAGTGAACTTCCTTGGTCATAATCAAAGTAAAACATTGAGATCCTCTGGTGAAAACTTATTTGAGGCACATTTGGATTAGGAAAAAATAAAGAAAAAGACAACTCCATGGGAACCTATTTCAAGTTCCCTTTGACAAAAAAGTTCACTCATCTCCTTAATAATCTCAGTGTCCCCAAAATCTAAGCATTTTAGTTTGGTCAGACATCAATGAATATGAACATCAAATCTTTGTATAATTGATGTAGGACTTTCCATATCAATTCATCAATTAGCCACTTCTAAACATGGTTGATTATGATTCTTATTACATGGGTAATCCATATAGCTCACAAGTAGTTGAAGAATACCAATTTTCATCATTGCCTACTATTCTTGAAGATGGTTCTATAGTCCTTATAGAAGATACCATGGAAGTGAGCATTGAAACCTATGATGACCCCAAAATAATTTACTTAGGTGTATCCCTCATAGTATAGGAATTCAAGTTCATTGTTGTTATCCTAAAGGACTTCATCAACATCTTCTCCTATTCCTATTTAGACAAGCTAGGTTTAAACCCATATTTAGTGGTACATAGGCTCATTATACATCTAGATTCTAAGCCAATCAAATAAAAGCTACAAAAAATGCATCTACACATTGCCATTTTGGTTAAGAAAGAGATATAGAAACTACTAGGAGTAGGATTCATCTAACCATTGGATTACTCATAATGGATCTCAAACATTGTTCTATTCAATAAGAAACATCAAGGGATTCACTTGTGTAATGAATTTAGGGGTATTAACAAGGTGTTCCTTACCCTTTGCCAAACATCGACATGATAGTCAACTTAACATAAGGATATGAGATGTTGTCCCTCATAGATGGCTTCTTAAGATATAACCAGATCAATATTACATTTAAATACCAACACAAAATTACACTCACCACTCTATGGAGGACATTTTTTTATCAAGTCATGTCATTTGGCTTAAAGAATATCAGGTCAACTTATCAACATGCCATGACTATCATCTTCCATGATATGATGCATGACATTATTAAGGACTATGTGGATGACATATTATCCAAATATAATACACTGAAGTATATACACATAATATTTTCAAACTTTTATCAATTAATGATGCTTTATATCTTATAAAAACCCATCAAGACTTAATCTCTCTGAGTTCACACATTAAAGGGTGTACCAAGAAAGGGGTGGGTAGACCATTGGTGCTTTATATGATTATTATCTCTTATTACCGCTTCTTACCAATCCAACCATCTCCAAAAAACCATTTCCCAAGATACTACTCTTTTACACACTCATCTAGTCTTTTCCCACTTTACATTCCTCTTTTCCTCACCTTAAGCCCCTTTCGATAGTCTACAGTACTAGGTCAATTGGGTTGACCCCATACTATTGTGGGTAAAATTCATTTAGGGTCTAGGTCATCTCTTGGCTAACCTAGCTTGTGACCTAGTGAATTTTTAACTATAATAATACTAGGTCAACCCTTTCCATCAAAAATTTTAGGACTTAGGGTCATTTTTTCATTATTTACCAAAGAATAATATTTATTATTCACTTGCACTTCTTTAGAATCTATTATTCCACCATTTTACTTGAAGAGTCTTAGCTTAAGATTTATACTTGGAGAATCTATTGTTGTGGAGAAGTCTTGGATGCTTTGGCCTTTCTTAGTGATCCTTATATACCACAACAACCTCTTGTGAATCCCCTTTTCCCAAGGGAGATATTGAGTCTTGATGGGTTCATCTTTCAGGTAAGTATTCTATAACTTGGCTCCTCTCTTTAGTACATATAAGTAGCATAATTATTGGCTTCAAATAATATTACTCTTCTTCTTCATGCATTAGGGTTTTACTCATATATAGCTTAATTGAGATTCTCCTATGCATGTTTATTTGTTTACTAACACTCACTTTGTGCCACAAGCTTTGGTGAACACTATATTAGATTAATTTACTTTAATTGTTATTAGTTTAGTGAATATGAAAACATAGGGCTTAGTTAGGGTTATTACATGATTGTGTTTGATTGGAGGCTTTGGAACCCTCCATAGCATTGTTTATTGTGATAAGATATCCCCTAATTAGGTCTAACAGATCCCCATATTGGCTATGTTCACGATTATCAAATGTATCTTCAATTGGAATTATAAGTATGATCTATCTTCTCTTAGTTAGGATTGATTTATAGACATGATGCATTTCTAATTGCATACATTTTGGTGAACCCAATGTGAATCTAACCCTTGTAGGTTTTATCTCACATTTTTTATTACTTTATCATTTTATTTATTATTTTTCTATATTTATGATACTAGGTTGATAGTGTTAGTAGAGTTTCTAACTTATATACATAGGTTTAACACACATTTTCATCAAAATGACTATGTTATGTTTGTGCAGGCCTTCATCAGATACAGGCTACTGGGTCAAATAAGTCGACACAATATAGGTTTTCACTTTTAGATAGGCTACTAGGTTGACCCTATTGACACAGTACACTTTTAAACTTCTATAAAACATACTAGGTCGACATTTTCGATATAGTATTCTTCATAGGCTTTAGTAAATAGGGAACTATAGAACTAGGTCAACCTAGTCGACATATTTGGTAAAATTTGTAAATAAAAATCAGGGAACTTCAATAGTAATCTCACTTTCCTTTATATATTCTAACCCACCAAATTTTATTTATCTCTTTATCTATCATTTATGTTATTCATTATAGTTCTATTTTTCATAGTTTACAATCTTTAAAACTACCCTTATACATCAAACTAGGTCGAACCCGTCGACCTAATTTTGTATTCTATCTTTTGTCTAAAAGACCAGGTTGACATTATCGACATAGTTCTTGATAGACCCTGGTTTTAGTAGTACAGTAGTGACACTACCAACTCTGTATTATAATCTCTACATACACTATCATCTAAACCAACATTATATTGTGTTTTAAAGTTGATATTAACACTTCTATGCTAGTAATTAGCTCATATTTTCACTTTTAGTTGCTTTCATGCTTAGAGTAGATCACATATTCTAATTAGGTGGTTTTTTAATATACCATTTAGTTGCACTATTTTTCTCTTTCTTGCACACACTACCAAATTACATAATCTTAAAATGCATTTAAATAATTATCTACCCAAGGTTTACCTACTTGGATTTCATCACCAAGAGGAAAGTTGACTTGGTTTTTTGATCAATTATAAAAATGTGGTTAATGGTATATATTGGAAAATCACCTGACACCATTATTTATGTGATGTGTGAAGTGAGGGGGTAGGCCCCAATACCAAGCTATTACCATTACCAACATAGATCCCTTTCAGCTTAAACATCCTAAAATTATCCATAGATTGATTTCTAGTTACTTACTTTTAGCTAACTTCCTATCACACTAGAAATCATACTCTAATATTCTAACAACATTTAGGATGACCACTTAGTTGGCATTCACTTTCCAAGTTAACTGCTTGTTGTTTGCTTAATTATATGTTGTATTGTAAAAACTTAAATTGACCAGCATTGGTGCAAGGTTTTATGTTATGTGCCTCAATTGGATCATCCTCATTGACCCAATTGATTTTGTGTTTCCTTTCATTTCCTACTTTCAAAAATACTTACAATTTTTTTCCTATTTCAGTACACAGTCATTATATTTGACACAATCTCTTATAGACTATTTGTTTCTCCTACCTGTAGTACTAAGTTGACCCTATCGACATGGTATTATTTTCTTCCCCTTGAGATACAACACTAAGTTGATCTTATCAACTTTGTATCTTTCTCTGCTTATTTTTTGTCCCAAGTTAAAGTACTAGGTTGACCTTGTTGACTCTATATCCCTATTTTATCAGTTTTTAGACCCTATTTTTAATACTAGGTCAACCTAATTGACTATGTACTCTTATCAAGCTTTATTTTCCCTAGTTTATAGTATTAGGTTGACCTAGTCAACTATGTACTCTTACTACCTACCTTATATGTCTGGCTTAAATCTCTATCTTCCTAACTTAGTTATTTGTCTCTATCTCTCATTTGTATTGCTTAGCATTCTTTTTCTTTCCTCAAGCATCATGTCCCCTATTATGATCTTCTTGGACAACTTAAATCCATTTAGACACTATATGGGGTTCTCTTTATTTCTTATCTTTTCTTCCTATTTTTAGCTAGTAGGGCATCTTTCAATGCCCATCTACATATTTCTCTAGCCTTTGGGGCATCTTACGATGCCCACCCACATTTCATTTTAGACTTTGAGGAATCTAATGATGCCCATCCCTACATCCACTTACCCTTTGGGGCATCTTGTGATGCCCACTCTTATTTTACCTGACATGTTGCCAAACTAATTCAACTTCAAGAAACATTCTGAGACACCTAGGCTTGTCTCTCACATGTTCATCATTAATATAGCCATTAATGTGTATTCCTTCCTTTATTTTCATGATTTCTATATATCTAACACTTTTTTCAATCTATTTACATGGGTCTCACCCTCTATAACAATTATCTCTTTTCACAAACCTTAATCCTTCCTTTTGGTCTTTTGGTTCCCCTTTTTCTCATGATTTGCATTATAAAACCATGGATAGGACCCAATATTACTCATGATGTACTATAGTCTTCTTTATTTTCATACTTTTTACACTCTTCCTGGCACCCCTTAGTTTTCTCTTTTTTGATTTGTAGTGTAAGACCATGGATAGGACCTAACCTTCCTCACAAATACCATCTTTTTATTATCCCATTTATTTTTTCAATACTTTGTGGCACCCTCATGGTTTTATCGTTTATGAGTTACATTATAAGACCATGGATAGGACTTGGCCTTCCTCATAAAATCACTATCTTTTCATTCCTTTTCTAAAAAGTGTTTTAGCAATGGTTACAAGTTCTTGATCTTTATTTTCAGTTTTAAATTTTGCTTCTTTTTGTAGTTGAAATTTATATAATAATCTATGTTAGTATGTTTTCCTCTGATTCCCTTATTATGATGATAAGGAATCACATTTTACTATCATTGTATCCCTTTTCACCCTTTGTCACATTTTTTATGGTTTGAAGTAATTCAAATTGTTTTATGTTTCATTTTCTCTTGATTTCCTTTCCTTTCACTCCATATTAGATAAAATAAGGTCAAAGTCAAGATAGCACTTTTATTTTACCTGAATTTACAAGACTCTTAAACACCATGCTCTCTGAGTTTTCTCTCTTAGCAACCAAGTCCCAAGTTTTAAAATGAAAGTCATTTTTAACGCCCATATTTGGTTTTCCAAATCCATATGGAGGAGGAATTGAAAAATCCATCAAGAAAGTTAAAATCCAAATCATTTGAAACAAAAGGCAATGATATAAAAAATAAAACATAAAAATCACACCAAAATATGTGATTACAAGCACATATCCTATCTCCAATTGAAGCTCAAACTCCATAGTTAGCCTCAAAATAGCGCTGAGGTCCATTGGGGTGCAGCAGGCCATTAGATTAGAATATGATAATTCAAAAAACTCTATTGTGCTACCTAATTTCTCACATAAGTACCCAATCTTCATAGTAGACCAATGGCTCTATAAGGGGTCCTGAGGAATGGGGAACACATTGTGGGAAGGTAGGTCCATTTTACTTTTCATGCATATAGACTTCATGGGATGATCTGCATATTGAATTTTTTGAACTAAAAATTATGTGGCTAAGATAATTTATTCAAATTCCTTAATGTCAACAATCCTCTTGCTTTGATAAACCTAATTTGAGTGTCTTGACTTTGATAAAGAGTTCTTCTACCTTGGTTTTTCCTTCATTCTCCCCTTCACCCATTTCATTCCTCCCCTTGACAGGCATGTGTGTTTTTAAATCTTTTTTCTCTTTTTCCTTACTTCCTTCTTCTTCACATCTTAAAAACATGCTAGCACTACTTTGTTTCATTTTTATCTATCCTTAGAGCGAATCAATTTGCTTGAGCAACTATGGATTACTTTCTTTTCACCATCACTTTACATTTATAGACTTGCTTTGTTCCATTTTTTATGATTTGTCATTGTTGTAACACTCCTTTTATGGACATCTACATCTATTTCTAATTTCATGTACTATTTCTATTATTCAGTGAGGTTGGCTTGTTACTTCTCACTCACCAATGTTTTTTTCCTTTTCATGCACCTTTTTCCATTAATGATTGAGTAAGGATTGTTACTGCTTATTCATTAATATTGTTTTACCATATTTTTACTTGCCCATCTTTTTTAAATAAGGATTGTTACTACTTTTACATTTATGTTTGATTACCATCTTTTTTTACATGTATCCTTGGTTTGACTTTGGTGAGTTTGCCTTTCTTACTTAAGGTTTACTTATTTGAGTTTTTTGGTCTTTAATAGCCTTGGCTTTTCAATTACCCTATTTACTCTAAATTTTGACTTGGTCATTTGATCTAACATAGCACTTGTCACCCAGCTTGCCAAATTCCCAAGTACGTCCCATCCACATAACACCAGTTATCTTGGCTTTCTTGCATTTGTTTATTTTTACTCTTTAGTTTTGTATTCTTGAGTTTGTCAAAATTAGTGTTTGTACCGTCCACAATAAAAACTACAAACATAGTAAACAACCATCTAGCGATAAAGGTAAGTCAAGGTACACATTAAATTTACTTTTAAGTTATTTCCCTTCCAATCATTTAAATTTCATTTATTTTTACTTTAAAATACTATAACTT
The DNA here is from genome assembly GCA_037957365.1 of Torreya grandis. NCBI lineage: Eukaryota > Viridiplantae > Streptophyta > Pinopsida > Cupressales > Taxaceae > Torreya > Torreya grandis. Next base: position 698,913 of record JARHVA010004175.1, read on the forward strand.
TTTTAGCCTTAACATTGTGTGTTATTGTGTTCTTTTTCTTGAAGCACCATCCCCTATTGTACTTGAGTGACACATGATGAGATTCAAGTGGGTAATATTTATACACATAATATTTTCACACTTTTATCAATTACTAATAATTTTTATCTTGTAAGAACCCATTGAGACTCAATCTCTCTAAGTGCACACCTTAAAGGGTGCATCAAGAAAATGGTGGGAAAACTATTAGTGCTTCACAAGATTATTGTCCCTTATTACCATTTATTACCAATCCAACCATCTCCTAAAAACCATTCCTTAAGCTAATACTCCTTTTTTTCACACCCCTCCATTATTTTCCCAATTTCTATCCCTCTTTTCCTCACCTTAAGACCTTTTTGATAGTCTACAATACTAGGTCAACTAGATTGACCCTATACTATTGTGGGTAAAATTCATTTAAGTTCTAGGTCAGCTCTTGGCCAACCTAGCCCATGACCTAGTCAAATTTTTATCCATAACAATAGTAGGTTGACAGGGTCAACCCTATTGGCTAAAACTTTAGAAAGGATTAAGGTTAAATCTATCTATATATACAAGATCATTTCATCATTATTTACCAATGAACAAGATTTATTATTTGGTTACACTTAATTACAATTTATTCTTCCACCATTATACTCAAGGAGTCTTAGTTTAGGGTTTATACTTGGATAATATAGTCTTGTGGAGAAGTCTTGGATGCTTTGGCATTTTTTAGTGATCCTTACAAACCACAACAACCTCTTATGAATCCCCTTTGGCCAAGGAATAGATTGAGTCTTTATGGGTTCATCTTTTAGGTAAGTATTCTTTAATTTTTCTCCTCTCTTTAGTAGAGAAAAGTAGCATAAGTATTAGCTTCAAATAATATTACTCTTCTTATTCATGCATTAGGTTCTTACTCATACATAGCTTAATTGATAATCTCCTATGCATATTTATTTATTTACTAACACCCACTTTGTGCCACAAGCTTTGGTGAGCACCAGATTATATTTCTTTACTTTACTTGTTATTAGTTTAGTGAATATGAAAACATAGGGCTTAGTTAGGGTTATTGCATGATTGTGATCAAATGGAGGCTTTGGAACCCTCCCTAGCATTGTTTATTGAGATAACATATCCCCTAATTAGGTCTAGCAAATCCCCATATTGGTTATGTTCATAATTATCTAATGTATCCCCAATCGGAAGTGTAAGTATGATATATCTTCTCCAAGTTAGGATTGACTTAAAGACATGAAGAATTTCTAATTACATACATGTATTACATCTCAAAGTTATACAAAGAATCTTTGAGAGACTTCATGAATATAAGGTAAACCTCAATCCTAAGAAGTGCATCTTTGGAATCACTTAAGAAAATTGTTAGGATTTATTGTGTCATGCCAAGGTATTTAAGTTGATCCTATCAAAGTAAATGCCATTATGTAAATGCCTCCTCCTTTTACTTTGAAATAACTGCGTAGCCTCCTTGTAAAAGGGTAGTCTATTCTCTAGTTCATTTTGTAATTGGAAGATAGATTCCATCCTTTTACTCACATTTTAAATAAATGTTTAGAATTTTAGTGGGATACTAGTTGTCACCAGGACTTTTAATAATTAAATAATTATTTAGACAACATACTAGTATTGATGCCACTTATGCTAAGAAGACCATTACTACTTTACATATTTTCAACATAGCATACCCTAGGGGAACTTTTAGCTCAACATGATGAGTGGGTAAATAACATGAAGTCTATTATTTGAGTAGGACATTTGTAACATATGAGAAAAACTACAAGCCAATTGAAAATGATTGTATGGTAAAGGTGTTTGCTTCCCAAAATTTGAGACACTACATGATCAATAAAAAGACCATTGTTATAGCCAATATTGATATGCTCAAATATTTATTATATGAGGCAAATATGATGGGTTACATGGCTAAAAGGGTAATGTTGTTGAGTGAATTTGAAGTTAATTATTATAACTAGAAGCACATTAAGGGGAATTTATTATAAATTAGCTTGTTGAAGCCCCTATATTAGATATGTAACCACTCATATTTGATTTCCTAGATGAGTCAATTCTACTATTAAATTAGTAATTTTTAGTGTTCTAGATTTGCACCCTAGCTAAGAAGGGGATTCTTTAGGTCCTCTACTCAAATCTAGTCTAACATGGGACTGATCTTAGGTTGTGGGTCACCTATCATAGGGTTAAACCTCTAGATAAGGTTAGCTTCCTTTTAGATTTATCACCTAAACTAAATTCTGACTAGGAAAAAGAAGAGAGAAATGGGTAATAATGCATAAAAACATGTAAAAGAGGTGATGCACTAGTAATGTGATTATTCATCCACTCTATCTGAACTTCTAAAAAACACTAATGAGATTAGATCTGCAACTCCAAATAGTTGTTTATGCATTATTATTTCATGCAGAGGTTCACCAAATGATCAAAACCTAAGGGAAATGATGGAGAGGCCTGATTCAAGGCACTAACTAGCCAATGTATCCACTTACTAAATTCAATCAAATGACATTAAACACTAAACATGACCTACACAACAAGATAAACTAGTAGCTAGGTGAAATTCAAGATTTGACAAGGAAGAATTTTCTACCACATGTGCAAATCAATCTGACATTGACATACTATATCATAATCATAAAATCTGAAAAGAGTCCTTTATTTATCTCAAGAGGTTACAAAGATCAAATCTAGGCAAATTTTAGTCATACCCAAGAGAGGGATTACCAAGCCATTTTTAAGGCTTAGAAGCTTGTATTTATAGAAAATAAAAAGAGAGGGAGAGAGTTATGCATTAAAGGCCCAACCACTTTTTATATATTAGTATTCTTGAAGATGCTAACTCATGATCTTATCAAAAAAGAAAGAAATTTTGTAAAAGAATTAAATGTTCATTGTCCTTATCTAACTATCAGGTCTTCATCTTGGGACTCTACATCATGATCTTTAAGACTAAATCTTTATACCTTGGAACAATGTTGTTCTACTTTAAGTGACTGTAAATATATATATATAGTAAATTACCATATTAAAGGATAAAAATCTTCTCATTAATTACATATCTACCCTAATGAAATATCTAAGCACAAGTTTCATTATAGATCAAAAATGAATCATATTTATTGGTTTTCCTATAGTTATCATGTCGATGAGATGGATTTTTCCAATTGTTCAATCTTACTTTGACAAAAATCACCAACCCTTAGTCTATTTTAGGTCCTATGAAGACCTATTTTACTACTATCAAGCTTCAATGGTCTCCTTCGATCTTAAAATATATGTTCTGGTCCAATCCTGGGTTGTCTTCAAACTCCACTCTTTTGTATTTACTTATTTTAGCTAAAAACTAGCTCATCAACTTCCATCAAAAATGTCTTGGGCTTGCCCCTTATTTATTGGGTATCAAAAACTAACCTGGATCATTGACATATTGACCCATCTCACTCCATTAGATCCTAGATACATTATTAAATACATATCATTGATCTTCTACCAACTGAATGCACTTGTGTCACTTTTCATGTATGTATTTTCCCTCAAGATTCATTGACTTCTTTGACCCTATGCTCACCATTGATCTTGGATGCATGATTGAATGTGCATAATTGATTTTATTGGGCCTATTAACTTGCCAATCACCACTCATCATTGGATCTTCTATACGATCAAATGTAGATCATTGATTTGATTTTTTAAAATACAATTGTTATTCCATGAGGATTTACTTTGACATCTATGCACTTGTATTTGATGTTTGTGTGAATTTATCTGACATTTGCACAATCATCACTGGGATATTTGAACTTCAATGACTACTTGATGTGGTTTGAATTTGACATTCACATGACTATCAATTGATGTTTGTGGAATCATCAATGACATATACGTAACCATCAATTTATGGACCCTAATGGATGACTATTGAGCTTTAATTTGATGTTTGTGTGAATGTCTTTGAGACATTTGAAAACCAATGGTCATTTTTTATGCTTGAATTTAACACTTATGGGACTGTCATTACCCTACTAGATCACAAATTCCCTAGGTTATTTCCTTCAAACCTTTTACTAGACATCTATTACAAACTTTGTGTCTTGGCCACTTTGAAGGAATTATTTGTGGCTCTTTTACATCAGACAAAATATCTAAGGAAATTATCATGGGATAATTTCTTGAAATAATTAAGTCTTCCTTATCTTTTCCTTAGATAATATATTGTAGATAAATGTCTAGTAGAATTCATGCCTTCAGTAAAATTATTCCAGACACTTTGTTGTGAGAGTGACCCTTCGTAACTCTATCATTGGACCTTTTTCCCAAGAAAAGACCCTTCGAGAAAAATGTTTTGGCTACTTTATTTTAAAAATATCCTTCAATAAATATTTATGGGGGACTTTCTATGTTTGAATTAACCCTTTGGGATTTTTTCTAAGACACTTTGTCTAAAAAGTGACCCTTTGAAACTTTGCTTTAGACCTTTTTTCCTAAAAAAAAAGGTCCTTTGGGAAAAATTATTTGGGACACTTTCTGAGAGAATGACCCTTTCAGATTTTTATTTTGGACAAAATGTCTAAAAAAATTCCTGACACAACCCAAAAGAAATAACACCTAGCCAAATAAAAAGGTCGAAAAGAATTGAACTTAACACAAGGAAAGCCTAAAATAAAATTCTTGAGAGAAATGTTAGCCCTTTAGCCAAAATAAAAGGCTGAAGTAATTCCCAAGTTAAAAACTTGGCCCAAAAAAGGTTTTTTACTTAGATTTTGTAAGGCCTATATATTCTTCTAGACTCATACTTGAAATTGTAGAGGTTTGAACACTATGAAAACCTGTTCGACCCCTTGCTATTTGCTATGTATACCTATCCCTTAGAAATTGGAAAGATACACTTTAAGTGAAATTAAAGTGTTTATAAAGTTTAGCAAATTTTATGTAATCCTTAAACCATGCATTGAACCCAAAAATCTATTCAAACCTTGATCCATACTTGATCTTTAGGAAACTGCACTGCATTCAAGCAAGTTTGCTATGTAGGCCAAAAATTGGCTAACATCTTTGGTGACTCAGTTGAGTAGCATGCCTACTATGCTTGAACTCAGACCATATGCATGACTCCTAAACTCATAATAGATAACACATCTATTCTATGACTGTAAGGAACCTCTTGATTTACAAAGACAATAAACTCCACCAAAATAGGGAAGGAAACAAAATAAAGCATGAAAACTATCCTAATAAATCAAATGTGAAAAAACACTTATTTATAATAAAATATAAAGAAACTAATATAATTAACCATGACAAAACATGGTCCACCTAGATCAAAAGTGAAATTCATGAATTTTCTTATTCTAAGAGAAGGTACAAGTTGAAAAAAAGGGTATTTACTGAACATGACCTTCGAAGAAGCACTCTTTTTGCTAATTATTTCCCTTAACATCTCCTAAAATGAGCCATCAACAGCAAACTAATCACCAACAAAGACAAATTCATCTTACACATTAGGATCCTTTTCATACTACTTGTCAACTACAACCTTGTCAAGTGACATCTCATCTATGCATTTTCCTTGTGACCTCATCCTTATTATCAACTGCTACAATTTCATCCTTTAAATAGTCAACCCAATATGTATCATGATCTTGAGTAGGTGTTTCTTGATCAAAATTTTGAATATCATGCTCTTTAATGGGAAACATGCCCTTGTAAAGCTCTTAAATCTCTTACAAATATTCAAAATATAGATCCTAATCATCCCTTTTTTCCTCATTTTAATCAATTTGATTAGGATCATTTTGAAAGGCACCTTCATCTTTATCAATTAGAGATATCTCAATCTTATTTGGGACATCATCTTTTATCAATTCCTCATGGATTTCCTTCATAACAAGACCAACTTTCTCATTCCCAACTATAACCTTGTTCTCAACTCTAATCTCATTCCCAAATACAACCCTAAAAGTAGTATCAATGAGAAAATATTACTCATACACACTTGAAGCAACTTCTTCACATTCTCCAAGAACTTGACTTATAGTTGCAACCTCTTTCTCTATCTCCCATAGAATAGGCTTCTCCTAAAGAATGGAGATGGTGGGAGGGTGATGAAATTCAGTTGCTTGAGAGGGATTATGAAGCATGGAAGGTTGATCATGATCAAATTTTGGGATCTTGAGGGAAATGGGATCATTTAGAGAATATTTAATAGGAGTAAAAGAGAAACTTTTTAAGACTTCTAAATTCTTCTCTTTCCACTTGGCCATCACCTCATCAAAGTTTGAAATCTCTTTGCTCTCATGGATAGCTTGAGGTTGAGGGATGAGTGGTGAAGAAAGGGAACACTAAAAAAGTTTAGTCTCCTAAATAGTTTCATGAATAGGATATTGAATAGGCATATGAGTCTACTCTTGACTCCAACTAGGAAACTCCTTTGGCTCACATTGGGTATGGTTAATCATTTCATGAGAGTGATGAGCACAAAAGACTGTCAATGAATATAAGAGGGTTTTTTAGACAACTAATCCAACTCAATTTCCTACCTCTCCAAAAATTTCATCTTCTCTAATACATAGGTAAAAAAATCATGCCTCTCCTCTAGATCATTAGACACATTTAAAAATAGACCATTCATTTCTTCATATTGGGAATCTCAACATATTTTTCTTGCATATGCTAGAATTTTAATCTCTATATCTTCCATCCTTTCTTAGAGACAAGGCTTCTCATGTGTAACATCATATCCATATGAGAAAGGTGAAATTTGGTCATGAGATTGATATGGTTCATAAGGAAGGTAAGATTCATACTCTTGATAATAAGGATCATGGGAAACTTGATAAGGCTCATCATAGCTTTGATAAAACTCTTGGTAAGGCTGATTAGGCTCATAACAAGGCTCATATGGATCATGAAAAGACTGGTATGATCCATGATAAGGATGATAAGTAGGTATTTCATGAATATTTTTCTCATACATAGCCATGAAAATAACATTAGAATAGTGCAATAAAAATAGACTTGAAAACTGCATGGGCTTTCAAAAATAATTACTTGAGCTTAGGGATCACCAAATTCTTCATCAAGAACACTATTGCAACTAAAATTTCACCAAGAGTAGCTCTAATAGGTCCCACCAAGTGTGCCATAACTACTAGTGTTCTATATTTACACCTTATTTGAGAAGGGGATCAGTCATGTCCTCTACTCAAATCTAGTCCAACAAGGGATTGACCCTAGGCTGTGGGTCACCTATCATAGGATCACACCTCTAGAGAAGGTTGAATTCCTTTTGAATTTATCACCTAAACTAAATTATAACTAGGAAAAGGGAGAGAGAAATGGTTAAAAATTCATTAAAACATGTAAAAGAGTTGATTCACGAGTAATGTAATTTTTCAGCCACTCTATCTGAACTTCTAACAAACACTAATGAGATCAAATTTGCAACTCCAAATGGTTCTTTATGCATTAGTATCTCATGTATAGGTGCACCAAATGATCAAAACCTATGGAAAGTGATGGAGAGGACTAATTCAAGTAACTAACTATTCAAAGTATCCACTTACTAAATTCAATCAAATGACATTAAACACTAAACATGACCTGCACAACAAGATAAACTAGTAGCTAGGTGAAATTCAAGATTTGACAAGGGAGAAGTTTCTACCACATATGCAAATCAATATGACATTGACACACTATACCAAAATCATAAAATCTAAAAAGAGTCCTTTATTTATCTCAAGATGTTATTAAGATCAAATTTGGGTAGAGTCTAGTCATGCCCAAGAGAGGGATTACCAAGCCATTTTCAAGGCTTAGAATCTTGTATTTATAGAAAAGAGAAAGAGAGGGAGAGAGTTGTGCATTAAAAGAGGTCCAACCACTTTTGATGGATTAGTATTCTTGAGGATGCTAACTCATGATCTTATCAAGAAAGAAACAAATTTTGTAAAATAATTTAATGTTCATTATCCTTATCCAACCACCAGGTCTTCATCTCAAGACTCCACATAATGCTCTTGAGGACTAAATCTTTTTACCTTAGAACTAATAGAGCCATGTTCTACTTTAGGTAGCTGTAAATATCTATTTGTATAGGAAATGATGATGCTAAAAGACAAGAAGCTTCCCATTAATTACATATCTACCCTAAATAAATATCTGAGCATAAATTTCATTATAGATTAAAAACCAATCATACTCAATGGTTATCCTATAGTTATCATGTCAATGAGATGGATTTTGGTAGTTGTTCAATCTTACTTTGATAATAGAAGTCAACCCTTAGTCTGATTTAGGTCCTATGAAGACCTAATTTACCACTACCAAGCTTTAATGTTCCCTTTCAATCCTAAAATATACATTATGGTTTATTCTTGGGCCATCTTCAAACTCAACGCTTTTGTATTTACTTGTCTTGGCTAAAAACTGGCTCATCAACTTCTATCAAAAATATCTTGGGATTTCCCCTTATTTATTGGTTATTGAAAATGAACCTGGATCATTAACATATTGACCCATCTAGCTTTGCTATATCCTAGATGCATAATTGAATGTGCATCATTGATATTCTACTAACTAAATGAACTTGTTCCACTTGTCATGTATGTATTTGCCTTTAAGATTTGCTAAATTTTTTGACCCTATGCTCACCATTGATCTTAGATGCATGATTAAACACACATCATTGATTTTATTGGGACTTTTAACCTATTAGTCACCACTTTTCATTGGATATTATATATAATTGAACATAGATCATTGATCTAAATGTTTAAAATATAATGGCTATTCTATGAGGCTTTACTTTGACATCTGTATGCCTATATTTTATGTCTGTGTGAATGTATTTGACATCTACACGACCATCACTGGGATATTTAAACTTTAATGGCTACTTGATGTGGCTTGAATTCAACATTCTCACAACCATTAAATGACATTTATGGGAATGTCAATGATGTTTGCATAACCATCAATATGTGGACCCTGATAGATGATTGTTGATCTTTAATTTGACCTTTCTGTAGATGTATCTGAGACATTTAAAAACCAATGGTCATTTTCTATGATTGAATTTAACACTTATAGGACTATCATTACCTTGCTAGATCACAAATTCCCTAGGTTATTTCCTTTGAATCTTTTGCTAGACATTTGTTGCAGACTTTATGTCTTGACCACTTTCTCTAAAGGAATTGTTTACAACTCTTTTATATTAAACAAATTGTCTAGGGAAATTATTTTGGGATAATTGCTCAAAATAATTAATTTTGCCTTATCTTTTCCTTGGATAATTTATTATAGACAAAATGTTTGATAGAATTCATTTCTTTGGGAAAATTATCCTAGAAACTTTGTTGTGAGAGTGACCCTTTAGAACTTTGTCATTGGACCATTTTCTCAAGAAAAGTGTTTTGGCCACTTTGTTTGAAAAATATCCTTCAATATTTTTGTATGGGCCACTTTCTATGCTTGAATTAACCCTTCAGGTTTTTTGTTTAGGACACTTTGTCTAAAAAGTGACCCTTTGGAACTTTACTTTGGACCTTTTTTCTTAAAATAGAAAACCCTTTGGGAAAAATTATTTGGGATGCTTTTCAAGAGAATGATCCTTCGGGATTTTTATTTCAGAAAAAATGTTTGAAATAATTCTCAACACTTAGCCCAAAAGACCTGAAACAAATTTCCCTAAAGAAATAACACTTAACCAAATTAAAAGGTTGGAAAGAATTGACCTTAGCAAAAGGAAAGCTCAAAATAAATTTCCCAAAAGAAATGTTAACACTTTAGCCAAAATAAAAGCCCAAATTAATTCCCAAGTAAAGAATTAGCCCAAAAAAGGTTTTGTACTTAGCATTTCCAAGGCCTATATATTCTTCTAGACTCATCCTTGAAACTATAGAGGTTTGAACACTATGAAAACTTATTCAACCCCTTGCTCTTTGATTTATATACCTATCCCTTAGAAATTGGAAAGATACACTTTAAGTGAACTTAAGTGTTTCAAAAGATTAGCACATTATATGTAATCCTTGGACCACTCATTCCACCTAGAAATTTTTTCAAACCTTGCTCCATACTTGATCTTTAGGAAACTACACAGCATGCAGGCAAGTTTGTTATATAGGCCAAAAATTGGCTAATAGTAACTATTAAATCTAAGTAGTGGACATTATACTTCAATGGCTAATTTATATCTCATGGATTTGGGGTAAATATCATGTTTGTCACATTATAGGGGGATCTCATTCATAAGGCATTCCACATTGGCTTCCACTGCATTAACAACATGGTTGACTATGAAGTACTCAATACAGGACTCTATCTCACCATATAATGGAATATTCAGAAATTAATGGTATATGGGGATTCCTAGTTGATCATTAGTTAGGATACAGACCAGTCCAAAACTAGAGATGAGAAGTTTGTACCCTAAAAAATTATGGTTGACAAACTCAAGCCTCATTTTGACACCTTTTAGTTTAAACAAATACCTAAAGCTAATAACATATCACTATATGCCATGGCAACCATTGGGTTTATGATAGAAATGGATAGAAATGTTAAAGTATCAATTGCTTATTGAGAATCAGCTTCAACCATCTCACATACACCTAGGTTTTGAGATGGTATGTGATGTTTTTGGTCCCAATCTCCTTTGGTACCAATATCTATACACCTACCTCCATGACCAAATTCTTCTTACTAACCTATCACAAGCCCAACATAAATCCTTCATGCATAAAGCTACCCAATACACCTTACTTGGTAATATGCTCTATCATAGAGGCTATGATGGAATGTTTTTTTGTTGTTTAACTTCAATATAATCCAAATTATCATTTAAGGATGTACATGAAGGAAATTTTTAGGTCCACATAAGTGGCTTGGTCCTTTCTAAGAAACTACTTTGAACCAAGTATTATTGGCCAACAATGGAGATGGATGCTTGTTAACATGTCAAGTAGTGGGATGTTTGTCAATAGCATGGTGATATTATCCATGCTCTTTCCCTACTAATCTAACCAATCACTATACCATGGTCATTTTCTACTTGGGGACTTGATCTCATAAGGAAAATAAACCCCACTTCCTTTAATGGCCATAAACATATCCTAACTACTATGGAATATTTTACTAAGTGGATAAAGGCCATTCCCCTCACTTGTATAGCCAATTAGCATATTTCCAAGGTCACTTACTATCACCTCATATAGCACTATGGCATTGCCTCTGCCATTATATCTAATAATGGTGGCCCATTCAAAAATAAATATGTCAAATCCCTCTATATCAAATTCTAAATCAAGCATAAAAGAGCCATGGTCTTTTATGTGTAAAGTAACAGCCAAGCTGAGGCATCCAATAAAACCATTATTAAAATTTTGAAAAAAATTATCAATGACATTGGCCATGATTAGCATTTATAATTATTCCCAGCCTTACATATTTACCATACCATTACCCACACACGTATAGGAGCCACACCTTAATTTTTAATCTTTAGCTCTAAGGCCATTATCCCTATCGAGATCAAGTTTCCCTCTTCGCACATTTCTCTAGAGAACATAATTGATGATGAGGATTATAGAGTGGCTAGATTATAAGAGTTATACCTCTTAGATGAGAAATATCAAGCAACATTGGACCATTTGTGAGCCTATCAAAATCAGTTACACTACATCTAAAACCAATGTATTCTCCCTAGAGAATTCAAAATTAGTGATTTGGCTCTCAAAGAAAATTAAAAGAACACCAACATTGAGTGTAAAAAGAAAGGTAAATTTGAGGTCACTTGGCTTGTTCCCTTTATTTTTACTATAAATTATGGTTTGATGGCATATAGTTTGGCTACCCTAAATGGACAAGAGCTTAATGAACCTTTGAATATCATGCATCTCAAATAGTAATATGTTTAATTAATTTAAACCATTGTCAATGAGATCCCTTGCTTGGGGGCACCCATTTCAACTTTATATATTTATCGTACCATTACCTAAACCTTTCGTGTTCTTCCTCATATTTCTTATTACCATCATGATCTTAGCTATGACCAATAGGTGTTATAGGTTGATTCAGTGACTCTTGTTCCAAAAACACTTCAAATTGATAAGCATCATTCACTTCTTTGCAGATAAGTGTTTCAAGGTATGTCAATTAGGGTGGTACCTGCTTGATTGTTCCTTATAACTTCCTATAATTTATTTTCCTTGTATTATTTCACCATCATGTGTCATTCTTGTTCTAATCATGTTCTTGCATAGTATCCCTTAGTACTTCAAGTTCTATTATTGGTTTGTGGTAGTTACTATTGCAATCAGTTTAGTTATTATTTGAGCTTCTAATTAAGGGAGATTATCCTTTTCTATATTGTTCATTTACATTTGAACATATTACCTTGTTTTCCTTATTCCAAAATACCTAAAAACATTGAAAAGACTTAGAAAATCCCTAAAAATCACAAAATCACAAAAAATGGCTTATAATTTCCATGAGAGGTATAAGGATTTAAAATTTTATGAGAAGGAACCTATTGATGTGAATTTTATGCACACCACATAAGGTTAAATGAGGTAGCCTCTAACATTTTGGGATATCTATGGAACAAGGTTCAACTCTGGGGAATGAGTTGTGGGTATACAGTTAAAACAACCAGTTGATGGAATAGTAGGTTAAGATTGTGGGTTATTTAACTAGGTTTTGTGGATAGATGCATGGAATCTAATATAAAGTAATCACTAGGTGATTTGGATGGGTGGATAATTATTGTAAGGTGGTTATATCTCAAAGAAACATAAAATGGGGAAAGAAACGTAAGGCAGAAAAGAAGGCTATATGTTCCTTGAAGGTCACTTCTAGGATTGTTTCTTTAGTGGATAAGTATCTCCAATACCAGTGTTTTTTTCTTGCATCTATTGCACACTCATGAACAAGCCCAGTTAGCAGTCTGGGAAAATAAGTATAGGATGCTCAATGATCTCAACTGAAGGTTGTTCTCCTTAGGGTTATTTTTACACACCCTTATCTAAGAGATTATAGATTGGACCAAAAATTTATCTAGGATAGTTATGGCTCACATCTAAATGACTATACTAAAATAAATACCTCTTCACACCTTATATTATCAATTCAACCTGTACTAACTACTTAAACCAATGAAATCTACTAATCCTCAATTGTTGTTGCACATCTAAGATTAATATTCACTAATCAAAGCAATCAAATTCATCCATAGCATTAACACACTTCAAAATTATTAAATTGATATGGACAAAAAAACTTAAATTTCATTAACATAGAAAAGGAAGAAGAAAGGACAAACACAATTACATGACAATCAATCGCTTGATCTCTTCTTGTATATTGATCCAAAACTTTGACCCTTTGAAAAGAGGGTTCTACACGTATATAAATAACTTGGGGAAGGGTTTGCCTCATCCTCAAATTATATAAAAACTTTGACTACATCATGATAACTAGACCATAAGCTCTAGTTTGGTACAAAAATGCATGTTATAACTTATAGATAACCGCATACGTGCAAGTATGCATGCTGGATCTCTTCTTGTATATTGATCCAAAACTTTGACCCTTTGAAAAGAGGGTTCTACACGTATATAAATAACTTGGGGAAGGGTTTGCCTCATCCTCAAATTATATAAAAACTTTGATTACATCATGATAACTAGACCATAAGCTCTAGTTTGGTACAAAAATGCATGTTATAACTTATAGATAACCACATACGTGCAAGTATGCATGCTGGAAAAAATAATTTGTTTAATTACAATATGGATGTAACAAGACTTAACTATCTATTTGTAATCATTACATGCAAAAATAGCCTTTTACTAAGCCTAACTTGGCTCCTAATTGACACTTTTAAAAAAATTTGAAACTGTAGTTGTAATTGGAGTTGTGCTAGCAATTAGAAATGAACTTGTTGTTAGGCAGACATGGTGGCTGGAGTTTTAGTTGGGGATGCACTCATAGCTTGAACTAGAGATAAAATTGGAGCTAAAATAAGAGGTGATATTGAGGCAATTTTTAAGTTATGAGAGACTAAAATTTATGATGATGTTGTAGTTGGCACTATAGGTGGGGTCTAGATAGTGAAACTAGCAAGTGGTGTGGAGGACGCTTTCTTCTTGGCTTGTGACTCTTGGTAATATTTTTATTCTTTGGCATAATGTGCCCATATTATACTCATATCAAGGAGATGAGGTTTGGTTACCCTGTATGTCCATTCCATTAGCCTTACATGCTCTATCTTGGTGGCTCAGAAGCCAGCCTGAAAGACTTGCACTTATATTGCCTTCTTCTTCATTATACTCATCTTTGCTTCAATATCCTCTAGCCTCGTTCCTTGTAGAATTTAAATTATTTGAAACTATCTAAATCTTGTTGAATCATCTAATCAAAAATAACTTGAGCTATCAACTTTCTAGTGTTATCTTAAGCTCCTATTAGTTATAGCTCATCCAAAATTTGTGTAACTTACTTTTCTTATTCTACAAACTTATTCACTAAAGATTCAGAAGTAGTCACCCAATATTGGGCCTCCTAAGTTCTTATGATAGCTAAATTCAATGCATTAGCTACCTCCAAATGGGTCATCATATTTAAGTGGTTGAATTCCTTATTAAGATTGTACAACACTAATAAATTTAATTTATTTTCATATTCTTTGAGAAGTTTGAAAAAAAAATGTTATTGAATTTACATGTGGAGCCAATTAGACTCCCCAAGAAAGAATTGTATCCAAAATATCATATAACCTAAGTGTCATAGTTTTTACATCTTGTTATATGTTAGAGGGAGCTCATATCACATGTCATATATTTTTTTATTGGCTAGCTTTGTTCCCTCATAGACGGTCAATACTACTTTGGTATGGGTCTCCATGTAGTAATGGAGGTCCTCAATATAAGGGGACCGACCCTTCTATCTATTCTACCTCTTTGAAAGAAAGTAAATCTCTTCTCTTTCTTCCAAGATTAATCCTTTGTCATTGTTATCTTCAATCTTTCTCTTCTTGACCCTTTTCACTAAGGTTGTGACTTTGTCAAAGAGTGAGCTTATAGTGGGAAGCTTAATGATCTTCAAATTGGTCCTCTTAAAAGATAATTCTCCTAAATCCTTAGCCCAATCTGGTAGAGTCATCTTTGATGAATCCAATGGTTGGGATTCTATCTATGTATCCTCCTCAAGCTCAGGTTTAGGCTTAGTGGATGGATTAGGCATTGAGGGCCAAATTATCTTAGACCAGTCTATGTTTTAAAACTATGGCATAGAGTGCACAATGTAGACAGTTTTATTCTTAGGGGCCCTTTTTGTTTCCACCACTGCTATTTGTTGAACTAGTGTGATACAAGTTTTTGAAAATGGTGGTTTAAGAACTTTGTTGCATAAATTGGAAGTAGTTTCAAATGCATCTAGGGCTTTTGAAATTGTATTTATCTATGTGCACTCAAGCTCTTAAAAATAAAATGAGGTTAACTCAATTGGGGGCTTGATGTTATAGATTTATGCATTCATTCTATTTTTTGCACCATTAATCACCAATGTTTATGATCTTTTCACCTTCATTCAATTCAAATTTGTCTGCCTCAGCCTAGTGGGCATGCCATGTAGGATGATTTCTCATTTGGGGTGCCACAATGTTATTTATTCCTTTTGACACTTGTCACTATATGGTTTAGTCATGGGGATGACCTTTGCCTTCGATCCCAATGACATAATATGGTGAGTTTAAGATCTTGAGTGAAAGACATAAAATATTAAAAATTTCTACGAAGAGATTCATTTGGAAATATTTGTTTGAAAGTCATCGAAGAGAAAGTTTTTGAAATAAAATCTCTAAACAAAAGTCTCAAAAGGAATAGTTCTTGAAGACAAATTATCTTCAAAAAGATTGTTATTAGGGAGGAAGTTGTCGCAAAGAAATTATCCAAAGAGAATGATCCAAAGAAAATTTACTGACAAAAATGCTTTCGACCAAAATAAACTTAGAAATAAAGTTCTCTACCAAATAGTTTCTAACTAAAAATTTTTTGAAGACCAAAATACCAAAGACCAAAAGTACCTAAATAAAAACCTTCTGAATAAAAGAAATTAAATATGCAACTCTGAATTAAAAAAATTGAATAATCCAACTTAAAAACCTATCATACATAGTAATTCTTCCCAAACTTACATTAATAGATTAGTTTTAATAAGTCCTTTTAAATGAAAAATAGGTGCACCAAACATGATGCAATGTATAGAACATCAAGCGTCTATAGATAATAAGACCCAGCCTAAACACACACATACCCAAATAATAAGTCCTCTAAAAATAAAATGGGTCTCCACTTTTTAAATAAAAATTCAAGGTGGGGTGTGTTGAATATAACATAACCTCTTATCTATTCTGATTCATTTCAGATCATCATTACCATACCATTTATTATCCTCCCATTTCTGATAGAACTACATTGACCTGAAGTCCATGTGGACTATGTTAGTACGTCTTGGATACATGGGACATCTTGAGTCAGCACGACCACTCATACTCCTCATTTTTTATTTTATACTTCATTTCCACACCCATTCCCATATCTCTCAACTATTGACTTAAATGCTCTCTCCATTTTTCAAGTGCCTATTTTCTTAAATGTTCTCTTTGTTTTGTGAGCACCTATTGACTTAATTGTTCTCATTGTTATGTGAGCACCTATTGACTTAAATGTTCTCATAATTTTATGAGCACCTTTGACTTAAATTCTCTCACCATTATCTGAGCACCTATTGACTTAAATTCACTTATCATTTTATGAACACCATTATCTTATGCTTTCATCATTTTGAGAGCAACTCTTGTCTCAACACTCTCATTATTTTGCCTTTCCTATTCTTCCTCTATAATAAAATACCTAATAGTCATCACTTCTTTCTATCCCAAATCTTAGGTGAACTATATTTGGCCTGAAGTCCCTATGACTATGTAGGTAGAATCCACCTGCATGAGGCATTTGGAGTCAACTTGGCCACCCATTCCCTCTCGTTCTATTTCCCCTATTTTCCACAACCTATCCATTGTCCCCTTAGCCTAGGGGAACAAAATCCAAGTGTAATACCTTACTAATCACATATGCACAAATTTTTGATAAGTTAATTTGGTTTTTATTTTTATTACATTAGGTTTTTGTTGTGTTTATTTGCCTATTTGTTTATATGTTGTATTTTTTATTATTTGTTTGTGTTTAAGTAAACTTTGTTTTACAATTAAGTCTTGATATTTCATATCTTGATTTTAAGTTGTTTTTCACATTTTACTTGTTTTATTTTTGTTTGTGTTTCATACATTTTATTTCCACTTAATTATTGATATTTCATATCATGTATTTAAGTTGTTTATATTTTGTATTTAACTATTTTATTAGGCTATCTTTTATTCAGTTGTGTTATGTTTTCAACTTAGGTTTTGATGTTCTATATCATTTAATTTCAGTTGTAAACACTCACATCTAAACTACTCCAGGCAATTGACATATAATGTTATCATAGGATATTTATACTTATGATGCATAATCTCATTTACAAAATTAAAAACCAAGTTCTCAAATCTTATATAGAAATGTTGCACCAAAAGCATCTCTCCAAGCACAACCTATCTATATATGATATAGATGACATAACCACATCACATAACAAATATTTTAAACCAACATGGCTATCACTATGCTAACTAAGGATGTGCATCTAATATGTAGTCATACAATATGATACATATATGAGCTCAACACAAATTATAACATGACATATAAAATAAGATAATAGAATCATGGAAAACAAATAAACACCAATATCCATATTTTGATCAATAAATATACATCTAACATCTCAGTAATGCAATAAGCAAAGAGAATCATGTCTCAAAAAATAATATCAAGAGTTTATGCACAAATGAACAAAAATTAATGTCATGTATATATCAAAATAAAATTTTATACATCATGAGAATATATACATCTCATATACAATAAAAATGTAGAGTTATAATTAAAAATCTCAGTTGTGGCTCACTCCATCCCGAGGGGGACTCTGATCAAAACTATGGATTATACTCAGAGCTGGTGGATGTGGTGGTGGTGGAACCATCACTCCATGTTGTCATGTTGATTGTGCCACTAACCACTTAGAGGATGTAGTGTGTCATGATATAGAGGTCAGATGGTCCTCTGGATCTATTTGTAATCCTTGTAGTATGGCACCCTCCCCTCTACTGGCATTGTTGACTCATATAAACTATGATAGTATGTGATCTCATCCTTCATTCATTAGGTGTTATCCTTCACTCATAGGGAGTCATCCTTGGCATGGATCATATCAGCTAGTGATTTATCAAGCCCCTAATCTAACACAATATGTTTCACCTCAGCTAACTCCTCACAAACCCTTTGGACATCACTCCTTTCCCTATCTCAATTTGCATAAGCCCTATCTTATTTGGTAACATTTGTAACTAGCTCGATATCTTGTATTTCCCCTAAATGAATATCATCTAGATAAATTTTTGCCTAAATGTCATAATCTTTGTATCCCATGTGGTAATAATTTCCTATAGTCTATTACTCTCACACTAAGCTATCACGAGCTTAATTCATAGCCCAGATACATCCTATTCTAGGCTAGTAATCTATGTTAATCTCATTATGATATCACATTATAGCCTATTTATTAGATCTTATCCATCTATTAACTTAATAGTACTCAAGGTCATGGCCTCCCTTATACCTATACATGTGTCATGCCCAGAGATCCCTATGTCTCATGTACCTATGCATGTACCCTACCTTGAGTTTCCACCTATTACCTCAACCATATATCTATCTAATGAGGGACCCTATCCCCCATATCCATCTCCATCCTAAATATCTTTCTCATCTGAGTTAGATTATATAACCAAGGGATCAAACTTAGAACTTGAAACTTATACAACCTATTGTGACACATGTTGCACTAGGATCTAAACAACCTACTATGTAGGCTACTACATAAGAACATAAAGAACTTGAAATGGGACATCCTAAAGTATCACTTGTTATGAGAGAGCCTATAACTATACTTGTCCCTATACTTACACCCGCACCTATGCTAGGGCCTATCTTTATATTACCCTTATGTTTTTTAGGTTATTGGGCCTAAGGTCTCATCAATCAAATGGGCCTAAAGCCTACCCACCATGATGCATAGGCATCTATCATGCTAGCATCTGTAACACCACCTACATAGGCCTAATCTATAGGTCATACCATCTCAAAGGGGGTGATCATCTAGGTTCTCAACACATGTGGACCCCACTATCTTTAATCTTGAGTCATATGTGCAAAACTTTATGGTGCCTTTGATATATCCTACTAGAAAATGAAATATCATTGTACTTAATTATGTCTATACCTATCCATAATAAATTCATGGCAACCTATGATGTAGTAGGATGTCAACATATACCTAGTCATAAACCCATCCTCTACCTAGTCAAGCTAAATAGTCATAAATGGTCATTAGATGGATTCACCATCTATTATCTAATCTATGGCTGACTATAACCTTAGAGACCAACCCTCATCTAATACCAACCAAATAAAAGTGGGTCCTTCACACCTATCTAAATTTGTTAGTTGATTGGTCACTCTATCATGATATGTTCCCAGATCTAGACTTAGAATAGAGTGTTGTGTCCAATATTCTGGCCTATTCAATAGGCAATCAAGTGAAAATATTGGTATAGTTGTGTTAGTACCATAGGGCCCTAAGTAAACTGAGTGAACAAATCAAACATGTCCTAAATAAATTTGATTAGGCCAATATGAAAGTGTTATCCACTCTTTTTTAGCAGTATAAGTCCACTAATAAGAGCCATCATAATATTTGCCTCACTTGACACTTATGCCTATGCCACTCAAAGAACATCTTCTATAGGAAATGCCTAGTCTTCTAGGGAGTCAATATCTATGGATCCATCCTCAATCTCAACATTTATCACCCCTAATAGGTCCTTGATCATAGATCATTAGCCATATGGTATCTAATTGATCATATGAACTTGAATGGTGAGTCATAGGATCCTCCATACATGTTCAAGTGTCAATATGGCCTTGCTTATGGGTAAGTGAAAATTTTAAGTCTTAGAGTATTAACAATCTACTAACGATGATCAATATGCCATGTCAGCTCATATAATTATCATCTGGGATATATGTAGTAATTCAACTATATTTAGGAATGTTATCAATTCCATTGTCATCATCCAAATCTGATATACTACTTGGTAGCACCACTAGCATGCTATAATGATTGATACTTGCTTTATATGTCACAAAGCAAAGTGAAATTAAGTCAATCACTTATCTATTTTCTCTTAAGTGAACATTTTTACTATTTTTCCTAATTTTAGCCTTGGCATTTTATTCGTATATCCTAATTTGATCCATTCTTCTATTCTATTTGCTATTTATGGTAATCTTACTATTTTCCCCAGTGATCCTACTATTTTGCAGAGTGTTCCCATCATTTGATAGGGCATTCTCACCATTTACTTCACTAGTATGTGATATCACTATTTTGTATGTCATTCCCATTGATCAAAAATATGGCCTCATTATTTTGATCGAGTTAACCATTACCTATTTTATCTATTGACTAGGTGTTTCCATTGTTTGACTAGCATTTCTACTATTTGACAAGCATTTATACCATTGGCCTAGCATTTCTATTGATTGATCGACATTCTTACCATTTTTTATGAATGGTTCTTGATTTAATGATATCATTGATTTGGTGATTTTCATATATTTTGGTGAGGTCACTGAAATGGTCATGGGTTCATCAATTTACTAGCAACCTCATCATTTTTAGGGTGATTTTATCATTTTCATTTTTTTTTAAATGATAAGTTTTCCATTTTGACTTCTTTTTATGAGCATTAAATGCAATAAATGACAAAATTAAACAAACAAATTACACTTATTGATGCCCCACTACCTTCTAGTCTCTAATATTCTCTCATGCATTCTCCAAGGTGCCTATGGTATAATATATTGGCCATTTTCTCTGCTTCTCTCACGTGTAAAAATTAAAGTCCTCAATTTCAATGGGGGAGGGTAAAAATGAATTATTTTTAACCTTAGGGATGATTTTATAGCCTAAATTTAGAATTTTTCACCCCCTAACCCTGGTATGTTGCCTTTTTCTTCCCACGAGGCTTAATTTTGCCTCATTGATCAATTTATCATCTCATTTTCTTTTAATTGCTCCATTTTTCAACCTATTTTACTAAGTCTTATTTCATTTTCTTCTCTTTGAGGGCCTATCAATCAAAATTATTTTTTCCCGCCCCACTTTTTAGGGGGCATCCTATGCCTCCCAAACATTGTTTTGGGTGTTTCTTGTGAACCCATTTTTCTATAAATCAATTAAAATCAATGAAATTAGGATCAAAATTATTCCTTCTAATTGTGATCATTTTTAAGTGAACTTTTTATTCTTTGAAAATTTGTTGCTTCACCTGAATTTCTCTCCATGCCCTTTTAAACAAGTAAAAAATGTATAAATCCAATTCTCACCACTGTCATGTTGAAATTTCAAGTCAGCACAACGTCTCACAATAACACATAAATTGGACCAAAAACCACCAAAATGCCTAAATTATTCCATGCACTTGACATGTATCTTTTAAACTATGTTAATATATATCTAATTGGGACAATTAATTATAAGCAATTATCACATTCCTCTGATTCATCTCTATTCAAATTTTGACCTAAAAATTTGGTGTTTTTGACCATTTGTGCATAATAATTTATTAAATTCTAAGAATTGTAAAAAGGCTAATCATGATTACTTAATTAAGCAAATCCAATTAAAGGGTTAAGTGAAAAATCCATAGAAATGGGATGAATATCTAATTTTTTATATTCATAAATTCAAAAAAATATTTTAAAGTGACATCAACATGACATCATTGATCACAAAAGTCATGAATCCAAAATATCAACATAAATGCAACAAATATCTAAATTTGGAAAGCCATGCCTATTAATTGCAATATTAACTCCAAAATTAAATGATTTTGGTCCACCAAGTTTGACTCATTTTGGGCCATTGATTCTCATCTTGCGATGGACAGTCATTATCACTTTTCTAAGCCTATGAATTCAAAGGCTACCATGGACTAAAAAGAAAAAATTTAGTGCAAAGATATAATGCAGAATTTCTTCTAATCAACCATTACTTCCACTTACAATCATAAACCAATCCAAATGGTGCATGAGGAGATGTTGGAGACATATGTCCAACCATATTACTAAAGACAATGAGCTCTATATCAGGCACAAACATGCTTGTGGATAGGCCTTGAAAGGAAGTTCATGAAAAAGGTATAGCTTGTCTAGCTTATGCTCTTTTGTTTAATTTTTACTCCATTGACCTTGCCCAACTGGGGGAGTAGGCTTAATATATTTGTTTTGGTTGTTTTTTGTTGATTTTATTTACTAAAAAATGGACTAACCTATTTCGTAATCCTATTTCATAGAATCTACATCCAGTACCAATTTTACAATCAAACCAAGTTATATGGTAAAACCTCTTGAGCCTAAAAAGTAAGTAACCGCCACGGTTAACATAGTTTCACAATAGCCTAATTGTATTGTCTTATCGAATGTACCAAGTAGATAATTTACATGCTTACTTGATTATCCCACTTCATTACTCCCATGGTTAGTAGAGTGTCATCTTATATCTCTCACTCATCTTATAAAGGTTGATATGAATAGACCTATACCAAAAGGATATGTTATGAATGCTTAATATGATTATCACTAGGGACTAGGATAGTCTATGAATAGATGTTTTACCTTGAAGTATAAGATTCAGGACCTTATTGATGAACCAAATACTACATTTGATGATCCTCCCAAGGAATCAGGTTCACAACCTAGTGATCACTAAAAATAGAAAATATTTAACAATCCTTTGCAAGACCATTCTAAAAAGGAACTAGAAGTGCAAATGGAATATAATTCACATCCTCCTCCATCACATTATGGGTACCCATTAGATGGGATTATTTATTCTTATGCATGACATATACCTCCTATGATTCAAAGAAATTCTATTACTTTTGGTGACATTGAGATTAAGGATGATGATTATGATCTTCATTCTTTATTCATTCAAGCATTCCTTGATCACTAACCTATACATAGTGTTATGATTGATAATGGTGTAAGTGAAAATGTTTTCACCATGACATTACTTACGCATATGGTTTATAATAATCATTATTTACATCCTTCAACTAAATTAGTTTGATCATTCATGGGACCTCCTAGAAGGTTCTTGGTGAGATTGACCTACCTTTATAATTTTATCCCACACATGTGGTTACTAACTTTTTATTTATACCTTCCATAAGAATATTTGATATGTTATTGGGAAGACTTTAGATATACACACTTTGATCAATAGATTCTATAGTGCATGGGTGTGTTAGATACATTTATGACAATCAGGTAATTACATTTCCTAGAATCCCATATGAGCAGCCTCTTGAATAAGAAATAGGTTTCACAAACCCCTATTCCTTCTATTTCTAATTTATGACCTTAGGGTCCTATTAGACATACACAGAGCACCATAGACACTACAATGATAGATATTTCACCTATACATGCTCCTTAGTAGTACCACAAATTTTTCATGACATGTTTTGAGTGTGGAAATACATATGAAAATTCTTTGGATGAGATCATAGGATTATCTTTCCTCTTCAAATATTCCAAAATACCAATAAATAAAAAAATTCAAAAACTCCAAAAAATGTTTTTAGCATCAATGTGTCTTATTGGCTCCTTGACATTTATGTGTTAGTTTCATGTTAATGGATGGCATATCAGTTACTCCTACATACATGTGTGTCACACTTATACTTGAGTGTGATACAATCATACATAGATACATTATCTATTCCTATTGCATATGTTGGGCCTTCCCTCTACTCATGTCATGTGCACTTTGGGGGCATCTACTTCTTTGATCTCAATATTCATAGGTTATATCACTTTTTATTATCATGTTTGAGATTATATGTACTTACATATGCCTTTATCCATGATTATATATTTCACGTGGTACTTGATATTCTATACACTTGCCATTTTTTGTTAACACATTTGATCTATGGGAAACTATGATATGTTTATGTTCGTTACTTATGCTTTCCTTTATACACTTCCTTGAGTGTCATGCCATGGTATTATTTTACTTGATTCGATCATTTGAATATGCTCTTTTATTTGCATCCCCCATGCCTATGTGTGCTTTATTTGAAATTTGAATATGTCATTAATTATTGTAAGGGCATTTCCATATGTCATTCTTATTTTTGTGGGAATTTGATTAAGTCATGTCCCTTTGATTATTTAGTATTTGAATATGCCCCTTGTTTGTGGCCTCCTAGGACCATTGTATGTTGACTTACTTTTTACTGCTATTGTGGGTATGCTTGTTTGTTTATTGAGCTTGTATTGTTACTATCTATGCATTGACATGATCTTTTTTATGAATATTAGGCCTTCATGTGATCACAGTGATCTATGCATTTCAATGTTACATTACATAGACATGTTATTTTATATGCTACATGGTTTCATTCATAAATTATTCAATTGTCTTATCCTTTTTAGGTGAGGTAACTACTAGTTTCTATTCTTCCCACACCTCAAAGGGGGGCATATTAATAAGGGCATGTCATAGAGGCATGTTCTCCAAATTTGGCATAGTTTTCCAATTCAGTGGGGGCATGTTTTGAAAGCATGTTTTCTAAAAAAAATTAACATTGGGCACACCCAGATTCAATGGGGGCATGATTTGGAAGCATGTTCTCCACACTTATTCAATATTCAGCAAACCCAAATTTAGTTGAGGCATACTTTGGAAGTATTTTATCCACACTTATTTAATATTTATCATAGTTTTTAGATTCAGTGGGGGCATGCTTTGGAAGTATGTTCTCCACTCCTATTCAATATTTGACACACCCAGATTCAGTAGGGGCATGTTTTGGAAACATGTCCTCTACATTGTCACTTATTTAAATTTTCATATTTATCCATATATAGTGAGGGAATGCTTTGTAAGTATGTTTTCCACACTTACACAATTTATGAATTAGCCAAAACATAGGGTTATATAATTTAGATTCATAGTTGTGGTAAGATTATATACATTGGTACCATTATTATACACAATTTTAGCATGATACATATCTAAAGTGCATATGTTATGCAATGTGTACATAATATTGAAAATTCCAAATTAGTTTCAAATTTCAAAACACTCTTAGGGAATTTTATCACCCACCAAAATGGACTTTTATGGATTATATTGAGCCAATTTATTATTGGTTTGGATTTGGTATGGTTAAGGTGATTAAATCATTCAATCTTGCCAAGTTTTTAGATTGGACTTTATTATATCATCTAGACTCATGAGTTTGATAGTATGATTTGACTTTGTTCACTCATGCTCATTGAGTTATAAGTATGACTAAATTGCATAGTTGACCTAATCTCAATTGTCGGGTGAAAACTCACATTTTCTCCAAGTTTAGGGGCATATGTCTTCCAATATCTCTTTATCTCCTTAAATATATGCACTTTATAGATTTATATATATGTCCTAATCTGAGTTTCAGAGCCTTATAATGATACATATTTTTAAATCAACTTGCCAATAGGCAAAGAAGTTACATCAATACACATGTGTACTCATAAACCTTATCTTTCAATTTCAATCTTTTCAATACTTTAAATTTCATATTATATGCACTACTTATATACTACAACATGTTCTTGGTTGCAGGTCAATCACCAATAAATAACTCAAGTAGGACTCACGTAAATTGAAAGTGTGATATACACACACAGGTATGCATTTATTCTCCTTTAAACTAATAATTTCATTACTAGATTAAAGTGGGGGAATGTAGATAATATTTATGGATTATATAGCACATCAGTCTTGTACATTTGAAAAACTTAGACCTTGGTTTTTCTTCTCAATTTTGGACCTTCTTATATTTTATAAGTCTTGTATCTAATTTATCTTATACCCCTTGGCCTATCTCTTGGTCAAACCAGTTCTATGTTGATGACCCAAACTTTCTATCTTGACTAAAATTCTTAAAACTTGATAGTATTCCACTTTTTCAAGTTCTAACCCTATACCTACTTTCTTGTTCCCTAAACACTATAATCTTGGATAGACACCTACAATGATATAGGTGTCCTAATCTGATGCCAATATCCAATGCCTTAAAATCATCTAATTTTCAAATTAAATGTATCCTAATGGTTGGGATAAGTGTTTTAATGTGAGTTATTACTCCAAAGGGATTGATATAAATATAATATCAACCCTCATTCATTCCTCCCCTATAAAATACTTAAGAAAACTTATCAAAGCATTCAATAAAACACTTGATAAATTAAAGCTTCCCTATTTTCCCTTATTTCCATATTAGTCATAGGCATAGCACATACATAGATCTGAAGTACTGAAGGATCAGCCCAAGAGCTATATTTACCAAGTTATAAGCTAGGTAATTATTGTAATTTCTTTCCACATATTACATGATTTACACATAATCCAACATGTAAGAGAGAACTACATCAGTCTAAGGCCCTCTTTGGAGTATTGGTTATGTAGCTCGTGTTCATTGGTAAAGGGGTATTTAGGGTCAACACCACACTGTGTACCCACTAACCTATTTTTTCAATGTCACTATGAAGATAAATAACTAGGGTTTTATAATTTCATGAGAAGCGACAGTCCATGACCCAGATCTAAATGCACTAGAGTGAAGGTGAGGACAAACCCATAAGCATCCAAGTGGTTACATCCTTTTCTAGTAGGTATTCCATATAGGACACATGTGTTAGGTTCATACAATAGCATTAACATAATTATCCAAGGTTGGCACTAGTGTCCACTACTCCAAAGGCACTTAATCTAAAATTTGGTGACTATTGATCTATAATTATGTTAGCATCAGAACGAGTTAAGTATATTACTTCTTTGTCATTTCCATATATAACATAGTTGTACTTACTATTTTTATCCTATCTCAGTTTAATGAATTTAACATATGTTATATATTATATTAGCATCTAATTGGCCTGTTATAGAGATAGTTTATCACCCTTGTACCTTAGGTTATATATATCCTTTATAACCCTAGATAACCCCAATCTAGATTTTTAGGATTTAAAAACCTTCTCATTAATATTGATAGAAAAGTGAGCTAAGAATTTATCATCCAAAGGATTGAAAACATGTATTGATTTTAAATAAAGGTCATAAAACTATCACAAGGCATATTCCTTAAGGATCCTAGGAAAAACCTTTGTTATTAACTTATCATTAGATGAATAATCTAAGCATGTTGCATGGAAATCTTTAATATGTTTTAGATCACATTTACCATCATATGGTGTAATCTTAGGTGAATCAAACCCTATGGGAAAAAGATGAGTGGAAAAATTTGGAGCCAAATGGATTTGTAATAATGCTTGGGAATTTGTTGATTGACCCACTCTATGAGAACTTTGTTCCATTTGAACAACCTTTACTTGAAGATCAAGAAGAGTTTAAGATATTTATTGACAATAGATGGTATCACATGAACAACAAGTCTAGGAAGCACAAAAGTATGTCAGTTAGGGATAAAAGTAAAAATATAAGGATTAATTTATGTTTTCCTCACACCAAGTGTAGGCATCACTTATGTAGCCATAAGTTTAGACATATTAATAATACTAGTAGAAATAATTATTTTTAAACGTATTGTATAATATGTGCCTCTAAAAGGTGGATTACTATCTTTTTAAATTTCAGTGGTTTGCTCTTCAATGTATGTTCCTTAGCAAGATTTTTTTTCCATCTATGGTTATATGTAATAATGTATCAAATCATGTGTCAATTCATTTTAAGATATTATATAACTTCACATTGATTTTTATCTTCAAAATTATCATCATTATGATAATTTATTTTATTAGTATCCATAATAATTGTATCTTTCATTATGATTATGTGAAAATAATGAAAATAATAAATAAGATTTGAAATTTAAACCCTAATAAAAGATAAATTTGAAACCCTGAGATAATAGTAAACTCTAAGGTAGAAGATGCCTGGGGTTTTCTACACTCAATTTAGTGATTAGGTTTACCAAAATGTTTTATTTATTTTGTGATTAATATGAACTAAGTAAATTAAAATTATGCATATTAAGATTATGTAAAATAGGATAGTAAGTATATGAATCTAAATGTAAAAGAGTAGATTGATATTACACTGACTATTTTAGAATTGATAAAGCAAGATGGAATGTAGGTACTTATATTATTCTAATATTTTTTTACTCATTATGTTCATCATTGTCCCTAAAAATGTCCTTTATCTACTCTATAACCATTCAGGTTAGGAAATAGGGAATCAAACCTTGCACAAATGTTACCAATGAATATTAGATCTTATGATGATGGGTACCATCTAATTTGTATCAATATTATCCCTTTGACAATGCAGACCTGTCACACCTCAAACCATTATGCATGCATCTGCATATGCCTCTTGTGTATGTGATCACCTTTGGTCTTATGTGATAATCTCTTTTACTTATCTTTAATTTGACACCCTAATCACACTTTTAATAAAATAAAACCCTTAAAATTATTTATTATATTGGGTTAGACATATCCAACCACTTCACATTGAGTGAATGAGTGTTTCCCACATTTCAATACTCCAAAGAGGGCTCAAATAGAATGTATGTCTCCCACATAATTATGTGTGTGGATTGTCATGATCAATCTAAAGTGTGATGTAATGTTCATATTTTGACACTTGGCACCATATAAATCTCACATACATATGTATTCAAAATTGGATCTAGGACTACTCCTTTGAGGAATATTTAGATATGTGTGCCTTTGAGATAATGTCTCAAAGGAGTGATAATATATTTCTCAAACTTTCAAGTGATTCTCAATGTAATATCCAAGTGAGTATAGCCTTAAGATTGATTTATATTTATATCTGACTCTTTGATATATTTTTTTATGACCAACCCATGAAATGTGTCTAGATTGTCCTAAATGGAGACTTCTAAATTTTAAAAATGGTTGTTAAGTATTCTTGGACACTACCAATAGAGGCAGACATTTGCAACAAAATTGTAACTATCTAGCTATTGTCAGTATTGTCCTAAGAGTGAAAATTAGTAATTTTTGATATGACAATATTTTTTTTAGGATTCTAGAATGTTCTTGCATAGACTAGGGTGATCTTAAATATGTCTATCTAGTAAATTGTGTTAGCCAAGATAATAGGTGGGTATGGATAGGGTAAAGTATACACAAGATTCAAATGTGTATGAAAATTAAAAGTATGACAAAGTTGATATTTCCAAAGCATCTAATACCAAATTTAGGTGTTTACAATAGATAATAAATGAGGCTAGGTTTAGGGTTAATATTTTATAGTGTATTTATTTTTAGAATGAGTCTTCTTGAGATAATACTTATAAATATGTATTTGATAATATTATCTAATAATAGATTATGTATAAGTGTGCACTAATTAGTGATTATTTAATGATTATATTACAAACAAATAATAGAAATACATCTTAAACTATACAAAATTTTATGCATTATAAAACACGGTGACATACAATATATAAATAAAGTAATATAACATATATTATAAATAATAAATATAATATAATTATTTATAATGAATAAAATTTATATTATATATAATATTTTTTAATCTATTATCACTGAAATTATGTCATTTCATTTCTTAGAATTGGTGGATCGCCCTAAAATAGGTTGACCTCATTGATGGCACAATCTTGATACATATCCATCGTTGTTAAAAACATTTGATGGCATTTATCTCATATTGACTTTGTGTCACCAAAATTGATGTAATATCTTACAATTTTGGGGGTAAAATGCACTAAAAAGTATAAATTTTTACTACGAATCAAACCCAAATGGTAGCGTTAATCACTCTTAGTGTAATATTATAGCTATTATTTCTATAATCATCTAAAAAATTGAAATTCCAATAAAGCAGGGGGTTTATATTATGTTACCTAAGGCAAATCCAATGATAAAATCATGTTTATAAGTATCTCCCATGGAACTTTAACATATAAATTTGGAACAATGCCTAAGGGAAAGGAGTTGGTATTCATGCACCCTATTTTTTTATTATTAAATATTGCACCATAATTTTATCATAGGTGAATGTTATGTGTTTAATTTGAATATATATATATATATATATATATATATATATATTAAACACATAACATTCACCTATATATATATATTTACGCATTTAAATTATATGAAAAGAAGACTTTAAATATATTTTCATGTTAAAATTTTAAATATAAATATAAATAATTTGGTGCCTACCTATGTATTATCATATAATTAATTATTTTTTATGTTATTTATTAAGATGATTACTTTTTATTCAAACTTTGTTTTTATTTAAACCCAAAAAAAACAAAAACAAGAGAAGGTAAGGGAAAAAAGAAGAAGAAAGAAAGAGGGTCATTTACCTTACAACCACCATTATAACTATTTGTCCCCACACAATTATTGATCCCTCTCCCTTAATACTAAATGGAATGGGACACTAAGATGTAAATCGCAAACCATGTGATGGATAAATCCTAAGTATAATATAGCCAATTGCTCTTCTCATAAACAGAGGTCCCAAACTAGCCAATTGTTCTTCTCTTTGAATATGTACAATTTTATTAATTATCTAATTTATTTTGAAAATATCTTGAAAAAAAACCTATCCACCTATTCCTTACTTTTCACTATATAAGATTGATTACATATCCATTACATCGATAGGCATCTTTCCTTAAGAAAGATTGTGCACATAATTCAATATACCTTTATAAACCAAGAATCCTTGATTCATATGTGCCAAGTAGGAAATCCACAACACATTAAATATAATTTTTGGAAATCAACTATTACATTAGAGGATGATATTTTTTATTCTTTTTGAATAGGATGAGACAAATAATAATGTTATGGATATGTTATTTTTGTGAGTCAAATTTTGAGAAGGATTGTTGATGTAAGAGTATTTGTGTTCACAAGTAATCTTGTATCAACAAAAAACATGGGTTATAATTTTGTGTACATATGTGTATGTTATGACTTATCAGCCTTATCGATAATATTGTGTGCATGGAAGAAGATCAACTATAATCCTAAAAATATCATCAAGACTCCAACATATCAGGGAAGTCATGAAAATTTTATTTTAGTCATCTCTCAAAGGTTAAGTGACCCATTTTTGGCATGGTGATAAAAAAATGTTTAATTCCAATAGTGGTTTTGAAGTCGCTAGTCTACATAAAACAATAGTTATATAATTGCCAAGCTACAATAAATGATGATTTTTCATGCATTGGAGTCATAGGTAAATTAATTATGTATAACCTCATTTTAGGATATGTGTAAAATTTTCCAAATTAGAATTAATTCAAAGAGACTTTTAGGATGTCAATGTTAGGCAATAAATATTTGAAGCTATTTGCAATAGTTAGATTTCAGTTGGAAAGAGATTAATTTTGGAATGGAGAGAGTTCTAACTCTAGGTAGAGTAATGGAGAGCAAAACAAAGTTTATCTCCAAGAGAGAAAGAGAGAAAAAATTAGAGAGCCTGTAATGGTAATGTACGTTTAGTGAAACTAGTACATGAAACTGAGTTGTCATAGCTCAGTATGAGAAAATATGTGTGTGTATGAATCTATGTAATAATGTAATGTTTATTCAATAAATAGAGTGTTTGATTTTCAATATGAGTTCTTGTGTTTGTATGTGTCCATTTGAGAGAGATTTTAAGTCTTATTAGTACATATTTTTATTTCCCCCTTGCTTCCCTTTGCCTCATATTCCCATTTGCATCAATGAGTATTAGACTAAGGTTTGATTTGTTGGGTTGAGTGTGTGATACTCTTGTTGAATCAATTATAAGTTGTGAAAGATAATCATGTATTATTTTGAAGATATGGCACACAATAGAATACCTCTTAGAGGAGGAAGGGTACTTAGAGTTATATAATTCACATAGATGTTGAGATGAATCCATGTGATATTGGATGTAATGGAGACTACATAAAGGAGAGAAACTATGGTTATAGATGTAAGTGATGATGAAGTAGGATGAACTCAAGAAGTTCAAGTTGAAGAGTTAGTTGATGAACCTAAATATAGTTTTTTAAATCATTAAAAATATGGGAAACAAGTAAAATTTGGACACCCTTAGCTATAAATTAAGATTATGCCTTGAGGATATTATTAATTGGATCACATATCTGGAGAAATATTTTGAATATAAGTCAATGGAGGAACCTAAGAGAGTGAATCTTTCTTACACCAAGATAAAGGGACATGTATTTTTGTGGTGGGATTATGTGAAACTTATTTTATTCATGAAGTTTCATAACTTTAGGTAAAGATAAATAAGTGTGAAAAACTACACCAAATATTTTTAAAAGCACACCATTAGATTTGGTAATGTGGAGGATGATCAAGATAAGATATCAAGGTATGTAAATGGAATTTCCTTTTCCATTCAAGATGAATCCAAAATGTTCAATTTAAATTTGGTATAAGAAGCCTAATAATATGCATTTAAAGTGGATGAGAATGTTTCAAAAAGGAAACAAAATATATATAAAGGTAGAATAAAGTTTTCAATAGCAAGAGCATAAGAAAATTATGGTAGAGGACAGCATACTTATGAAGGAGAAGTTAGTACTTCTCAAAATCCTAAACAAATACAAAGAGGATGAAGGTATTCCTCTAAAGGAATAATATACATTGGGAGAGGAAGAGGTAGAGGATTCATTGGTAAGTTTCTTGAATGTTGAGAGGTTGGACATATAGATTTTGAATTTCCTAAAGTATTTTAGAACATTAATAGGATGTTTAATGTAAGAAATCATATTACTCTTTTAGATAATGATAGTCTTACATTACTCGAATGGCATGGAAGAATCAAAGAGTGGAAAAACTCTTATGATGAAGAGAGTGTTATTGAAACCATATTGTTGGAAAGTATTTTGGCAGATGCCAATATGCAGGTTAGGTGAAGACTCATCCAACCTCTCTTAAAAGGAGGTGATTTGAGGAAACCTCCCTAAGTTATTTATTTATTGGGGCCCATCATATGGATCTCACTCAATTATTTGTTGCATTTTGTTCATAATCAAGGGTATTTTTATGGTTAACACTCATAGGAAGGAAGCTTAGACTAAGAAGGGGTCAGCTCACTCTAATTCTATTAGAAACCCACATCTAACTATTACTCATCATTCTTAAATTGAATTAAATAATGAATCTATAAATATAAGTAAGATAAATATCATTCAATTTAGATAAGACCTTAACAATTGCTTAAAAATAAAAATACTTATAAAATCAATCTAACAATGGTTATAAAAAGATCAAAAGAAGAGATGGCAAGGAGAAAAGGGGAGATGAACCTTATATATATATATATATATATAAATATTTTTTCTTATGTTAAGTGGATAAATATTTTGAAAAAACCAATCTTTATTTGACCAACAAAGCATAGCCAAAAGGCATAGATGTTGCAAAAGTCTAAGGTTAATGTTAGTTAGCTATGTCAAGGAGGGAATCATGGTCACGATATGCATGTGCAGACTAAGAATATCAAATGACATAGCTTTAAAATTAAAATAAATGATTCAATAAGCATAGATAGGATCCTTATTACACTCAAGGAGAACATAAAACTCAATTTCAAATAACCTTAGCTCATGCGAAAAAAAAACTACCTATAAAATATAAAATTACATAAGGAAAGAGACAAAAATATCCAATCCCTTGTCTAATTATTTTAACCTATAATTTTATCAATGATCCATCCATTATTGAATAAAAGAGTTGGTATTTTATAAATAATGTAAGCCCATGATGTCATTAGTCAACCCATTGATTGGTAGTTGCAAGAATTCAATTGGGGCCAATCCACTTGAGAATGAAATTGAATAATATATTTCTTGATCCCAAGGTCATTAATATCAAAGGCCATGCTTAATTTAATTTTAATTTATTTTTGGGTAATTTAGGCTCCTCAAAATCCTCACAAGATGACCAGTCACACATGACTTTATGTACAAATATCCATACTTAATCATATATAAACTAACATCCATGTGGATGGAAGTTATTAAAATTTATTAGGACACTCAGCCAACCACCCTTTGCACTATGATGGCCATCCCTGATTAATGAAATATTTTATCTCTTATGTTCCTTGTTGCTTAATCCCAATGTGTACACTAAGTCTTGGTTTAATGTTGTCACCTAATTTTTCTTGATTATGTCATTTATAATTGATTTCACTATTAAGGCACCTCTACAATTTAGCATTATAGCTCAAATTGGATACATGGTCATTTTTTTAGGCTCTTAGTAGTTTAATGGGCTAATATAGCCATTAATTTTTAGTTTTTGAGTCTCTTAGGATAGCTTGTTTGGTCAATTTGCTAGCCAAGTTCCATCATGTTTCCCTTCTAACATTCAATGGTCCCTTGTTAGTTGAGGGACCTGTGGTAAGATATTGTTGTTATAATTATGCTAAGTCATGATTTTTTAGTACTCCATATCTTGACTGAGGGCCCCACACCTTATTAAATTTTTCTTGGTCGAGACACTATGATATTTTGACAAGTGGTAAGATATTGTTCACTCAGATCCTGAAGGTCATAGCTTAATGGTCAGTGCATCTTGAATTCCCTAGAGACCCAAGATCCTAACACATGGGCTCATCCTAAAGAGTCATTTGATCTCCCCTTGTATGCCTGCTATGATTGACCTAGGAACATGAATTAGTGGGATGTTACCATGTGGCACCATCTTGGGGACTTAGAAGACACTATGTTGATTGTAAGTATACAAATAGTCTCAAAGATGAGGTGAAATAATATTTCACCACATGGCATCATCCCATTATCCTAGGAGCCTGGGGACTTTCAAATAAATACCAAGTCCAGAAGCCATGAGGAATTTCTATATGGTGATTTGATAGTTATCCCCTATGATAAATAAATAGTCATTAGTCGATTGAATATGAATTTGAATCCAAATGGCTAAGTTTTAAAATTAAATTGATATGAATAATTATCCCTTTGAGGTAGAATGAAGTATAAATGACCTAAAGTTAGCATGTAAAACCTACCCCATTATGCAAACCCTAGATAATTTGATCTAATTGAAAAAATAAAATGATTAAGTTTGTATGATTAAACAATATAATCTTTAATCAACTGAAGTTAGCAAAAGCAAAAGGATCAAAAATAAGCTAAGAAAAGAACTACAAAATCTCTAAATGAAAATCTAGATAACATAAAATTTAAAGATCGAAGTCCTTTTTCAATTTTGATAGTTTTGATAGGAAAGACAGCTATCAAATGTAAGCTCAATAGATTTTGACATGGATACCAATGTATCCTCTATCTAAATGGTCATGCCACATGGCAATTATTTATTCATCTACAATCTAACTAAACATCCAACTATATTGTGTTATAATGGGGTTTTGATGGGATGATATCATGACACTTGTTAATATTTCACTCACCTAGGGCTCTATTGAATGCTTGAAGTTATAAAGACCATCTTGTGAAGTAGGGAAGTTAGATTGTGACATGTGGTGAGATCTTAGGAATCTATAAACTTATAAGGAAAGGGAAATATATGAATGGTCCTAGGGATGCGATGAAACTTGATCATGACATGTGGAAACATCTTGTTCACCCTAGGGCTTGTATATCTAAAAAGTGACTAAGTTTGGAAGGATCACAAAGAAACAAATTAGTGACAAGTGGAAATAACCTATAGAATAATAAAGTAGCCATTAAGAATTTAATATGAAATTTGAAATAAAATGGTTAAGTCCAAAATATAAAAGCGGTTAAGTGTAATAATAAACCCATGTAAAGACTTAGCCATTTTTTCAATCCTAAATTCAACTAAGTCCATTTTAATGAAGAATGATAAGTAAAAGAATAAAAATGTATGAACACTAAGTCATTTTAAATCAAAATAAAGCAAAAATGAATCAATTTACTTAGGAAAAGAAACATAAAAAGTTTGAAAAAGTTAGATAACTTGTATATATCTAAAGAGAATTGGCTAGAAGGGGAAATTTAATGAATTTACAAAACAAGTACAAGATATACTAAGATTTAATAGACTCATGCATATTCAAATATTTATATCAAATTAGTCCTAGATGTAAATTTGAGACTAAGTGTTTATGATAATCATTTGTAATTTAGACTTGGCTAAAAATTATGGAGCATGATTAAGATAAAACTTTGCATCTAATATTTTTAGTCACCAAAATATGGCATTTCAATAGGTAGAAACAGTAAAGGATATAATAGTAGACTTCAAAGTAAAAATGGGTTCCATGATTTCATAATAAAATTAGGGCATGTTTTTCAAGCAACAGTAAATGATTAATTTTTTAGAAAGTACTCCAAATTGCATGATCTTTATCTTACTTATTTTAATAGATGCATCATTGAATTTATTTGAAGAATTGCAAGTAATAGTTAGTTGTGAGTTTTTTATAAATTTGAGTGAGTTAACCCCTTCTTAATCTAAGTTTCCTTCCTATGAGTTTTAACCAACAAAGGCCCCTTGATTAGGAATAGATAACAATGGCCAACTGATTGAGATCATTACACTAAGACTTGGTAGATAAATACCTTGAGGAGGTTGTCTCAAACCACCTTCTTTCAAGAGAGGTTGGGTGAGTCCTCACCCAACCTGCACATTGGCATGTCCCAAAATGCTCACCAGCATAAATGGCACTAGAAGGAGGACCTTAACACACTTTACAAACCCTACCTAGACTAAGATGTTAAAAGTTTTTA
Organism: Torreya grandis; assembly: GCA_037957365.1. NCBI lineage: Eukaryota > Viridiplantae > Streptophyta > Pinopsida > Cupressales > Taxaceae > Torreya > Torreya grandis. The sequence continues at coordinate 736,030 of JARHVA010004175.1, forward strand.
AAACTAATAAATAGGAAAATAACCATGAGTTTAAAATCTATTGAGGGTGACTTTTAACTATTACACCTCACAAAACATAGGAGAGCTAAAATTGATGAAGGAAAAGCTAAGACCAAACAAATTTACTCAACTAGTAGCTCCCTAACTATCATTGATCCTTTCATTATCCATTTCAATCCACCTCAGAACCCACCAATGATGGATAATATTGCTTGGCTTGGTGGTGGTGGGTGCCCTATGAACATTCCTAGGATGTCCTATGACTTACCAAAGAACCCAGATAAATTTTATCCAAAATACATATTTAATGAGATTCAAACTATCAAATAACATATTTAAGCATTCAAATATGCCCTTATCTAGACTTAATTCCAACATGAAGATGTGGCTTGCTACTTTTTCCCTCACTCTTAAGAAGAGGCTTCTTATGCATGGTACCTCACATTTCCAAATGGATATGTTACCTCTTGGAATTACCTAAAACCCACGTTTTTCAATCACATTAAACTGGTTGTTGATCCAAATATCTTATATCATCAGTTTTTTGTTCCCCATAGGGAACTAAATGAGCAAATGAGTGTTTTTAATGTATGTTTCCACAAGCTACATTATAGGTTTAAATACCCCTACACATAGATAGAATTCATTTCCATACAAACCTATCTAAGGACCTTGGACTCAATGACATTCATATTTATTGGGACTCTAATAGTACTTATATCATTATCCTTAACCTACAATGAAGTTGTTAACATTGAGAAACATATGGTGCCACAAGGCTACGGAGTGGGTCATTTACCTTAATTGTGCTACTCAGGTGTTTATAACCAAATTTTAATGATTAATCAAGGTCTTACACAGAACACTCCTTTACTAAACCCAATCCTAGGATCCATGTTAATCCCAAACCCAATATATAATCCATTGTGCTTGAATCATATACAGAATAATCAGCCCTATATCCTCCTTAATCATGTGTTTTGATAGACTATGATCTAAAAACTTGTCTCTATTTCATATAATACTATTAAAATGCATAGTTCAAGTAACTATGTTACTCTTAGCAATCATCGACAGTCTATCCCTATGTTTCTAAAAACTAATGCACTAGTGGCTAACCCACTATCCCAAGCAGGAAGTAACCAAAATGCCACTATGAGTCTTGAAGTGGCTAATTTTTAGTAAATGGTCCAAAGAGTGATCATTGATATGGTTAACCTAGGAAGGTAGGTGCCTCAAAGCACCAATAAAACTATAAATAATCCAACCCAAAATAAAAACTATAGTTTCCAAATGATTAATAGGCAATGGAACATCAAGACTAATAATGTAAATGTGCCTAGTCCCGTTGAAAACACTAACCAAAACATCAATAGTGCCTCAAACTCAATCAACATGGTAGACCTAGCCTTATCCACTTGGTGTAGACTAAATAATATAAAATACCATGCTAAAAAATGTTTTGAATAGTTCACCTTGGCCTCAAACATCTTCTAAAAAGAGATGGATAATCTCAAAATAGTCCCCATACTAGATAATGGTAAACCAAGCCCAAGTGGAGATAACCCAGACACTACCATGGTCTTGGAGACCTATGAGTTTTATTTTGAGAGTGATAATGAGCCTAAAGACAACTAGATGAGGTTCATGCTTTTAAAAAAATCCAAAGGGGGAACAAATATTAGTTGAAAAGTATGTTGCATAGTTCTTTAACTACATCTACCTCTCCAAACAACATTTGGGTTTTTCCTGATGAAAACTCAAGCAATAACCCTTCCCCTTCTAAATGACCTTCTACCTCCTATCAGTCCAGGAATAATACCACACCTCCCCAATTTGATAAACACTAGAACAAAAAAACTAGGTTACAACATTATTGAGGACCTAAAGAAAACTAAGACCAACATAAAAATGTTTGAGTTGCTTCAAATGTCTAACCAAAATGACTTATTTTTAAAAGAGTTGTCTGCTCCTAGGAATAAATAGACTAATGACATAGTTGATCTTCATGTTATTGTTTATAAGGATAAAATTAAAACTCCTCCTTTTCTACTAACTATTAGAATTTTTCGTAAAAACTTACATAATTTTTTGGTGGATTCATGTGCTTCAGGGAATGTTATACCTTATGCCATTTTCCATTTGCTAAAAACTAGGATTAGCACCTACCAAATAAAATAGAAAGTTGGTTCAATTGGACAAGTTAGAGGTTAATGTGGTTGGTGAGCTCAACCACATTCATATGCAATCGGCTTTTGATCCTAAGGTCCAGTAGTTTATTGATATTCAATTAGTTGATATTTCTAAGGCATATGGGATGCTTCTCAACTGAGATTAGTCTAAGGCACTCAATGGATAGATGGCCATTGAATTATCTCACATGTGGCTCTCATGGTGAGGCATTCCCAACTATATTAGGATTGAGAGAGAGACAAATATGGCTCACATGATCATAGAGTATAGTAAAATGAATGAAATCTTAAATGAAGAATCTAAGATAGGGGTCTATGTACTTGTTAAATAAGTATAAGCTTATGAAAGGTTTTCTATTAACATGTTGACTATATAAGAATAGCTTGAATCTAAATAGTTAGATCAGCTATATGAGGAAGATATCATCTATGCATTTGACATACCTTCATTCCATAATATTGCCATAGTGTGTGAGAATGTGAAACATGTTGATCCAAGTAAATATAAAGAATTTTCAAGCTCTTTAAATGATAAATAAACATTTTGGGTAGCTCTATATCTACTTATACCATTGAATACCTTACCATAAGTTTGTTTTCAGAAGATAAATAAAGTACAAGCCCGCTAGGTGTTAATAAAACTAACAAAGAGTTCAATATTGTAGCAACACCCACATTTTAGATTCTATTGTACATAGCTAAAAATTACTTGTAGGTCCTAAAATTTGATGGCGCTAAGTCAAAGAGTAGGTGTGGTGTTGTGATAGAGATTATCAACCTAAGAGGAAGGTCACATTTGGTATCCTTCCACCTACAGTCTGCCTACATGAACAATGTGGTTGAATATGAGGCACTAGTTGATTGTCTCCAATTTTCATTAGGGAAGAAGGTGAAGAACCTAAAAGTCCTTGGAGACTCAAAACTAGTTATAAAACAATTTAGCATCCATTATGATTTCAATAATAAACAGCTTTACAGAAACCACAATAGAGTGTGGAAGCCAATAGAAAACTTTGATGCATTCAATAAACAGACATTACCACAAATGATTAATTATATGGTGGATGCATTAGCGATGGTTGAAATTACTATGGAACCCATTGGTAACTCTAGATTGAGGAGATTTTTAGTATAGTTTCTCACTACTCCTATTTGATACAACATTAGAAAATTCCAAGTCTTTAATGATGACTAGGACATTATTAACTTCATCACCAACACTAGCACATTTGAGTCTTATATCATTGATGAGGATGACAGGGAGGAGTTTGAATTAGATGGAGGGGTCATCAACTTGAAAACCAATAATATACCAAAAGGTATGATATCACTAGAAAGGTTTTTAGATGGCGATATCATGGTGATAAATAAAAAGTATCCCCTACCAAAGGTATTCCCCATGAACATTACAATATGGGCAATGTAAGTGAATCCAAACATGTGATTTTAGGCACAATTTACACTGGAAAGGAGAAACAAGACCTCGTGTAGGCCTTGAAATATTTTGGAAATATTGTTGCATGAAGCTATGAGGATTTGAAAGTGTTCAATGCCTCCTATATACACATAATATTTTTAAATTTTATTGATTACTGACACTTTGTATCTTGCATGAATTTTTTGAGTCTCAATCTCTCTAAGTGCATGCCTTAACGGGTGCATCAAGAAAGGGGTGGGTAGACCATTGGTGATTCATAATATTGTTATCCTTTTTACCACTTAAAATATACACACTTGTCTTCTAAAACCATTTACCCTAATATTATTCTTCTTAGTTGTAACCATTCCAGTCATTTGCCATGTTTTATCCTCGTTGTTCTTTCCTTGACCCCCTTTCAACTAGTTGATTTTAATAGGTCAATTGGATCAACCTTGTATAATTTTCATATTTTGATTACTATAAAGGATCAACTAGGTCGACCCTATACTATTTATGGTGTTTTTCATTAGGAGTTTCATCAACCTTTCAACCGACTTAGCTTGGGACCTAGTGAATTATCTCCTAAAAACATATAGGGTAGACTGAGTCAACCCTGTATAGCTAAAATATTTAGAAGGATTTAGGGAAAGATCCACATATATATACAAGTTCATTTCCAAATATTTTCAATAAGATAAGAAAAGAATAATAAGTATGAACAAACATCTACTTATTAACCATTCTACTTGAGGAATAAAGCTTAGGGTTCCTAGCTTTCTTTGGAGATACAGATCTTATCTTATGGAGAAGTCTTTTGGATGCATAGATAGGTTATGTATCCTAGAGATAATTTGTCTTTGTTATCCTTACATATCACAACAATCTCTTGTGAATCACCTTGGCCAAGGCAGAGATTGAGGCTCGACGGGTTTGTCTTCAAGGTGATTATTCCTAACTTTATTTCTCCTTTGTAAGAGTAAATAGATAATGCAGTTGTGCTTATTTTTTTCATTCATTAAGATTTCATATACAATGACATGAGTATATGTATTCTATGCATGTTTATTTTAGTTTTTTTTGTTGTTATCCCCCACTTTGTGCCACAAACATTAGTGTGCACTAGATTATATTTAATTTCTTGTTTATTAGAATAGAGTGAACATTAAACCTAGGACTCTTTTAGGGTTGTTACATGATTGTGTTAAACTGTAGGATTTCAAAACCTTCCTAGCATAGTGTATTGTGACAATTAATCCCATTATCAATTCTATTGGTCATGCCTCTCCTTAAAAAATGTATTCCCAATCGTAAGTGTAGGTATGTTCTATCTTCTCTTAGCCAAGATTGATTTATAGACATGATGCATTTATAATTGCATACATTATTGTGAACCTAACATGAACTAACCCTTACAATATTTATTCATCTTATTTCATTTATTTCATTCTTTCATAATTATTTTTATCATATATTTTCCATACTAGATCGACTCTAGTGACCCTGTATCTAACTTCTATGCACAAGATTTTAGGTACAGCCAACTGGATCAACCCATTCGACCTAGTATATATTTTCAACATTTTAGACATCTAGTCCAAACTACTAGGTTGACCCAATTAACCCTATACTTTTTTAGATATTATTTTTAGCAAACTAGGTCGACCCAGTTGATCTTGTACATTTTAGGCACTCAGTAGCAAGTTTTTGTAAAGCTTGATTGACCTAATCAACCCAGTTAGTAGAATTTATAAACCTATATCAAGGTTCTTGAATATAAATCTTTATTCTCTGCATATCTGATCCACCAAGGTTCCTTTCTATCTATTTGTCTCTTTTTTATAGTCTTTCCTTTTACAATTTGGAGTCTTCAAAACTACCCTTGCACAGTTAACTAGATTGACACTACCAATCCAGTTCTATGTGTAGACACCTAAAACTGATCCAGTCAAATTCTAGTTATATGTGTAGACACTTCCAATTTCAATCCATTTATATGTGTAGACACTTCCAATTCCAATCCAGTCTAATTTTAGACCAATAACAAGGCATTTTGATCAATTTGGGTAATTTGTGCACAAAGTGCTTAATCTTGCTTAAGAGCCAATTAACCCAAATCAAGGCCTAATCAAAAAATCCACAAAAAAATTTTGAATACTTGTTTTTAGAAATAAATATTGAATATATGCATCATCAAGTGACCTCATTTCTTGGGAAGACATCCCTAGGCCACAAATGCCACAAATATCAGGATTCATGCCTCTCATGCCTCATCAATGCCTTCTATGATGCCCTCTATGCCTCTTAACTTCCCCTTCATATAATGTCATGATGAGAATAATTAAAAACTTAATTCTAAAAATTAAATTAATCCTCAACCACACATCTCAATCTTGAGATGGACGGCTGAGGTTGATTCTAATCAAATCTATAAATAGAGAGGCCATGAACATCATTTCTAAGTTAGTTTGGTGAAAATTTATTATGCTCAAATATATTCAAAGGACTTGATAATGCAAAGTTATAATTCCAAATTTATTCCAAGCCAAGCTAAGCCAAAGCCACAAGGTACCAAAGAGAGATGGAGGTACCCAAGTTTCCATTGCCAAGGACCTCATGAGCACAAGCTGAGAAAGCCACTACTACAAAGGCATTTGGAGCATCCAAGGAAGGTGAAATAATTACTGTATTTTATTCCTTACTTTATAGTTTTGTTTTTCATTTGTTTTTGTTAACTAAGCTGTCCCTAGTGTCTAGGCCTAGAGATGTTATGCTAGTTAGTGTGTTTCTTTCATTTTGTTTTCATTTTGGAACTAACACCATACTAACCATCCTCTCTTGATTCAAATTCTTAGATCACATAATGGCATGCCTGGTGGGACTAGATGCATCTTACACATGAAAGAGATCATTTTTTCAACTCTAAAATATTTATTTGAACCTTTAAAACTCTTACAAATTGATTTTCTAACTTTATTTTGTGGGGCATCATCATAGGCTTCCCAAAACCATTTAGATCTTTATTCTTCAACCATCATCTTATTTTTGGCATACACACCATTTCTTATTCTTTGAGAATACATTGATTTTTCCATGATTTACAACATCTTCCCAAACATAGGCAAATTGTAGACACCTAAAATTGGCCACTGATAACCTCCAACTAGGCTTTTGGCCAATTTCCACTTAAAATGCATAATTTGGATTAAAAACACTAAAACATGCTAAATGATATGAAACTGATATATTCAAGTGCTGATTTTGGCCAAGGTATCCCTAAATGGGGCAATGCAATTTATGGGCTAGCTAAAATTCATCAGATTAGTTCGAGTCAAAATGCCAATTTTGCACCCATGTGCTCTAGATTGTTATTTCCTATCAAATATTCTACACAAGATGCATGCCTTCATTATTTTTTGTTGGTAAAATTCTAAATGGGAATATGGTTCCAACTCATTTGATGTGGATTTTCAATTCTAATCCAATCAAATTTTGGACCAATAACAAGGCATTCTGATCAATTTAGGTAATTTGTGCATAAAGTGCTTAATCATGCTTAAGACATAATTAACCCAAATCAAGGTCTAATCAAAAATTCCATAGAAACTTATTGAATACTTGTTTTAAGATATGAATATTGAATATTTTCATCATCAAGTGACCTCATTTCTTGGGAAGACATCCCTAGGCCGTAAATGCCACAAATATCATGATTCATACCTCTCGTGTCTCATTAATGCTTTCCATGATGCCCTCCATGCCTCTTAATTTCTCCTTCTTCTAATATAATGATGAGGATAATTAAAAACTTAATTCTAAAATTTTAATTAATCCTCAACTACACATCTCAATCTTGAGATGGATGGTTGAGGTTGATTTTGATCAAATCCAAAAATCTATAAATAGAGAGGCCATGAACATCATTTCTAAGCTATTTTAGTACAAATTTATTATCCTCAAATATCTTCAAAGGACTTGATAATGAAAATTTATAATGATAAATTGATTCCAAGACAAGCCAAGCTTCCATTACCAAGGACTTCATGAGCACAAGCCGAGCAAGCCACTACTACAAAAGCATTTGGAGCATCCAAGGAAGGTGAAGGAATTTTTATGTTTTATTCCTTACTTTTTAGTTGTGTTTGTCATTTTTTTTATTAAATAATCTCTCCCTAGTGTCTAGGCCTAGAGATGTTATGCTAGTTAGTGTGTTTCTTTTATTTTATTTTTATTTTAGAACTAACACCATATTAACCATCCTCTCTTGAGTCAAATTCATAGATCACATAATGGCATGCCTGGTGGGACTAGATGCATCCTAAACCTAAAGAGGATCATTTTTAAACTCTAAAATATTTATTTGAGCCTTTAAAACTCTTGAAAATTTTATTTTTAATTTTATTTTTCCATTTTTGTTTACCATGGTTTTACACAGTAATCGACGTCGATAAGTAATACTGACATCAGTTACCTTCTTAGCTGACATCGATTACTAAAATCAATATCAGTTAGATCTTGATTAGCCAGAGTAACTGACATCAATGGTAATAATATACATTAATCACTGTGTTTTTCCAAAAACAAAGACCTAAGAGCTACTTTTTTAAAGCTCATTGTTTCAAGCTAAAAAGAGCTTCAAAGCTAAAGGACATGCTAACAATTCTGCTGCAAGACCAAGATTGATATTTATTCAAAACATGTTTAAATCACCTTTGCATGCTTAAAAATCAATTAAGAACTTTGTTTTGCTATTTAACAAAGGAATTAGATGATTTGGTGAATGTTTTCAAAGTTTACAACTAAGACCAAGGGGTCAAATGAACACCACCAAATTTTTCATTTTGAGTTTAAAATTGAACACACTTGTCAATTCTTATTTGCAATAGTTGCTTAATCAAATTTTTATTTTAAAAAAATATGAATTTTGGATGTATGTTCTTCTATTTGTCCCTTATAGGGAACCCTTATAATCAAAAGTGCCATTCCTATTGCAAATAGCCTAGTCCAAGGCTTAGAAAGAAAGTCATCTAAAGCACTCCCTAAAAACTCATCAAAGTTTGGGTAATCTTGAAAATGACACTAAAGTCTTTCTATTAGTCTTTTATTTCATGCAAACTTAGCTTGCAAGGGGGATGTCATTACCTCCCATGAGTTCTTTAGGGAATCTTTGACCTAGTATTTCACCTCCTAGTGTTGACTTCACTTACTCCTTTGGAGTTGCACATGAGATGTATATTTATTTGGACATTGCACTACACTATGTGAACAGTAGGATGTAGTGGTTGTAAAAAGGACTAGACCTTTTTATAACTAGCCAATGCTATGGTCACCCAATTTCTATGCTTATCTTTTGCATCATTTGATGTGAAAGTCATTGTGCAATTGATTCCCCTAGAATGATTGAAACCTTACTAGTTTAGTCAACCCCATATTGACATACCCTTGCTAGGATTTGGATGATTCTACGTAGTGTATATTGGTCATTTTTACTTGGTATGTTTTGAGACTAAAAATTATTTGTTTAGTCATAAGCCATGTCAAAACAATGTATTTGAGTTAAGGAGGGTAGTGTTATGCTGCCCAAATCATGTCAAAACATTTTTGAGTCTTTTGCAAACATAACATTGACCACATAATTTGAGCATGCTTATGTCGTTAGGCTACTCAATTTGTTTAAATACTCATTTACCTTATGCCAAAAACCATTTATTTCAAACCATGTCATACATACCATTTGGACCATTGTCTTGTGCCATCATGTTGTCCAATCTTGTCTAAATTGTTTAGTCAAAACTTAGTTTTCAACCTTGAGTTTTCAATTAGCCTTCTTAAGTTTGGATTTAAACATTGATTGATTTCTCTTTAGGCCTTAATTCATTGGGTTGATACATAGATCTTTCTCTTTTGGGTTGCATAACTTCAGTTAATAAATTACCTAAATTTGAATACTATTGATGGTTTGTTTTTTTAAAGCCTATCCTCATCATTGTTTGTGCCTTTATTTGGGAGAACACAACCTTTCTCAAATAGCCTTTTGTCTTATGCCTTATGCCAACTGATCATGTCTATGTTTGATTTTGTGTGTCAGGTCTATGTCAAAGTTATTTCCAAACTTTTTAGATTAAATCAAATCACATCATGCATTTTTATTTGAGCCTAGCTTTTGACTCCGTGTTTGGACAAAAGACTTAGCAACTCAACTTTTCCCTTTCCTAGTTTAGACCTTGTTTCAAAAACTTTGACCTAGACCTTTGACATGCCAATTTTTATTTAGATGTTTGACCTTTTATGCTTATGACATTTGACATTATATATTTGATGTCAGACTATTTTATGCCAAATCTTAGCACAAACCATTTTGGAGATACAACTCCACTTTAAAACCAAATTGGAGATACAGTTCCACCCCTTCGATGAAGGTGGACCAAGTTTGAACCATTTGTCCTTTGAATCATTCTTCAAATTTTTTTGAACTCTAAGAATTTTTATTTTTGGAGATTCCATCATTTATGTGGATATATCTCACTACACTTATAGTGCAGTCACTTACAATCCAACTTATGATAGAATGGTTGCATAAAATGAATTTTATGGCTTTAGTCAAGACCCTAATGATGTTAATATGGTTTGTGAGATACATTTATATCCAACTCATATTAATCATTCATGGGAGAAAATTCATGAAATAAATTATGATCTAACTCCAGACCTTGAGTGGTATGAAGAGGCTTGTGAAGAGGACTTTGAAGACCCAACTACAAATAATGTTGTTTAGAATATAGATCCATACCCTCTTTGCAATAATCACTACATGGAACATAGTCGAGAACCAACTTATGAGCCAACTCACAACTGGGATGATATGGTTTATGAGGAAGAATTAGATGCTTTGGCTTGTACAAGTAATTAGGCTCCACCATATCGTACCATTTTTATTCTAGGACCATAATATCATACCATTCCCATACCAAGACCTCATCCTTTAGTTTGTACGAGCAATCAAGTTCCACAATGCCAAACCATTTCTATACCAGGACCTTATCATTTAGCTTGTGTGAGAAATTAAGTTCCACAATGCCCCTTCATCATTCCAAGACCTAGTCCTTTGGCATGTGTGAGCAATCATGCTCCATACTGCCCTATCGTTACTATCTCAGGACTTTGTCCTTTACCTCATATGAGAAATCATGCTCCCCAATGCCCTATCATTATCTAACCACAAGCCATTCCTCATCCAAAATCAATCCCATCCAAACATCAATCTATCCAATCCTTTGAAGACCAAGCTATGTTCAAAACTGGTATTTTCTAACTCATTGGAAACCAAGGCCAAGAGAACCAACTAATCTGAGATGTTTCTATTAAACAAACCACTTATGATAAGTCAACCTATGATGAATAACCTATTGATCCTATACAAGTTATCAAGGAGTCTCACTCTGACAAGCCAATCTTTATTGAGTCACTTCTTAATGATTACAATCACCTTTGGGAAAATCATTACCTTGACCATGTGCCTATTTTTTAAGAGCCTCTTATTGACAATCCAACCTTTGAGGAGTTATCTCTTGACCTTTTTCCCATCCTAGAGGAGTTTCACTTTGACAAACCAATCTTTGTGGAGCCCATCATGTCATTACAGGTTTTTACTTGTCCAAAACCAAATATTCAACAAGACATCATTGTAATAGAGTCCCCATCAAATGAAGAATTAGAATTAGATTCAAGTTCTATTCTTGAACTGACATCAAATTTAACATTAGAATCAGTATCAACATTAAATTTAGAGTCCCTTGAGTTAAAATTAGATTCAGAAGAAGAATATGTTCATGGCTATTACAACATTAGTTACACATGCCTTGTAGATCAATTTGAATACATTTGTGATCCTTCTATAGTTTCTCAAGATGAGTACTTCAGCTTTCACATAAGTTATCCTAGTATCTTCTCCAAGGATTATGTAGCCTTTCCCCATTCCATTACCATTCCACAGGCCATTACCATCAACCAAAATAGCCATATCATTGACATTCCATTTCCCACAAGTGTTGATTGGGATTGATATAATCACAGTTTATTGAACTGCATCCATGGTGACATAGCAATTGAAGAAGAGAAAGGAGGCCAAGACCACATTCATGTATCAAAAGAGCACTCTCCTAGTGAAACCTTTTTGGAGGCACTAGGGGAGAATCAAAATTAGAACTCATCATATTCTAGTTAAAAAATTTTGGAAGTGCTCAAGGATAATCAAATTCAAAACTTAGCATCTTCTAGTGAAACTTTTTTGGAAGTGCTAGAAAACAATCAAATTCAAAAGTCAACATTCCTTAGTAAAACCTTCTCAAAGGTGCTACAGGACAATCAAGATAGCTTCATTGGTCAAAACCTCATTGAGGCACCAATAGCTGAGCACAAAAGTTCTTCACTACTTGATGAACACAAAATCAAAGATCAAATCAAAATATATTCCAATTTATAGCCTAATTACATGGTAGCTACTCTCAAAATCAAACAAAAAAAAATTTGTGGTCTTATCAAGATAACAAGTCTTTGGCCCCACCATAACCAAAGTTATGTTGAATCTGACATCAGCAACATTACATGTGACTGAAAGTCTTGACTTCATTTTTTTCTCCACCATTCTACACTCTATTATCATCTATCATTATATTTCACAAACAAACCTACCATCCATTATTTTTCCCTATTTACCATCCATGGTTTTACTTTCCTTTGTAGAGTATATAAAGATACTTTGTCTTGATGTTTGAAGGACTCAGAACCAACAACCAGTGAAGATCATAAAAGCATTCTCAGCAGCCAAATCTACATCAAGTTTTTGATGGACAAACTATTTAGATAAAGTGTGGGATAGTAATTAACATGATCAAGTATTTTATTTGTATCATTTTTTGATTAGGATGTGCATCTCCATCTCAACAAGAACAATAGAATCATATGCCATTTTACCATACCTAGGCTAAAAACATGTACCATACCATTACATTGCCATCCTATTTCCATTATTACATATCCATTTGCCATTGTTGCATATTCTTGATATTTACACAATCACTTGGGGGAAACCTTCTTACCATTTTATCCAATCTATCAAAAAACAATCATTATCCTTAGAAAGACTATGTCATCCTATCATTCCATTCCTATTTAGACCAAAGCCTATTTTTAGTCATCCTACCCAATCCTATTTTGATCTTGGTTTATTTGATTTTTCCCACACCTTTTTGTGGGGGGATTCTAATCAAGTTTCAACAATCAATCCAATCTATGTTTCAATGATAGTCTATGAAACTAGTGTGATAGTTGATCTAGCAAGATATCTTTCATCCTATCAAGTTTATTTATGTGAGCCTGATTATAACCACCTACGGGCAAATCAGTGTTTCACCAATCTTGCTACTAATTATAAATGCTTATGGGAAAATTAGTGTCATTGACCTATGCTATTGTATCCTAATTATAACCACCTAATGGAAAACTAGGGGAAACACTTGTTTATCATGCATTGTTGCATCACTTTGCCATCATTATTTTCATTTGACTAGCTATTTTCCAGATTTGAGAACTTGTTGGGAACTGGTTGGTTTTTCTTCACCTTTTTTGTGGATGGAATTACTGTGACTTGAGGTCATTTTAAGACTATGTGGGCAATGCTCAATTCATGTTGAGGTCACCTCAGTCCCCCTTTCCATACGCTCTTGCCATTTTGTGAGCAACCTGAGCCAAATGCTCTCACCATTTTGTGAGTAGGTATCTTGTCATTCTCTAACGAGTTAATGTACCTCAAAATGCCAAAAACATTCATAATATTTCAAAATACAAAAATATTTGTCCTGCCTAAGCTTAGTTGGTTATCCTCGATCCACCTTACTAGGGTATTGTCACTGTTAAGATGTTTTCTTTTGAATTTGTTTTCAAGCATTTTATTTGTTTGTTTATTTTAGGTTGTTTGTTTTTTTGTTTTTTTATTTGTTTGTTTATTTATTCACTTGCCTATTTTTTTACTTTCAGTATTGTTGCCTTCACTTGGTCTATATGTGTTCATTGGGTGATTCCTTGAGCACATTATTCTTGAGTCCATCCATATTTCATCCATTAACATTGTCATCATAGTTTTTATCATTGGTGCATTATTTTTTTTGAGTGTTTATTGGATTGCGAGTCAGTCCATATGCATATTTTGGCTAAGTCTTTATGGTGTTCTACCATGAAGCCTATCATCACATGCTACAGCAAAAATTAGCTTCAAGAAGGTCTATAATCAATGGAGTTTTAGAATTTTTTCCTTAGCACCTTGGCAAATGTTTTCACCCATCTTGATCAAATCAACCCATTGACAATTCTAGTTGTATCATTGTTAATCAGGATGAGCATCTCCTCATTAGCAACTATAACTAAATCATTCACATTGATTAATCTTATTCTTCTATCCATCACTTTCATTATTTTGTATCCACTCATCTTTAATATGTATTCTAGGTTATATCCTTGAGTTATGCTTGTGAATCAGCCCTAACTAGGGCACAATCATCTTTAGTCAATCTAGGTCCTCTTAATAATTATAACCACCTATGGGCAAATCATTATTTTGAATTTTATTCCTGATTATAACTACCTTTGGGTAAATTAGCCTCCTTTTTACATCAATGCATGCAAGCATTTTCTAATTTGGATTAATCTTAACCATGGGTTAATTCCACCTTTCTTCTTATTTCTTTTTAAGGGATCATCCATCAACAAATGTGATGGCCACTCCCTCGAGGGGGCATTATCATAGGCTTCCCAAAACCATTTGGATCTTTCTTCTTCAACCATCATCTTCTTTTTGGCATCCAGGCCATTTCTCATTCTTTGAGAAGACATTGCTTTGCCTACAATTTGCAACATCTTCAAAAATAGGGGCAAACTATAGACACCTAAAACTAGCCACCGATAACCTCCAACTAGGGTTTTGGCCAATTTCCACTTAAAATGCACAATTTGGCCTAAAAACACTAAAATATGCTAAATGATGTGAAACTGACATATTCAAGTGCCAATTTTGGCTAGGGTATCCCTAAATGGGACAATGCAATTTATGGGCCAGCTAACTTTGATCAAATCAATTTGAGTCAACATGCCAATTTTGCACCCACATGCTCTAGATTTCTCTTTCCTATCAAATCTTCTACACAAGATGTGCACCTTCATTATTTGTTTTTGGTAACATTCTAAATGGGAATATGGTTCCAACACATCTGATGTAGACTTCTAATTCCAATCCAGTCAAATTTTGGACCAATAACAAGGCATTCTGATCAATTTGGGTAATTTGTACATAAAGTGCTTAATCATGCTTAAGAGCTAATTAATCTAAATCAAGGCCTAATCAAAAATTCCATGGAAACTTTTTGAATACTTATTTTTAGAAATAAATATTGAATATATGTATCATCAAGTGACCTCATTTCTTGGGAAGACATCCCTAGGCCATAAATGCCACAAATATCAAGATTCATGCCTCCCATGCCTCATCAATGCCTTTCATGATGCCCTCCATGCCTCTTAATTTCCACCTCTTCCAATGTCATGATGAGGATAATTAAAAACTTAATTCCAAAAATTAAATTAATCCTCAACCACACATCTCAATCTTGAGATGGATGGCTGAGGTTGAATCTGATCAAATCCAAACATCTATAAATAGAGAGGCCATAAACATCATTTCCAAGTTATTTTGGTGCAAAGTTATTATGCTCAAATATCTTCAAAGGACTTGATACTGCAAATTTATTATTTCAAATTGATTCCAAGCCAAGCCAAAGCCACAAGGTTCCAAGGAGAGATGGAGGTAGCCAAGCTTCCATTGCCAAGGACTTCATGAGCACAAGCCAAGCAAGCCACTAATACAAAGGCATTTGGAGCATCTAAGGAAGGTGAAGGAATTCTTGTGTTTTATTCATTACTTTTTAGTTGTGTTTGTCATTCATTTTTGTTAACTAAGCTCTCCCTAGTGTCTAGGCCTAGAGATGATATGCTAGTTAGTGTGTTTCTTTAATTTTGTAACTAACACCATACTAACCATCTTCTCTTGAGTCAAATTCCTAGATCACACTATGTTCTATGTGTTTTCTAGATAACTAAGTCAACTCTACCAACCCTGTTCATTTTCAAACCTTACTTTTGTAGTATATGTTCAACCCTATTGACCTTGTTCTATATTTTTTGCATATACTATTGACTATATCAACATTTTTCTTTGTTTTAAAGTTGGAATTTACCTTATATGCTATTAATTAGTTCACACTTTCCTTTCTTGTTTCTTGCATGCTTAGAATAGATCACATAGCTTAATTAGTGGTTTTTAATTAATTGTTTAGTTCATTATTTTCTAGTTTATGCACACATAACCAAATCACAAAATTTAAACAAGCATTTTAACATTTGTCTACCCAAGGCAAACCTACTTGGATTTCATCACCAAGGGAGAAGCTAACTTGATACTTTGGTCAACTATAAAGCATGGTTAATAGTAAATTTTGGCTAAGCACCTGACACCCTTATCCCTATGATATGTGAAGTGAGGGGATAGGCCCCAATACCAAACCTATATCATTGACACTACAGTCCCTTTCAACCCAAACTACCTAAAACCATCCATAGATTGTCATTCTAGTTCCTTACTTAAAGCCAACTTCCCATCACACTTAAAATCATATCTTAATAATCTAATTAACATTCAAGTTGACTAATTACTTATCTATTTACTTTAAAAATTGATTGTTTACTCTTTTCTCAATTATATTTTGTATTGCAAAAAATTGCATTAGTCAGTATTGGTGAGAGGTTTTGTGTTGTGTGCTTCAATTAAATTGGCTAGTGTTAATCCAATTGACTATTTGTTTCCTTTCAATTATTTATTTTCAAAGTGCTTGAAAAAATTATCTTATTTCAATCCATAAATATATCAAAAGATTTTAAAATTTCCCTCTTTACTATACTGGGTTGACCCAATTGACCCTGTACCTTTTTCTAGCCTCTATTCACTGTACTAGATTGACTCAGTCGACCCTGTATAGTTTGTAGACCTTACTTTTATGCTAGGTCAACCCAATCAACCCTATACTATTTCTTTCATTCTTTATTTTCTTTATTTATCATCTCTCTTTCTTTCCCTTCATCATGGACTCTCTGCTTGATGACAACACTAATTTGTAGTCAATAGACATGATGAATTTTACCAATCCTCATAGGGTCTCCCATAGACAGAGTATGGATCCTCTCTTGGATGCTAGTAATGTTCATATTTCCACTTTCACAATGAACTATGGGACCCCTCCTAATACCTCTTCATATCAAAATAATCTTTTTTCATTAGAAGACCAACCCAAAGTAGAGTATACTCCTAAAATGCTCTTCTTTATCTCTGAATTTCCTCAACATCAAGGAAAAGATCCTTATACTATTTACAATCTTATGATTAGTGATCAATCCAAATATCCTCATTCACATACTCCTACATTCTCAACTAGATTTTTGGGTACCACTATATTAGATTCTCAGTCTCTTCCTTTGATTATGATTCCTTCTCATACCATGACCTCTTCTCTAACTTATTCTACCTCCATGCCTAGTATATCCACTAACATGGTAGGTTCTACATATAGTGGGCCCTCATAAGATCCATTATCATTAATCCTTCCACTAGTGCATCATTTTCTACCCAAGGTAATCATGTTACTAGTGCTTCTTCTCAACCATTCACTAGTCCTTTTGCTTCACAAGAAAATTTTACCACTAGTTCCTCACATTCTCATAATTCCTGTCAAGCTTCTATCAACACCAATAGTGATACCCAAGCCACTAATACCACTTCTAATAATGCTAATCAAACACATAAACTATTATTACAAACACTCAATCAAATTAATAGCTTTCAAGCTCATAACATAAATTAAATGATAAGAATGCAAAACCACCTTCTTCGTCTTCAATCTCATCCTCAACCAATGGCTTGGGGTACACATAACCAGAATGTTCCCCCTCCTCCTCTTCAAGATTCTCAAGTAAATCTCATTATTCAACCTCCTTTAATCAACAAAAACATTAATCATGTCCAAAATTAACCTCTCATTACTCAAATTGATAACATTAATATAGGAGGTATCCCACCTACAATTTCTTATATGGATCAACCAATCCCACCTTTCATCTTAAAACATTTAGAAATATTTATAAGGATTGGGTCAAATTAAAAACCTTTACCACTACCAAAATCTTATCCAAAACTCTCATAGGTGATGCCTTGGATTGGTAAAATCAACTTATAACTCATTCCATTACTAGTTTGGAGGATTTAGTGAATGATTTGGTTCAAGAATTCCAAACTAGTGATCTTTTAGAAAACACTTTGGCCTATTTCATAAATTGCAAAAAACTCAAAAACAAAATTGCTCAAAATTTTTTTAAAAGGTGGAAAACTTTTTCAATCAAATTTTAACATAACATGGTTGATTACAATCTTTCCATCTCTTTACCAATGCCCTTTTCCTAAACTTTAATATCGGGTCCGCACTCTCTCTCCATGTACATTGGAGGAGTTTATTGACTAAGATAAATGACAAGATTTCCTTATGCATCAATTCAAGCCACCCCAACCTTTTGTAAACCTTTTTTAGGTCCTCATCTCTTACCTAAGAATAAAAATCACAATGTTACTAATGATGTGTTACAGATTCTTATGACACCATTCTTAATATTCAAGTTGGCATTCCTACACCTTCATCGAAACTAGCTCCCCCTTCTCAACAATTTACCAATCCTTACTTATCGTCACCAAATAACGTTAATGTTCATAAACCTCTATCTTCAATTAAATTTCTTAAGCATCTACCTATGACTCTTCTATAATAACTTTCCCTACTAATCCTATGAAATCTTGGTATGATCCTAACAAGTTTTGTTGATTTCACTCTAGTTGGGGTCATTCTCATGAGACCTATAGAAAACTTTGTAACTTAGCTATGGAATTTCTTATTGGTCCTAATTTTTTTCATGATTATATCATTTGAAATCATCAACAAGTTTATGAAATTGCTTTTAATGATTATGAATCACATGAAAAAAATCAAGCCAATGCTCTTTTGGCTATCTACAAAGATCCTCTTCCTAATCATAAACCTACCTAAGACAATCAAGACAAAGCCACCCCTTCCACCAATAATGTAGAAAGTCTTGTTGAACCCACTTCTGAAGAGAATGTGGTTAACATGACTAATATATGAAGGGTGGTTGCTTTTATAGATTCCCAACCTATCTACACTCCTCTTTCACATAAAACATATCATGTTATCTAGGATTCTTCTCCAACTCATTTAAATGAATTGGGGAAAGATGACCTTATTACTTTTGATGATTCAATTTTTGATTCTCCCTTGGATAATACTTCCTTTTATATTTCTACCACTCTTTTTTAATCTTCTAACAATAATGATAATTTATTTTATACTAACACTTCTTCTACCAATTCTCAAAATAAACTTAAACCAGCTACTATATCATCAAAACATAATTTAAAACCTTGTTCTAAACCTTCTTATTTTTATCAACATAAATTCCAATGTACTTCATCTCCTCCTTCTAAGTACCTCCTTAATCATTATGCACCTATATCTAAAAACCTTCTTATGGGTTATGATGAGTGGGATCCCATCATAGAACTCACTAATCTCCCATCCTATATTCTATTCCTTGAGATTATGAGGACTTTTCCACATCATAAAAACCATATTATGAAATTATTATTTGAAATGAATGTCCCTTGTCATGCCCTAATAGGATGGTAGGTATCTTTGTTTGGATCCAAGGATAGTATATTACAAAATTGTGAAGACATGTCTATCAACATTGATGAAACTATAGACACTTCTCTTTCCTTAAAATTTCCCATAGCTTTTATGATTCTTGATGAGATTCTACTTCATGTAGATGATCCTTCCTTATTCATCAGTGTTCAAATAGGTGACATCCAATTTAAGAATGCATTGATTAACAAGGGTTTTGACACCTACATTACCTCTCTGAACTTCATTAAAACCCTTGGATATTTAGAATACAATCTCAAGTCTACACATATCACCTACCAAGGCTATGATAGAATGAAAATGCTTCCTCTAAGTTATGTGTGGCTTCCCATTATTATCCCACTTATCACCATTCGTATGAAGGTGATGATCTTTAAATTTCCCCTTTCTTATAACATCTTGCTTGGTAGGTCATGGACTCATTGTATGATAGTTATTGTTTCTTCCACCTTCCAATGCATTAAATTATCACATAATGGAGCCATTTATAAGATTCAGGGTGACACTAACCCTTATAATTTTGAACAATTCTAAGACCATGGTGTCTTCAATATTCTTACACTTGAACCTTTTCCTAGTATTTCATTCTATGAGTCTCAATGTCTTAATTTTCTTCTTAATTCAACCTAAGGTTACAATGGGTATCCCAAAGTCATTGGGAACAGTCCTCCTGACCTCTTTGATTTTTATGATGATGAGCCCAATGAGATTAACCTAAATATTAACACTTCTGATCTCTCACCTCATCTCATCTCATAGCTTCTTGCTTCTTACTTCCTTATAGCCTCATTCTTGTAAGCCTCCTTACAATGATATTACCATAGTCTTGACCAAGACTCAATATTCTATTCACCACACTTATTTATATGACAAGGTCATCCTTACTTATCTCATTAATATTTATACCCTAGATTATGATGATGGTTATTCCCTAGATTATGCATTCTTAGGTGATCTTATATAGGCCCATGATGTCAAGATTGTTCATTATCGTTCTTCTTTACTTGAGTATTTTCATGTATCTTCCTATTTTTCTTCATTTATAGTTCCTAATTTTAGTATATTTCCTCTTTATCATAGGGTATATATGGAACCAACACCTCTAGTTTTTTAGGAACCTCATAAGAGTATGCTCATGGATCGTGTTATGACCAAGCTTTACTATTTTTCTAGATTCACTGATCACCGTAGTTAGTTTACTCCTAAACTTAGTGTACCCTTTATTAGACCTTCTGTAAATCCCACTCCTCCCTTAGTAGAGCCCTTATCAAAGCCCATTCTCATTCCCTCTATAACTAATCTCATTATTTCTCCTACTATAGTTGAGCCTATTCCAATTCCTATTGTCACTGAGCCTACCCTTGCTTCTCATCCCATTGTTCCTTTCGTTAAGCCTAGTCCAATTCTTCCTCCATCACCACCCTCCCTTGGTGATGGTCTAATTCCCTTACCTAAGATGGTTTTTTTACCCACCAAATGGGTTGATGAGTGTTTTTTGAATTCTTCCACTCTTGTTATACCTCCTTCTATGAGTGCTTCTCCTAAGATGATTCACAAGCATTTTTGTTGCTTTCATGGGATAGATAACCATTATTCTACCCATTATTTTAAGTTGTAATAATATATTGATAATTTGTAACTTTTTTTTCCTACCTTAGATAAAACAACACCTGCCCTAAAGGTTCTACCTAAATATATACCTAAGTATGGTGAGGTGTATTGTTTGTGGCACCAATGTGGAACCCATCACACCGATCATTGATGTATCCTTCAACAACACCTTAAGGATCACCTTGTAGATATTCTCAAACCTTCTTGTATTCCTCCCATAGTTCATTCCTATAAGAAGGATCCTCCTTCTTCTCCCATGGCTCCACCTCCAATGGTTCCATCCCCTCTTGTGGTCCCTTTATCAAATTTTGTGCCTCCACCTATGATTCCTTCACTTGTGGACCTTCCTCACTTATGAACCTTCCTTCACCTATGGACCTTCCCTCACCTATGGATCTTTCTCCACCCATGATTCCCTCACCTATGGATCTTTCTCCACTCATGATTCCTACATCTCTATTAGAGCCTACTCCCATGCATTTTCCTAAGCATCCCTTTCCTGATTTTCTTCAGCATGATCTTTTGAGCATTCCTAATTTTTTATTTTAGGATATTAGAAGAGAATTTTTTTCCCATTTTTCATTTAAAATTGATGAGACATTAGTAGCAATTCCTATCTAGCTTCATATATATTTATCTGATGTCTTGGATAATGTGTGTGGATAGATTTATTAGTACTTATGAGAACATGCATGCTGCCTTCGCATTTACATCTTGATTGGATGTGTGCTCCAATTTTATTTTTTATCTATCTGTTATATCATTTAACATTGTGTCAAACTCATATTTTTATTATATGGTGATTCTTTAATTTTTGTACTATATCTTTCTTATATTATCATTTTTATTTTCATATGATTGTCTTTATTTATCATTGTCTTCTCTTTATTTCTTGAGTTTTTCTCAAAACTCTCGTCTTGTGTCTTCATGATTATTTTCTCTCTTATCTCTATTTTTCATAGATAATTATCATTGTGACTTGTTTATATAAACCATGTTCCCTTTGGTCCTTGTCTCCTTTTACCATGTGATCAATTAGCAAATAATGTATCTCATTATAATTTCCTTATACTGGTTCACTTTGGATATCTTTTTTCCCTTCTTCCTTTTTTTCAAACTAAGCATATACACAGTTGAGACTTGAGATCACATGTTCATTCATTGTTAAGCCTTAGTGCTCTAGTCAATCTTTGCCTTTGGTTACTTAGATTTTTTTAGCCTTAGCCTAAAGCTCATTCATGTGTATCACTACATCTCTCATGATTGGTCATTCCAAATCCTTATGGAGGAGGAATCTTAAAAATCCATAAAATTTTAAAAGCCAAATCATTTAAATAAAATACAATGATATAAAAGGCAAAAATATTCTTAAAAGTTAAATCACACTAAAAGACATGATTTGAAGCACATCTTCTTCTTCTATTCAAAGATCAAAATCCATATTCAACCTCATGGTAGATCTAAGATCCTTTGGGGTATGATAGGCTAGTAGATTAGAAGAAGAGAATAAAAAAATCTTTTAGTTCTACCTACTTTCTCACGTAAGTACCCAATATTCGTAGTAGACCGACGGATCTATAAGGGGTCTTGAAGAATGGGGAACACATCATGGGAAGGTAGGTTCATTCTAATTTTCCTTGTACCAATCTACCTTCATGAGTTGATCTTAGTAGCATGTTTATCTACCTATAAATCTTTGTGTATATAGTGAACATGTCTCCTTTGTACATTGATGGTCACTACTCACTTAGTTTATTTTCATGTCCTTGGTATGCCTCTTGTCTCCTAAGGTCTTCTCATAAGAAACCTAAGTCTTGATTTTTACACTCCCTTTTTCATTCCCTATATCCCTCATATTTCCTCTTGAGAAATATTGTTTTGTCCACTTATCACTCCCCTTGGGATTTCATTTGTGAGTTACTTTGTAAGATTGTGGATAAGACCTGACATTCCTCACAAATTACCACCTTTTTTCTTCCTAATGCCCACATCATTTGTTACCTAATTTTTCCTATTTATTCTACCCCAGTGGTGTTCTCTTTTTGAGTTGTAGTGTAAGACTGTAGACAAGACCCGACATTCCTCAAAAAAATTTCCAATAATACAAGTCAAACAAAATTACATGTGTCAAATATGAGATAAGATGTGATTGATTATGAAGTTACACGTCATTGACATGCTTCCCAACTTGATTTAGTGTGTTTTATGCTTAATTCATTTCTCTTTTTTTCTTATTTTTTTATTTTTTGAGTGCATATAAGGATACATCCATTTCTTGAATTTTTCATACTTCCCAGCTTGAATTAGTGTGATAAATTTAAGACCGATATTTTGTCAATTTTATTTTTCTCTTATACTTTTCAATGTGATATAGTATGATTGATTGACTTAATTTGATTTGTTTTTATACCATTTGTGCCCCTTTTACATACCTTCTAGTTTATTAAATTGTTTTCATACTTTCTAATGCAATTTAGCATGATTTTACTTATTTTAATTTGGTACAAAAATATTTCACTTTGGTTTAAAAACAAATTTCCTTTTTACCATCTTGTTTTACCATCCCTTAGTTCTTTATATTTAGTCATTTTATTTTTATTACACATTTCCCAAATTGAAATAAAGTGTAGTACATTTTTGATTGATTATATTTTTCCAAGTCTTTTTGCCTATTTCTTTTTAACCATGAATGTGCCCTACATAATTCTAGAAAAAAAACCACATTTCATATATTTCTTGTAGCATATACAACAACAACTAAATACATGTGCTAGAAATAAATATATTAAAAGCATCCACAACCATAATGATGAAAACATACACAATCAACAACAATATGCCAAAATGATATATATATATATATATATCATGAATTTTGATACAACAAATACAACCATATATATAATGCCCCAACTCTATAGTTGGGCTCCATTCTATCTATCTCATGGCCTAGCCACACTGCTTGTTGAGGCCTTGGTCTGACTCCTTCGAATAGTACACTATAAAGAAGTCATTAAAGATCTTGGTCCCTCTACATGTCCCTATAGGCATGTTATTTACACCTATGTTTGTGCCAAATTAGTTTGGGTTATTGTATGTGTCTGCATCAACTAGGTTTGCATCATAGTATATACTTATGTCATCTATGTCATTTTATCTAGATGTACAACTCTCTCCTCTGTTAGGGACTACCATGCTCATATCTCACATTCACCCATTTATACTTGTGGTTATATCCTCTCTCTATGCTCATATTCACCTCAATACCTCCCCTACTAATCTAAACCAGCTCACTTGAGTTAGGAAAAATGGTACACTGGGGTCCTCTAATGCAGTAGGTTCATACAGTTGTAAAGTCTCATTTAGGATGTCATGGAGTGATCCCCTCATAAGGGACCCCCATCTTTCCTCCTCATCCTTAGCTGTACTTGCAAAATCACACCCAGATAAATATTACATCACTATCATATCTCACAATATCTATCTATCTCTAGTCTCTATTTCAAAATAAAAACTTAAGAAATAATTTAATCATTTTTATTACCTATCTTTTCTCGGCCACTATGGTCTCACCATTTGCATGACTACTTAGTGTAGTCTCTCCATCCATGTGGCCTCCTAGTATCTCCTCTGTAGGTCACCTCCTCAGCTCAAATCCATATGTAATCTAATTTTGTTTCATTTTGACATCTTAAAATGCTAAAAATTATTTTTTTCTACAAATACACGTAATTCAACAAAATACTCAAAAATTGAATTAAGATTCATAGTTGCATACCTGTAGTGCACCTACTACCACTCCTAGAACCCCTCCTCATCTAGCCTGTTGTCTCCTCACCATCCTAGCTCATTTGGTCTCCAGAGCTCTTTTTTCTCTCTTTCACAAGTCGAAATAACCAAATGATTTCTATTTTATCCTATTTAAAAACACTTTTCAAAATTCAAATTCTTCAATTATTATCCCATAGATTCCTTCTTTTGCTTATATCTTTGTTTTAACTCATCCATTTTCAAAACCATAAAATGTGTTGGATTCATGATGATGTAGAAAATATTTTACACTATTATGTGCCTACTTTCCAAAAATTTTGATTTTTGGCTATTTTTTACACTAACTTCTATAGGTTCACCTATTTTTCTTCACATTGGATGCCTTAACTTTCTCTTATAGTCTACTTCTTTATCTATAGCACTAAATTAAGTAAAGGTATGTGTTTTTCAATTCTATCCTTTCATTTATCTTATTTATTTCTTACTACACTTTACCTAACATTAGCATTATGTGTTATCATGTTATATCTAAAGGTACCATCCTGTGTTGCACTTACATGACTTGTGATGAGCTTTGAGTGGGGCATATGTATACACAATATTTTTAACTTTTATCGATTACTGACACTTTGTATCTTACAAGAACCCATCGAGTCTCAATATCTTTGAGTGCATGCTTTAAGGGGTGCACTAGGAAAAAGGTGGGCAGACCATTGGTGCTTTGTAAGATTATTTTCCTTTTTTCCACCTGCCATATACACACTTGTATCCTAAAACCATTTACCCTAGGCTTATTCTTCTCAGTTGTAACCATTATAGTCATTTTCCATGCTTTATCCTCCTTATTCTTGCCTTGACCTCCTTTCAACCAGTTGAACTATATTAGGTCGAATGGGTCAACCCTATATAGTTTTTAGCTTCTGACTATTGTATAGGGTCAATTGGGTTGACCCTATATTATTTAAGGTGTTTTTAATTAGGATTTTTGTCATCCCTTTCATCAACCTAACTTAAGACCTAGTGAATTATCTCCTAAAAACATACAGGGTCGACTGGGTCAACCTTGTATAACTAACATATTTAGAAGGATTTAGGTCAAGATCCACCTATATTTACAAGTTAATTTCCAACTATTTCTAAGAATAAAATTAAATAATAATAAGTGTGAATGAACATCTACTTATTGACCATTATACTTGAGGAATAAATATTATGGTTTCATACTTTATTTGGAGATACGGATCTTGTCTTTTGGAGAAGTCTTTTGGATGCATAGATAGGTTGTGTAGCTTAGAGACAATTTGTCTTTGTTATCCTTACATACCACAACAATCTATTAAGAATCACCTTGGCCAAGGGTGAGATTGAGGCTCGATGGGTTCATCTTCAAAGTAAGTATTCGTAACTTTATTTCTCTTTTGTAAGAGTAAATAGATAATGCAATTGTGCTTCTTTCTTCCA
Source organism: Torreya grandis (assembly GCA_037957365.1). Classification (NCBI taxonomy): domain Eukaryota; kingdom Viridiplantae; phylum Streptophyta; class Pinopsida; order Cupressales; family Taxaceae; genus Torreya; species Torreya grandis. Next base: position 762,348 of record JARHVA010004175.1, read on the forward strand.
TGCATTAGGATTTAGTATACATTGATGTGAGTATATGTCTTCTATGCATGTTTATTTTAGTTTGTTTTATTTCTAACCCCCATTTTTTGTCACAAGTTTTGGCATGCATTAGATTAGATTTGTTTTCTTGTTAATTAGAATAGAGTGAACATTAAACTTAGGACTCTTTTAGCGTTGTTGCATGATTATGTTAGACTATATGCTTTGAAACCCTTCTTAACATGGTGTATTATGATAAGAAATCTCCTAATAAGGTATAGTGGATCCCCATATTGTTCATTCCCTTGCATAACAAATTTATTTCCAATCAGAAGTGTAGGTATGCTCTATCTTCTTCGAGTTAGGATTGAATTATAGACATGATGAATTTTTGATTGTATACACCTCCATCCTACTCATACCATTTCTATAAATCCATGTGTAAAATCATTATTCCAAAAGTAGAGGATATTAAACCTACTATTAGAGCCTTTGATACTCAAGGAAGTGTAGAAATTATTGTCTGCAATGATCATTTATCATGTTAGGCTCTCCATGTGGGTGGCTAATCAAGTTTCAATTCAAAATAAGAATGGAGAGATATGGTTTTGTATATAATTTCATAATCTAAACAAATATTTATATAAATATAACTACCCTCTACCTTCACTAGATGAATTCTTACAGATAGTGAACAACTCTCAAATGATGTCATTTTTTGATAGATATTCAGGCTACAATTAGGTAATGGTCAATTATGAGGATAGGATAAAGACAACATTTACAACTAAGTGGGGTACATTCAGATATAAAAAGATGTCATTCAACCTAATTAGTGTGGGCGCCACCTTCTATTGTGTTGATGTGGGTTTTATTCATACCACACATAATAGTTTTTTACCCTCTCATTTTAAGATCGGTGATTAATCACTCCAAGATAGGAGTTACAGGTATGCATTTTTAGATTAACCAAGTGATGGAATAGCAACATGTGACCTACATTACATCAAGGAAAATTCATTTAAGTGATCTATTTAACATCCAAGAATATATATTTATAGTGATGTTATGTTAAAATAATAAGAAGATCCCATAAAAAAATGGCCAAAAAGAGGGAAGAGTAGGGAAGAGAAGGCGGCCTATGGAACAAACAAGATGAAATGTTTCTAAGGTATCACTTGAACTAAAATTTTGGACAAGTAATCAGAAACCAATTTTTTTTTTAAATTTGTAAGTACACCAACAATCAAGCATAATTAAGATTCCAAATAAATAGAAATACAATAAACTAAAGCATATATAATCAAAGTTGCATTTGTAAGATTGTATTTGCACATCTACAAGGGGGATTATGATTAATACACATAAGGCATTAAAATTATAAATAACACAATATGAATAGTTTTATTGAAAATACAACTCATGCATAACCAAAGATAAATATACCATAATGGCAGAACTTCTTATAAAATCCACAGGTTTGGAAAAGAATATGATTTTTGCATTGATACCAACTAAAAAATAATCCATATAATTTAATATTAATCTTAATATCCAAAAGTATCCTCCCTTTGGGATTGAGAGGATACAAGTATATATAAGTTTAGGATGCATATGTCTCATATTAATTGAAGTCTAAAATTACATGTCCAAAAATAGAACTATGTGTCAATTATCATGCAAAGAATGCATGTATAATGGTGTTTGCCCAAAAATAAAATTCCTTGACTAAAATACTATATATATATGCCAAAATTAGGAACTAACAATTCTAATTTAGTTGAATCATGCAAATACATATATATTTAAAGGGCTACTAATGTGGCATCATTGGAAGAATAAAATGATGGGATAATAGATGTAGAAACTGAAGTGGATGAAACTATTATAGTAACTTTATCTATAACTAGAACAAACATGGTTATTGTAGATACACTAGAAGTTGTCAATAATGTGGTCATAGCAATGAGTATTAGAAGTGGCACATATGTTGGCCATAATAATTGAATGTATTAATTCACCAATTCATATGAATTAATGGAAACAATGTCTTTCACTTAATTCCATGTTTATTTTTTCCATCTAAATTGCATAACACCATTTTTATGGATTTTATTGCCATGTGGCTTCTTTTACCTACTTTCAGGTGCCTAGTCAACATAATGTGATAGATATATCTTTTCCATTCTTTTAGACTTGGAACTTATGTCTTTGTTATCTACTTATGTGGCTAAGGGACATGCATTTAAGTATTTCTACTCCCCTTGTAACTGAGCTATGGCCTATTTTACTTTATTCTTTTAGCCGTGATTTAGTAGGATGATGACACATAGATGACTCTTGATGATATACTTTCCATAGATAATTCATACAAGGCTTTTTTTTGATGTCACCTTTGAGTGAGTGATATGATGACATGTTGATGGATCTCAATGCTTTACTTGCCTTAGATAATTTATACGAGGAACTATGATGATGTTACCTCCAAGTAAGTGGGTTGATGACACATGGATGGTTCTCACTACTCCACTTTCTCAAGATAATTTGTATGATGAAATATACAAAAATCACCTCTAGGTGATAAAGATGATGACACATGGATGGATCTTAATACTCCAGTTTCTTAGGATAATTTTTATGATTAACTATGATTATGTCACCTCTAGGTGAATGGATGGTGATACATGGATGGTTCTCATTGATCTGCTTACCTATGATAATTTTTAAAAGGATATCTACTAAAGTTACCTCCAAGTGAGTGGGATGGTGATATATGGATGGATATTGATGCTACACATTCCTAGGATAATCCATATGAGGAACTATGATGACATCACCTCTAGGTGAGAGGGATGATGACATGTGGATTACTCTCATTGATTCACTTGCCTAGGATAATCCATATGAGGAACTCTATTGATGTCACCTCTAGGTGATTAAAATGATGACACATGGATGGATCTCACTAATATGCTTTCCCTAGATAATTTGTATGAGGAACTATACTAACATCACATTTGATTGATCAGGATGATGACAGGTAGATGACTCTCACTTCTCCACTTTATCAAGATAATTTGTACAAGGAAATCTACTAATGTCACATCTTAATGAGTAGGAAGATGACACATGGATGGATCTCACTACTCTATTTGCCCAAGATAATTTTTAAAAGGAACTATGTTGACAGTACGTATAGTGAGAGTGATGGTGACACTTGAAAAGATCACAGTGATTTGCTTACTAGGGTGACTTATGTTCTTCACTTGGGCTCCAGGTTAGTGGAATGATGTCATGTGGAAAAATTATTTGATCTCTAGTATGTGTTCTAGGGAACATTTAGGCACAAAATAACCTATTCAAAATGCAACATAGGAAAATAATCAACTATAAACATAACATGTAAGCTTGATTATCCATTAAATCATAAATTAAACCTACACATATACATAAGTTAAAGGAAAATCAAAGTCAAAAATTAAATCGTATAATATAGCTTATGCATAGCTTTGACTCTCCTATAACCTTGAAACATGCAGCAAAATTTTACATGAACTTAAGTTTATGTTTTTCAAATTCCATGTCATAGACTTATGGTTTATAAGAGCTCTAATTACAATATTCAATTAATAGTGGGTTCCTATTTGGATTTTAAAATGGGGTGTGTGTGTTAGGGCACAACACAATGGGCCATGGATATTGTATTCAAGGACCTCATTGGTAGATGTATAGTCATATAGATGGATGATCTAAATATGTTTTCCAAAAATAAAGAAAACCACATGAAAGACTTGAGAGTAGTACTGTAGAGGTGTAGAGACCACAAAATATTCTTGAACCCAAACAAATGCATATTTGGGGTTATATAGGATAAATTATTAGGTCACATCATCTATGAATGAGTTATTTCAATAGACCAAAAAATAGTGGAGGCAATTCTAAAAATCTCATTGCCTAGTAATAAAAAAACTAAATTCATTCTTTGACCAAATCAACTACGTAAGGAAGTTCATTTCAAGCTTTACAAAGATATTCTAATTGTTATACAACATACTATAGAAGGATTTCAAGATCTAACGAATGATTGAATCAAAAGTAACTTTTTTTCAAATCAAGATGTCAATTTTAAACACATCAGTGCTTATTTATCTCAACTACACATAGTCATTCTACATTTATTCATTCGCTTAAAAACATTTAAGTGTTACTATCCTGACATAGAAGAAATAAATCAAAGATGAGAGACCTATCTAAATCATGAGTTATCCACTCAAAAGTTCCAAACTCAAGTTTACAACCATTGACAAATAATATTTTTCACTAAGTAAAGCTTTCAAGAATTTTAGGCATTACATCCTCTATACTAAAGTGTTTGTCATTGTTCCTGACCCAGCCTAAACACTATGTTGTTTCAAAATGAGCTAGTTTAATGATGAGGGAAGTGGATGAACATTATGTAATATTTTAATCTCTAGCTACAACCAATGAGGTTTGTTAAAGGTTAAGGATTCAGTAAATCAATCACTAAAGTCGACCCAAATATCACCTTCCAGTAGTATGTAGTACAAAGTATCATAGATGATGAGTGGTATCAATATGTGGTCTATTAGTTGTTGAATAATGAGTTCCCAAACCACCTGAACTCTACTTGGAGAAGAACATTACGCATAAAAAATAACATTTTTGTGATCAAATCAAGTGTGTTATATAAAAAACCATGAAGGCATTTACTTGAGATGCCTAAACAAATTAGAAGTGACTGAAGTACTCATAATTACATGAGAAATATCAAACCATAAATGGTTCAGGTAATGCTATAATCCATCAGATACTTAGATCAGGTTACTACTAACCACATGTATTTAAATATTCACTTACTCAAGTAATAATTTGTCATACTTTCCAAGTTGTTGCACATTGAGAATGCACCCCAATGATGTCGTTGAAACCATTCAAAAATATTTATCCATTTTCAAAATGGGGATTGGACTTTATAGGTGCCATCAATCCCAATTCTTCATTTGGATATAATTTCATCCTTATAGCTATCAACTATTGTACACATTGGGCTAAAGCTAAAGCATTCAAGAACTACATGATTAAAGTGGTGATCAATTTCCTTAAATACCACATTATCACCAAGTTTGGTATGTCATTCATTATAGTATGTGATAACGGCCCTACCTACTCCTAATTGTAATTTATTTAATGGGACTACGATAATTGGGTAATCCTTAAATTTTCATCCAATTATTATTTACAAGGTAATGGGATTTCTAAATCGATAAATAATAGTATGCTTTATTCATTTAAAAAAATCTTGGAGAGGAATCCTAGGAACTTACATAATGTCTTAAAGTTCAAATTATAATCTGATAGGACCATAATTAAGTTTGCTCCAGGTACTTCCCCATACCATTTGGTATATGTCTAGGATCCCATATTTTATATCAATTTGAGGATCCCTACCTTATAGTTCATTAAGGATTACCTAGGAACAAGTAATAAAATAGAGGCTCACATTATAAACTTGGTGAAATTGGAAGATAAATGTAATACAACCTTGTTGCACTTTAGTAAACATCAAGGGGTTATCAAACATTGGTTTGATTAAAGATCCAAAATCAAAGCCTTTCAAATCTCTAATTTAGTCCTTATTTGGGACAAGGTTTAAAAAAAAAGGGGTCAACATGGAAAATTTGATACCCTTTGGCTAGAACCCTTCCAAAACTCTAAAATTAGGGATGGGAATGATTTTAGTCTAAGGTGTCTAACTAGTTACGATGTTATATTGTCTATCAATGGATAATTCCTCAAACACTACTTCTAAGCTTGAATCGATTTGGAAAAGTCTTGTCAATAATTTCCTTTTACTACCCTACTTTCCATTGTTGGTTTGCTTTTCTATTTTATTATTTTTTTGCTTTTTTGGTTGGATTTATCCCAACTCTTTTGTCTAATGGTTCTAAATTTTTCAATGAAACGTGATGAAGTGAAAGGATTGTAATTAGGTAGCATAAATGACATTTTGTGTGAAGGTGATTCTTGAGTTGTTTTTTCATTTTATAGAGTTTTGAGTTAGTGTTACGCCCTTAACCTTTGACATGTCTTAGGCTATGTGTAGCCGACTTGTGGCTTACATACCTTTTTTATATTTTTGGTACATTTCTCTATGTTCTTAGTTAGGTCAACCTATGGATTAACAATGGCTAAATATACTATATATAGGAGGTAGTGGTTAGTCTTTGATCATCATGTTAAGTATTCTGCTCTTTGTGTATTATTATGGAGGTTTCCCCCTTGAAGTGGATTTGTTATATTATCTAGTATTCTACTCTGTTGTCAATTATTACTATGTGATCTCTCATAATTGCTTATTATGTACAATATAAAATAATTTTATGTGAACATCTAAGTAATTTCATTACAAGTGGTATCAAAGCTTTGATTTGGGCAAGTTTCTTGTGGCATTGTTTTTTTTAGATATGATGAGGCACAAATTCTTTGAGGGGAAGGAGCAAAAAAAATAACTTACAACCTGGGAAGAATTAATTTCTTCTGTTAGCATAGTATTGTTCAAAATGCTTTTTTTTTAGTCTAGAAAAAAAAATTGCCTTGCACAATTGCAGTCATTGGATTCATTTCAATGAGTCAATCATAAAGGTATATTTTTCTAGTACACTTTTTTGTGCCAAAATTTTTTACCCTAGTGCATAAAGACAGTCATTAGATTTGTCTTGGTGAGGTGATCATAATGGTACCATCCCATATTACACTTTTTTAGGGAAAAAACCCTCCTAGGTTTTGTATATGGCCGGTCCTTGTACATGGGGATGCAAGGGGGAAAGAAACTCCTAAGACTCATGTTGGTGACATGGAATCTAGAACTTCAAATCTATTGATTTCTCAACTTTAGGTTGACATAAAAGGCTTGGTGTGGCATGATGACTTTGTCACCATTCAAATTGATGTTTCAAGGATGCATAGAGATATTAATGGGGTTTACAATCAATTAAATCATATCACTATTTCATTAGTTGCTCTTTCATCTCAATTACAGTCAAATAACCCTCCACTTCAACAATCAAATCCTCCTCTCAACACTAACAACTCTAATTTTGATGTGAAATCGATGTTGCCCAAAGTGGACATGCATAAGTTTAATGGTAAGGATCCTCTCACTTTGATTAGCCAACTTGAGAATTTATTTCGTCTACATCAAACTCTTAGTTCTCAGAAAGTGATCGTAGCATCTCTATATTTGGAACCTAAGTAGTTCATTTGGTATTGTTGGTTATATGCTCAAAATAAAAAAAATGGTGATCCTATTACATGGTCTATTTTTATTGATGAGTTATTGGCTCATTATCAGAATAATGTCTCTAAAAACTACTTCAGTGAGTTAGCCAAACTATGACAAAGTAATTATGAAGGATTATATTCATTAGTTTAAAAATCTATCCTTACGAGTGGAAGACATCACTGAGGAAAATTTTACTGATTTATTTTTGAGTAATCTCAAAGATAGCATCTAATTGGAGGTTTAAATATTTAATCTAGCATCTATATCAGACTTTATCCCATGGGCACACATGGTAGAGGAAAAAGAGATGGTCAAATAGAAAACCTGCACTACTGGTCATGATCGCACCTTTCCATTACCATCATATCCTCAACCCACTAGACTAATACCTAGACAAATTAAGGAGAATTGAGCCAAAGAGTTGTGTTATTGTTGTGATATAAAATAGAGCAAAGACTATCATTGTGTTGAATAGAAGTTATTTTACATCGAAGGTGCCAATGAGGATGATGATGATGATGAGGAGGAGGCACTTGGAAAGGCTAAAGAAGGTCCTGAAGAGGAATCTGAAGACTCTCAACCTACTATTTCCTATCATGCCCTTTCAAGTATTAGTACTCCCCAAACTCTTAAGGTGATGGGTTTCCTACAAAAATAGAAGGTCACTATTCTGATTGATTCTAGGAGCACACACAACTTCATCAACAATAAGTTAGTTGCTCACTTGGAATTATTTCAATTATCTAGCTCTAGAATTGTAGGTCATGATTATAGATGGAAGTATTATCATCTGGTCAAGAAAATTCCATAGTATTAATATGTATATATGAGACTACTTGTTGGATTCTCCTATGTTTGTTATTTCTATGGGGGGAGCTGACATTGTTCTAGGAGTATAGTGGCTCACCACTTTGGGCACTATTGAGATGAATTTTGAGGAATTATTCATGAATTTTTATTCTGAGGGAAGGACATTTAAGCTAAGGGGATTAAGGGTTAAATCTCCACAACTTGTTGGCTCCCATCAAATGACAAAGATTCTTTGAAAGGGTGTTGAAGGATTTGTAGCTCACTTGTTTTTCATGAAAGTTCATCCAACTCAACCATCTACACCTCCTAATCTATAACAAGTGATTGATGCCCATTCAATTATTTTTAGTGACACGCCAAAAGGACTTCCACCTAACCACACACATGATCATGATATCAAACTTATTCTTGGTAGTAGACCACCCAACATCAGGCCATACAGGTATCCCTATGCATAGAAAAATGAAATTAAAAATATGATACAAGAAATGTTAGATGTAAGAATCATTCACCATATCCAAAGCAAATATTCTTCACCATTTGTCATGGTGTGAAAGAAAGATGACACTTAGAGGATGTGCCTTGACTATAGGGAACTCAACAAGTACACTATAAAAGATAAGTTTCATATTCCTATCATTGATGATTTGCTAGATGAATTAAATGGTGCTCTTTATTTTACCAAGTTAGATCTATATTTTAGGTATCATCAAATCCAGATCCATGATGAAGACATACCCAAAACTACTTTCAGGACTCATGAGGGCCATTATGAGTTTTTGGTTATGCCTTTTGGGCTAACAAATGCACCATCTACCCTTAAGAGTTTGATGAATACTATTTGTAGGCCATTTTTGAGGAAATTTCTTCTAGTATTTTTTGATGATATCCTCATTTATAGTAAAAATTTGGAAGACCATTTGCACCATGTGAAATAGGTACTCTCAATTTTGGAACAACATTAGTTGTATGCCAAACCTTCCAAATGTACTTTTGGAGCTTATGAGTTTGAGTATTTAGGTCATCTAGTTTCACATACAGGAGTAAAAGTGGATCCTAAAAAAATCCCAGCAATGGTGGACTGGCTGATTCCTAAGACACTTAAGCAACTAAGGAGATTTTTGGGGCTAACTGGTTATTTATCGTAGGTTTGTCAAAAATTATGGTAGCATTGTAGCCTCACTCATATCTTTGTTGAATAAAGACTCATTTCAGTGGACTGATATAGCTACCAGGGCATTTGAATAATTGAAATTGGTGACGTGCACCACTCTAGTGTTGGATACTCGTAATTTTTCCAAGACTTTTATGGTTGAATGTGATGCATCTAAGTATGGTATGGGTGATGTACTCATGCAAGAATGCATACCACTTGTATTTGAAAGTCATCAACTGAAGGGTAAAAATCAACACAAGCCCATTTATGAAAAGGAAATAATGGCCATTTTGCATGTGGTCAAACAATGGAGGACTTATTTGATGGGTCGTCACTTTCAGGTAAAGACCAATCATGATAGTATCAAATATTTTTTGGAACAAAAGTTTTCATCTAAAGAACAATAAAATTGGGTAACTAAGATATTAGGCTATGATTTTGAAATAGTTTACAAGAAAGGCAAGGACAATGTAGTGGTAGATGCACTATCTAGGAAGAATGAATTAGTTGAGGCCTTGTTAAATGCTATGACCATTCTACAATTAGATTAGCTAGAGGAAGCATGATCAGAATGGAACAAGGATAGTGTTACCCATGATTTGATTTAGAATCTTCAGCAATTTTGGGTGGATTTGAAAAATTCACATGGAAGGGTGATGCATTATGGTATAAAGATAGATTATACCTATATAATAATTCTCTTCTTAAACAAAAAATCGTTTAGAAAATTTATGTAACTCCAATTGGGGGTCATTCAAGATTTTTGAAAACCTATCATAGAATCAAGCAAGATTTTTTTGGGGAAGGACTCAAGGGCGATGTCTAGAAATATGTGGCTAAATGTATGATATATCAACAAAATAAAAGAGAAACCATCAAAACCCTAGGTCTTTTTCAGCCTTTATCAATCTTCAGCCAATGTTGGGAAGAGGTGTCTATGGATTTCATTATAAGATTATCGAGATTTGATGGTCAAAATGTTATCATGGCTTTGGTAGATCATCTCAATAAGTATGCTCATTTTTATTATTTATCATATCCTTTTGTTGCTAGTACAGTAGCTTCTATTTTTTTAATACAGTTCAAAAACTGCATGGTGCCCCTAAGATCATTGTCAGTGATCGAGATCCCATCTTCACTAGTAATTTTTTGACTAAGTTATTTGCATGTTTGGGCACCTAGTTGGCTCATAGTTCATCACATCATCCTCAATCTAATGGACAAACTAAGGTAGTCAATAAATGTTTGGAAGGATATCTCTATTGTTTTTTTTTTATAAACAAGATAAATGGGTTCATTGGTTACCACTTGTTGAATGGTGGTATAATAGTTTTATTCATAGTTTTTCCAAAATGTCTCCTTTTTTGGGACTATATGCATACCACCCACCATTTATCACTTCAACGTTGAAGATCCATCTTAAGGTTCATGTAGTTGAATAACATATTCACCATCAATAAGAGGTCCTTGCTAGTTTGTGTGAAAATTTAGCCATGGCCCAAAATCACATGAAATAGTAGGCAGATCAACACAGGAATGAGAGGCACCTTGACATTGGTGATTGGGTTTTTGTTTACTTACAACCATATAATCAAATGTCTTTGAAGCAATAAAAAAAGGATAATAAGTTGTCTCCTAAGTATTATGGGCCTTATCAGAGCTTGCAAAAAATTGGTAGTGTGGCCTACAAATTAGAGTTTCCTTCATCCACTCACATACATCTAGTATTTCATGTATCATTCCTGAATAAAGTCATTAGACACAAAGTGGATACCCAAACTAAGCTACAAGAATTGGATGAGGAAGGAAGAGTTGTTCTTGGCCTTGAGGTGATCCTTCAAATATGCACTAAGCAATTGAGGTCTCAAGTGATTAAGAAGTACCTGATTAAATGGAAGAATTTTCCCTGTGAAGATGCTACTTGGGAGGATGAATCTTTTGTGCAGCAACATCCAAAGTTGACTCAATTTTGACTCAATATTAAAAGTAAGTTTTTTAGGGTTATAGACACCTGGATAGTAACAGAGTAATGTCCAGGCAAACATCTACAAGGTAGTACTCACTAACCTGATGGTTGGAACCTAGCAATTAATCCATAAAAATTTTGTGAAGTGGTAAATCCATTCATTTTCACACATTGAGCCAATGGAGATATTGATTTGGTCACTTCATTGCTCCCACCTTTTTTCTTCATGAATCTATTCATGTTCCATGCACTGTTCTAGCTATATATTTTGGGTTTTTAGACATGTTTTTATCATTCCAAAATTCTCAAGAGTATTTTCTATCAGAGTCACCATTTTTTTTTGCTTGCACAACATGCCCTAATTTCATTATTAAATCATGGAACCTATTTTTTTTCTAGAGTCCGGTCTTATATCCTTAGGAGTTGTAGGTGGTTTTTGCCTATTAAAATGCCTTCTAGTGATTGAAAGTCTTGGATGTAGAGTCTGAATCTTAATCATGCTTCATTATTTTTATCCAATTTTGAATTATAAATGATCATCATAAACACTTGGTCTAAATTTACATCTAGGATTGCTTTGATATAAATCTTTGAATTTGCATGATTATATTGAATCTTGGTTTATCTTGTACTTATTTCGGAAATGTATTAAATTTCCCCTTTTAGCCATTTTACCATAGATATATGTGATTTATCCAACTATTTCAGAGTTTTTATACTTCTTTTCCTAAGCAATCTGATCCATTCTTCCTTCATTTTGATTTAAAATAACTAAGCATTCATACAATTTTATTTTTTTACTTAGTTGTTCTTCATAAAAATGGACTTGATTGACTTTAGGATTGAGCAAATGTCTATGTATTTACATGGGTTTATTCTTACACTTAGTCACTTTTATATTTTAAACTTATCCATTTTATTTCAAATTTCATATTAAATTCTCAATGTCTACTTTATTATTCTATAGGGTCCCACCACTGATCACTCACTCGCTTCCTTACAAGCCGTCTAGACTTAGTCAATATTTAAATTTATAAGCCCCTAGTGAACAATATCTTTCCATGCATCACAATCTAATTTCATCATGTACTGAGGACCATTCATACATTTCCCTTTCCTCGTAAGTTTTTTTATGTCCAATATCTCAACATGCATCATGATCCAAGTTCCTCTCTCCCCAAGATGGTCTGTATGACTTCAAGTGTTTAGTAAAGCCTTGAGTGAATGAGATATTGAAAAGTGTCATGATCTTATCCCATTAGGACCCCCTGATAGAGAAATACAATTGGATTCTTGGTTAGAATATGGATGAATAATGAACTACCATGTGGCATGACCATTTAAATAGAGGACACACGGATATCCATGTCAACACTCACCAAATTTAAATTTGATGGTTGTCTTGCCCATCAAAACTAAAAAGGGGAATTAGATATTTTTGCATTATCTATATTTTCATTTAAATCTTTTACAGTCTTTTTCCTGGTTCATTTTTATCCTTTTCATTTTTTTGACTTTAGTTGGCTAATTGGTTATATTATTTAATCATTTGAACTTGGTCATTTTATTCTTCAACTAGATCATATTAGCTAGGGCTTGTAGAATGGGAAAAGTTTTAAATGCTAGTTTTAGTATATTTATGCTTCATCATGCCTCAAATGGTTAAGTGTTCATATCAATTTACTTTTAAAACTTAGTCATTTGCATTCAAATTTGTATTTGATCAACTAACAACCATATCTTTCTCATAGAGGCTAATGATCAAATCACCATAAGGAAATTCCTCATAGCTTCTTGACTTAGTCATTTCCTCAAAATTCCTTGGGTGAAATCCCATTTCACATCTCTGGGACTCTTTGTACAGTTCCAAGTAACACAAGATCTTGAGTCCCTAGGATGGTGCCACATGGTATCATCTTGTTTCTTAGTGCTCTCGGGTAAATTATAGTAAGCAAACAAGGGGAGAACAAATGATTCTTTGGGATGAGGCCACATGTTAGGATCTCAAAACTCTAGGGAATTCAAGATACACTGATCATTAAGCCAAAATTAGTGGGCTCTGAGTGAACAATATCTTAACACTTGTTAAGATCTCACAATGCCTAGGCCAAGTAAAAGTGAATAAGGTGTGAAGCATGGGGCCCTCAATCAAGATACAAAGTACTAAAAACCTAACACATAGCATGTTTTTGATAATAAGATCTTGTCATAGGTCCCTCAAATAGTGAGGAACCACCAAATGACATAAGGGCAGCATGATGGAACTTGACTGGTAGATTAGCTAGACAAGTCAACCTAAGAGACTCAGAAACCCAAAATTGACAGTTGTCTCAACTCATCAAACTACCAAGAGCCTAAAAATGAACTGTGTGTCTACTATAAGCTATAACACCTAATTATAGAGGCACCTTAATATCAAAATTTATTATAAAAGATAGAATTTAAGAAAATTTGGGTGGAAACATTAAACCAAGACTTGTCATGCATGTTGGGATTAAGCGACAAGGAGCATAAAAGATAAAACATTACCTTAATTAGGCATAGTCATCATAGTGCAAAGGGTGGTTGGCTAGGTGTCCCAATAAATTTCACTAACTTCTAACCTCCCAGATGTTAATTTAAATTTGATTAAGTATGGATATTTATACATAAAGGTATGATTGACTAGTTAACTAGAGAATTTTAAGGACCCTTGGCCACCCAAAACTAATTCAAATTAAATTATGCATGACTTCTGATATTAATGACCTCAAGATCAAAAAATATATTATTTGATTTTTTTTCTCAAGTGGATTGGACCCCATTGAATTATTACAACCACCAGTCATTGGGGTGACTAATGACATCTTGAGCTTGTGGTGCCTCTAAAAGACCAACTCTTAAATTCAATAAGGGTTGGGTCATTGATCAACTGATGGATTAAAATAGTTAGATAGAGAATTAGATAATTTTGCCTCTTTCCTTCTGTAATTTTCTATTTTCTAGGTAGTTTTCTTCTTTACATGAGCTAAGGTTATTTGAAATTGAGTTTTATATTCACCTTGAATGTAATATGGATCATATGTTTGCTTCTTGAATCATTTATTTTAATCTAAAATCTGTCCTTTGATATTCTTGGTCTACACATGCATATGGTGACCATGTTTCCATCTTCAACATAGCTAACATTATTCTCAAACTTTTGCACCATCAATGCCTTTTGGTTGTGCTTCGCTTGTCAAGGAAAGATTGGTTTTGTCAAAATATTCATCCACTTAACAAAAATAGAATTGTTTTTCTATAGATAAGGCTTATCTTCCCTTTTCTCCCTACCCTCTCTTTCTTTTTTATCTTTTTATAACCATTGTTAGATTAATTTTATAAGTAGTTTGATTTGAAATTAGTTGTTAAAGTCTTATCTAGATTGCATGATCTTTATCTACTTATCTTTATAGATGTATTCTTGAACTCAGTTGAAGAATGATGAGTAATAGTTTGTTGTGGATTTCCTATATAATTTGAGTGAGTTAACCCATTATTATTCTAAGGTTCCTTCCTATGAGTGTCAACCAACAAAGGCCCCTTGATTAGGAATAGACCACAATGGCCAACTGAGTGAGATTAATACACTAAGACCCAATAGATAGAGACTTTGGGGAGGTTGCCTCAAAGCACCTCCTTTCAAGAGAGGTTGGGTGAGTCCTCACTCATCCTCCACGTTTGCATGTGCCAAAATGCTCACCAACGCATTTGAGGAGGAGAATGAACTAATGCAAATAAATAATATTTTTAAAACTATTATCAAAGTGATAAGTGTTTTAATATTATTTTTTATAGCGATTGTGTGGATAGTTTGGTTTCAAATGAAATGGTAGAAATCTTGGGATAAAATGAATATTGCATCCAAATCCATACAAGTTTTATCAGTTACTTAGGGGCCATTGAGTGTTTATAAATGAGCATTATATGGTTAATTTTTACATTGTCTTACAAAGATGAAGTGTTGTGTGACATAATTCCCATTTATGTATGTCATGTGTTTTTGGGAAGACCATGGTAGTCTCTTAGAAAAGGTCTTGCATAATGTTAAATCAAACATCTGCACACTTGTGAAATATGTTAAGAGGTTCACATAAATCCCATTGAATGAATAGGAGAAGAGATGGACAATATTCATAATGTTTTTTTTTGTTTCTGGTGAGCATTTTTTGGAGGCATAGAAAGAGAAGGCATGTCTTATTTCATCCCCAAGCTGATACAAGTTGTGAGTTCAAAATAAGTGAGTTAAATTCCACTTCAAATTCAAAAAAAATAGAATGAGTTTATTGAAATTGTTTAAAATATTTTTTGAATAAATTGTCACCTATGAAAAGCATTAGTCATCATATGGATTTAGTGCCTATATTTATTTTTCCAAACAATGCGACATATAGGGTGACATATATGGAAAATGAGGAAGTGAATAAGTATAATAGTTGTTGGAGAATGGTTTAATAAAATAAAATTTGATCTCATGTGTGGTTCCAACACTATTGGCATCTAAGAAGGGTGGGGAATGACATGTATAAAAATTCATGATCCATTAACAAGATCACTATCAAGTACATATTTCCATTACCGAGGATGGATGATTTAATGATTTTCTTGAGTGGAGTGAGACACTTCATGAAGATTAATTTTAATAGTGGATGTTACCAAATTATAATTATATAAGGTTATCATGAATGGAAAATCACATGTAAGACAAATAATAGGTTATATAAGTGGTTGTTATGTCATTAAAATTTTCAAATGCATCTATTACATTCATGAGACTCATGAATGAAGTGTTGAAACCTTAACTAAGTAATTTTGTCATTGTATATTTAGATGACATTTTGATTTTCAGTCAAACAAACTAAGAGTATTTTTTACATTTGAGGTTAGTGTTGCAAAGGTTGATGAAGAAGTTTTTAGTCAAGTTTAAGAAGTGTATATTCATGAAAGAGAAGTTGATATATTTGGGATTTGTAATCCCACATGATGGGTTGATAATGGACTTAGAAAAGGTAAGAGTAATTATTGAATGGCCATCACCTGAAGCATGTTTGAAGCAAGAATATTCCATGATTAGCTAATTTATATACAAATTTCATTAAAAAAAATTAGCAATATATGTGAACCCATTATGAAAATAATGAAAGTGATAGGAAATAATTTAAGTGATGTGTTGTAGTAGATAAAAAAAAGTTGAATAAAAAAGTGACAGAACATCTATTAGCATTGATAGATTTCAACAAAGTATTTTTGGTTGAGTTTGATGCTAATGGGGCAACCATATGATCTATTTTGAGTCAATAAGGTAAGCTAATATTCTAATTTAGTGAGATGTTTAATGAATAAAGTGGAAGTACTCCATTTATAACCAATAATTTTGCATTAGGATGTAAGCTCTCAAGAAGTGGAAGCATTATTTATTTCCCAAAGAATTTATGTTGTACGCATATAATGAAGCCCCATAGTTAATAAAAAAACTACATGAATTTTTAATCAAAATCACGTTAAGTGAGTTGATTTTATTTAAATTTATTCATTTATTTTTAAGCATAGAGGTGGCAAGTCAAAAACAAATCACAGATGCTTTAAATATGAGAGTTCTTGTGATGAATGAAATGAGAGTGGAAGTAGTTAGGTTTGACTCAATGAAGGATTTGTATGAAGATGATATATATTTTGAATATGCATGGGTAACATGCAATAATCCTACTAACATGGATATAACTCCATGGATGGAATATTTGTTATAGGATGTGTTTATGTTCAAAGTAAAATGATAATGCAATAAAACATTGGCACAATCTGATGAGAGTTAATATTGGTTAAGAATGATTCTATATGTGAAGAATTTTGTACAAAGATGTAGATTTTTCCAACATGCCAAGGGAAAAGTTAAAATACATGTTTATATCAGCCTTTATTGATTCTAAGAGTCCATGGGAGGAGATAAGAATGGATTTCATTCTCAATCTGCCAAGAAGTCAAATAGTTAATGACTCTATCTTCATTCCTATTGATATATTTTTATAAAATCATGCACTTCATAACATATAAGAAGAAAAGTTATGCCCCACACATTAAAAATTTGTTTTTCAAATAAGTAGTGAGATTGCATAGTTTACCAAAAAGCATAGTATCGGTTAGGGATGTAAGTTTTGTTTGGTACTTTTTTAGGACTTTGTGGAGGAAAATTGGCACAATGTTAGATTTCAATTTAGACTATCATCCTCAAATGGATATAAAAATAGATATGGTGAATAGAAGTTTTGTTATTTTTTTAAGATGCTTGTTAATAGACAAGCCTAAATAGGGGGATATGACATTGGCACAAGTTGATTTTGCATATAACAACTCAATGAAATAAAGTATAAAAATGAATCATTTTGATATTATGTATGGTTACAGTCCTAGACGCATTTATGAATTGATAAATAGAGTTTGTATGGGACAAAGAAGTGTTGAAGCAAATAATTATGCAACATGTATGCAAAATGTATATATAGATGTGAAAATAATTATTGGAAGAGAATAATGTGAAGTATAAGCAATGTACAAATCAGATAAGAAGAGAACAAAATTTCCAAGTAGATAAATTGGTTTTGGAGTATTTTCATATATAGAGGTTTCCTAAAGTAACACATAATAAGCTCAAATGGAAGAATATTAGACCTTGCATAATTCTAAGAATATTTTAAATGAATGATTATATAATAGTGCTACTACATGGGGTTAATATATCACATATCTTAAACATAGCATACTTATACCCATACTATGAGGGACAAGGGAGTGATGAAGGGACAAGTTTAGATTCTTCAATTGTGGAGTGGAAATAAATGTTTCCTAAAAATTCAAGGGAAGAGATGAAAGTAATTTTAGATTTACATTTCAATAAGAATACAAGATGTAGTGAGTACAAGGATTATCTAGTTAAGTGTAATAATATAGAAATTAAAGACACGACTTGGATAATCTCATATGAGGTTTGTAAGTATGAAAGAACCATAAATGAACTCATGAAAGATTCATGATCATGAGATCAGAAAAAAAATTAATTTACCTTGGCTATCTAATTTAGGATCATCTTGTTAGAGGTTTTTCAATGATGTCTCCAAGGTGACCAAGAATGTTGATTAGGTGTCATGTGTGCTAGAATGATAATGACAAAGTGTACTTCAGTGTTCTTGCATATTATTCAATGTTTGATTTGGATAGGTAGATGGTGGATGTTATTGATGGTATGGTCATGTTTAAAATACCCTATGGGGTATTTTGAGTGCTTGGAGTGTTTGTGGAATTGAAATTAATTCATCCAAGCAATCATATGAGTGTCTAGGTTCAAAGAGTCATCTTGACAAATAAAGCTAAGTGAGTAGATTGATGACATCAGAATTCACATGTGTGAAGGTTATAAGAGAATATTGATATATGGATATATTCCCCTATGTGAGGAGATAATATGGTTAAATTTTTATGTCTGGACATGAAGCGTAGCAAAATTTATTAAGGTGTAAATTTGGCTTCTCAGATAGAGTTCAATAACTTCCCATAGATAAATTTGTGATATTGAAGATCGATGAAGACAATTAAACCATGCAAAGGAAGATAAATAGTGATAATTAGTAAATAATTCAACATAATTCTCATAATTCATGTGTGGATTCCAAGTGGTATAAGTTCATTGGAGACTGACTGTAGGGTACATAGAGGGCATGCGAGGCTGGCAAGTGGCTTGATCTCGAAAGCGAGGATCTAAGATCAACAGTGAATGATGAAAGTTAAAGTTAGGAGGCTTAGAAGGATATAAATATAACACATTTGAGAAATTTTTTTGAGGACATGAGATGAATACATGTGTCTACAGATGATTTTGCATTAACCAATGATCATTGGCCTTTTGAATTTAACAAAGGAAAAACCAGTATGTAGTATTTTATGAATATATTTTGATCTAGGAAAAATTTCTTGTTGATGTAAAAATAAAATTTTAAAAGGACTTATATTTGAATCCATAAAATTTTACTAAAATATTTTAATGTTTGTATAATTGCAAATATTGAGCTCCAAAGTTGACTAAAGGTTTGACCATGTTATGTAAGTAACCCAAGAAGGATAATTGAGTTGTTCTTGATGGTATTTTGATATTTAAAGATGAAATAACTATTGGAGATTATTTTAGACTCATTTAAAACCATATTTAATTATTTTTAAGGTTTTAATATTGCATATTTAGTATGAATAAATGTCTAAAAGTTGATTGTGTTTGTTGGAGGCTATAGACAGTTTGAGTGACCACTTTGCAAAAGTGAGTTGGAAGAGTTCTAAGCAGAATTGAAGAATAAAATGATTATGGATATGTTTTATAGGTCTAAAATGCTTATAAAAAGGATTTTTTTTTCATGATATGCCCCTAATCAGATATGGAGATTCAAAATAGCTTGACTATATTTTGACTATATATGACTAGTCTGAATGGTCATTTTCAGAGAGTTGTTTTAAGTGTTTAGAGCCTGTGTTGAAGTATCTAAATCATGTGAAGGTGTTGTATAGGTCTTAAAGGTTTCACCCATGTAATATAATCATATGTCTATGTTAAATATCTGAG
The DNA here is from genome assembly GCA_037957365.1 of Torreya grandis. Classification (NCBI taxonomy): domain Eukaryota; kingdom Viridiplantae; phylum Streptophyta; class Pinopsida; order Cupressales; family Taxaceae; genus Torreya; species Torreya grandis. The sequence goes on from JARHVA010004175.1 coordinate 782,182, forward strand.
TGGTTGCTTCAGAAGTTTGAGACTATGTTTTTTGTGTATGAAGGCCTAAAGAGCGAGGAGAGATAATTGGTAGGTGCAAGTGTTAAGTTGGTGTTCTAGGTGGCATGAAACCATATGAGAGTGATAAATAGGATATTTTAGATATTTTTAATTTTTTTTAAGAATTTTTAAAGTATTAATGTGGTCCAAGTAGTCTCACATGTAACATGTGAGTATGAAGGCCTAATTATTTTAGGTCTCACCAAGACCTAATGGTGGTTTGTGGTTAATGATCTAATGGCCAACCTAAGGAGTGTGGAGTTATTACATGTAAAATGTATGAAGACCTATTTCAAAGTTATGGCAATTATGGTAAGCATATTAGCTAACCAAAATGGGTTAGATGAGTGTATGGTATAAATATTAGGTATAATTGGTCTATTTGGAGTGGAGTAGAGAGAGAGTGATGCTAAGTGAAGGAGAGAACCTTTGAAAAATAAGGTACATGAAATTTGGGACCATAAAAGAGAAAAGAGGATCATTAATTTTTATGTGATCAATTTTATGCATGAATACACACAGGTCATTGGACCTAATGAGCCTTGAAGAAGCAGATTGAGCGAGTAAGTTGTAGAAGCTATTTGAGAAAGATTAAAGGGTGAAAAAGAGTGCAAGCAAGAGAATTCCATCATCAGGTGTAGAAGACATTAAATCAGAGATAGTGATTAGATCAAGGTATCTGAGTGGGTGTTTGGTTGCCTAGGGGGTTGATTCCTCCTTGTGGGATGGGTGTCTCACTAAATTAAGGGATGGGTGTTCCTTGATCAGTTAGTGCTGGTCTAAATGTTGGATCTTGTTATTTTAGGACTATAAACCATCTTTTAGGGTTTAATGGGTTTTATCCCCCAAGAGGGTTTTCCATGTATATCATATGTTATATTCTTGATCTTGTTATGTTCATTGCAATGGTTAATTTATATGCATCATAATTATATGTGTTGAATGTTGAAGAATTAGGAATTGAATTGGATTATCTTACATCACTGATTCACCCCCCGGTGATTGTACCTCTAATAATTGGTATCAGATTAGGACCTTCTATACAAGTTTAACCACTTGAAGGTAATCTTAAGTACAATGATAGCTCTCAAGGTTTCTCTATTAAACAAGCTCTATTGTTCAATAGATCTAATTATGCTTTCTAGAGTGCAAGAATGAAGACCTACATCATGTCCTTGGGGTTTGACACTTGGAAATCTATTTTAGATGGTTATTCTGTGCTACCTACTCTTCCAACTAGTGTTATAGACAAGAAGCTGAGTGAGAAGAATTCTAAAACTATGAATGCTATCATTTATGGTCTTTCAAAGGTTGAGTTCACCAAGGTAATCCATTAAAAGTCTACCAAGGAGATTTGGGACAAATTGTAGCTCATATATGAACGAGATTCAAAAGTATATTTGGCCAAAATACAAACCTATCTAAGGAAATTTAAAATTCTTAAAATGAATGAAGAGGATATTGTGGCTTCCTATTTTCTAAGATTTGATGAGGTAGTGAACATGACAAAAGGCATGGGAGAGGTTATTGAAGAAGGAATTGTAGTGAAAAATGTATTAAGGTCTCTCACTTTAAAATTTGATTCAAAAGTTTTTACTATAGAAAAAAGTCATGATCTCACCAAAATGAAGATGGATGAATTGTATGGCATTCTTTTTGACTATGAGATGATAGTTAATGAGGACAAACCACCAAAGAAAGAAGTAGCTTTCAATGCAGAAAAGAAGCTACAGAAGAAGTTCCAAGGTAAGCAGGTCAAGGATGATGAAATTTATGATATTGATGATGATGAACTAATAGCTCTGTTAAGAATAAAATTGAAAATAGGTTCACGAAATTTCAAGGGTAAACTTCCCTTTAAATATTTGAATTGTGGAGAGATAGGTCACTTTGACAATAAGTGTCCTCAAAAGCATAAGGGAAATGATAATGAATAACATGAATAAGATCATGATAATGATAAGAAAAAAATTAGGTTTGATAAAATCAAGAACAATTTCAAAACGTATAATGGCCAAAATAAGTTTTACAAGGATAAGAGAAGTCTCTACAATAAGGGATATTGCAGCTCATCTGATGAGAATGATGGCAGTGATTCTGAGAATGATCATGAAGATGATCATCCTACTAAAGATGAATCTCTCTTCATGGTTGAAGAAGGTAGTTTCTCATATCAAGAAGAATCTACATAGTTTGGAGGTGGTTTAAGTGATATAGATGATGAAGATAAGGTAAACTGTGATACCAAGTTGATGAATGCCCTTGAAGATTTAAAGATTGAGAAGAAGAAAACCAAGAATTTAAAGTCTCAAATAAAGGATTATGAGGTGAAATTCAGTGTGTTTGAGGCAAGAATAGATGAAGACTTCAAAGAGTATAAAAATTTATTCAATATTCTTAATGATCAGTTAGAGACTGTGAATGCAAACTTGAAGGCCAAATAATTTGAATGTTCAAGGTATGTAACTGAGATTGGTTCTTTAAGAGATGAGTTGAAAAAGACTTCAAGTCAAGTGAAATCATTTTTAAAGTTTGAAAAGGGATCGATTGATATAGATAACATTCTAAGTAGTCAAAAAATGCAAGTAATAGAACTGGTCTTGGATACATATAAGAACAAAAGAATACTAATCATGATGACTTGAAGACTTTTGTGAACAAGAAAAATCAAACTTTGGTGATTAAAAATCAGTAAAGAAATGAAGTTACTAAAATAAAGAAGACAAATAAAATTAGATAACCAAACGCAATGAGGTATGCAAACTTTAATGGTTACTACTACACTTGTAATCAATTCGATCATAAGGCTAGAGAGTGTAGAAGACCTTCTAGGAGTGAATTTGCATGGAACTATGAATGGAACCATTAATCAAATGGTGTAATTCAAAGTGAGTGTTATAGTTATCATGACATAGGCCACATTACAAGATTTTGTCGTAACAAGGTAAACCAAGTTGAGTTTCCATCACGAAGAGTGGTTTGCTACAATTGTCTAGGAATTGATCACATTGCTAAGTTATGCAAACAAAGGACATCAAGTTAGAATAGTTCATTTCAGGCTCCTAGAGTGTAAGGTAGAAGGCAAGTTAAACTATGGAAACCAAAAGTGAAAAGTATGTGCCATGATCAGTCTGTAGGTCCAAGTTGACTATTTGTCATGGTAGAAGATGCTACATAGGTGGAAGAATGCCAAGGGTACTCTTTATCTGCTCATGTTAAGAATAAAGAGATAAATCTCACTAAAGAGACCAAGGTAGTTTAAACTTGTCCTAAGGTATCTGTAAACTTAAGTAAACAAACTGATGTTGTTGAGCAAGTTTCTTATAAAGAATATCAATTGAAAATGTCAAGTGTTCATGCTTTGAAATATGAGACTAATATTTCAAGTGAAAAGGTATGCCAAGAATCTTTATTTTCTCTATGTATTGGCAATACCATGCAAGAATAAAAGGAAAGTGATAAATAAGATAAAAAAAAGTTGATTCAGTCAAGCAAAAGAAGAAGAATAAGAATCATCAATTTAAGTTGTCCAAGAAGAAGAGAGAATATGAGAATTTGTGGTAAAATCTTGGTTTCACATTGTTCTAAGACATTGTGGGTTAAGGGTGTCTCTCTCTAGGCTTCAAGGAGACACTTGTCAACAAAAGGAAGCATAGTGGATGCTAGTTGAGTTTTGGTTGATATTGTAGGACAAGAAAGGCTATGAGAAGATGTGCTTGGTTAAAATGGGGAGAAATGAGTTTTATGTAACTAATTAAAAGTGTCATGATGGTGAGTTGTTGAAATTATATATTTTCATAAGAAAGGTGTGTTGATCTTGTTCTAGTATACTCAAGCAGTGTTTAGGGTTTTTGGTTCTGAAGGTAATAACTTGTCAATTTCTATTGTTTAAATTGATTGGTCAAAATGATGAAGACTGAAGGCAAGGTTGATATAGAGTATGAGGAGAATGTGTTATCATATTGTTGGTATCATGAAGAAGTTCTTAGAGTTTCATATATGACAATTTGTGTCTATCATAGAGTTCACAGTGTTCTAAAGATGAGATAGTTCTATGAGAGTGCTTTGAAAAGGTTCTAAACTATGATGGCTTGTAGAGGATAAAGATTGATTGTTTTGAGATCCATATGAGATTTATTCATATTTGCTTTAATTATTTAAGTTGATCTAATGAAGATATGAGATCTATTGGTGGTTTCATAAGCATATTGACTAAGTTTGGATAGTTTTGAAGAGTTGCTAGTAGATCTAGTTTGTTGACAAGTCTTTTTGAACATATCATGATCTAGGTGGAGCATGGAGTTAACGCAGGCTAACTTAGATAGTTTGAAAGGCTTGAAGATTTGTGCATGATGTGAGGGGGAGAATATGTGAGATGTTCCCATCATAATGGAGATATGAAGAATTCTACTATATATGTGAACTCAAGTATGCTGATTTGATGAATTGATCAAACCAAGGCAGGTTCTTTATATATGTATTTATTTCTCATGCATAAACAAAGGGGGAGTTTTGTAAATAGTCAAGTCCTAGGATCAGAGGATTGTGTAGTAGAATTTAAGAGAGAAGTTATGAAGGCAATTATATTGATTCATCATTGTTGTAAATGGTTTGAAGATTCTCAAAAGGGTGCCTAAGTTTAGGTGACTTAAGGGGAGTCCCTCTTATTATTTTCAAGGTAATTTCATGTAATTTTTGATGTTCATATATGTTTTGTCTTCATAAAAGCTATGTATGACCAAACAAGAGTGTAGTCATGGATCATTTTTTAGAAGATCAAGGTAAGAAGAGGTATGCACAATGTTAGGGGGAGTCTATATCATCTCTTAGAGGTGGTCCTTTCCTATTATGGTTCTTGAAGTCTTTCAGGTCCGTAGGATCAAAATTTGAGCCCACTTTGTCATTATGTCAAAGGGGGAGAAAGTGCGTGAAGAGAGAGACAGAGTCTGAGTATAAGATCTGTATTAGTTTTCACATCAATTCAAAATGGGATATTATGGGAGGTTTTTAAATGATGTCTCTAAGGTGACCAAGAATGTTGATGAGGTGTCATGTGTGCTAGAATGACAATGACAAAGTGTGGTTCAATGTTCTTGCATAGTTCTTCAGTGTTTGACTTGGATAGGTAGATAATAGATGTTATTTATGGTATGGTCATGTTTTAGATACACTATGGGATGTTTTTAGTTCTTTTATTTCTTTTTTAAGTGAAAGGAATTCATCAAAGCAGTCATATGAGTGTCTAGGTTCAAATAATCATCTTGACAGATAAAGATGAGTGAGCAGATTGATGACATCAACATTCACACATGTGAAGATTTAAAGATCATATTGATATATTTATATGTTACCCTATGTGAGGAGATCATATGGTTCAATTTTTAGGTTTGGGCATAGAGCGTATCAAAAGTTATTAAGGTGTAAAGTTGACTTCTTAGACAGAGTTCAATAAGTTCTCATAGCCAAATTTGTGATATCAAAGATCAACAGAGCAAATTCAACCATGAAGATGAATATAAATGGTGAAAATTATTAAATAAGTCAATATAATTCTCAAAATTAATTTTGAGATGCCAAGTGGTGTAAGTTCATTGGAGACTGACTACATGGTATGTAGAGGGCACGCAAGGCTACCAAGTGACTTGATCTCGGAAGTGAGGATCGAAGATCAATGGTGAATGATGCAAGTTAAATTTGGGAGGATATTAATGAGATATATGGAGTGAATTTGATAAATATGTGTGAGGACACAATATTAATACATGTGTCTATAGATGATTTTGCATTAACAAGTGATCATTGGCGTTTTGGAATTTAACAAAGGAAAAACCAGTTTGTGGTAGTTTATGAATATCTTTTAATCTAGGATGAATTTATTGTTGGTGTAAAAATAAAATTTAAAAATGAATTCAAGGTTCATCCATAAATTTTATTATAAAATTTTAATGTTTTAATATTTTTATATAATGAGCTCCAAAGTTGACTGAAGGTTTGACCATGTTTTGTAAGTGACCCAAGAAGGATATTTGAGTTGTTCTTGATGGTATTTTGATATTTCAATATGAAATAACTATTGGATAGTGTTTTATACTCAATTATAACCATATATGATGAATTTTTAGGGTTGAACAATCCATTTTCATCATGAACAAATGTCTAAAAGTTGACTATGTTTGTTGGAGGCTACAGACAATTTGAGTGACCACTTTACAGAAGTGAGTTTGAAGAGTTTTGAGAATAATTGAAGAAGAAAATGAGTATGGAGATGTTGTATAAGTATTAAAAGATTATAATAAGGCATTTTTTTATTTTGATATGCCCCTGATCAGATATGGAGAGTCAAAATAGCTTGATTGTATTTTGATTTTATATAACCAATCTGAGTGGTCATTTTGAGAGAGTTGTTTTGAGTGCTTAGAATCTGTGTTGAAGTATCTAAAGCACATGAAGTCATTGTATAGGTCATAAATGTTTCACCCATGTGATATTATCATATGGCTATGTGAAATATTTGAGTATTTGCTTCAGAATTTTGAGACTGTGTTTTTTGTGTATGAAGGCCTAAAGAGCGAGGAGAGCTAATTGTTAGGTTCAAGTGTTGAGTTCATGTTCCAAGTAGCATGGACCCATATGAGAGTGAGAAAGGGGATATTGGAGATATGTTTGATATTTTTGAATTTAAAGGATGAAGGTGGTCCAATTAGTCTCACATGTAAGGTGTGAATATGAAGGCCTAATTATTTTAGGTCTCACCAAGACCTAATGGTGGTTTGGGGTTAATGAGGTAATGGCCAACCTAAGGAGTGTGGGGCTCTTACATGTAACATGTATGAAGACCTATTTCAAAGGTATAAAAATTATGGTGAGCATCTTGGCTGACCAATATGGGTTAGATGAGTGTATGGTATAAATACTATGCATAATTGGCCTATTTTGAGTGGAGTAAAGAGAGTGTGGTGCTAAGCAAAGGAGAGAACCTTTGAAAAAGAAGGTATATGTCATTTAGGACCATCAGAGAGAAAAGAGAATTAGTCATGTTTATCTAATCAAGTTGATATAGGATAACACATAGGTCATTGGACCTAAAGAGCCTAGAAGAGGCAGATTGAGCGAGTAAGCCCTAGACATTGTTTGAGAAAGAATGAAGGGTGAAGAAGAGTGCAAGAAAAATAAATCCATCATCAGGTATAGAAGACATTAGATCAAATATGGTGATCACATCAAGGTATCTGAATGGGTGCTCGGTTGCCTAGGGTGTTGGTTCCTCCTTGTGGGATGGGTGTCTCACTAAATTAAGGGATGGGTGTTCCTTGATCAGTTGGTGTTGGTATAAATGTTGGATCTTGTTATTTTAGGACTATAGTCCATCTTATAGGGTTCAATGGGTTTTATTTCCTAAGAGGTTTTCCCATATATATCATGTATTATGTGTTTGATCTTGCTATGTTCATTGAAATGGTTGATTTATATGCATCATGAATATATGTGCTAAATGTTTAAGAATTGGTAATTGAATTGGATTATCTTGCATCAATGGTTCACCCCCTAGTGATTTTACCTCTAACACATCTATGTTCACAAGAAATCTTACATAAATAAAAAAATGTGGGTTTGGATTTTGTATGCATTCTTGAGGTGTTGTAAATAATGTCTCCAAGGTGTCCAATAATTTCTATTATGTGGTAAAGAGTGTTCATAAGGTGTCAAGTTGCTAGCTAGTCAATGACAAAGTGTGCTTCAATAGTCATGCATGGACCTTCAGTGTTTGGCTGTTTAGGTAGGTTGATGGGTGTTATTAATGATGTGATCATTTTACATAGGCCCTATGGGGTGTCAAGAGTGCTTTGAGTGCTTATGAAAGTGCAAGGTTTCCATTTGGTTCATCCTTGTCATCTAGGCCTAGCTGGTCTTTTGACAAATTAGGTTGAGTGAGTATATTGATGACATTAGCATTTGCACATGTGAAGGTGTCAAAATAAAATAGTCATATGGGTTTTTTGAGGTTTGTGCCTAGATCATGTGTTTCAAATTTTAGGTTTTGACATGGTGTCTAGAAAAATTTATGGCAGTACAAAGTTGGTCTCCCAGGCATTTTTCTTTGTTTTCCATAGCCAAATTTGCATTAAAAAGTGACTTGGAATTCAAATGTTTGAATTTACAAAGTAAAACCAGTCCTCATTGTTTTGGGTATAACTTTTGATTTTGGAAAAAATTTATGGTGGTATATAAATCAAAGTGGTATATAATTTCAAGGGCAATCTAGGAAAAATAATTTAGAGGTTTGACTAGTCGTATACCTACATTAATTGCAATTTAAATTTGACTGAGGGTTTGACCTTCTTCTACAAATGACCCAAGAAGGATGTTTGAGTTTTTATTGATGGTGTTTGGATGTTTCAAGGTGAATTATCTATTGGAGAGTGTTTTAGACTCCCTGAGGATCATATATATGGATTTTGGTGGTTTTACCAATCCATCTTCAATATGAACAATTACTTATGAGTTTTTATTGATGGTGTTTGGATGTTTCAAGGTGAATTATCTATTGGAGAGTGTTAGTTCGTTCATGGTGATTTCACGTACAAGAAAAATGTTTGATAGGTTTTGCATATGCAGATGTGAGTAGGTATGAATGTAATAATTTGAGGATGGCTTAGGGGTCATGTGGCATGGACCTATGTGCTTTGAAGTGGTCTTGTGTTCCTAGTTTTGCTTGGTGAGGTGTTAAAATGGTGAATAGGCCTCCATGAACCTTTAAGAGCTTCTTAGGCCTAATTGAAAGGTGTTGATGCTTAAGGGCGGTCTATCAAAGCTATGGGTGACCTATGAATGTGGTGTTGATCCTATTCTAAGTGTGAAAAAATCCTTAAGGGTTAAGGAAATTTTTTTGGCTGACCAAGAAGGTGATGATCATGTAGATGTTATAAATATCAAGATCAAAGGTGAAGGTTTCTAGAATTGATATACGAATAATAGTGAAGTGTGAGTGTGTTACATGGATAGATTAAAGACTAGATAAGGTTGAGGAATGTATGCATGACCTATATATCACATTTTTGTCTTTATAACAATATTCTTTCAAGGTTGAATATTGAATATAAGAGAAGTATAGAGTGATCCAAAAGGGTGTTTTGGATGCATTGCTTATGTGTAAACGCTTGAAAGAGTGTGAAGGATTGAAGAGAGGTGTCATAAATTATTTCTCCATTAGATTGAAAGTCAATCAAAGCCCTATATTTGTTTATATCATAGGTGTTATGTTGGTATTCAACATCTAGGATAAGTTGGTGATTGTTCATGCTTAGGGGTGGGTGCTCCTTGTGAAGTGGGTGCTTCATTAAATTTTTCTTGTTTTTGATCTCTTATAAGACTATAGTCCATGTGTTTTTAGGCTTGAGAGTGGGTTTTATCCCCATAAGGATTTCCCACATAATTCATGTGTTATGTGCCATTGATCTTGCATAGCTTTCTTTATGAATGGTTTATATGCTTCATGAATATTTATGATTGAGTGATTGAGAGTTTGAAGTTTTAGAATTGGATTTGAATTGCTTGCATCATTGATTCACCCCCTCTCAATAATTTTACCTCTAACAATTGGTATCATATCCATACCTTATTTACAAGTTTAACCACTTGAAGGTGATCAAAAGTACAATGGGTAGTCATCAAATTCAAAGTGGTTTCTCTACTAAGTAAGCACCACTATTCAATGGATCCAATTATGATTTTTGGAGTGCAAGGATGAGTAACTACATCATGTCTCTTGGTTTTGACATGTGGGAATCTATTATGGATTGTTATTCCATACCTCCTACTCTTCTAACTACTTTAGCTGAGAAGAAGTTGAGTGAGAACTAAAGCTATGAATGCTATCATGTATGGCCTATCAAAGGCTCAGTTCACCAAGGTAATCCATTGCAAATCTACCAAGGAAATCTAAGATAAGTTGTAGATCATCTATGAAGGGGATTCAAAGGTTAAGTTGGAAAATTTACAGACCTATCAAAGGCAATTTGAGGGCCTCAAAATGAAGGAAGAAGATAATGTGTCATCCTATATTCTAAGGGTTGATGAGGTGGTTAACATGATCAAAGGTCTTGGAGAGGAGATTAAATAAGCTACTATTATACAAAATGTATTAAGGTCTCTCACCCTTAAGTTTGATTCAAATATTTTTGTTGTAGAAGAGAGTCATGATCTCACCAAGATGAAGATGGATGAATTACATGGCATCCTTACTGTCTATGAGATGAGAGTCAATTAGGACAAACCACCAAAGAAGGAAGCAGCCTTCAAGGTGATCAAGGAGATAAAAGGTAAGAAGAGTAAGTTAAGTCTTGAAGACTTTGATCTCAATGAAGATCAACTTAAAGCCATGATAGCAATAAAATTGAATGTGGGATTAGTAAGTATGAAGGGAAGATTCCTTTAAAACTTTTCTCAAGTGGTAATGTTGGTCATTTTTTAGTTAAGTTCATAGAAAGAGGCAAGTTTGAACACAAAGAAGCTCATAAGGAATCTCATGAGGCTGAGCACAAAAAAATTGAGGGTCCTAGCAAGTACAAAAAGTTATTCAACAAGATAAATAGCAAGGAGTCATAAAAATGTAATAAGAGTCTTTACCATGAATAAGACCATAACTCATTTTTTGAAGAAGAAGGAAACACATCTGATAATGATGATTCATCTCATGATGAAGATAAAGAGACATTGTTTATGGCTCTTGGGGATGATGAAGGTGAATGTTATTTAGGTAGAGATCTATTTGGTGGAGATATCTTAGAGGAAGAAGATGAGAAATCCACTCTTGAAGATAAATATCTGAATACCTTGGAAGAGATGAAGTTGTTATAAGGCAAGAATAGAAAGCAAGCATCTTTGATCAAGTCCTATGAGGAAAAAATTGACTTATTTGAAGAAAGGTTAAGAAGTGAAGTCAAAGATCATGATGAGATCACTCAACATCTTGAAACTCGAGTTTGTATCCTTGTTGAAGATATAAAAGGTAAGGATGAATAATATGTCACATATAAATCATAAATAGAATCTTTGCAAGTGAAACTAGATCAAGTTATAAGCAAGCTTAAAACATATCAAAAATTTGAGAAAAGTAAAGTTGATCTTAATGATCTATTAAGCAGTTAAAAGGCCTCAAATGACAAGTCAAGCATGGGGTTCCATGAAGATGATTAAAAGGATAAGAAGATTGAGAAGATAATGATGATGGATCAAAATATCAATCATGCTAAGGAAAATGCTAGTAAAGACAAAGAGAGTGTCAATATGAACAAGAAGAATCAAACCTTAAAGATCAATGATCAATCAAAGAATGATGGTATTGGAAGATTAAAAACTAATCCTATCAGACAACTAAATGCTATGAGGTATGCCAATTTCAATGGTCATTATTACTCTTGTAATTGGTTTGGTCATAGGTCAAGGGAGTGTAGAGGACCCCCAAGGATTGAATTTTTATGGAATTATGGGCAAGATAATAATAATCATAAAGAATATTATCACTCAAGATAGTTAACAGGCCACTAAGGAAATCATGACATCTTGTGTTGCAGGGGTCAAGGGGTTGGTCATATAGCAAGTTTCTACAATGCCTTCATCAGCAAACCAAATGATCAAATACATGAATGGGATAATGAAACTTCAAGGAGTCATCATGTAGCCCATAAACAAGGTATGTACCAAAAAAAAAACTTCATTTGATTCAAATGTCATGAAAAAGGTCACATAGCAAGGTTTTGTAGGTATGATCATAATTCTAACTCAAAAATTATCAATCCTAACATGAAGAAAAGGAGCCATAATGAATGGAGATGGAGACTCAAGGAGGTGAATGAGAATTAGGTTCAAAATGGTTTGTTTTTCATGATAGAACAAGGTACTAGTTCAAATATCAAATAGTAACCCTTAGCTACCCAAGGGGATAAGAAGATCAAGAAGGATTGAGTTAAAAGGAAATAATGATGTAAAGAACCTAGTCATAGTTCAATTTGATGATGAGATAGAACTGCAAGTCAAGTGAGAGCATGGAGATGTGGGAGTCTATTGAGTTTTGGGACCTTTAGTCTCTCTATGACATAAGGGTGTCTCTACCTATACTTCTTGGGAGACATCTTTCTTGTGTAGAAGCAAGTGTGTGTGCTCTAGGTGATGAACAAAGTATAGAGGTATGCAAAGTTGTTGATTGGTCTTTGATACCAATGCCATTTTGGTATAAGATAGTTTATCTTATGTTACCAAGCCTTGTGTTGATCATATAAATTCATTGGTTAAGGGGGAGAAATAAGTTCATAAGCTTGCTCCATAGGTGTGTGATGAAAAACTTCAAGAGTTTCGTTTAGGGACATTGGTCCTAAAAGCATGTTTTCGTCAATTTTTGATGATTGGTTTAGATGGTCAAATCATGAAGTATGAAGTTAAGGTTTATAAATAGGATGTAAAGGACTTACCCAAGTGTATTCAATGAGTTTTCATACATTGGATTCATCACAAGTAGCTCTAATGATCATTTGTTCAGTTTGTCTATTTTGTTCAGTGATCATACCTAGTGTGTGTTCTTCTTGTAAATTTGATGCTTTTGAGGTCTATGAAGCTAATCAAGGGTAGAGGCTAGTTGGATTTGGTGTGTCTAAGGGTAAGAAGTGATATGGAGATGTCATAAGTTTTACATGTTCATTATAAGGTGTTTAAGCATAGTAACTATTGTGTAAACAAGGTCTGCACACATAGAATGACAAGTTCTAGGTGTCAAATGAGAATTGGTGAGTGTATAGAATGACAAGTTCTAGGTGTCAAATGAGAATTGGTGAGTGTTCAAGGTAACTTTGTGACATATAAAGGTAATTTTACCTCATCCAAGTGCGTTCCAGGTGGTTTCAAGGTTTGAATATCTTTTAAAGGCAAGTTGAATATTTTTGAAGGCTCTTGGGTATGACAATCTTGGCATAAGGGCTAGAAGGTCAAAAACCATTTCATGGTTTTATGGGTTCCCAAATAATTATAACCTAAATATTTGATCTAGAAGTTTGTATTGGTGACCTAAATGTGTGGAAGAAGTTTCAAGATCTCACATTGACCAAAAGGTGGTAAGTTGACCAGATTTCTTTGTAATGCCCTAGTTTTTTCACCATGTGAGTTGATGACCTTCCCAAGGGATTTGAGACCTAAGGATACTTAATCCATTTAAATTTCCAAAAGGGTGCTCAAAATGTGTTTTATAATCATCTTAAAGTGTGTATTTTGTCTTATGGATGCGATTTTGTGCAAATGGAGGGTTAATTGGTAGGTCAATTTATGAAGGATCGATGGTGCAAAGGAATATTTGGATGATAATTCTTGGCATACATGAATCAGAATATTATTTTACTCTATATATGAAATTTGAATTCATGAAAGTGTATACATAGAAAGTTGTGGACTCCGCAAGGTTCAGGTAAGGTCACTAGGCCTCTAGGCCAAGCTAGTGTGAAGAATAGTGATTTTTTTGTCATTTTATTCAAATGACCAAGGTATGATTGTTCTTATATGAATATTTCAGTATATTTTGAATATATTTCATGTTTTTAGTATGGATTAAACATATTTTGGTGATCATGGAGTTGACTCGTGAGAGAAAATTTGAAGGCAACTATGAGGTATCATCATGGTTGGAGATGATCTAAAGGTACTCAAATGGAGCATAAGGTTAGGAGACTTAGTGGGAGTCCCTATAATGTTATTAATGTGTTATCACTCCCATTTTCTTGATATTATCCATTTCTTCTCATATAACAGGGCATGGTCAAGATGGTGTGTTGTCAATGAGCAAGACTATGAAGATCTGGTAAGAAACTGTATGCATAGTGATAGGGGGAGTTTATGTCATCTCTCAGATGAGATACTTTATTTATGTTGACTTTTAAATAATTTTTAAAATATACAAGTCCTCAGGATCAGTATGTGAGCCCACTTTTTCATTGTGTCAAAGGGGGAGAAAGTGTTTGCAGAAGGAAAAAGAGTATGTGCATAAGTTGTGTGTTGGTGTTGACAGCAATGAAAAAGGGGGATATTTTTGATGTGTTTTCAATTATGTCTCCAAGGTGTCTAATAATTTCCATGATTTGTAAAATAGTGTTCATAATGTGTCAAGTTTGTTATCTAGTCAATGACAAAGTGTGCTTCAGTAGTCATGCATGGACCTTCAGTGTTTGGTTGGATAGGCAAGTTGATGGATGTTGTTGATGATGTGATCATGTTTAAAAGTCCCTATGGGGTTTAAATAGTTCTTGGAGTGCTTGTGAAAGTAAAATTTTTCCATTTGGTTCATCCTTGTGGTCATCTAGGCCTAGTTGGTCTTTTTTCCAAATTAGACTAAGTAAGTAGATTTATGATGTCAGCATTTGCACATATGAATGTGTCAGAATAAAATAGTCACATGAGTTTGTTGAGTTTTTTTCCTAGATCAGGTGTTTAAAATTTTATGTCTTGACATGGTGTCTATCAAAATTTATGGTAGTGAAAATTTGGTCTCCCAAGCATATTTCTCTGTATTCCATAGCCAAATTTGCATTAAAAAGTGACTGTTGGATTTCAAATATTTGAATTTACAAAAGAAAACCAGTCCTCATTATTTTGGATATAAATTTTGATTTTGGATGAATTTTATGGTGGTATAAAAATCAAAGTTGTAGATAATTTCAAGGTAAATCCAGGAAAAATAATTTTGAGGTTTTACTAGTCGTACACCTGCATTAGTTGCAGTTCAAAGTTGACCGAGGGTTTGACCTTCTTCTGTAAATGACCTGAGAAGGATGTTTGAGTTTTTATTGATGGTATTTGGATGTTTCAAGGTGAATTACATATTTTAGAGTGTTTTAGACTCATTGATGATCATTTGTATGGATTTTGGTGGTTTTACCAATCCATCTTCAATATGAAAAATTGCTTACAAGTTGACTTTTCGTTCGTTCATGGTGATTTCATGTACAAGGCAAATGTTTGATAGGTTTTGCATATGCAGAGGTCTGTAAGGATGAATGTAATAATTTTAGGATGTATTAGGGGTCATGTGGCATGTACCTATGTGCTTTGAAGTGGTCTTGTGTTCCTAGTTTTGCTTGGTGAGGTGCTAAAAGGGTGAATAGGCATCCATGGACCTAAAAAAGCTTCTTAGGCCTAATTGAAAGGTATTGATGCTTAAGGGTAGTCTATAAATGTTACATATGACCTATGAAGGGGGTTTTGATCTTATTCCAAGTATGATAAAATCCTTAAGTTTTAAGGAAATTTATGTGGCCGACCAAGAAGGTGATGATCATGTAGACTCTATAAAGAGCAAGATCAAAGGTGAAGGTTTCTAGAGTTGATATACGAATAATAGTGAAGTGTGAGTGTGCTTGGTGGATGGATTAAAGAGAATATCAGGTTGAGGAATGTATTCATGACCTATAGGTCATATTTTTGTTGTTATAATAGTGTTTTTGCAAGGTTGAAGATTGAAGATGAGCAAAGAAGTATAGAGTGATCCAAAAGGGTGTTTTGGATGCATTGCTTATGTGTGAACGCTTGAGAGAGTGTGAAGGATTGAAGAGAGGTGTAATACATTGTTTCTCCATAATATTTAAAGGCAATCATAGTTTTGGATTTGATGATATCATAGGTGTTGTGTTGGTGCTCAACATCTAGGATAAGTTGGTGTTTGTTCATGCTTAGGGGTGCGTGTTCCTTGTGAAGTGGGTGCTTCACTAAAGGTCTCTTTTATGTGATCTATTATAGGACTTTAGTCAATGTGTTTTTATGATTTAGAGTGGATTTTATCCCCCATGAGGGTTTCCCACATAATTCATGTGTTATGTGCCATTGATCTTGCATAGCTTTCTTTATGAATGGTTTATATGCTTCATGAATGTTTATGATTGAGTGATTGAGAGTTTGAAGTTTTGGAATTGGATTTGAATTGTTTGCATCACTGATTCACCTCCCCCCCCTCTCAGTGATTCTACCTCTAACATGCATGAGTGTACGTTTGTATAAATTTTTAGCCTTTTTGAAAAAGTTGTGTGTGTGGAATATCAATAGCAGTCCTGAGTACATTGTTAAGACTCCAACATGTTATGAAAGGCATGAATAAATAGATTAAGTCATCTCCTATAGGTCAAGTGACCCCTTTTTGGGATAGTGTTGAAACTTCCATTTAATGCAGAAGGTGTTTTCAAAACTAGTAGTTTTATTTAATGCGAGATTACAAAAAAATTGTGAAGGTTTCATAACCATCCCACAGTCTGTAGTAATTAACAATTTCTCCCAAATTAGAGGCATAATTAAAATAACTACTCATAGATTCATTTTTGGACATTTAGATTATTTTCAAAGCATATGGAACTAAAAGATATTTACAATATGTCAATGTCAAACCAAAAAAAATGGATGCATTTGCAATAGTTGTAGGTCAATTGGAAAGAGATTAGTTTTGGAAGGGAGAGAGTTCAAACTCTAGGCACGGTAGTGGAGAGTAAGATAGATTTTATCTCCAAGAGAGAAATAGAGCTAGGGAGATTGCAAGTGTGATGTATGTTTAGTGAAGCCATTCTACGAGAATCAATTTTAATGTATTCTTCATAGCTTAGTGGGGGAAAGGGGTTGTGTGTGAAGCTATATAATATTGTAATGTTCAATCAATAGAGAGAGTGTGTTTGATTTAAAATCTAAGTTATTATTTTTGTGTGTGTCCATTTGTTTGGTTGTAAAACCTGACTGGGGAGTAAGACAACCATTAATTTGTCCCCCTTATTTCTATTTGCATCAATTGTATTAGTGTTGAGAATGTATACAAGTGGTAAGTGTCTATGGAAATAATGTCTATATCAATTGTTATATATTCTCATAGTTATCTACATATATTACGCTATGCTACAAGAAAGGAAAGTAATTACAAGTACCATTCGCATTCAAAATAGTTCAACTTACATGTTTATTATTGAATGGGGAAGTAGAAGTGTTAGTCAGTCATGTGGTGTGGATTTTGTTTTTGAAAATCCTTATTGTATAGTTTGGGTGGAATCCAACATGTTTGTGTTTTTTACATAACATTGCTTATAGTAAGTGTGACATGTGGAGGTGCATAGCAAAGATAAGGTGCACAACATTGAGGAGGTGCACATTAAATAAACAAGGATTCGTATTAAAGAGAAGGTATACAATGAAGAGGAGGTGCACAACATTGATAAGGTCGCAACAATAAACTCATGTGTAAGGTGTGGAACATAACCCATAAGTGCACAGGAGGTGCATAAAATCCTTGGGAAGGTGCACAAATGTTACGTAAGTCCTTTCACTACTTAGATCACACATTTTATGATCAAATTCAGCAAATCTAAAGTGGAAGTGAGGTACTACTCTACCAAAGTCACCCAAGGCTTTCCCCTAGCCCCAATTATAGTCTTAGATGTACAACATAGAATAATTATGACTAATGACATTTCTTTCAAATGTGTTCATATTTTTACTTAGTTCAATGCTTTTCTCTCCGCCATTTTCATTTATTTTATTTTTTCATGCTACCCTCTTAAGTGATTTAAGGACTAGTGAATTTTTATAGGATTTTATATATTTGAATCATCATCTTCATTCCCAGCATTTTTTTTTGGCAACTTAGTACCAATCCTTAATATGACTAAATTTCTAAATATAAAATAATAGTACTTTATTGAAAAATAATAATTGGATTTAGATTAAAATACAAGGGATTTTGTCAAAAATGAGCAATTTGAAGTGATTTGGATCCCTGCACCCTCCTCCTATCATGTTGTCTTCTCATTGTGAGCCCTCGGTGCTTCTCCCTCCTTGACTAGTTCTAGGCAGATGACTCCTATGTTTTCCTCTTTCTTAGCCCCTAGTCATCTCATCACGGTGGATAGGGTTCTTGAATATTCTTCATTGGTCAATTTCATGGGGTGATCCAAATCCAATCTAGGGTTTTGATTGGTGCAAGGCAAGGGACTTTCTATATCTGATAAGTTATAGGATGCCACGGGTTGTTTTTTCTCTCCTCATTTGGGTGGTAGTGGCTCTATTGGTTTGGCCTTAGAGGAAGATGAGATGGATAAAACTCAATCCTTCACTCATGTAGTTTCCCATGGGGAGCAGGCAGATTTTCCTATTACTAAGACCCTGGTAGTGACTAAAACCATTTTGGTGGTATCCTTTGAAGATGTTACGCTAGAAAAATTTCTTTAAAATGAAAAATGGTTTACCACACATGGCTTAATATGCAAGTTTGACAATCTATAGCTGAGCCTCACTGCCCTTCATCAGTGGATTTTAGATTCATGGCAACCCCTCCTAGAGGAAAATTTGGAGATATACCCCTAAGCCAGGGGTTTCTTTATTGTATTTTTTGATTGCTTAGTTAATCGTAATAGGGTGGCTCTAGCTAAACCTTGGTCTTGGGATCAACATCTTCTCCTTATTAAACTCGATGCCTATCCTTCAAGCCCCTGGTCAAAAAATTTGTTGTGAGGCTTGGCTGCCCTACCTTCCACTCCAATTTTAGGTTGATCCTAGCCTTTTGGCCATTAGCAGATCTCTTGGTAAATTATTGTCGATTGATGCCTCTACTTCTAACTTCTCCCACACCATCTATGCACGAATTTTGGTTAGTTTGGATTTACCTTAATATCTCCTTGCTTCTATCGCATTAAGATTTAATGATCGACGATGGACTCAAACCTTAGAATATGAGGGCTTACTCTTTAGATGTCACAGGTGATTTTTGCATGGTCATCTGGCCTCTTCTTGTTCCTCCAGCAAGCATAAAGTGGACTCTTCTTAGTGGAAGAATGCAGTTATTGAACACCTCTCATTTTCTCTTTTGATCCCTCATCATATTCTCACAATTTTGGGTGTTGGCTCCCTAGAAGTGGATATTTAGGTTCCTAAAACAAGTATGGTAAGCGCGTCTTCGATTGTTATTGAGCGGATCAATGCAACTAAGAGTGATGAAGCTCAGATTTTTTTTAAAATAAAAAGTAAGCTTGAGGATGGGAGTGTTCTTATAGATGTTATTCCCACTCCTAATGTGGATTCTATTAGATTGGGTGTTATGGATGAATGGACTATAGTCCAAAAAAAAAAAAGGAAGGTTGAACTCAGACTCGCCTCCTATAACTCTCCACTCTCACATCAAAAGAGGGAAAGAGAGGCCTTGATGGGCTTTCTTGGGTACACATTGGATTGGATGTTCTCCCCATGGTGGGTTGGAGGTTGTTTTTTGCTAAGTTTTAGCTTATTCGTTCCCTCATGAATTTTCATCTAAGGCAAATGATTAATTTTTGGTCGTTCATTATTTTGAGTGAGGGACCCTTAAACCCTCAATTATCTATCAAAAATATAATAATAATACTTTCTTAATTAACTTTAAAATATATGCACGAGAGTCTACATTTTTACAATTATCTCTCTTCACATCTCGGTGCTAGAGCATTAAATTTTTTACTCATCCCTTGGAAGCTACATACTTCTACATCATATGTTATCTCATATCCATCCACAAGAAAATATATCAAGTTGTACAATTATATACTTTTCTTGGAGTTGTATAAAATGCATTCAATTATGTACATATTATTTGCTCTTAATAGTGTATACTTTAATAAAATATTCCACTTTCTAGTCATTCATGGTTTAATTAGATATAGTTTTGCACTTATCACTATCATGCATTTGTTGTTGTTTGCTTTCTTTTATAACACATCCAAAATCCTTCAATTTAGAATATTTCCCACCACATTTACCCTTAGGCGTTAGAGAAAACCGCCAAATTTATCATGAGAAAGTTAGCATATTTTCATAGGATCAACTCAAGTTAAATGAAAATGTAAGTGTTGAGAAACTTCTACACCAAGCTCCATTTATTTCTTAGCTTTATTTTCTTAGTGAAAAACATTTCTCTAAGGATATAAAAAATATATTTAATTAATAGATTCGCCCTCTTAATTTAAATAAATACCTCGTGTATTAAAAAATAAAGCTAACTAAAAGAGGGAAAACTACAAGTGTATATGGAGTTAAATAAAAGCTTTTCTTTTATAAAATGTGAAAGCACATAAGCCAAGATTTAATGAAAGAAAAAACTATTTAAAAGAAATTCATGGATAGGAAAGGGGTCAAAAATATTTTTTTTAATTATAAACTTTTTATTTTAATATATAAAGTCAAAGCTAAAAAACTTTCAAGGCAAATAAGAAAAAATGGGCATTAAATTTTTTAAAAGACATTGCAGTTGCAAAATCTATAGGAGTTGGGTAGAGTGTTGACCAAGTGAAAACTTGTGTATCAAATCCTCTTCTACTTTTGGATTTAGTAGTTGGATATTCCCTCTTCTCCCTCTCTTATCTCTCATTTTTCATTCTATAAAGGGCATTGTCCTCATTGTAAACGAGTTATTGTTAGCTCTTTCTTGGACCCACTTGGGACTCATTTTGTTTTATGGTATCATAGCCTCTTTTTTTGTCCATGTATAGAAGACAAATCTTTGTATGGCATATTTGCATCTATGTATACTTTGGGTAATTGATAAAAGCTTTTGTTTTTCTACCTTGTCTACCCTTTGGTTTTCTTTTTACTGTGTCAACTTCATTCTCACATTTGAGTTGGTTATTACCTTATGCATTTGTTCATACATCGTGTTTCAACATGTCTTACATGTTCAAAAGTTTGATGTCATACATAGGAAGAAGAGGATCCCAATGCCACCCATTTCTATCTAGATGCATCACCACCCTTTTATTTTCTTGTTTCCCTCTTCATTTTTCCCCTACAAGTCTTAAATTAACATTAATTTAGGTAGGTTGGCACTAGAATATGAACAAAACTAGTTGTCTCTGGAAATTACTCTATAAGGAGTAGTGTTACACTAAGTACAACTTTCCATCTTGTGCCTTAAGTGTGGGAAACATTTCAATCAAACACTTTTATGCATCAATAGTAACAAATATGTGAAGAAGCTTAGAAAATATTGATTTCCAAGAAAAACACATTCATCCTTTTGCAAATAGGATGCAAAGACCTAAATATAATGTGAGATTCAACACCAGATGTGTAGATAGAAACAAACAAGTGCATTGTAAGCCTGTGAGATTTCACAACCTTGATTATTCATTAAATTCATTTGATAGCTTTGAACATCACCTCAAAGGAATTGGTTTCAAGATTTTGAAAAAATTGGAATATAGTGGAAAAGGTCTTGGCAAAGAAAATCGATGCATATGTAAACTACTTTTGAGGCAAAAATGATGCTCAAGAACATTAGTATTAGATACATAGAAGAATCTTCTCAAAAAACTAAGGGTTCTACCATCATTAAAGCAGACCCCTATGTACATGTAATAGACATGTATCCACATCTATAGACATCAACTCCATGACATAACTAGCCTAAGCAACCTATCAACATCTAATGAGATTAAAAACTATGGGTTCTACCATCATTAAAGTAGACCCCTATGTAGATGTAATAGACATGTATTCGCATCAATAGACAAACCCCATGACATAACCAGCATAAGCAACCTATCAACATCTAATGAGGTTATGTATTTTATCCTATTATAGATAAACATGGTAATGTAAGAGGTCATGTGTTTAGTCAATGTTGGAATCTTCGTCTTGTGAGTTATGTGGAAAGTTCAATCACCACATTTTTATAGTTATAATAAATTTTATAACGATTACACCACTAACGTGGAAGATAATTACTTATTTACTAAGATGTTATTATGGTCATCAAAATCATATAATTTATTATTTATCGCAATATAAGACTCGATGCAATGGGGCCCATTGCTTTCCAATAAGGATAGAGGCAAGTGATCTAGGTGACAGTGCATGACATAATTTTAAGACGGTTGAATCTTATTTTACAAATTTTGGCAAACAATGAGGAATTTCAACATCAAGGAATTGATGTGGTGTCTTTTTGTCTTAATGGTCATTTTTTTATGATTTTATAAAAGAGAGAAAAAACTAGGCCATGATGGTCGAGGTAAGACAGACTCTAAGAGCATTCAAAATTGAGAGACTAGGAGAGAAGTGGAAACATTGCTACAATTTGACCAACCACGTAGTGCCCAATTTCAAAATGGGGCCATAATAAAAAATCAACGCTATAATGAATAAATTATGCCCCAGGAAGGAACTACCTTCCAACATCTTCGAGTTAGTGCCAAACCCTGTAAACTAAGACAAAACAAAGGGTCGCCATTGAAGATGAACATTTACGTAAGGAATACAAATCATCCCATCTTTATCTTTTATACATTTATGCATACATATCATATAGTAGAATATGGAAAAGTATAATACATAAAAGTGAGAGTTTGAAGTTGGGTTTTCCATATAAGGGAATGCACTTTTAGAAATTGAGAAGCGTTGTCTGGTGGTTATAGACATTGCAAGAACTTACAAACTTGGCATGAACATTTTCCAAGTGTTGAAAGATGAGAATTGAACTTTAAATAAGAAATCGCTATCTTAGAGACAAGATTTAAGAGTTTAAAATGTGTTTTATGTAAAAGAGGAAATCGTCAACTTTAGTACTGGGATGGGTGACCACTTGCGAAGTCCTAATGCTTCACCCCTATGAATATCACCTACAATGAGTATTGAGTGGACCATTTATACTCCTGAGATATGGATTCTTGTGAACCATTACTCATGAAATATGAGTCAACGTAGGTTGATTCAAAACTATGCAACTAAATCTCGAAACTATATCACATAATTTGATGCACTATAGAAAACCACTACCTGTAAACTGCCAACCTTGTCATGAGAAAGTTAAATGCTTATAAGTTATGTAACTACCTTGGTGATCATATCTTCAAAATATCAACTCAAGTTGATGAAAGATATAATTTAAAAAAATCACACCAAAATCCATTTATTTCTCAACTTTATTTTTTTAACATAAAATATTTCTCCAAAAATATAAAAAACTTTATTTAATTTTTTTAGAGATAAAAAAATTCATTTAATTAATATATTTAGTGCACTAAATTAAATAAAAATCCCATGTATTAAAAAATGAAGCTAGTTAAACTACGGGTGCATAAGGAGTTAATTAAAAGCATTTCTTTTATGAAAAATGAGAGCACGTAAGCCAAGATTCATATAAAAGCTTTTTTATTTAGAAGAAACGCATGTAGGAAAAGCGGCCAAAAGCTTTTATTTAAATATATAAAGTCAAAGTTTAAGCTTTCACAACAAATGAAAGTTTTTTTTAAATTGTCTTCTACTTTTAGTATTTGGTAGTTGGATGTTCATTCTTCTCCTTCTTCTGTCTCTTTTCTATTTTATCTAGGGTAAAGTGCCTTCATTGTAAACGGGTGCTTGTTAGTATTTTCTTGAACTTACTTGAACCTTATTTTGTTTTATGATGTCATAGTCTCAGTTTTCATCTATGTATAAAAGACAAGTCTTTGTATAATATATTTATATTTGTGTATATCTTGGATAATTGATAAAAGTTTATGTTGTTCCACCTTGTCTATCCTTTGGCTTTCTCCTTACCATGACAACTCCATTCTCACATTTGAGTTGGTTCTTACCTCATGATTGTTCATACATCGTGTTTGGACATGTCTTCCATCTTCAAAAGATTTATGTCATACTCATACAGAGGAAGAGCCCAATGCCCCACCCTTTTCCATCTTGGTGAATCACCACCATTTTATTTTCTTGTCTCTCTTCCTTTTTCCCCTTCAAGTCTTAGATTAGCATTAATTTTGGCAGGTTGGCATAAGGATAGGAAAAACAATTAGCTATTTATAGAGGTTGTTTTATAAGGAGCAATCCCACACCGAGTAGAACTTCTCGTATTGTACATGAAGTGCGGTCGAGCACTTATGCGCATCAACAATAACAAATATGTGAAGCAACTCAGAAAGGATTGGTTCTCAAGGAAGAAACATTTGTCCTTTTGCAAATAAGATGCAAAGACCTAAAGACAACGTGAGATTCAACACAAGATGCTTAGATAGAAACAAACAAGTGCATTGTAAGTCTAGAAGATTTCACAACCTTGATTATTCATTGAATTAATTTGATAGCTTTGAACATCACATCAAAGGAATTGGTTTCAAGATTTTTTAAAAATTGGAATATAGTGGAAAAGGTCTTGGCAAAAAAGACCAATGCATAAGTAAACTACTTTTGAGGCAAGAATGAGGCTTGAGATCTATTAGATACATAGAAGAACCTTCTCAAAAGACAATGGGTTCTACCATCATTAATGTGGACCCCTGTGTGGATGTAATAGATGTATGTCCACATCAATAGACATCAACTCCATGACATAACTAGTCTAAGCAACCTATAAGCATCTAACGAGGCTATGTTTCTTATCCTACTATACATAGTCATGGTGATAGAAGAGGTCACAAGTCTATTCAATGTTGGAATCTTCACCTTGTATTTTATGTGGCAAGTTCAATCCCGCATTTTTGCAATTACAATGAATTTAAGGATGACACCACTCAAATGGAAGAGAATTACTTATTTACTAAGTTATTATGGTTATCAAAATCATATAGTTTATCATATCTCACACACTATGACTCAATGGAGTGGGGAGCATTGCTTCCCAAGAAGGGTAGAGGCAAGTGATCTAGGTGACAGCTCATGACGTAATTTTAAAAAGGTCAAATCTTATTTTATAAATTTTGGCAAAGGGTGAGGAATTTCAACATCAAGGAAGTGATTTAGTGCTTTGGTTGTCTAAATGGTCGTTTTTGTATGATTTAAAAAACAAATTAAAAAACCAAGCCATGATGATCAAGGTACGAAAAATTATAAGAGCATTCAAAATTGAGAAAGACCGGGAGAGAAGTGGAAACATTGCTACATTTGGAACTACCACATAGTGCCCGTTTTTGAAATGGGATCATAATAGAAAATCAATGCTATAAACTAAATTACACCCTGGGAAGGAACTACCTTCAACATCTTCAAGTTTGTGCCAAATCATGTACAACAGGTACAAAACAAAGGGTCACCATGGAAGACGAACCATTACACGAGGAATGCAAATCATTAAATCTCATCTTTTTTGCATCTATGCACACATCATAGAGTATAGTATGGCAAAGTATAGTAGAGAAAAGTGAGACTTCCGAAGATGGCTATTCCATATAGGAGAGTGCACTTTTTAAATTCGAGAAGTGTTCCAAAATTGCGGCATTCCTCTTAAGAATGAATCCGACATTCATGGGTATATCGAAATGAAAGATTGATTCATCTTGAAAACAATTATCTATAACAAGAGATCTTTTCCTTTTTGTATGATAGAGTTGTAAAACTAGGAAAATTTTGTGAAAAAAAAAAAGTTAAAAGACAAGTAGAGCTTTGAAATGGTTGAGAATGGATTTTGCAAGATGAAATATCAAAGACAAGTGGATTCTCGTCAAGAAGCTCGGTCTTACAAAATTTCCAAGGAGATCTTATGATCATTTCATTGCAACAAGTACCGATAGGCAAACCAAACCTAATCGACTTTTAAGTCAAACATGGACAAACACAACAACAAATATGCATTGAGAGTTCATTTCTCCAAGACAAATAAATTCGTGAACTCAAGTCATTAATAAGATGGTAACCATAAAGATCAATAATGTTAACACAGGAAGGTTGATGGGCCAATGTAGTCCCTAAATGATAAGGTTGACCGCTAATAATCATTGGCTCCAATGGTGGACTTCGCAGATGTTGGCTTTCAAAAAGCATTTCTTATAGTTATTCCACATGCATGGGGAAACAAAGGTTTCAAGCCTTTTCGTATCTATAGCAGTCGTTTAAGACTTGCCCAATCAAAAGGACTTTTATGCACATGCAAACAATGAGTGTCTGGTCAACTTAGAATAATAGACAAAAAACGACTAAGCCAATGTGGAAAAGTGGAAAATTGTTTGAGTGCTCTACGCCTCCGCTCGTCAACAAAGCATGAAAAATACTATGTTGGTGGAAGCATTACAAGGCATTTAAAAATGGAAATTTGGCACTTTTACAAGAAAAACTAGGTGTTGGCAAAAGCATTGTGCAAGAAACATTAAAAATTAGCACATCAATCATTGATTAAACTCATTGCCATCAATTTATTTTCACCAATGATTGGCCCCTCATCAACATGGCAAATCAGCACATTGATTGTCGATTAAGCCGAGTCAAATCATTGCTTTTCACAAGACCTGAAATTTTTTAGTTTCTTGGGTGAACCAAACCCCAACCAATGGTCAGCCCCTCTTAAACCTGGAAAATTCGCACAATAATTGTCGATTAAATTTCAACATCATCATGATTGCTTTTCATGTCTTCTCCTGAAATCTTCAGGTTTCTTGGTTGAACCAAACCCCTCACTAGTGGTCAGCCCCTTATCATCATGGAAAATCAGCACAATAATTTTTTAATAAACTCAACGTCATCATGATTGCTTTTCATGTCTTCTCTTGTATTCTTCAAGTTTTTTGGCTAAACCAAACCTGTCACCAATATGGACCCTCATCAATACGGTAATTTAGCACATCAAAACTCAATGCCATCAATTGTTTTTCACGTGTTCTCACGAAATCTAGTTTCTTGGCAGAACAAAACCTCTCGGCAGTAATTGTTGGCCCCTCATCACCAATAGTTGTTCAGCCACCATCATATGCAGTTCTTGAAAACTCTCAGCACTTTGATCGGCTCCACCCACATAAAGTCTCATTGCAATCATCCCTGGAATGGTTTACAAAATGGGCTCATTTTTGTTAGGGTGTTGTCTGGCCTGCTGTCTTCAATTCGTTGGCCATGTCTAATATATAAAAATAATCTAAAAGGGTGACTAAAAGTACTAATGAATTTTAGAATCTGGGCATCAAGGAGAAATAGGATAAAAATTAAATATTTCTACTTGGTAGAAGTTTGAGTTAAAATTATCTCATTCACTATACACAAAATGACCTAATTTTATAAATTTAAATAAACACTTAGGATAGAATCCAGTATCTCCAAAAACACAAGATATACAGGAAATCCATGTGTGAAAATATGCTGACTGCAGCACCATAATCAATTTGTATAACAAACAAGAAGAGGTACATTTAGTTCAACTCCAAGAGCTTTAAAAAATTGAAGTTAAATAGACAAAATTGTTTTTCACTTGAGTCTGGATCTACAAGAAGTAGAAAACAAAGGAAAATAAGAAAGAAAGAAAGAAAAAATTGTTTTTCAAAGCATTTGTAGTTAAATTTCACTGAAGAATGTTCTTGAGATGTTTGAGGACAATCATGCAGCCTATAATCATCAACCCACAAAGTTTGCAAGTACAGGAACTTAGCATATCTGCATTTATCTACCAATCAAAAGAGGTTTACATGCAAAGAACCTGCAATATTATACTTACATAATTGTCAGTTTTATACCATTTCCTAATAACAAGCAGTTTTAAACCTTATTGTTCAAACATGTGTTACCATACAGATATATGTAATTCAATCCAATAAGTCAAATAAAACACTAGAACAATTTTTGTTTATTTTGCAGCCATCTAAAGCAGGCTATTAACTAATTGATGGTTTAATCATTACGACAGCCATGCACAACAATCACTGACATTCGGAGTTCATTGTGGGATCTCATTATAGAAAGGAAAAGAAAAATACAAGATAAAGTAAACCAATAAGAAAGCTATGAAATTATTCCATTGTGAAATAGAATGAACTTGTTTTGTTGTTTTGAGGTTTCTACAAACAACCTGTGTAATACTGCATTTAAAAAAGCCAGTCTGTTATTTTGGATATGTATAGAATATCATGCATAAAGCAAAAACATCTGATAAGTCTGCATTTACACCCACATTCAAATGCATGTCTATCTTGCATTTTCAAATGGATGTTCCAACTCCTTTAGCCCATTCATTCACCTGATACCAAACACTCCATTCCTTCCTTTGTATTCATGACATATCTCAAATTCCTGATGCTGTAATTGAAACAACACTTTAATATATTAACATATTCAAAATGAAGATTTTAACCAAGCACTTCTATTTGGTCACTTCTTCCCTGTACTATCACTGCAGCTCTGATGTAATAATTGCACTCCAGGTCAGATCTGAGTATTTGACCCTACTAAAGAGTTTGAATCATTCTCCATTTGGAAAATAAAAAACTCCTCCCCACACAAATATTACTTTTTACAGCATGTGACATACAATACAATTTACACAGTAATATCATAATATGTATTAATTCCATTATCGCTTAAACTGCAACAAGGGGAATCATTTCTTTTAACTTATAGACAACGTTTAATAGATCCATTATGTTGTCTCTTACAAGAGTGCAGGTATAAGGAGCATCCTGGGAAGGTGACAACTGAACTTCACATGATTAAATTTTTCCTGCAATCTTATACTACTTCAATAGTTAGGATGAACAAACAGCAGGGGCATGCTGCACACCAGTTCCACCACCACTGCTATCTTCTACATCCTGTAGAAATTTCGCTTGTATATAAGAGGTCACAGACCAAAAACACAATGGCTTGAAAAACGGAAAACAGAAAGCAACTTGCTTGCCACAAAACAAAAGAATAAACATAAATAAGACTTCGACATTAATCCTATCTGCATTTATCCTGAAAAGGAGTGGACAAATAATTGATGCTTAAAACTATAAAATATTCAAAAATAAAACGAGAAGAAAAACTGAAAACAAAAAGAATTGAACAGAAAATAAGATTTGACATATCAGAATATGATAAGCAGAAGAGAAGCACATAACAGTTTCCGTTATGTACAAAAATTTTCTTATACTAGATACAGAAAAGGAATAAAGTTGTACTGCATAAGATATTAAATGTTAATGCCCAACCCAGCCATCCACTAAGACAGACAATGACCAAGGAGAAATTATACCAAAAGCAATATTCAGAGATACTTCATGACTTAGAAATGCCAGTCTGTGAGAACATTTGGCCAGTGGTTAGAAACTCTTGTTGAAGTTCCCATTTACATGTAACCTATTAAATCATATTTATAGCTTGCACTCGTAACATTCTCTGGTCAATCCCAACTGTAATATAAGCAGTTATCAGGTTTCAGAAATAGTGGACATCTATATAGCTTCAATGGCTTCGTCAATGTGAACAATGGCACCGTGTCAAAACTGACTATTACTCCTGGTTCTACACACGTGTCCTTAATCATGTTAACAAAAGCTGTTGAATCCTTAAGGTACGATGAACCGTTGCTGAGAAAGGGGTTGAGCTTATTTTTCAGGAATGCTGTGAGTTCAATTGCTATCTCCCTCACCATTTGCAGAAACAATGCTGAAGGCTTCATTCATTGAGTTGGAGCGTGCTATCATTTGCAACTGATTTAGAAGGTTCCAATAACCACTTAAAAAAATAGTTGTTATATTTGTTGAACTGGATTATTTGAATGGTTGAGCTCTTTGGAATATTTTCTGATGTCTGGTCTTATATAGAAATATATGGTGGAGTCTATCTGTTTACAAGAAAGAATTGATTCTGTGTAACTACATTTCCCAATAGGATATTTTAATTTATTTGTTTTAAATTAAGGTGAAATAAAGAGAACATTTTTCTATGTAGGTCTAATCTTTGATTTCATGCACAAGATAACTTATGAATCCTCTAACCATTACAATTCAATGCTTTTGTGTTCAAAGTGAGGGTAAGGGCAATTATTTTGCATGTAAGAAGTATATGGAAATGTTCAATTATTCAGGTGCCATCAAGAAGAGACTATTGGGTCAAAAATAATGGGGATAAAGCCTTTCTACCTTGAATCCAAAGGGACAAATGACAAATGCTAGAATCTTGCAAAGAAAGTTTACAAAGACAACTTTTCTACCTCATAACACCCTTGAAAACAAGCTGAGAACTTGAAGGACCAATTATTCCAAAACAACATTGGTGTTTACCTAATTCTTTGCTCCTGTAGGCACCCAAACATGGGAGAGGATGGAAGATCAATCCAAACTAGGATCAAAGAGCATTGTGCCAATCTCCAACACAACTGTATTAAAAAATTGGCATTGATGGAGCATTCACATGCCACAAAGCGCCATATTCATGGCAAAGATAAATCATTACACTAAATGGCTCCTTGGGGAGGCAGTTCAAATAGGAAACATCAAAACAATATGAACACACTTATGGTTGGAATCATAGTCAAACTTGGAGACCCATCATCTGCAGACTGGGTAATAAGGCAGGCCATTCGAATTGTAAGGCAGATTGGGTAACAAGATATTCAATCTTTAAGAAAGTCACAAGATATGCCGACCCAACATCTTGGTATTTTAAGTGTTTGTTAATAACACTTCAAAACTTTGATGTATAAGCCAACAAAATTGAAATCCTGAAGAGGAGGCAAGAAGTTGGACCCGCAACATTGATGCATAAATATGCGACGCAGATTCTCCGAAAAGATTTGATAGAGGTAGCAATCATTCAGTGTTGAAGCTTCAAGCATTTGGTATGAAACCTAATAGTCGATAGTAAAGTTCTGTTCAAATTCAATCACCACCTAGATGAGCAGAAGGGGTAGCAACATGAGCTAATGTAAGGGTGTCAGAGATATTCACAAGCTTCCTTCAAACCACAAGAACCAACAGTCAGAATAATTTGTAGTCTAATCTTAAAGCATACTTCACAGCAGAATAACTCTCTGATACACGTGCACATACAAGTAAATGGATACAAAAAACAGATGCCTTATCCTCAAATTCTCCTACCTAATTGGATTCCACAATCCAAAGTGAACACGTTTTTTAAAATTCCAAGTCACCTTTTAATTCATTAAAAAATGGTTGTCTTGAGACAGTCCTGTTAAGAAAAAATAAATGACTCATAGGTCTGTTAAAATGTCCCGTTCATTTGTCGAAATGATACGTTGATTCATTTCCAACAATAATCTGCAGCAGTTCATTTCGTCATGCCCAATAGGGATTGGAGAACTCAACATATTTTGGAGCTAAAGACAATATATAAAAGACAAAGGAGCCATGAAATTGTTCCAGAATAAGGTTTGCAACTAAGTTACAGGGGTACGGGTTCCATACTATTATTGGTACGTTTACAGGGTTCGCCAATTTATTTTGGGACCCTGGGTTTGACACAGCTTAGGTACATCCATAAAATTAACCATAATATGCATAAAATAAAAATAAAGTTTACAAAACATTACTAATAATTGATAATTAAATATATCAAATGAGTCTTAACGTGATATATCACATAGGATTGTATTATCTATTCAAAATAGGAAAATAGTCAATGGTCATAGTCGCACTCGTGAACTACATGAACACATCTATTCAAGATAGTAAAAATCTATGTAGATGCAGATCTCACATGACTCCAAGTGGAGAAGCTTCAGAGAGCTTGTATTCAGGTTATAGCTAACAAGAAGGAGAACAAGTGGGCTATTATTAGAGACTGTAGGATTGTCATTTGTAATTCTCCCCCTCTTGGGTGGTCACACCCTATACCATCGACATGACAACGAGCTCTTGTCTCGGTGGGTGATGATAACATCTCCATTGCTTCTTGGAACTACAATGGCGGTTTATGGTCTTCTCTAGGTACCTTACAGGGTGTTATTGCTTCCCGGGTTCTCATCTTCATCACTGCGACCCATAAGAAACCTGAACGGGCCCTCCCTCCAGTCACAAGGTACGCATGGGTTTTCGCTTCTTGTCGTGAGACCCACAAATCAGGGGGTGTTCATGACTCAGCTGGTGTGGCTTGCCTCATTCGGGATAGCCTCAAGTCTAGAGTTTCACTTGTGGTATTTGATGCCCACTCTAGATACTTGTGGATACAAATCCAAGGGGGTCCATCTTTTCAGGTTGTCTTCATAGTTGTATGCTACTTCCCCCCATCCAATCTCCATTCACCATTCATGTTGATGAAGACCCATGCCTTGTCCTCTATTCCGAGATCTCTTGGTACTCCACTATTGGTGATATCATTCTTTTGGGCAATTTTAATGCCCGTACAAGGAAGACCCAAACGCCTATTCATGACCTTGCTTAGGATGAGTTATGTCTTTCATGAGTTAGATCTAGAGGAGTTTGGTCTACAGAGAGCTTCTACTAACAGGAATTCCTAGGTTACGACCTATGGAAGACACCTTCTCCAGTTGGGTGAATCTCAAAGCCTCCACATTCTCAACGAGTCCCTCACTTCCCCAACCCTCATAGATTCACTTGTTTTCCTTATGGTGGTGGTGTGAGCATCGTGGATTATGTTCTCACCAACAAATCTCTCATCCCCCACATTTGTGACTTCCTTGTTTCTCCTCAGTTCCCCCTTACTGACCATGTCATCTTGACGTTCACCCTCCGTACTGGTTCTTACCCCTCCCACCTACACCCTTCCCATTCCACCAGCATACCACTATCCACTTTGATGATGACTACACGATTGACTATGCGGCCCGTCTCTCCCTTATGTCTGGATTTTACTCCCTCCCTCTTCCCACCACCGATTCCATGTATGAGTTCTTATGTCAAACCCTCTAGGACGTTGCCCTTGACTCTCGCCCCCACACTACACATTACTCTAGATCCCCTACCTGCCACAAAACCTGCCACATGAACCTGGCATGAAGATGAGTGGAAATACCTTCATCAAAAACTTTGTTTTTCTCTAACCCATGACCCTCCCTCCATACCCACCCTCCATAGGGAATATTGTTATATTCTCTAACGTAAGAAATGGAAGTTTCTTACATCTAGACAGCTTACACTCCTTGCCAATCTCCACCACTCACCTAAGAATCTGGCATACTCTTCTACCGAGAAAAACCGTAGTTTTCGACATCACCCCTAAAGCATGGGTTTCCAATGCTAGTTCCCTCTATGATGTTTTAGTCCAACCTGTTGCCACTGCCTCTAATCCTCCACCATCCTCTATTTTCTCCACTTCTTCCGTCAAGAGAGCTATTTTGAAATTATGCACTAGCAAAGCAACTGATTATGAAGGTTTCAAAGCTGAGCATCATATATGGTGTGGACTCCCTTGCCTTTCCCCTTGCCATGCCCTTTAATAAGGTGGCGTATTCATGTTTCCCTCAATCATGGTCCTAGCACATTATTCAATTTCACCCTATTCATAAGTCTGGAGATCTCTCTATCCCTAGCAACTACAAGACCATTATCATTGGCATACATTTACCTAACTTTCTGCCACAATGTTAGACATGCAGTTATCAGAGTACTCGAAAAGGAATATATCAGAGCTACGGGGACAGATTGGCTTCAGAAGGGGCTATCAAACTATCAACCACCTCTTTACACTTCAAGTTATTATTGAAGAAGCTCGTCATAGCCAAAGTCTCATGTTGTTTTGTTGACTTTGATAAAGCCTTTGATTCGGTTCCGAGACACTTGCTTTTCTGGAATTCAAGAGTTATTAGCATTCCAGACTCTTTGATTACTGCCACTTGGAGGTTTTATGAGACAGTTGTGGAGCAATTTTGTACTTCTCATAGTTTTTCTAAATTTGTGACGAGTACCATTGGGGTCAAGCAGGCAAGGATGTCCTCTCTCACCCACCCTATTTAGCATCTACATGGATGAGTTAAAGGAGTCTTTTCGATAGCATACCCATATGGATGATGGTTGTATTTTACATGAGGTGCTTATAGCTATCCTTCTTTTTGTCGACGATGTTGTCCTCCTCTCATACTCTACCAAGGGCCTACAATGGCAACTTGATCCCCTTGTTCATTTCTATGAACTCAGACAACTTGCTTGTGGTCAACCTTAGTAAAACTAAGGTCGTGATCTTCAATATCTCCAAGCACTCTCTCTCCAAATTCCAAATTTTCTACAAAGGGGAACTTCTACAAATCACATCAGCCTGCACTAATTTGGGGATCCAACTTTTTGGTCCGTGCTTTAGCATGAAGTTTGCCTCTCATCCACGCCTTTGCAAGGTGTATGCCTCTCTTTTTGTCTTAGAAATGTCAACGTTTCCAAATCCACTTTTAGGACATCCCTTCCAAGTTACGCCTTTTTGATGCAATCATCAAACCTACAATTTTCTATGGTTCAGACATGTAGGAACCTAGCTTGGGAGCCATTGACTGGGTCCATATTGAGAGGGTCCAAATTCTCATGTTACAACACATGATCCATTGCAAGCAAATAATTCCTCAAGGCATTGTCCAAGCTGAATTTTCCACCCAACCACTACACCCTGAGACTATCTTCAGGCTTCCTTTCTACATCCACATACTCAGGTCCTTGGGGTACTCAACTTTCAGTCGCGAGAGATATCCATAATTAGCACTTTGCTCTTCGAAGAGGACTGCTTCACTGGTCCCCACCAGACACCAACACTATTGGTACTTTGAGACTATATTGCTCCTCCTTTCTATTGGCATCTCTATTGCTCAACTACCCCCTTTCATGTATTCCCTGGACACCCCTCCCAAATTAATTCCCACAAAGGACATCATCGTTAGAGTGGCCAAAGAGGACACCTACAAACAGTATATTCAAGCCAACTGAATCTCCCCCATTGAGCCACTCAACCCCAAGTTTGCTTTCTACACTAAGTATTTCTTACAAGTAATGGATGGAATTATTTGTCACCCACACTATCTCCAGCGCCATTGGTCCCACAGCGTGAGGTTTCCACTTGGCCAAATGAGGGTATGTTCTCATCAATTACGGGTTGAATAGATCACCACATTCTTCGTCAGGACGGGATCTATCATCTTTGCTCCCTCCAGGAGGTGGAGATCGAGAAATACTTCATTTTCAAATGCTCCAATTACTATGAGATCCGGAGAAGATATCATTGCCTCTATAGGGACTCATTCAATACTTCATCTACTTTCTTTAGATATCCAAACCAACGGTCCCTAGCTCTTTATCTTCGTGAGGTCGTCATCCTCCGACGCAAATCCCTACAAGAGCCTAGAGGCTCTAAAGCCCCCATGTTGATCACCTCTTTCTTCCAACCCACCCAGATGATTGGCCGCACTAAGCACCCCTTGGTGCATCACACATCAAAACTGATAGATCAATTAGGCGACGCTTTTCTCAGCGTATCTCTACTACTTAGATTACTCATATCCCCCAACTTGCTCTCCCTCAACACCGTGGCTTTGCTTCTTCTCGTCGGCGTGGCTCTGCTTCTTCTAGTCGATGTGGCTCTACCCATTTTTGACGACATGGATCCGTGGAAGATATCATTGCCTCTATAGGGACTCAGTCAACACTTATCTACTTTCTTTAGATTTCTAGACCAGTGGTACCTGGCTCTTTATCTTCGTCAGGTCATCATCCTTTGACACAAATCCCTACAAGAGCCTAAAGGCTCTAAAGCCCCCATGTTGATCACCTCTTTCTTCCAACCCACCCAGGTGATTGGCTGCACTAAGCACCCTTTGGTGCATCACACATTAGAACTGATAGATAGTTAGGCAGCGCTTCTCTCAACATATCTCTACTACTCAAATTACTCAGATCCCCTAGCCTGCTCTCCCTCAACACCGTGCCTCTGCTTCTTCTCGCCAACGTGGTTCTATCCCTTTCTAACGACATGCATTTACTACTTACCAACCACCCCCTAGACCAGAGGGGCAAACTCACATTAAAAGTTTATTTTGTATTATGGGAAGTACATCGGCTTTGGATGGTAGGGGAGATTGATGATGAGTCAATCTTCTCACAGTGACTGATGATGGGTCAAACGGATCCTCCACTTCAAGAATAGACAAAGATTTTCGATGAGGTCTTCCAGTCTTCATTGGCACATGCCTTAAGGGCTCTTGTTCGTCCTCCATTGCTATTTGTATTGGTTCCATGACCGTCTTTGTTAGTGGCACACTACTCTACTTTGTCTTATGTCTTCTATTCCTTTTTTTTTTTTGGCTTCTTGAATTCTCTTTTCCTTGGGCTTTCTATTGTTAACTATTGTATCCTCGAGTCCCATTGACCTACTTTTGATCATTTGTGGATATTAATATAATTTCTAACATCTTTCTTCATCAAGTGCATCAGCAATTCGTTCATTAGAACCAGATGCAATAGGACTAGCGGCAATGTCATCCCCACTAGCTTTGCTATGCAGCACCTGCGTATGAGTCTCTTGCCCCTCTTCATCAAATAATAAAAGTTGGATAATTGAAGCATCCAATTCGTGATGTTCTAGTTCTACTTCCTAACACATTTCCGCCCCTTGCCTGTAGTCATGCCCCTACCTTCAAAGAAAGAATCTTCCTTGCTGCAAGCTCTTCAATCCCCTTGGCAGCAAAAAAATCATACACATTGGTGTAGGAATTGTGTAGCAATGTCAAAGAAATAAAGTTGGAAGAGAACTTTGGTGCAGTTTCAGTCCTAAGCATGTAGGAATAGTGAGTGAAATGAGAGGTGAGTTTGCAATTTTTGTTTCTGTTTAGCATCTTTCAGGGTTTTTAGGCGGTTTGAGTTTTTTTGAGGGAAAGTCGAAGAGGGAGCAGAAGGAAGAGAGTGGGGTGTTAGAAATGAGTTAGAGAGTGGTTTAGTAAGGTTTAATTAGGTTTTTTTTTTTCAAACATTTGTTTTTTTTTATTTTTATTCGTTGTTTTTTAAACAGCTGGGTCCACTGGAAATTGCAGCTACACCCTGGCTTCAAAACCAGGAAGAACAAAGGAGATACCTAAACAAGTACCAACAGCTGAATCATACCGGTACAGGTATGGGAGCCTCCAGGACACTACCCAGCTCCATAAGTTTGCAATAAAAATTCTCTAAGACAATCAAGTTCTCATCAACAAGCTTCAAATCTCCAAGGAGATTTATGTTCATTTCCTTTAGGCTTTTTTATGTTTTTTTTTTTTTTTTTTTAAATTCATTATTTATTTTTATTTTTATTAGTTGTTTTTTAACAGCCGGGTTCACCATAAATCCCAACTACACCCCAGAAAGAACCAAGGAGATACCTAAACAGGTACCAGTAGCTGAATTGTTCCAGCAGGTATGGGGGTCTGCGGGGCACTACCCAGCTACATAAGTTTGCAAGATAAATCCTCCAAGACAAGCGAGTTCTCATCAACAAGATTTGAATTTCCAAGGAGATTTGTGTTCATTTCCTTGCAATGACCTAGGATAGGTGAGCCAAATCTGATCCATGAAGGCAACGATAGCAAACCCACAGCTGGAGTTCATTTACCCAAGACAGCCATAAAGGCAAATTCATGCCATCAATAAGATGGTAACTGTCAAGATCTTGCATGTAAACAAGTGAAGGTTGATGGGCTAATGGCATCCCTGAATGATAAGCTTGATCGCAGAACATCAATGCCTACAATGGTGAATTTAGCAGATGCCGGCTTTCAAATATCACTGTTAATAATTATCCCACACGAACAGGGAAACAAAGATATCAAGCCTTTTTATATCTACGGTTGCCTTTTAAGACCTGTCTAAGGAAAGGGATTACCATGCACATGTGCATAATGAGTGGGTAAGCTAAATTAGAATTTTGGACAAAAATGGCTATGCCGATGTGGAAATTAGAAATTTGTTTCAGCACTTCATGCCCTAGCTTACTGACAAAGCATGAAAAAGATAAAGTGTTGGCGGAAGAATTGGATAAAAAATCAAGATGAAGAAACATGGAAAATCAGAAAATGGCTACACAGCTCCAATCCTAGATGCAGAAGTAGAAAGCAGATAGAAGAAGAATGTCCTGATCGGGAAAAATGATAAATGATTCTGACTGCCAAAACTCCAAACAAAGAATTTTAACTAAGTCCCTGGTGGAGGTTTTTCAAGAAGATACCCAAGTGACGGAATGGGAAAATCAATAAAAGGTTCTGGGGAATTGAATGTCGATGCCATGACAAGCAAGGGAAATTAGAGACAAATAACGGGCAGGAATTGAACATGTGGTGCAACTGTGGCAGCTCAAAGGTTTGAAACAAAATTCCATGGAAAAGCAATGGGGAAACATGAAGCTGGGATCCACTCTCCAACACACCAGCATGCAAAAATGAAACAGTAGTAGGTGAACACCACTGTTAGGAATGAAAATCAAGAGGCGATTATTTTTGCCAACCAACAAAACAAATTCAAGAAGCTCATGTTAGTCCTGCAATAAATGTGGCCTGTCAAGGGTTTTCCCTACAAATTGCCCTAAATTATCGCATTTTATCATAGTTAATGCTTGCTACCATCATTGCAAAATTCAAAGTTGGCCATATTTAAGCTCTACTCCTTGACAGATAGTTCCATACATCCATGAGATATAGTTCTCCGAAGCATCCTGAGCCCATGGAGTTACAGGTAGCAAGTATCACAGACACAAAAATTGGAAATATAAATATGGAGGAAATTGTCGAGTCATATTCAACAAAGAAAAGAGAAAAACTGATCAAAGTCCACTTCTAGGTCTCTGGCATAGTGCAAGAATCCACTTTTCCAGAACCATTGCCTTTCCCTGAGCTCATCTTAAAATGTGCTTGACATAACAGACCTGAATCGAGGCAAATTTGGGATTTTGCGGACAAGCCAATAGCGGACTTGTCACCCTACATTTTGGCAATCTTCAATGATAAGGGCAGGTATAAGTAGTCCAATTTCATTAGCGATTCCTCCATGAACAGATAAAGTACTAGAGACCAAGGTATTTTATTTATGCTCTTACCTTTATAAATTCCCTGCTGTATTACATCAATCACACAGCAACCATATGAAAAATTTCCACCATTCAGGAACATAAACAAGTCTAGGATGTTTATCCTCGCTTCTATGGGAGGAATTCTAAGCAAAATTATAAAATAATGAATAAAATTTTCATTTATCAAGTCATAGTTGAATAAAATGGTTATTTTGAATTGCCTAAACAATCAAAATAAATAATGGGTATATAGTCGAATGCTATATCCTAAATCCAGATTACACGGGCATCAAGGCTTATGGTTTTGAGGGATTTCCTTATCAAGTGCCTAGGTGGGGCCCTGACAAAATCTTGCTCATGGAATTTGCTAGAAAACCCATATATTACAAGCATAAGAAGAGGTATCCTGTCAATTCTCCTATACTAGTGGGTTATTACCAGTAGTCACAAAAGAGAGTTGCCACAGATTTTTCTATTGGTTCGCAAATATATGAATTCCCAATACTCAAAGCAAGGCATAACTATAACAAACAGCCCTATCTGGACAGGCACTTCCAGGGAGAAATTCATGACAAAACATTTCTGC
This sequence comes from Torreya grandis, assembly GCA_037957365.1. Classification (NCBI taxonomy): domain Eukaryota; kingdom Viridiplantae; phylum Streptophyta; class Pinopsida; order Cupressales; family Taxaceae; genus Torreya; species Torreya grandis. The sequence continues at coordinate 821,480 of JARHVA010004175.1, forward strand.
ATGAAAAAAAATATGAAGATAGATTTTTCAAGTGTGAAGATGTAGAGAGAATTCAAGATAAAGAAGTTAACAAGCAAGATACCTGGCAGGGATCAAGATGACAAGGGTGATGGTCATCCTCAACGTGAAAAGACAAAGAACTAATGACATAGTTACCAGGAGACATGGGGGGTACAGGTACTGGTATGTGGCCGGAGACGTCATTCAAATCAGTGTATGTGAGTAAATAAATAAGAGTACGGCTAAATTGTATGTAAATGTTATCATCAAAAAATGTGGGTACGGGGACTGGTACGCAGTCCTTGTCCCTATATTAGAGTTTCTTGGTAACTATGACTAATGACAAATGTCATTCAATTTAGTTCGTTAGGCATCTGACCAACCGTTCCAACTGATGGAATTGATTTTGATTCTGTATAACTTGTAAGTTAACAAAGATCCAAAAGTTGATTCCTGGGAAGTTATTTGTCAGTTCTTTATGATAGTGAGGTGATGAACTTCACATCTAACATAGGCATCTCATGTTGGGGGCCACTGCCTCTATAATTTTAGGTATTGCGGTCCCATGCATCATCAAAAGTTTAAAAACTGCCTACAAAATATCTGCACCTTAAAATAAGAAGCAGCTACTATTTAGGAAGAAGCTTTTGAGGGGTGGGAAGCAGTACAGAGCTGAAGACTTGCATGGCTGCTCCTATTTTTTTTGGTTGCCAACTGTGCATATGTATCCAATCAAATTTGTTCTTTTTTTTTTCAAACAACTTGTTTTTTGGTAAAATACTCTTAATTTTTCTAAGCAGCATATATTGAACAAAATTTTAAAAAGCATAGAACTGCTCATAAGGTAAAACTCTCCTATAATTTTTCAGCAGCACCACTTGAAAATAATTACCTAACACACAACATGGAACCCTGCTCTAAGACTCTGATCTTATAGCTGTTTTTGAAGATTCTTGATGTATACATAGTGGAGAATGCATTTTGTATGTCTTTTATTTCACAATGAGTTGTGTGTTTTTCTACCTGGGAATGAGTCTAGACGATCACTTATATCTTCATCTTTGCTATAAAGTGGTTAACATTCATTAAGCTTGACAAGTTTTACTATTTTGGTTTCAATAACATCTGCCATTTAAATATCATGGATAAATCCACAAAACCAAACTCCCAAAGAATCAAATGTCATGTGAATAATATGTAGTGTGTATAGTTCTGTTAATATCTTTTAAATCTGACCCTCTTAGTCAGGCTTGTAAAGTTTGTATTTCTATCTAGAAATCTGAAGGGAAGCCTCCCCTTAAAATAGAGGGAGTACAAGTCCTGCATACTGCCCCAAGAACTTGGGCCTCCTGCTCACTCTCGGGATTACAAGACGTATAAAGGGAGATATAAAGAGCTTGTCATAATTTTAATTTCACAATTCTCGTGAAAGACATTATGTGAACCAGTATTCATTGCAATTAAATTACATAAGACCTGCCAACACAAGGTATCAACAAATAGACATAAATGGGGCAAAAGCATGCTTTTATGCTGAAAATGCTGATAAATTGCCCTAACATCCAAAGATGGAGCGATTAGACTAGTGGATTCAACCCAAAAATCTCTTCTACTCCAATACATGCTTTAATTACGCCAAAGGCATCTTCTCAATGAAGAAGCCCCTCCTGTTTTCAACTACATTGCGGCTAGATTCTTCACATGTGGACAGCTGACAAAATATCGCACCTGTTTTTTTGGTTATTTATTATCTAGTTGATTGATGTGTTCTGTATTAATGTGTTCTTGTATTGATGTGTCCGTGTGGGGCTGGTAATGGCAATTTCTTCAACTTCATTTAGGCAGTAGACGGATCTTCATCTTCCTCCACTTTTCTTCTAATAATCTTTCTCCATTCCCATTTATAACAGGTCATTTTAGAAGCCGATTAATTGCATTGAATAGAAAAGCGGAAGCAGACCAATCAATCAAAAAATGGCAGGTGTGCTATTCTATCATGTTGTTGGAGAACTAATGGTAGGGAAGTCGGAGTTGGTGGAGTTTCTAGAAAGTGAGAGCATATCAAAGGTGATCATCACTATCCACGATTGCACAGAGTATGGAATTCTGGTTTGTAAGTAGGGACCACCAGGAAAAAGCACTGGCCATGAATCTGCAGAGACAAGACTCCTCAGTCGCAATTCTCGAATACCAGCAGACCAACGAGCACTATCAGATCTTTTCACAATGATCGATGATGGCTCAGACAGCTCCTCCACTTCAGGCATAGACAAGGATATTCGATGAGGCCTTTCTGATGTCCCCTTTTCTTATAAATTTAATAATTAATAAAATTGCCCAAATAAGTGATTTTAATCATTCAAAAATATAAGGCAATTAATTAATTATTAAAATAGCACTATCTTGGATAATTATTCAGATTATTAAAAAAGTGGTTTTAACCATTTCGAAAATTAAGGTAATTTTAACGATTATTCTAAGAGGCTTTATAATTACTAAATTGCTTGAAAATTGATTTTTATCACTTTAATTATTAGAGCAATTTAATTAATTATTTGAGGACCTAATTATTTAATTTGCCAGAAAGAAATTTTAATGAAAGTTTTGGACGCTGATGAAGGGTCTTTTGCTGCAGCGGTTAGTAGATCAAAAAAACCATTAATGAAACCCTTGGGAGCTGCTAAGAATCTATCAGTGTCCTTCGGGGATGAGGTATTGGAGGAGGTGCTCAAGAATGAAGATTGGTTTATGGCTAGGGGCATCGTTTGTAGATTTGACCACTTCTGGGCAAGCCTCCATGCGCTACATAAGTGGGTCTCAGATTCCTGGCGACCATTAATGGAGGATAGGTAGGAGATCTATCCTTGCACAAGGGGTTTTTTCATCAAAATTTTTGACTGCCTCGAAGATCGAAACAAGATCTTTCATGCCAAGACATGGAGTTGGGACCGACATCTCCTCTTTTTGAAGCCATGGTTCCCTTCTTTTAATCCTTTGTCTGAAACCCTCACTACCAAACCCATCTGGGTTCAACTGTTGCACCTCCCACTTCAGTTCTAGGCTAATTCTTGTCTTTCGACCATTGGTGATGCATTCAGCAAACTGTTGGAGGTGGACATTTCTACATCAAATTTCTCTCACACTACCTTCGTGCGCATCTTGGTTTGCATGGACACTTCTCATGACCTTCCAGTTGCCATTGAGTTGAAGGTTAAGGACCATTGTTAGACTCAAACCCTCGATTATGAGGGATTACTCTTCAGATGCCGCAGGTGCTTCGAAAACGGACATTTGACAACGAATTGTAGTTCCCAACGGAAAGTGGAATCATCTTGGTGGGAAGGATGCCCTTCCCAATCATCTCACAGTTTATACAGCTAGTCCGCCTGAGACACTTGTGAGGGAATTGGTTGAACCTTTACCGAAGGTTGAGCATAAGGCCAACAATTGGGGGACATCCCGTAGCCATTCTACATTTGGCCAAAGCCACCTCAGCAAACCCGTCGACCCCAACGGCCTCAGTAACCTTTTCCTTGTGAATGTGTTATCCATACCCTCTTCGACCTATTACGAGGAAAAGGTTACTGAGGCCGTTGGGGTCGACGGGGTTGCGGAGGCAGCTTTGGCCAAATGTAGAATGGCTACAAGATGTCCCCCAATTGTAGTTTTCTCTCTTAGTGAAGATTCAGGGAATCCATGTGATAGTAAGGACTGGACAGTAGTAAGGAAGAAAAAAGGTGGACTCCTTTCTGAACCATCCCCCATGACACTTCGCTCTCACAATGGAGATGGCATGGGAAAGGCTTAAAGGTGGCAATAAGTCAAGGCTCAAGTGAGCGGTTTACTACCCTGGTTTGGTCTAGGCTTTTGGGTGGTTTGGGTTTATGGAGTTTGTCTCCATGGCAGGGCCAATTGGGTTTTTCTGGTTGTCTGTGGTGTTTTAGGCTTTTTTGGTAGATCTTGGTTTGTTGGGACTGTGTGGTTGTGCTCCACTTCTCGGCATATCGTGGTTATTCCAATATGGTCATGGTTTTTTGTATTCTCGTTTTGCTTTTAGTCGTTTGGTTTCGGTTGTTGTACTCTCATTTTTTTGTTCAATAAAACAGGTGAGGGACCCTCTAACCCTCAACCATCTATCAAAAACAAAAATTGAATAACAATAAGCTTAAATAAGCTTAAGACAAAAAGATAAAACAACTAACAACCTAGATACAAACTAATCACGCTTAATATAACACAATGTTATATGATTTATAAGCAATATAATCTAACAATTGGGTAATTTGTTATGACACCCAAGTAGATAGATTTGTTAGTCTATTCTAAAGAGTTTTACGTATAATAGTATAGAGGTTGAGAGATAATAGGGAATAGAAAGGAAGAATATCATAGAATGTAGGATATGAAAAATGTATATATTTGTAAATGTTTAATACAATTTTATCTTGATACAAGCAAATTTTGTTCATCAATCTGGAAAAATGGAATCAGAGTTAGAAATTTAAAAAAATTGAGTAGAATTTTAAATTTTTATTCTTTCAAGTTTTTTTTGTTATTTTTTAAACACCCTAATTTTGTATATGCTCTCACCTTGCACATTTATGGTGATCTTGGTGATTAGAAGGAAATAAGGATAATCAGGTTTAGTTTTCTTTATGTATGTCCCATTCTAATTTTTGTGTATGCTCTTCTCCTTTGTGTAATACGATGTAGTGAACCAAATACAGGGTTATAAATTTAATAATTTTGCATAAAGTTTTAAAAAAATATTCTTCCAAGTTTGTTTTTTTTGTTTTTTAAACATCTTAAACTCTATGCATGCTCTTACCTCGCACTTTTATGGTGACATTGGTAATCAAAATACAATTAAGATAATGGAATCAAGTTCAATGTCAAGTGGAGGGCAAGGTGAAGCAAACCAAGAAGAAAGCCCACATGAAAACATTTTGGTATGATCTTGCTTCTCTTTGAAGACATGTGAGAGTGGTGAAGAACATTGTTGTGGTGGCTCTCATATTTGGGCATACAGCGATTGCAATGTGCAATATAAGTCCTCATATACTCGAGTCAAAAACTTTTTAACCGGGTTTGGAGGACCATGGTTCAAAAAGTGTGAGAAATTTTCTAAGGCGAAAATGATAGAGTAGACGAAAGAGCAAGAGGAAACTAATTTACAAGTTATTGCAAAAGATTGGTATAGAACAATTCATTTGCAAATAAAGGATTTAGAAAGACCACCCACACCTTTAGCTTCAAATCACCATTTCATTCAAACTCGAGCTCAACCACTTGAAACACCCTTGGATGAAAAACAAAAAAAAAAACATTAGAAAAAGAATTCATCATTGAGAAGAGGGGCATTGTTGATGAGTTGGTTGCTCGATACATTTATGTATGTGGCCTGCCCTTAAACATATTGAGATCACCATATTGGCAAAAAATGGTGAAAGACATCAATGAAGCTCCACAAAGGTACAAAGGTTGTAATTATGAGAAGATTCAAATCACATTCTTGGCAAAGGAAGTGGCGCATATACAATTTTTTTTGCAACCAATTAAGGATTTGTAGAAAGATCCAAGGGTTTTTGGTATCTCAAATAGATGGAAGAATGTTTGAAATAGACCCTTGATAAGTGTTGTTGCAATGTGCCCTAAAGGGGAATGTTCCAAAAGGTTGTTGATTGTGAAGGCCAAGTGAAAGATGCTCAATTTATTGCCAACATTTTGATAGAGGCTATTGAGTCTATGGGCCCCCAAAATGATGCCCAAGTCATCACAGACATTACAAAAAATTGTAGAGCAAAAAGATTGATTGTAGAGGGAAGATACGAGTACATATTTTGGACATCTTGTGCAATCCACTCCTTCAATTTGATGTTGTAAAAGATAGGGAAAATCTTATGGGTGGAGAAAATTTATATATAGTCAAATGATATTCACATGTTTGTCACAAATAATCACATGTTCCAGGGCATCTATAGGAGATTCTCAAGGTTGGAGTTGTTGAAGGTGAGCGAACAATTTCTTAAATTTTAATTTCTAAATTTCTATTATTTGAATTTCTTTTAAATTTGTACTTTATTATTTTTTTGTAAAAATCTAAATTTCTTTTTGTAGGTTGCTAAGACAAGATATTATTTTCACACACTTGTCTTGAGACGTCTTGTGAAGGTAAGAGAGGCCTTAAGCAGTATGGTAATTAATAACGTTTGGACCGTGTGGAGTCAAGCAAACACAGATAAAATGCATAAGATAAAATCATTTATCCTTAATAATGATTGGTGGGTCAATATTGAGTACTTGCTCAGTTTTACAGAGCCTATTCTATTTATGATCACATATGTAGATACAAATACAGCTTGCATAAGAGAAATTTATGATAGAATCAACTCTAAGATCAAAAGTATGAAAGAGATCATACAAAAAAGAGCAAGATCCTAAAGAAAACTTCTACAATGAAGTTAAGAGTGTGGTCATGAAAAAGTGGAATAAAATGACCACCCTATTGCATCTCCTTACCTATGCTCTAAATCCAAAATATTATAGCAATGAAATAATTTGGTTACCTAAAAGACAACCGTCATATAATGACTCACAAGTTGTAAATGGAATTAGTGCAGCATTCAAAAAACTTTTTCTTGATCTATCTATAGATAACATGGTCCGCAATGAAATGAGAATGTTTGTAGCTTCAGAAGTAGCATGGGAGAAATTGCGACTCTTTTTGACAAGTATAACATAACTCCAATCAAGTGGTGGTATGTGTGTGGCCATGATACCCAGTACCTACAACCTATTGCCATCAAAATTCTCTCAAAGATATAGAATTAAATCGAAAAAATTATTAAATTATTAACACATATTTTTGTACATTGTTACTAATATGATATTTCCAAGAACATATTGTCGTAACAGGGGGCTAGTAATTTTTCAACAGAGTGGAATTGGAGTACATATGCCTTTATCCACTAAGTAGAAAAAAAACAAGTTGGAATACAAGAAGGCTAAAGGTTTGGTACTTGTGCATTCCAATTTGTGCCTCATGTCACACAAGTTTGAGGACTATACTAAAGGGCCTAACAAACTTTGGGATATTCATCTAGAGACTATTGACTTGGATGCTTCTGCAAACACTTTCGCCCAACTCTCATTACTTGGTGTTGATGATGACAATCAAGGGAAATTTGCACAAGAGATGGAGAGTGGAGCTAGTGGGAGTGACATTCATGATTTTGAGGAAAATCTAGATGCTTTATTCTAGATTATTATCATTTGAATTTACATTTTGTCTTTGAAGTTTAACCCTGGGCTATAACACTTGATATGCCACATGATTCATGAACGTGTGAAATTTTAAGCATGTTGAATATTTTGGACTTTCATGAATAATATATTTTTTAAGTGTTTTATCTTTTATGGACTAAAAATGAGTATTATGCATTGTTTTCATATATAATTATATTTTTTCATAGTATATTGTATAGATATTTTCAAATGAGGAGTTTTTGAAAATCCGCACTTCCACATTTCAGACCCGTTTCCGTTTCCTAGCAATGTAATGTTAAAGGGATGCATACCATAATAAACATCACAACTATTTATGCTTTAAGTTATTTAAATCCATATAAATATGTATTGTTGTAAATTTTACATGCGGATTTGTGGTGGGACCAGGTGTGACATGCAAAGGCAGTTGTGAGCAGAAGTAGGAAACCATTTTCGTCATCGATGCAATTAAGCTCTCATTACCACCATAGATAACTTTGAGGGATACCCTTTCTTCTGCACCTCATCCAATCCAATGTCTTTAATTTTTCTTGGCCAATTTGCAACCTGCAAGTTCATGGTGGGAGGCTTTTTACAGGGCATTACTTACTGTGCAGCGGCTCAGAGCAGTGATAAACCTGCCTTTTTCAGCTTTGTATTTTAATTGCTATAATCCCTCCAATCCTATCCCATGCAGCATACTTTGCAGTTTGCACCCTTGGGCTACTTGCTAGTATTATAAATTTGAAACGTGGACTATCAATTACTTACATAGCTCTAAGCGATACACACAATAAACAGTAGACATAGCGAGTATACAAGAAAGTTGAATATTCATAAGGCCCGTAGCACATACAATCATTACCCAATGGCCGATATCATAATGCCACCAACCTCATAACAAAGGAAAACAGCCCAAACACAACAGACTAAAATCCTGTCAACATTTCACCGACCTAACCTGTTATCTCAACCTTGATGCAAGGCAAAGGGAGTGAAATGCACCATTAAATTGCAATCAACAATGTTTTGGCACGAAATCCAAGGAGGTGACCAGATCAATTCAGGAATCAGAATTTGGGAATGCAAGTGATGAGGTGCACAAACCAAATTATGGTGACTGGCTGAAAACCCAAAATCCAAACAAATTTGGAAAATTGGCTTAGTTCTAGTTAAGCCATTAGGAATTCAGGAGGCAAATACAGATGACAGGATACCTTGGTATGATGTAAATCCAAAAACCAGAAAGCTGAACCTAGAACAAGTTAGAATATTGGATGAGTTCAAATCAGAATTCAGACTTTGACGCATATATGAAACAAGTTACACATTTATTTTAAGGCGTAAATCTCAAAACCCAATATTTAAATGAAAAAGAAAGATAGCCAGTTGGTCATTTGAAACTCATTGTCAGGAAGTATCAACTACGAGATAAAAGGTATGTTGTTGGGATTAAATCCCATATATGAAAACATGGAGGAGGAAAAATGCATTACAACTCCAGATTCAACATTCAGGAAATATGATTAACCGGCAATGGAAGGAGTTGTAAGCCATCAGGCCACATACCCCAACACCAAAAAGTTGGAAATATGACTAAGCCCCACGAAGAAGTTCGAAATCAAGAATTAGGGGCTACAAACTACATATAGATGGGATGTTGAGATCTTGAACCCTGAAATGCTTGGAAAAGGGAAGTAGTTAGTATGATGGGATCCCCACATCAAAAAAACTTGACCAAAGGAATTTAGATGCTATGATGAGATCCTAAATCCTGTAATCCCATACATAAGGATGATAAATGGTTCAGCAGTCACGGTGTTATGCCATTTTTTGAGTGTCTGATCCAAATCAACCACCACAACCAAATCTGCTAAAGAGACAGTTGCTGTAATAGATTTATGACAGTGATAAATTAAGTTTAAATTCCTTCTTGGTATCTATATAATGTAAGTGATTGCACAAAAAGATGGGTATTATTTTATGTGATCAATGTCTCTTAGTAATATTTATATTTATAAAAAAATTGCAAATGAAAAAGTGGTTCTGAATTTAAACCAATTAATCTGATTATCAGATTCCAATCTTTTTTTCAAATATTATCATGCATTAAAATTTAGGAAAATTCATTTTAGGTTCCATTGGAAGCTAACCTGTCACCTCTTAACAAATCAAATGGTTAACAGAGCACACCAATTATGAAAATTACTGAGGCGTGTGCATTAAGAAAACTCAAAGGCGATTTGTAGCAAGCACTGAACCTCTGTGAAGGTATATTGAAACTATTACAAGACCAAGCTGTCCCAAAATGGAGGGGGTTCAATTTGAGGGAGAATATGAACTAGAGGAGCAAGAATTTAGAAACTGGCTCTCTAGACTGGATGAGCATGGTAAAGACGCAGAGTTTAAAGTCCCAGCTACTAACTATTATCCTGAAATGTGAGTATGATGAAGCCCTAATTCTCACAAGATGGAGGATGGAAAAGAATAGGCAACTAAATCTGAAGAAAACTCATGGAACCCTAATAAGCCTGATCTGGATGAAAACAGTCAAATTTCCAAACCTTAGAAGATGGAACCAAAAGCTGAAATTCAACCATATGAAGGCCAATTAAATACAGGGAGACTGAATAATTGGGCAAGAGAGCTTGAGGTTTGCTTGAGTTGTAAACGCTTGAATGAGAAACAGAAAACTTATTTTGCAAGGGCCAAGAAGATAAAGTGTACTTTACTTTGGAGGGAGACATACTGCCAAGGACTGAAAAGGCATAATGAGGCAAACGTTATAAACTGGAAATTCAAGCAACTAATGAGAAACCATTTTACCCTCTCATGTATGAAAGAGAAACAGATTAGATGGAAGTATTTGCACCAGAAACAAGGCCCAAGAGTGCAAGAATACATTGTTGAATTCAGAAAGCAGATAATATTAATGAGCATTGATGAAGACAACTGTTATTTTCATGAAATATATTTAATAGGTTCATGCATACCAAATTGCAAAGTGCTGAAATTTTGATAGATTATGCACTTTGAACTCTCATTCAATGCTCAATTCTACTATGGGATATGGACCATTGGGCATCAAAAGAACCAGCTCAATCTAGGTTCACTTTGAACATGTGTTACCAGATCCCTATGAACCGCGCCCCCCCCCCTCCAATGCCCAAACTGGTACGAATCTAATCCTGATCCCATGCTGGAGTCTCTATGGAATCATACCAGATCCTTCAAAATCTCCATGCACTTACCAGAAATGTCTTGGGGTGACTCGGGGCAGACTCTACTGGAACTTTTATAGAAATGCAAAAAAATTAAAAAACAAAAAATATGCATATGATTATGGGGTGTTTTATATATATATATATATATGCTGATTATGCACATAACATTGACATTATGGTTAATTGTCTTTATATTTTTTATATTTAATGTATGGACTTTTCCAAGACAAACTGGGCCCAGGGTACCAAAAACATCAGCGATTCCTTGATCCAAATCTCAAGACATATCTACGGGAGAACTCTTTAAATTAGCAATTAGAATCTAGATGTGTTATATGCGAGTGCAGAAGCAATATTAAATAAGTATTCAAAAATGAACATTCAAATGGAAACACAGAGAAAAGATGATAAAACTGGAACATAAAAGTTTATTAACCTGTGTGTTCTGTACATGGCATACCCTCAAGGGAGATGCATGGTTGTCTATCTTTCACTTGCTATCTCTATGCGATCTAACTAGATACATGTGTGTGCACGATGTTACGAAGCTGGGAAGGCTATAGAACTGTTATGAAAGATGGAACGGTTGCTCTTCCATGTGTGACTCTTCAGCTTCTAATTATTATGCTGAACGGCATCAGAATGTAATGGTCAAACTTGGCCCACGGGATGTACCCCCACACCCCATGGGGACGCTACCCCTTGACCCCTCAAGGGGAACCCCTCGAGTCATACAGGGAGCTTTGTCCCTCCGAGGACAAAGGAAGAAACATTGTCGGCACTCGAGGGTACCACGCATTGTGAGTGGACCTTAGCAGTTTGGTAACTTGGTTTGTAGGTGTTTGGGACCTTGAAAAATCCAATGATGAAGACCGCATAAGGTTCGGTGTACGCTTGGATACTACCATGTCTAATCTACCTAGATTTCCCTGCACCACTCAAAACATGTGTGTGGCATCTGGTGGTTATGAATTGACGATCTTGGAGATACCGCGGACCTCTAGAGGTGGTTTGGTAGTACCATAGATCATAAAACAAGAGTCGACGTTACCACAAGCCATGAGAATGGACTTGTCGGTTTTGCTGGAAGTTTATTTAGAGAATCCACATAGATCATTCTGCTACCCAAATCTGTACCCACATCCATTTCCAAGTAACTTAGCTTTGAACAAATGCTAATCAATTCTAAACTATGAGTGAAAAGTTGGACTTCGAGGAATTGGACAACTCATGTCTAAGAGAAATCTCAATAAACCTAACCCATAGCCTCTCAAATTTCTTTGCTGTTCTGTAATTCTGTTTCTATTAAAAATATGTCAGACTTCAGTTATGTTCCTAAAAGTAGCATGATATCCCATCTTTTTCTGGTCCTTTTTTTATGTAATTACCTAGTCCTTCCCGTGTGCATATGATGATAACCACCAAAATCATGACGCATGAATAAATTGATTCCTATATCATGCTGCTCTATGCAATTTTCAGATTTCTGTCAAGCATTTTATTGCTCCACAATGGTGGAGAGTGAACAATGGCTGAAAAATGATAAATTTGACAGATTAAATTTTTAGAACAAATTGTATCGTGCATGAGCATATCTATGTAGTCCTTGATGCAAGGTGGAATTCAAGTGTTGTCTTATGCGGAAAGACAGCTATGGGGATACCAACTTGTCTATCTATGTATTAATATGTTAATACTATGCACATATGTAGGAGGGAGATTAAATTGACTCATTCTAGCCACATGAGCATTTTCCTTCCCCTTAGTTCAGTGGGATTTGACAACATATTCCTTTGGGTAATGCTTATAGAGAACAACATAAAATATATTGAAATATAAGTATTGTATTGAATAAATAAGATTAAACAGTTATATTGATCACAATACAAGTAGGTTGTCGCATATAAAGATGCTATAGGGGTATATGTCAAGGAACACCTCCATAGAGTACGTAATTAATATTATGCTTAAGTTGGTAACAAGTCCCCACTGCTTGAGATGCCTTGCCCTCAAAGCAAAGGGAGAGAAGATTGTATATCTATTAAAATTTGATTTTCCGGCAATTCTTCTTCACTTAATAAATTCTTCTACTTGATAGATACTCTGTAAATTGTTTTCTCTCCCACTACTTGAATGGCAGATTATCTGGCCATAAATGTTAGAGCACCTTTCTATGGTATTTTCTCCATTCTATGCGATGATACCAGCTTGGTGGGGGTATAAATTCCTTAAGTCTGTGTTGCTGATCTTCCCATCTAAAACTGATGAAATGAGATTGTAGATACATCAAAAAATTATTCAATTCTTGTAATCAATCAACATCTAGAACAATATCAACTCTTTCCGAATGCAAGGCATAGAAAGTTTTCTGAAGTATGTGACCCTGCATAGTCAATTTGACTTTATAACATTTCCCTTGACATGATTTGATGGCACCATCAGAGACCGTGACAGCAAAAGTCTTGTGGGATAAAAGAGTAAACCAGGAGCTTTAGCCGACAAATTCTCAATATTATTATGGGTGCTTCCAGAATCAATGAGGGCCATAACTTTCTTCTTCTTGATACATCATTGAATTATAAATTCTCAGGGATGAACAATTACAATTACAGCTGTTAGTGATATTGTTAATTGAACTCTTCCTTGGGCCAATTGATCACCATCAGAATCAGAACCGTATGAACTCAGATTATCACTAATTTTTGCATCATTATAATTTATATCCTAGTGCTCAGCTTCACAAAAGTATAACTTACAATTTTATATCGGTCAAAAACAGTTCTTATCTTTTCAATTGTTGTTTCTCACACAATGAATTTGATGAGTTTGTAGTGCTCTAGATATTTGATAATCAGTGTTTTACTTATTATCAATTGGGAAGGGTGAACTATACTTTCTTTAGATATTTTATTTTTATGGGATTTTCGCTACATAGAGTATTTTAATACTCAAGTCATCATTTGGATGACTATTATCCATGAGTAGTCAACACTCCTATGTCTTTTCACTCCTATATATGCGAAATAATCACAAGAAAAAAAATATACAAAATTTATAGCTTTAAGTTTTCGTTGACATAATAAAGCATCATTAAACATTCTAAAGAGCTGCATTAGGCATTGAACATTGAACAATGAAATTTGAGTTGGACAAATACCAATAAAAAAATATTTGATTGTTATATTAGCATGAAAATAACCATATCAATAATCTATGTGTCAATCGAGCCAATGACAGAATAAAAATCAGAACATATAACTATTAACAATCGAATTTGAATGATGACAAGATGTCATGTCTGAGGACATCCAAGTTTCCTTGAGGCATTTGAGGGCCATCCCCATCCAAGTACTTTGTGGCATTTCCAGTATAAGTGAGGTATGCTAGGAAATACCCAGGATGTGTTGGAGGACATCCTCAAAAACTAGGAAAAGGGTGAAATGTCCATATGATGGCTCTCTAAGGGGCCAAAAATGTCCCCGGGAATTGTCAAAAAAAATGTTTGGGATGCCAAGGGGAAGTTTCTTCCCAATTCCCAAATCCCTGAAACACTGGGACATCCCCAATGCGTCTCAAGGACTGGGTGAACCTAGATCCAGAAAACAAATTCCCAAAGCAATAGTCACGATTGCAATAGATCTAGAAAACAAATGTGGAAATTAGCGCTAGTTGAATCTAGGTGAACCATTTCACTTGTTGTGGGAGATGACCTGCTCTGACAATTTTGTATACTGACATAAAGTAGTTGTGTATACATGGTTTCTAGAATCTAACTTGACTTTGCCAATTGAGGTCATGCGTCAGTAGGAGGTGAAGTTATGAATGTTGAATATGCATGGTCGTATGGCACAATCTTCTTGGGAGTTGACCCAACATGATTAGAGCATGGAATCACTTTAGAAATTTGATATCTCTTACTACCTACCGATACAATTAAGCTCAGAGGATTAGCGTTGTATGCACTTTGGAGACCATGCATGTATGGATGACCAAGGAGTACAATCACAAACATTAATTGGAGCTATATCACAAACTAACTCCTCTTTGAAAGGATAGATAGCATACGAGAAGCAGAAATTGAGAGTGGCGTGTATACCTTTGTCGTTGCAGGAACTAAACTATCCCACTTTGTAAGGCTGCAAATGAGGTATGGTTCACAAATTTAGTTGCTTGACGATTGCGTCAGAGATGAGGTTCTTCACGCTACCACCATCGATTAGAAAGTCCAATGGCTGCCCTTGCACCCACATTTGCAAATGGAATAGGCAATTTGCTTCAGCATCTTGCACTATTGGTGTTGCTTGTGCAGTAGCTACTACAACATTTGGATCTGTATCAATGATTCCATAAGAGGGCTTGACTTCATAATCCTTTGTTTTTGCCCGTGTAAGAAAACTCTTCTGCACATGGCACTGTGCGTTGGAGTGGTTGTCGCTATTGTGTTTATCACACCATTTACCTGTCTTAGACTGTTGTGGCTTTCTATCTGAAGAAGGCAGCTTCTTTGGTGCAAACAATATGCCTCACGTTCCCTTTAGCTTAGACCCTTCCTCAATGGTTTCCACATAGCAGTAGACTTTTCCTATCATCTTAAAACTTGGCCAGCTCCAATTTGGATTGAATGAATGGTTGTATGCCACCACAGTACTTGAGAACTCAATGTTGCTCTGACTCGAATGAGCCTAGTCTTGCATACATGTCATGGAAGGCATCAATGTAGACTTTTGATTGACTAGTCATGTCCATGCCTTAGTGGTTGCCACTGAATGTAGCGGTCCTCGTCGACATCTTCGGGATAATATTCATCCTTGAAGGCTTCTGGGAATTTATCCTAGGTTGGCTCAAATTATTCTTATGTCTGGTCTTTCTCCCATAAAGAATGGGCTTGCCGCCACTTTTTGACGAGTGAAGAAACTTTCAGAAGTGCAATATTGATTTTCACTTCGTCTAAAAAGTCATTCATAGAGAAATATGACTCTAACTAATCTAATAAGTTATGCACTGCATCTACATTAATTTTCCCCTCAGACATAGGAACATCTAGATTTACTTGAAACCTAGGGAGGACTTAACCACCAAAAGCTTTACTTGATTTGTGAGTCAAAGGAACCACTTGTTCGAGGACTTCAGCGAACTAGTTGAACGTAAATGTCTTTTGCTCTCGAAGTGCTTTTGTAATTCCCTCATGGATCATCTCTTGGATTCAATCTTGCGGGTTATTATCTCTTGCCATATGAGCTTGCTTGAAACAACACGGTAGGTAGTCTGATGGGTCTCGTCATTTGACATTGAGTTTCAAGTACTCTAACCCCGTTTGAAGTGACATGCAAAAACAAGATGAACCGCTCTGGTACCACTGATCTAGGGCCTAGGAGGAAATTTGGGGGTAAACACCCTAAATGAAAATTTAGATGTGATGTATGTGTGTGTGGAAGCTATATGAGATATAATGTAGAGAATCAAGAGAGAGCGATAATGGAACTGAAACAAAAAAAAATTAATAATATGTGCGTTTTGTACATGGAATACTCATGAGAAAAATGTATGGTTGTCTATCTTCTACTTTGATTGCTAACTAAGCTACAGATGTGTGTGTGTGTGTGTGTGTGTGTGTGTGTGTGTGTGTGTATTACAAAGGCACAAAGGCATCAAGAATTGTTACGCAAGTCAAAACAATTGAATTTCCATGTGTGGCTCTTCACTGTCCAATGATTGTGTTAATCAGCGTTGAAGGCAACGCTTGACATTTTGGTATGGGGTGTAGCCCAGTGAAAGGGGGCATTGGCCCTCAAACCTACACTTCCCAAGCCTTTGAAACTAATGCGCTTTGTGCCCTATCAGGATGGAGGTAACACATTGTTAGGCCCTGGCAATACCATGTGGTGTGAGTTGTCATTTGCAGTGTGGCATGGAGGTGTGTAAGACCCTCTCTAAGCCACTGGAGGATACCACATAAGGTTTGGCACATGCATGGGTGGCGCCACATCCAATCTGCACATATTGTGGCATGATCCTGGAGGTACCGCGAACCTCTGGGGTTGTTCTAGGGTACCATAGACCATTGAAGATGAATTGCTATAAGCACAAGCTATGACACTAGGGAGGTATCACTAGAACTGCTTTTGGGAGATGTTCCTGGATCACTGGTGAAGTGTCCCCCTAGAACACTGATTTTAAGTACCACCAAAGGCCTTAGAAAAATCCAGCAGAACAAACTTTCATCTATGAAGTTTCAAGAGTAGAAATTCAGCCCTAATAAGAGGAAAAGATGCACACAGATAACAGTTGTAGGTGGGTTTATAATTTTAGAATGTAGTTAGATATATACCACACGCATCAAAGAAAAATAGCCACAACTATTTTTATATGTGACTTTGTACTACATAAAAATGTTAGCATTAAGCTAGCTTTTGGCCATGTAAACAAGACCATGGCAGCCATTGACAATCAACAAATTTTTGACGTAAAATCCAAGGAGGTGACCATGCCCATTCAAGATTCAGAATTTTGGAATGCAAGTGATGAAGTTCGCAATCCAAAAAATGATGTTGTGCTGAAAACCCAAAACCATACCAATTTTGCAATTCCATGAGGCAAATACAGACAACAAGATACAAGGTGGAATGTTGATCCAAAAACCAGAATGCCACAAACCTCCAACAAGTTGAAAGATTAGATGAGTTCAAAACAGAACTCTGAGTTTGAAGCATACAAGCAACAAATTACAAATGTTGATGCTAAGGCATAAATCTCAAAACCCAAAATACAAATGTAATAGAAAGATAACCAGCGTCCCATTTGAAACTCGTTGTTCAGGAAATACCAATGACGAGGTAAAAGGTATGTTGTTGGGATGAAATCTCATAAATGAAAACATGAAGGAGGTAGAAGAATGACTATGTCCAACTCCGGATTCGACGTTCTGTAAATATGAGCAACAGGTATAGAAGGAGATTTGGGCCATCAGGATAAAAACCCCAAGCCCCAAAAAGTTGAAATAATTACTAAAACCCACAAAGAAGATCAAAATCTAGACATTGGAGCTACAACGTACATGTAGATGGAATTTCAAGATCCCCTAACCCTGAAAATTTTGGAAAAGGAATGTAGATGGTATGATGAGATCCCCAAATCACAAAAACTTGACCAAAGGGATGTAAATCCTATGATGAGATCCCTAAATCACAAAAACTTGACCAAAGGGATGTAAATCCTATGATGAGATCCCAAATCCTGAAAACCCAAACAAACAGACGATAAACAGCTCAGTAGACATGGTGACATGGTGTTCTTTGGGTTGTCTGACTCTGATCCATGATCAAATCTGCCAAAGTGACAGTTCAAACAGATTTGTGACAGTGATAGAAATGGTTTACTGAAGTCATTTAAATTCCTTGTGTGTCTATATAATGTAAGTGTTTGTACAAAAAGTGGGGTACACATTCCAGCTGCTTGAGAAGTAGTTTCTTGTTATTTTACAACAATAATAGAAATTTTTGTTGCCCATGAGGATTTTTTTTCTAAGAACTGTCTTGTTTATGTGATGAATGTCTTCTAATGATATTTATATTTAAAAAAATTATGTAAATGACAAATTGGTTGAATTGAAACCAATAATCTGTTATCAAACTAAATTTCAATTTTTTTTTAGTATTATTGTGATATCAAATGTAAGAGAATTTGTTGTAGGTTCAACTGGGAAGCTGAACTATCTACTCTAAACAAATCAAATGGTTATCAGAGCAGAAAGATTATGAAAAATTTTGAAGCATGCGCATGAAGCAAACTTGAAGACCATTTGTAGCAGGCGGTGAACCTCTGTGAATGTAGACTGAAACTGCTAGAAGAAAAAACTGTCTCAAAATGGAATGGGCTCAACTCGGTCAAGAATCTGAACTAGATAAGCAAGAACTTAGACCCTAGTTCCCTAGAATGGACAAAAACATGGTAAACTTGAAGAGTTTAATGTCCCATCTACTAACTATCATGTTGAAATGTGAGTATGATAAAAATCCCTAATTCTCAAAAGATGGAGAATGGAAAAGAACATGTGACTAAATCTGAATAAAAATTATGTAACCCCCACAAGTCTGACGTCCGTATCAAATTTTATACCTTTTGAGGTAGAACAAAATGCTGAAATTCCACCATATGAAGGCCAATCAGATGCAGGTAGACTAAACAGATGGACAGGAGAGCTTGAGGTTTCCCTCAGTTGTAGAAACATGAATGATAAGCAGAAAACTTAGTTTGCAAGGGTCAAGATGATAGAACATAAGTTACCTTGGAGGGAGACATTGTGCCAAAGGCTAAAAAGGTATAAAGGGCCTCCAGTTATAGACTGGAAATTTGAGCAACCACTGAGAAACAGTTTTATGCTGATGGCTATGAGAGAGAGCAGCAAATTAGATGGCAGTATTTGCACCAAAAACAAGGCCAAGGAGTGCAAGAATACACTGTTGAATTCAGAAAGCGGACAGTAAGCATCTTCTTGCAGCGAAGATAATGAAGGATGTTGACTCTTCACCCTCGCTTCAGGCAGCTGACATTAAAGGGGATGTTGGTTAATGTCACCTTACTTGCGTCTGCCAAGTCTGGTTTAAGAGAATATGTGGATGCAAGCATTGAACTTGGTGTAAACCCAAATTAGCAGGCCCCTTGAGATACCTGCTATTGGTAATCCTTGGGGAGATCGATTTACCCCATAGTCACAAGGTTCGCCGAATTTTTACCTAAAAATTTGGAATTCGGCGAACTTAATGCCCTTCACTAAAAATTCGCTTAAGTTCGCCCTATTCGGCGAATTTCATGTTTGGACCCAACAGTATATAAATAAAAGTTTCTTATACTTTAAGTTATATTTTATTTATATACTTTCAAGGTGTTTGAGAGGGGTTTCGGACCGCTAGGAGCTATAATGCAAATTCTAGGTTTTGGAGGATCCTATCATATTCAGAGTTAGTCAGATTCCAAGGTTTCAGGGTTTCAAACTTAGCCATATTTCAGGGTTTCAAGATTTCAAGGAGACATCATAGGAGGTATGAAGGCTGCATGAAGGGATGTATGCATGATAGAATAGTATGAGAATATCTCTCGCAAAGTGCCACAAGCCGATCCCACCCCATTCCCAGTGCACCCCTTAAGGCATGCACTCTGTGAGATTCAATGCACCGATGAGCCCTTGTGAGAGAAAGTGTCAGTAAATGAGATTGTGCCAACGAGTGGTCTCAACACTGGGGGAGAGTAGCCAAGTGGTTTAAAGAGGCACAAGAAGACATTGTTAGCATGGATCCCCATTTATGGCAGCAGACGTATGATTCTTCTACTCCAGAGTTACAAAAGCTTGCCGTGCGTGTCCACATCAATGTGCCAGTGCTTCTGCATGCGAAAGAAATTGGAGCACAAATGATTTGATCCATACTAATAAGAGAAACCGACTAGGGGCCAAAAAGTTGTCAGATCTTGTGTTTGTTCATAGCAATTTAAGATTGCTTGAGCACAATCTTGCAAAAGAAGATGACAATCTTCATCTTGGAGAACCATCCTTTGAAGGAGTTGAGAAAAATATAGATAGTGTTGATGAGCTGGATGGAGGATTCGTTGATGGTGCTAGTGCTAGTGCTAGTTTTGATTTTGAAGTTGGGTTTGATGTTGCAAATGTTTGAAACTTAAGTTCTATATCAATTTTGAGCTTAGGCTCCAAACTATGAATATTTTGATATCTTTTAATGTAATTCAAGTTTGAAATTCTTATGTTTATTTTTATTTTATTTATTAAATTAATTTTATTTTTTATTTTATTTATTTATTTACAATTATTTTTAATTTTTATTGGATTTCTTTTTGAATTTTTTTTTAAATATTTTTTATGTTTTTATATAAGTCGAACTTAATGGCGAATTTTTTTTCGAACTTTATCTATTGGCAAACTTGAATCGAATTTTATCCTTGTTGAACTCGAACTCGAATCCGAACCTTTTGACTATGATTTACCCAATGAGTTACCATGTTGTGGTTTCCTTGGGATCTATGTTGATACAAATCTTGCGGCACCTATTTTGGACCTTGGTCATTGGGTGTTTGACATTTGGCATCAAATTTTAGCAATTTCATTGTGCGTTATTAGTTTAAATTAATTTTGAATTATTTTTGGAAGTCTAAATCTGAACGTGCTTTCAGGTTTTTTTTTTTTGGGGGGGGGGGGGGGGGGGTTCTATTATTTTTTGAATTTGAGGATTTGAACTTTTAATTTTTAGAGTAGAAATCGTCCCTATTTCAGTTATGTAGTTTGAAATTTGACTTTCAAAATTTAAACCATAAAACCTTTTGTTTGGTGAATTGGTAAACACTCATACCTGATGGCTTATTAAGCTCAGAATACAGTTTGCTAAAAAACTGCATCTGAGGGGTATCTATTCTGCCAAAGTTCATTCGGACTTGCACTCAACTGTGCCCGGGTAGACCTGCATTATCACAGCTGCATTAAAATGGAGAGCACCCCAAATGGGGCTTTAATCTGGGTCATTCACGATAATTATTTCAAGGACAGAAAAATTAACTGTTGCAGGAGTTAAAGGTTGACCACTGAAGAACATCAAGACAAGCATGTTACAGTTAAAGATGCTGAAAGTGAAGCTGAAGGCAGCAGGGTACACAAGAATCTGGGATATCTCGACCTATTTTTTAGTTCATCAAGTTTTCCTTTCTATGTTCAACTATATGGCATTCTTGGGACTACAGGCTTTTAGGCCATTCTTCAAACAGGATGAATTTTATTTTGCACAAATTTCTCTTTGATGGTACCATGCCAGTATGCTCAGTTTCATAGTCTATAATATTTGCATCAGCCTTCTCATTTTTCTCAAAAAATTGAAGGATTTTGACCCTTATTTCTATTGCCTGAATTGGCAGTTTCTGTTACTTTGTATGAGGAGAAAACTTTATAGCTTGTTGTATCTCAGGAATTTCGGTTTAAACTGTTATACTTTGATGTCCGAATGTTTGGGTTTTTCCTATGCATGTCTTTTAGTAAAAAGAATTCCCATTTCTCTTTTTATTGTAAACAGCTTCTTCCTGATACCACTACCAGATTTCCGTGGCATTGTAATCTTTATGCTATAATATCATGTAAATAGTTACTTGTTGAAAAACTCATTACCATGTTTATGGTTTTATATATATATATATATACTGCATGACAAACAGTGCTAGATGTTTTCATAATGATAATTTAATTTTTTTAGTTCCAGTAAAAATCAATAATCTTCAGTCCCAAACTCAATTACTGTAAATCATTGGCTGCACCATGGTATGGAGCACTCAAGTGCCCCATATGAATGCATGGTACTTTTTCTCAGGGACAAATATCAAACAAAAAATATGATGTTAAAATGAACTCCCAATCATAGAACCAAGGAAGCATGTTTTTAATAATTGGGGGAAGGGTGGAAGAGAGAGAGAGAGAGAGAGGTAAGAGGGTAAGTGCAGGCACGCCAAATGGCTGTGGATGCATATGCAAGACTCAAGAAAATAAATCTCAAAATTGCCATGCTGTTCATCCTAAGTGGCTTAAAGCTACTAACCTTCAAAGAGCAAGTGTCCATGCTACTACTAGATTCATCGTTGAGAGGCTGTGGAACAACTCGGCTTGAACCTGAACTTGAAGTGCATAAATTTACTTCAATGTTGTTGCTGGAGCATGTCTTACCATGGTTCTCTTCAATGGGTTGTCTAGCTAGTCCAAGTCTTGAGCTTCCTTCTGTATCTTCGGAAACAGAGGTAATCACTCCCCTGTTTTTCCCATCCAGATCAAGGTGTTCCATCATACGAGAAACACCAGCAATTGCAGTAGTTGCATCCCGCTGAACTTCCCAGCCAAGATCTGTCACGGAAGCATTGCGTGCCCGTAGTCTCTCCCTAAAACCTCTTGTAGTCTTTGAAATAGACTCCTTGCATCTGCCAAAGTGCTTTTCCATCTTACATTATGAGGAAATGAAATTGGAAAGTAATATTTCATATAAAAGAAAATTAAAACCTGGATGACATGGCAGAAAATCGGAATTTAAGTGATTCAGAAAATGACTGCATTTCAGATGGTCCTGCTCTTCCTTGAGACTTCATGGAAGGATGCCCTGCAACATTCCTGATTGAAAATGTCGCAAAACATAGAACAGAAAAATAAGAAACAATTATTTGCATTCCAAATTTTGTCATAAAATTTTGACTTGTGCATCATTCCTGATTGAAAATTGCACACTCAGCATTATAACTCCACCGTCAATTTTAAACTTCATTCCATTGCTCTTATAGTTTGCCTCACACACCTATGTGTAATGGTTGGTGCTGTTGCACTCCTAGCTGAATGTGAATCCGATTCCACTTGAGTTGAATGAGACGGTCCCTGCAACTGTTCGCTCTCAGCAGCTACAAGAGGCCTAGTAGGGCTGGCTGCAGTTAATGTTGGAGAATTTCCACCTTGAGAAGCTGTATAATTGGAGACAGGAGATGTTGGGGGGAAGGGAGACACATTAGGATTTGATGAAGATAACACGAATTGTGGGTGACCCTGAGCAGAAGATCTATCATGCGAAGTTTCTCTCCGAGCAAATTGATGTGCCCTGCTCATTGCAGCCACTCCTGCCAAATGCTGCATTATACGCTCTTCAAAATCCAGGTCATCTGTATTGATTGGAACCTGCATGTTGCCAAAAAAGAAGTTACTTCAGCCTAGCTGAACATGTCTGCCATGTATCAAAGAACCAGACAAACATGTACATACAACTATCTAAAGTTTGATTACTGACATTGTGTAAATTAAAATCTTCAAAATAAGTGGGATGAAAATTTGGCAAATTTTGAGGCCTTCTTATTCTGGAGGTCTTTTCATTTTCCACAGCTTCAAGTAAGTCTTGGCTGTCAGGAACAAAGCAGTTAAGCATCAGCGATAGCCCACTATATCAGAACACTTGCAGGGCTTATTCAAAAGCATGTTTAGAAATTAAAAGAATACAAAACAAACCTGGCAGGGTCCTTCAAGCTCAGCAACTGCCAGCACATAGGGCACTGCCCACTTCTCTGAGACCTGTATGAAAGAAACTTGTAAGAGCCGTTGAATTTTCAGTTATCCAAAGAAGTAAGCCAGGTAACTATTTGGTGTCCTAAAAAATATGTATACAACTTAGACCATCACAAGAAATCAGCCAATTAAGACACAAAAAGGGAAAGAAAGCAGCCACCATAAACTACACCCACCAAGACAATAGACAGAAATTTCCCACATCTGGGTCCATTGTTCTATTAAATCAATGTAACGAAAGTTGTGTCTGAAAGTGCCATGTAAATTGCACCCATAAAAATTAAAAACTAATTAGCCAATTCCAACAAGCTCACTGCTAGAATAAACCAGATAACAGCCTATCTCGAATCGAGGTGCTTTCAGAACAAAGAATAGATGAGGTGAAAAACATGGGAAGCACCCAGATTTGGATGAGTCGAGAGACTTGCAACCAATAAGGAGTAGTACATGGGCAAAAGGAATCTAGAGTAAATGGATAGGCAAGTGTTTGTCCCTGGTCTGCCAATGCCGGATTGGAGTGCTCTCCTCTTTATGTTGTTAAGCAATAGCCTTTGGGATGTACATTGATGCCAGGGACATATATTCAAAACCAGGATTCAACCATTAACCATAGTCTGAATAAGCCTGAGAGAGTATGGCACAAGGACTGAAGTCATGCAGATCTGCCAAAAAACTATAAGTTTGTTTCATCTCAGGTTAACAAGACTCGGTTCAAATGTGCACCCCCGTATTTAGAGCAGCCACTCCCCTGGTGTGGCTTTCTAGAATGTTCACAACACTAGATTAAATCTTCTTTATACTACATGCAAAGCACAAATATAATTATACCATCATCATCCCCAAAAGAACATAGCCAGCCTCATAACTCTCCATACACAGATGTGCTAAGAAACTCACCATTCCAGAATGCATTGTAGATGATACTCGTGCTTACACGTTGTAACCTGAAGAAAAGAGGGAGCCAATGTCAGTTTTAGTCAGAGTTTTCATTTGGGTGAATGACCATCCTTATATAGCATCTCTCTGTGCAACCATTAAATCAATACAACCATACAAAACTTGAAAATTCATTTTAATACTGGATACCCATAGAAACAATCTTCTTAAAATTTAGATATACCTTGATGACTCTTACAGATCAGTTTGGCTTCAAACATATTAAAAGTCAGCTCATCTCATATGATCCCATATCATCTAACATTTTTTGTTAAGCCAGTGATGCTCAGGGAACAAGGCATGTGCAGGCTTCCTAACATGCAGACATGTACACACCCCGCACATATGTATAGGTAGGTAGATACGGATGGTTGTTCACTCTCTTCCGAGTGGGTCTCGGTTTCTATGTGTAAGTATATAACCCCACAAACACAATATATATCTATATGAGGAACCATGAATAATCTCTTCTGCACATGTATACAGAGAGACATACATAAATATAATATGGTAATTCGCTCTCTTTCTAAGTGGGTTTCTGTCTCTGTGCATATATGTACATACCCACTTATATACATTGAAAACAGGGCATTCTGGTGGCAAGAGTGAGAATTTTGATTCATTAATTATAGACACTAAAAGTCAATGAATGGGTAATATCCATCTGAAGCAAAGAACAATCCAATTCAAGAGCACAAAATAAATCAATCAGTCAAATGGAGATGGCAATAACTAAGAAGTAGAAAGATATGTAAAAATACAGAAGGAATTCAAACCGTGGAAGGATTATTGTGTGAGAAGGGATCCAGGCAGATGCTGCAAGCATCGTCACAAGCTTCCTGAATGCCTCCCTCCACAAAAGCCACAGCACAACTCAAGTGGGTGTCTGCTAATTCGCGTGTAGTGTTGTTGTTGGTATCCATTGAATTGAACTGAAGATATCCTGTAGAAGATTATGGATCATATGACTTGGCCTGATAATTACATTAGAAAATCTGAGGTGTAGAGGAGAAAATTAGGATACCTGAAGGCAATTACCCCACACTGATCTTATTCCTAATTCCAACACGCTCACTTTAAAGAGAGAATTTTCCAATAAGATGGTTGGGTATTCACAGCTGGGCTATTTTATCCCGGATGGTTATCGGAATGGCCTATTGCGCCGTCCCCATGGATATGAGTTGAAGTTTCCAGTCTGTTTTAAATAAAAATCTGATTAAGCCTCTGCTTATAACAATCCCTCCCTCAATTAAAAAAAAACGGATCGTGGGTATTGACAATGTGACCCGGGCTAAAGGTGGATTGGCCGGGTTTGATCAACCCTCGAGCTTCATGGGAACACAAAAATTCAAGTCTACAAAATTTCTACCAATACGGAAGGGAAAAAATTATTTTTTATTATTATAGTAAATCACTTCTTTTGACTGGAGCAAGAAACCTAAACTAGATATGACATTCATTTGTGGGTGAATTAATCAAGTCTTAGCATTAAAAATAAATAAATATCAAGTCAACCTGTTCTAGACATAAATATTAATCTACGTCTAATTAAGCATGCAATGTACATTGTAAAAACAGCATATCATAAATCTAAATCAACTTTTTATTTGTAAATAGATTGTTTGCTCCTCCTCCTTGCTCTTTGATGGTTATAACATGTGAAAGTTTAGTAAAAGAAAATGAGTTTTAGAGACTTTTAATAAATTAGAAGAGTAGTAAAATTATTTTGGTATTTGTCAAATAAATTTTATATATATATATATATATATATTAAAAATAATAATTTTAATAAATATAAATGATTTTATTTGCATGTAAATTTTAGATTATGCACCAAAAGTTTTTCACAAAAAATACTAATTTCAATAATAATAAATTTTCTAATGATTATTTGGTCTTTTTGAAATGGCTATGAGCACTTAATATATTCTATATTGATGGTTGCTAAATATTCTTTTAAATAACTTCTAGATACTTAAATGCACTAAGAAATGACTTAAATTCAAATTAGGATTTTATTGGTGCACAAATTGATATCAAATGGTTAAAAAATCGAACAAGTCGAGACCACAAGATGCAGGGGTGCCCAACAGACCTAAACCACCTAAAACCCCATAAATGTACTCGTTACATTTCTAAACCCCACAAATGTACTGAATGTGTTTCTGAGGGATCACCACAAGACCACATAAATAAGAGGAGAGAGAAGAGAGAGGACATGAAGACAGATTTTAAAAATGTGTCAATAATACCTAATTTGGAGGAGTTATGCAATTTAGTAACTAATAAATAATTAGGGGGCATTTTTAGGTGTCTACAGAATAACTTGTGCACTGTTGTAAAGACACAATGCACAAATTATCAGAAAGGGATGCACAAAACAAATTTAAAATAAATACAATGATAAAATAATAAAACTAAACTAAAATGTGAAATAAATAGTGGATAAGAATGCTTGTAATTGACAAAGAGACTTTATAAATAAATATCTAGATTATAACTTGCATGAGCATTATTGGACGCTGAAAGTGAGTGAAATTTGGTCTAGAAGTAGTTCCAAGCAAATTCAAAAAATTATTGTAGATTGCATATGTCCAAAAAAATAGCCAAAGGTGAACAACTCAATTTTTGCTTTGACCAAGATTGTAGAATCAACCTCTATAAGCTAACATTTGATTTTAGTTAGATGCTATCAAATTCTACTAAAACTTTGTAAACACCTTCGTCTATGTTTTCTAATCAAAAGTTTCTCTTAGATTGTAAATTTGATGTACATATATTCCAAAATTCTTTTTTCTTTCTCACAACCCCTAATTTACTATAAATAACCTTACAAGAGCATTAAAAGGGGGGGTAGTAATGAGTGCCCTACCTTAGGCAACTCCATGTTCTTAAACAATTCGACAATCAACAATCATTCAATGCAATAAGTACTCTAGTGCAATATGAAGATCCTAACTCTTATCTTTATGTATAAGATGCAAAAATCTAGTAAATTTAATATGCTCTTTCACTAATTATTCACTTTAACTTTTAGTACAAGGGAAATGCACTTCAATAGATTGCATTGTTAATAGAAAGCAGAGTGAAACCTTAAGATATTAATTCCAATTATTTTCTTCCTTTTTAAAAATGCATTAGCATGCCAATGTATATATAGACATCTTAAATTCAAATTGAGACCTACTGGTATACAAGCCAACAATAAAAAAAATGTTGGTGTAACACCCTATTGATGCACAAATATTGAATTCAATATACCAAATAAGTGTTATTGAGGGTATGGAATATACATGTATAAATATGGTACATTACAAGTATGACTTATCATATATTCCCTAATATTGATAATTGAAGTGTGAAATCAAAATATATGGACCGAGAAGAATATGTACCTTAAAACTAACTAACATGAGTTTTGAAACTGAGTAAGATGCTACAAACAAGGTTTGAAACAAGCTCAACATATCTCCTAAGTAGCAAATTATGTTTTTGGAAGAGGGACATATTTGTGAGTCTATCGATTATAGCCATGACATAATCATCCATTGTTTAGTGTATTAAAGAAATCATACACTATTGTATGGTTTGGGATGCACTCTTATTATTTTATTGTAAATATAGATGTACAAAAATCATGTGCACACTTATTTGTATTGTATTATTAGATAATAGTATCAATTAAATTATTGACTTGATTGACTTCATCTAATAGTAATAAAGTTTTATTTTAAGAAGACTTCATGTACAAGTAAACTTCTCTTCTAAATTGTAACCCTAGCCTTCTTTTTTTCTATATAAGGATGTAGAAGGCTAGTGTGTAAGATTATGTTTACCCTATTTTTGGATTATTGTGAATGATAATAGCCTAAACTTGTAGAATTAATACAAATTATAATATATGGAATTCAAGCATAAATCTAAATGTAACTGATTGAGACAGGTCTGATAGTGCAATTTACTATTTATATAAAGTACTAACGAGATCAAGATACTTAACTTTACTATCTCACTAGTTGATTATGACTATGTTCTAATATTGGAAACAAATTTGAAATCAAACTTGTGATTTATCTAAATCTAGGACTATGTCTTTGTGTATGTAGGGTCAGTGATGTCAAGCCTGGACAGGTCCATTGACATTAGTGATTGGGGCTAATGTTATTTTCCTAGTCATGTTTGCCCCTTTGTGATCAAACAATGTGAACACCTATCTGATATTTCTATATTTGTGTGATATGTGACCTTTAAATACATACACAACCCCATAAATCAACTTCCTTCTCCTTAAAACCTTATGCCTTCTTGTGAAGGATGAAAACTATAAAAAGTGAGTAAGTGTGATTGGGTTGAGTTGATCCCAATCACCCCCGTTGATGATTAACAATTACTTTTATATCTAATACTTCAAAGAGGGAAGTCAAGGCACACATAGTTCTTCCCCTTAGTGTGAATGTGTCATTGTGCTCTTTTGTTATATGAATGCACCTAAAATTTTGGCTTTTATCTTGACAATATTTGCTCTTGACTTGGCTTGATTTGTTTCAGACTTGATTGATGGTTACTCCTAGTTCTTTATTTGCAATATAAGAAGAATATGTTAGATTTGTTTAGTGTGCAGTAGTGTAGAGTTGTTTGATAAACAAGTGTCAGGTGAGTATTAAGTGTGGATTTAAATTATATTTATATGAATCCATTTAGATAATTTCATGTACCACCAATACGTTAGGTGAATAGGCCGACCTATGGGAAGGGTTTAATTTTGAAAAAAAATTGTTGTCAAGCAAAGGGCAGTAACATCAACTTCGAGATAATAATGTTGATGTTATTGTTTGAGTGTGCAGTTATTGTTCAAAAGATAAGAATGTAAGTGTGATTATTGTAGACATTGTTTCTAAATTATATAGCACATCAGTCTTGTACACTTGGCAAATACATATGGATGTACCTTCAGCTTCTAGACCTTTCCTACTACCAAAAGGATTACATACACTATCTATTTGTGCTTAATTTCTTATTTTTTAGTTTGACCAATGTCATTATAATGACATGGCCCTTCTATCTTGCCTAGAATTTTGTAAACCTACTTATATTTCATCTTTGTAGGTTCTAAACCTATACCTATTTCAATGCTTTTTGTACACTTGCATCTCGATCAAATGCTTACATTGACACAAAAGTCTAATGTCCTAAGTCATTCAATCTGTAAATGAAATGTATTCCTATGGTTGGCCTAGGAGTTTTTATGTGAGATATTATCCAAAGTGATTGGTATAAATACATGATCAATCCTTATTCATTCCTCACCTAGTATAGACCTAACAACTTCTTATCTACTCACAAGAAAATTTACTAAAGGCATTCAATCAAGCATTCAAGTGAGCAATGTTAGGTTGTGGAGCTAAAAGCTTCACTGATGCAGACATGGAGGAGGTTGCAGAAGAGTTGCGAAGTGTCACAGACACCGGCGTCGGTCAGGCAAACCGACGACGGCAAGAGGGAGACAGGAAGGCAACCGACGTCAGTCATGGATCGGCCGGCGTCGGCACCCCCAGGCGAACAGGGACCAACGTCGATCGCCTGTGTGGTTCGAGCTGCGAGTATATTACGGGCAGTTGGTTGATGAACCAAGTGTTTGCATGTTTAGAGCTATTCTTAGACTGAGAGCTGCGGATTTAATTATTGTATTATTGTCTAATTATTGTTTGGATGAGATCTATATATGGACTCATGATTGTATTGTAAAAGTGTGCTAGAAAGTCATAGAGCTTTTAGAGAGAGCTAGTGTAGCTCCTCCTAGTTTCAAAGGGGTGCTGAGTGTGTATGATCAGGGAGAGTTGCAAGGTCTGCAAGGTCAAGGAGCTGATCCACCGGGGTACTAGTTGAGGAATCATAAGGACTTGGCGAGGCAAGGACAAGGGTTCTTCAGGGGTGTAGAGATATCTACATGGTGAGTAAGGTCTAGTGATTTGCAGGTAGCAGCAGAGAGCAGGGGATCTACTTGGAGTACGGATGTGTACTTGGTGAACTGGCGGCGTGTTACTGACTGGTTAGATAGGTGAACATCAATTCTATATTGGAGTTGATTGTTGGGACCAAGAGAGAGAGGGAAGAAGGTCTTGAGGCGTGGTGAACCTTTGAGGTGGAGGAAGAAGTGGCATCTTCCTTATTGTATATTCTTCTAAGTGATTATTAATACAATTGTGTATTGTCTCTCATATTCCTGTGTTGTTTCATATTTCTAGTTACTTATTGATTCTGGTATAATTTCGTGTTTAGTTGCTAATACAAGAAGTAATCATATGTGTTCTAATTGGTAGAGCAAGATCCTGACTAAGTAGGGATCAGAGCATGTTTATTGTTCCAAGTTCCCTGACACGTGGTATCAGAGCTTCAGGTTGGGTTACTAACAGGTGGTTTCAGATCTGGTAGTGTTTGTTGATTACAGGTTACTCACAGGGGTTTCTGATTGAGTGGGAGTATAGCAATGGCAGAAGGAAGTAAGCTACAAATGGAGAAACTGAATAGCACAAATGGTCTAATTGATGGAAAGAAAGAGCAGGTAAATAAAGATTGTTGGTTGGTTGCAGATCAACAGGGAGGAGCAGATGTTGTAGGTGATGTTGCACAGGATGTTCTGGATAAAGTGGAATCTTGGTTCACAGATTCTTTTGCCTCTTTCCATGCAGTTCGAAATAGAGCATCTTTTCATGGGTATGACTTTGGAGAGATTTATTTAGGAGCTGGTGAGCCTTGTCAAAGAATTGGCAAAGGGGAAGTGAAGCTGAAATTGCAGATGGACGACACACAGTGGTTAGAGGAAGTCATGCAGGTACCAGTCTTGGAGATGGGTCTAATTTCTTCAGGAAATTTGGGTGATGGGAGATGTACTGTAACTCTCACAGCGGATACACTTGAATTAGATGGTGGTAAGAAAGTAGGTATCCTTTATCTATCTACTTATATTACTGATTCACCTTCTGTTACAGAGATGTGGCTTTATAGGCTTGGTTACATATGTAGAAGGAGAATGCAAGTTTTGAAGCGAAAGACAGATGTCTTTGACAAGCTAAAGAACTGGAAATCCTTGGTGTTCATGGAGGAGATGACGGATAGAGATCAGGTGAGAGAACTGAATTATTCTGAGCATAGCAGGGTTGATTTGATTAAGATTTTGATCCATGGAGAGCTCGCAGGTAAAAAGTTATCACTCACAGACGAACATAGGTACCGGCGTCAGTCACACAGTAACCGACGTCGGCAACAGGAAGACCGACGTCGGTCATGAAGGAACCGACGTTGGCAGAAAGGATACCGGCGTCGGCCAGGGAGACGACGTCGGCAGTCAGGGTCAGTGCAGGGAACCGACATCGGTCGGGAGCAGACTGGGAGATGGCCGAGATCGGTCACTGGAATGGATATTGGGTGGACAGCAAGTCTCAAACGCTCATGTGGAGGTCAGAAAGGGTAAGTGAACCTCATATTCGTTGTTCACCATCTTTATATTGCTTACTGATGGTCGAGAACCAGGAAGATGTGAAGAGGCAATGCAGGTAGGGTCCAGATATAGTGGGAGCTTGGCATGGATGAGGAGTGTGAGTCCTTGGAGAAGAACCAAACAGGTATTTGTTGGTAGAGTTGTCAGTTGGAAGAAAGCACTGAGACGGATGGATTCCCGTTTTAGAGAAGAGAGTGGATGGATACAAGAGACGGAAGGCCAAGGTATAAGGTCTTGAAGAAGCTGCAGGACAGTGGTACAAGTTTTGACAGGTGGATGACTAAGCATGGCTTCAGTCAATGTCAGTGTAACTATTGTGGTTTTGTTCTTACTAGGTGGATGATGAGTCGCGACATTATCCAGTTACTGTATGCGGATGGTTTGCTATCAGGTTTTGTACATACAGGGATTTGTTGAGCTAAAAGGTAAGGTTAGTTCAGAGGTGTGTCATGAAGAATTTGGAGCAGCGAAATTCTTTGGCATAAGAGACATGGAGATTTTATCTCCAGTGGGAGCTGATGTGAAGACGATGTTGGCGAGGTTCATTACGTAGGATGTAGAATCAGAAAGCACACCAATGGCTGGACAGTTCAAGCTTAGCTTGAAACAGGGTTCGAAATCACATGAGGTCTATTGTAGACTTGAGTTTTTCCAATCAGTGGGGGTTGTCAGAAAGTATGGAGCCAATTCGAAGAAGGAGTACTGGAGGGCAGTTCAGTGGGACTAGCAGCAGGGATTCTTGTCATGCAGGGTCAAGTTCTTCACTACATGGATATGTAGGTTTGGATGCGGCAGATTACTTGAATGACAGGTATAGCATCACAGTTGTGTGGTGGTTGGTCTTCAGGATTGATCTTGAAGAGGGATACAAGCCAGGAAACAGATTAGACGGGCTACAGATACAGGTGTAGGTGCAGCTGTTTATCTCCAAGTGGGAGATTGTTAGGTTGTGGAGCTAAAAGCTTCACTGATGCAGACATGGAGGAGGTTGTAGAAGAGTTGCGGAGTGTCACAGACACCGGCGTCGGTCAGGCAAATCGACGACGGTAGGAGGGAGACAGGAAGGCAACCGACGTCGGTCATGGATCGGCCAGTGTCGACACCCCCAGGTGGACAGGGACCGACGTTGGTCGCCTGTGTGGTTCGAGCTGCGAGTATATTACGGGCAGTTGGTTGACGAAACAAGTGTTTGCATGTTTAGAGTTATTCTTAGACTGAGAGCTGCAGATTTAATTATTATATTATTGTTTAATTATTGTTTGGATGAGATCTATATATGGACTCATGATTGTATTGTAAAAGTGTGCTAGAAAGCCATAGAGCTTTTAGAGAGAGCTAGTGTAGCTCCTCCTAGTTCCAAAGGGGTGCTGAGTGTGTATGATCAGGAAGAGTTGCAAGGTCTGCAAGGTCAAGGAGCTGATCCACCGGGGTACTGGTTGAGGAATCATAAGGACTTGGTGAGGCAAGGACAAGGGTTCTTCAGGGGTGTAGAGATATCTACATGGTGAGTAAGGTCTAGTGATTTGCAGGTAGCAGCAGAGAGCAGGGGATCTACTTGGAGTACGGATGTGTACTTGGTGAACTGGCGGTGTGTTACTGACTGGTTGGATAGGTGAACATCAATTCTATATTGGAGTTGATTGTTGGGACCAAGAGAGAAAGGGAAGAAGGTCTTGAGGCGTGGCGAACCTTTGAGGTGGAGGAAGAAGTGGCATCTTCCTTATTGTATATTCTTCTGAGTGATTATTAATACAATTGTGTATTCTCTCATATTCCTGTGTTGTTTCATATTTCTAGTTACTTATTGATTCTGGTATAATTTCGTGTTTAGTTGCTAATACAAGAAGTAATCATATGTGTTCTAATTGGTAGAGCAAGATCCTGACTCAGTAGGGATCGGAGCATGTTTATTGTTCCAGGTTCCCTGACAAGCAAAGCTTCCCTATTTTCTCCTATTTCCATATCAATTATAGGGACAACACATCTATAAGTCTAAAGTACTGAAGGATCTTCTCATGAGCCACAATTGCCAAGTTACAAGTTAGGTCATTGTTGTGCTTACTTATCACACATTGCATGATTCACACACAAGCCAACACATAGTTGAGAACTACATAAGTTGAAGGCCCTCTTCAAATTATTATCTATGTAAGCAACGCTTATTGATAGAAGGATCTTTGGGGTAGCTCAACATTATGTGCCCACTAACCCATTTTTCTTATGACCATTATGAAGATGAAGAACTAGGGTTTTGCTATTTGATAAGGAGTGATAATCCATGACCCAAATCTAAATACACTAAAGCAAAGGTAACACAAAACCTAGAAGCATCCAGGTGGTTGCATCCACTTTCATTAAGTATTATGTATTGGGCACCTGTATCTAATCTAGACACAAGCATCAATGCAACCATCCTAACCTGACGTTAATGTCCATAGCTATCGAGGTATAATTTCCAAAATCTGATAATTGATCCAAAATCTATATCCAATCTATTTCCAACCTATTATAAATCTAGATCTATGTTAGCATCAAAACCAGCTAAGTATCTTATTTTCATTATCATTTTAATATCTAGCATAGTTTTACTTTCTATTTTTATCATATCTCAACATAATAAATTTAGTATATATTTTATTTGAGTTTTACAATTAATTGGCTTGTAATAGAGATAGCTTATCACCTTGGTGCCCTAGGCCATCTCTATCCCCTTTAAATCTATATCCCATTTAACCCTAGATTACCTAATCTAGATTTTAGGGTTAAATATTTGGTAAACCTATATTATGTTAATGTAAAACATTTCAGAGTGTTGTTTCTTAGGGTCTCCTATTTTATTCTTTATTTATCTCTTTTCTTGTTTTTCAAAAAATAAACTAAATAATTCCTCCATGGCCAAATTTACTCAATCAAGGGGGTGTGATTTTGAAAGAGAAGAAAGGTATATTTGTCAAGCTATATCCCTTGACAACCAAAGATATCAAAAAATACCAAATGAGGATAAGAGGATGAGTGGGCA
The DNA here is from genome assembly GCA_037957365.1 of Torreya grandis. Lineage (NCBI taxonomy): Eukaryota > Viridiplantae > Streptophyta > Pinopsida > Cupressales > Taxaceae > Torreya > Torreya grandis. Next base: position 856,498 of record JARHVA010004175.1, read on the forward strand.
TATGTGATGCATGAACTTGAAAAATGTATTCAAGGTACTTCTAGCTACCATCCCAAACCCACTATTTACCAATGGTTTATATGGGATTCTTTAGTCCATGCTATTATTCACCAAAAAGGCAAGTCATCTCATCATGTTCTTCATGCACATTCTACCACAAAAGTGGATACATATGACCAAGATGCTCCTTCATATGATCGTCAAAAGTTTTGATAGCTACATAAGGAAATTATGGCCGATTTATAAATAAAAAATAAAGCAGGTATTCCTTCAAGTAAATTGATTCAAACCCCTTCTTTTATAACATTTATAAATAATATCCCCCTTATTACGGGTGATGATGCTCTTCTACCTTCATCTGATATTGAAAATTTATCAAAGTTAACCAAGACATCATGGCATACTTACCAAGTAAATTTAAAGCACCAAGAAGAGGGAAGCATTAGAAACCTAAAGTGCCAAAGGTTCATAATGTTTCAAATATTGCACTCTTATCGATATCAACTAAGGTCTTTCAACCAAGGGATATTTATCTTCAAAAATATTCATTCATGAAAAAGGTTATTACCATACCAAAAAAGGTACCTCCACCAATGTTCCCTAAAATACCAATTGTTACATCTCTATGAAAGGTGAATAAACTAGGTTATTCAAATGTTCCAAGCTCTACAAATGATATACTAAGGGTACCGCAATTAAGAGATCTTAAACCATTACAAAAGTATCCCAAATTTAGCGATTCTAAACTTACACTTATTATCCATGAGGATGATGATACTCATATGCCTAGTTTCAAGGGAGATGGTGGATTAAAATCAATGATAACACCTATGTCAAGCACCATTGTTCCCATAGAGTATCTTATTTCTATGATGAACACTATTGGGGATCTTCAAAAATAGGTTTCTATACTTAAAAATCAATTGGATTTCCATAACACCAAAGCAAATGTTACCTCATGCAACAATCAACCTCTTGCACAATGTATACTTGAATCTCTTTATCCAAAAGATCTTAAACTATCAGATTTACCTCTCTTATTGAGTCATAAAGACCCATTCAACCACATGATAACTTATGTATATTATTTTGGTCAATGGGCAAAAGATGACAAATTATTACTAAAGGTATTCCATATGAGCATTTCCTATGGAGCTCATAATTGGTTCTATAACCTACCAAAGGGTTCCTTAACCACTTATTTACAATTAGAAGATGCATTCTCCATGGATTTCAATATCCACAACATTAGAACATTTACACAATTTCAAATGATGTGATGATGAATCTCTTCAAGATTATGAGCTAGCATTTAGACCAAGCATTTGATTCAAAAGTACATCATATGAGCTAGCATTTAGACCTTCAGATTAAGAGTTGCAGTTCATTTTTAATAGAGGTCTACTTTTTCCATTTAAAGAAAGATCATTCCACAAATAATATGAATCATTTACCCATTTATATGTGGATTTTCATCGATATGATTCATTCATACTTACTCATCCAAATAAGCTTCATATATTCCCTTCTAAATGCCAAAGTTGTATGCCTCACACAAAGGAGGGAGATGAATTACCAAATGAACATTATAAATAAAAATGTGGTGTTCCTAACCTTTATATGGGATATTTACAAACTTTACTCAATATGTGACCAATCCAAGGTCCACATCCCATGCAAACACCCCAAGTTGAACAACTCGAATAACATCCACACTAACAAGATTTAGCAATCACATTATTCATAGGTGGTACTTATTTCTGGCATAACCATATTGATCCTACACAAACAAAAAATACTTGTAATGTAAGGCATTGTCAATTGCTTGGCTTTGATCTAAAAGACTTATAAAACAAAGGCAAGGTGGTTGCATCAATACATAGGTGTACTCCTCAACCTTGCTCTGTTTCAATTTTAAGCATTTTAATGCTTTCAATTTCAGATTATATGCATTGATTATATATTATAACATGTTGTTGGTTATAGGTTAGTCATCATCAAAGCACTCAAGTTGGACTCAAGCAAAGGCAAGGTGTGTTATACACACCCATGTACACATTCATTTTCCTTTAAAATAATAATTTTATTACTATATTAAAAGGGGGAAATGTAGACATTATTTGTAAATTATATAACACCTTAGTATTGTACACTTGAAAAATAAATACCATGGATGTACCTTTAGATTCTAGACCTTTCTCATTGCTAAAAAATTTGCATACACTATATCTTTGTGCCTAATTTATTATATCTTAGTTTGAACAATGTCATTATGATGATCCAGACCTTCTATCTTACCTAGAATGATGTAAACCTACTTATCTTTCATGTCTACAAGTTTTGGACTCGTGCCTACATTTATGCTTCCCAAACACTTGCATCCTAGTCAGATGCCTACATTGACATAAGAGTCATAACCTAACGCAAGTGTTCAGTGCCCTTGTGTCATTTTATTTTCAAATGAGATATTTTCATATGGTCAGGCTAGGTGATTTTACATGAGATATTCTCCAAAGGTATTGGAATAAATACGTGATCAATCTGCATTCATTCCTCACATAGCACAAACGTAAAAACTTCTTATCTACGCTCAAGGCAATTTACCAAAGGAATTCAATCAAGCACTCAAGTGAGTAAAGCTTCCCTATTTTCTCCTATTTCCATATCATTCATAGGGGCAACACATCTACAAGTCTAAATTACCGAAGGAACACCCCATGAGCCATATTTTTTAAGTTGTAATCTAGGTCACTATTGTACTTGTTTAACATACATTATATGATTCACACACAAAACAACACATAGGGGAGAACTACATAAATTTGAGGCCCTCTTCAAAGTATTGGCTATGTAGGTAACGCTCATTGATAGAGGGGTTTTTGGGGTAGTTCGACACCCTATGCCCACTAACCCATTTTTCCCATAGCCACTATGAAGATGAAGAACTCAGGTTTTACTATTTGATAAGGAACAATACTCCATGACCTAGATATGAATGCACCAAATTGAAGGTGACATAGAACCCAAAAGCATTCAGGTACTTGCATCTAATTTTAGTAGGTATTACATAATAAACACCTATGTATGATCTAGATAGAAGTGTAGATGCAATTATCCTGACCCAACGCAAGTGTCTGTAGCTACATAGGTATAATTTTCATAATCTGATGATTGATCCAAAATCTGGATCCAGTCTATTTCTAACATGTTCCAAATCCATATGTGTTAACATCAAAACTAACTAAATGTCTTATTTTCATTATCATTGCAATATCTAACATAGTTGTACTTCCATTTTTAGCATATCTTAACATAATAAATTTAGTATACATTTTATCTACATTTTAAAATTAATTGACCTGCTATAGAAATAGTTTATCACCCTGGTGCCCTAAGATATCTCTACCCCTTTAACCCTAGATTCCTCAATCTAGATTAAGATAGTAATGTCAATGTTACTATTTGAGTGTGAAGTTATTTCTCAAGAGACAATAATGCAAGTGTGATTCTCTAGAACTATTTGAATATGATATTTATTTGATTTAACATAGACTGTAATGTTCATGTAGGTGATTGATATCACTTATAATAGATTAGGATCATAACTATCATATAGGTGTGTGGGAATGGAAAGCAAGAATTGTTTGGAGATGAATAAGTCATGTAAGATAAGTTCAGGTCAAGATTGATATTTCCAAGTGTCAAATACTACATTTTAGTGTCTACAAATACCTCACCTTTATTGTAGTATTACAATGAAATGAAAATACTAGAGTAAAAGGATAAATATATACATGAGTGTGTACAACACACTTTATCTTTGGAAGAAGGATCTAAATGTGCAAGCTAATTTAAGTAAAACCTATAATGAAAATGTAGTATTTAATGTCTATAGAATGAAACTTAAAATATGAATGTTACTTGAAACTTGAAACTTGAAAGAGAAAATGAGTACACATGTATGTGAGTAAGTTGTGTTACCCTATAACTTATTGGAGATGTTTCTTTCTTGTCAAATCATTGGATAATTATGCTTCTTTGTTGAAGCACATGAAGAGCATTATGAAATTGAGGGTGATCAATCCCCAATTTTAACTTTAACTAAGGCAAGGGTCATAGATTTAAGGACAAATGCCCTAAACTCCTATGTAACTAACCCAACACTAATCTTATAACCCCAAGATTATAAGGTAAGAACCACACAATGGGTTCACTATGGGTAATGCCATGGCCATTGAGCATCATTGAACCTCGATGTACATTACCTCAAAATCATGAATCAACCACTACATTTAGACTTATAGATTCAAGTTTGTTCCACACTTGAAAATAATTGAACCAACATCTTACCATATTGAACCAACATCTTGCCTAATGAAATCTGAAATAGTGCATATGTGTGCATGAACCAACATCATGCTCAATTAAATTTATATATGGTTTATATGTGTACATGAACCAACATCATGCCTAACTAAATTTATACAATAAAATGGAACACATGTGCCTTTCACTTTCCCCCGCATGGATATGAATTTGTATCAATCTGAAATATGTCACTTGCAGAGAGTAAAATGAAATACATACGTCCTGCATATGCCCCTAAAATATTTTTGAAGATTGTAAATAACTACCACAATCTGATATTTGAATCATATATTAAATCTGGAATATGTAAATTATAATCAAATCTACTCATGGAGGCTTTAGTCTCTATGACAAAGCTCACTAATATTCCCACTTTTAAGGTGAGGGATGGATCTTCTAAGTCACTCATCTCAAAATAAAATAAAATTGTATTATATCATGTATAAATATAGTCACACCTAGAATCATGTCAACATGTGGAGGATATGTCATCATAGTAATGTATATATCATCAAAGCACGTATGTAGCATATGGACTACAAGGGCATATGAGTGGTATGTCAAGATAGATATATCTATGAAACATGTAGTAGTAACTGTCATAGAATAAAACCATGTAGTAAGGAAGTGCATGATGTAAATCATGGTACAATACACTGAGAGGAGGCACATGATATAGATCATGGCACCTTCAAACATAGTAATTACATAAGCTCAACAATCTCAACATGCAGTGTCACACAATAAAATAAAATGTCACTCATAAGGCCAAGGGGCCACATACAAGGGACATAAAGATTTCGCTAACAAACAAGGCTAATAAACCATGGACTAGAGGCACAAATGTCACAATATTCAAGGTTAAGGAGCCACACATAAATGAAATGAATGTCACAACAAATAAGGATAAAGGGCCACAAATAAGGCCAAAGTGGCCATACACAATAGAACACAAAACAAGCCTATCATGCATGAGTAACAACATCAAGGAAACATATAACAACTGAAACTAGTCTACTCTATACATATATGTAGGTATCATAATATAGTAAATAACATATCCATGTAGCACCATGTAACAAATGAGTAATTTAGAAAAAAATGTGTAAGTAATGCATATAGCTCCATGAGATAGGATTAAAAAACAAGTTAGTTCATGCATTAGAATCATAAAAATAATGAGCAAGGGTAAATAACTAGTGTGTTAGGCGTACTCCATCGAGGGACATGGATCAATGGATTCAAGAAACTAGACAAGAAAAACATAAGAAATGCCTTCCCCAAGTGAATTTCCTCCAAGATCAGTCCATTAATTATGTTTGTGCCCAAATTTGGTCTTCCAAGTCTTTGTCAATCTGGTAGAACAAACGTCTCCAACATCTCTCTTTACACCAATGGCTTTTGCTCTTGCTTTGATCAATTTGGATGGATGAGTGAAGCTCTCTAGAGATATTTTTGCATAGTTTGTCCACACCAAAAAAAGCTTAATGGTTATGGTCATGGCCTGTGTATTTATAGTTTTCCAAAATGAAGAAACTTATATGTGGCCCTCCATCTCAAGATCAAGATGTGTGGCCACAAATCCATTCAATTTTGGAGACCAATTGCAATAAATTTGGTAATTAATATTTGGAAGAATGAAGCCTTAATAAGCTATGGGTAGCCTTAATCCTAATATTTATCTCCATTAAAGCCTAATGGATGACACCCCTATGATGATGTCATGGGTGATATCGTGGCCTTGATATTTTGAATTATGAATTTTCAATAATAGATGTTCAATAAGTTTCCATGAATTTTTCACTTAAGCTCTTAATCTAATTTGCTTTGCTTAATAATTTTACTTAGTTTTCTGAAATTATTCTTGGAAATTGGTCACTTTTTAAATCAAAATGGTTGAAAATGTCATTTTGCTTGGTCGTAATTTGACTGGATTTGAATTAGAGGAAGGTGATAGTTATGTATAGGGTATTACCTTAATAAGGGTAGTATAGATGTAAATCATCACATGCACATGATGTGTGCAAATGAATTAGAGGATTTCAGTGGTCTAGAATGTCATTTTGCTTGGTTTAAATTTGAATCAAAGTGAATTAGTAGAAGATAATGAATTTATAAAATGTATTTTCCAAATTACTTTGCTTAATGATTTTACTTAGTTTTTTACAATTCTTGGAAATTGGTCACTTGTTTAATCAAAATGGTTGAAAATGTCATTTTGTTTGGTCACAATTTGACTGGATTTGAATTAGAGGAAGGTGATAGTTGTGTATAGGGTACTACCCCAATAAAGACAATATAGATGCAAATCAGCACATGCACGTGATGTGTGCGAATGAATTAGAGGATTTCAGTGGTCTAGAATGTCATTTTGCTTGGTTTCAATTTGAATCAAAGTGAATTAGGAGAAGATAATGATTTTGTAAAATGTATTTTCTTAATTAGGGATACATGGATGTGAATCGGCACATGCATGTGACATGTGCAATCAAATTAGAGTGTTTTGGTGATTTTGGTCTAATTTATGCATTATTGCAAAAATTCATTTAGACTTGTAATTTTGGCATGATGATGATAAGAATTGGATGTCTACATTTTGCCCATGTTTGAGAAGGTGTGACGAGGCATTTGGTCAAAGTAATGAATTTTCAAATAAAAAAACTTACTTAAAATGATCATAATTAAATGAAATAAATTTGTTCCCACTTTCCATTAAATTCTACATTAGTTATAAAAAAATGCGGTTATGAAAATGCCCCAAATAGCATTTGGGTGGCCCATGATTCCCCCTCGAGGGGAGGATGGTAAAATTTAATTTTGATGGGTTGACCCTTGACCAAAAAAAAAGGACATAATTCAATAAAAGAAGCCAAAAAATGGAGTAATTAGAAGAAAACAACTCAAAAAATGGATAAATGGGGTGGCCCATGATGCCATGTTGTTATTGGGATGATATGATAGTGTATGACTAGATGCTATAGCTTAGTGTAGGAGATGCATATCCTAAATTAATATATAAATAACTATATACGTTGGGTAAATGAATAGATAACATGACTTGATGCGTAGGCCAACAAATACATGTCCCATAGTAGCAAAAAGAGTCGATTGTTTGCAATGTTTGGCTCATGATTGGATGAGGATATCCTAGTTAGGTAATTGATATGTAGGATGGTGCTTTTAGAGATGTTCAGTGCTACATTGGTGTAAGATTGGAATACTTGGTGTTTTAAGGTGGCAAATGAAATTGTGCATCATAAGTACGAATAACTTATAATAACATTGGATTTAAATTTGTGAATGGACTAGTTCAGATGTGAATATTTACAACTCAAAATAATGATATAAAATACCAAACCTTGAGTTGAAAACATTTATGTTTCAACAAAAAATAAAAACAAAGAACCAACGTTAAATACAAAACGTAACCAACTTAATAATAAGATATGAATTATTAGGACTTAAGTGGAAACAAGAATATACAAAACATAAACAAACAATAAAACAATCTAAATACAAAAGTAAACAAATCAATCCCAAGTTAAGACAAGATTTAAGTGGTTTTCAAAATGTATTCAGACATGACACTCAAAATAAACAAACAAATAAACTAATTAACAAAACACACAGAAACACAATGCAATTAAGATAAAGAACTCAAAGGAAGCAATAGACAATTGTGCACATGTAATGAATAAGGTGTTACACTTGGACTATGAATAGGCTGATGAAGGAGGGGGAATGGAATAATAAGGAAGTGGTGGCCGAGCTTCCCCCAAGTGCTCCTGGTAAATGGGCACTGCCTACATAGTCCAAGTGGACCTCAGGTTGATGTATTTCTCTTGGGAAGAGGGATAGAAGAAATGTGATGATAAAATAAAGAAACAATGATTAATAGAGGAAAAATAGGAATGAGATCACAAAATGGTGAGAGTGTAAAAGTCCAACATTACTCACAAAATAGTGAGAGCATAAAATAAGTTGAGGGGACATTAGTGCATCAATTTCAAATGCACAAATGCCCATAAAAGTGATTCAAAAAAATGGTGAGACCTCTGCTTAGGTTTCTCACAAAATGGTGAGAGTGCAAAGGTCTAGGGTATAATGAGATGGAAATAAGAGTGATCGAGCTGACCTAAGATGCTCCATACATCCAAACATCACCTACATAGTTTATGTGGACTTAAAGCTGATTTAGTTCTCCCAGAAATCAGACTGTAATGAAAAAAGGATAGTGATGAATAGAATAAAAGGGAATCCCAACTAAAAGATGGCATGGCTTTGCAACTCTCATAGAGATATTAAGCCCATCTTCATTATAACTATGAATGTTTTTGGTGTTTATTCTTGTGCTTTCTAATGTTTTTAGGTTTTTTGAAATAAGAAAAGGAAGATAATATGGACCAAGGTACAGAAAGCCACCCAACCAAGGAAAAATATTCGTAGGTGGGGTTTCAAATGGCAGGTAAACTAGTTGAAATGGTGCTCCTCTACAAACCAATAGTAGAATCTAAGGCCAAGAGGAATACCACACAATAGCAAATAATAAGTGAATGAGTAATTAGAAAAAGTCTCAAGAAACTATCCAATAGGTGAAACCATATGTTGACATGCCCTAAGATATTGGCCTATAAAATAAGTTATTGATGCTGATGTTGATCACTCAGAATGTCCTCTGCAATATTCATTGAAAATGTTTGCATAATTTTTGGTTCATAATCAAGATCATGATTGGTAATAGGATTAGAATGGCCCAAAAGAATAAGTAACAAAAAGTAGGAACTGTCTAGGGAAATAAAATTCTTGTTCTAATAGAATTAGAATGGTCCAAGTAATAATATAATGGTTTAGGTAACAATAGAATAATTTAGGTAGGTGAGTATAAATGGTCCAAGTAAATATATAGGAATGGTCTAGGTAATAAGGTACAAATAATCCAGGTAACAATATAAATTTTTTCTAGGTGATACAATAACTTGGTCCCGTAGCAAAATTGTTAGCATGTCTTTTAGATTTGAATCTCTTTTTAGTTTGAAACAAGAAACTTTGGAAAAGTAGGTCTCAGGTCTGTGTTTTTGGAAAAACACAGTGATTGACGTCGGTTAAGGCCAATCAAGATCTAACTAACATTGGTTCTACTGACTGACATTAGTTAAGCCAAGTAGCTGATGTCGATATTTTTGTTGATGTCAGTTACTATGAAAAAACCATGGCAACCAAAAATGACAAAAAAAAGCTAGAAAACCAATTTTCAAGAGTTTAAAAAGCTCATATAGGTTTTTTAGGTTGCAAAAGGCTCTCTTTTAGGTGTAGGATGTGTCTAATCCCACCGGGCATACCATTATGTGATCTAGGAATTTGACTCAAGAGAGGATGGTTAGTATGGTGTTAGTTCCAAAATGAAAACAAGATGAAATAAACACACTAATAACATAACATATCTAGGCCTAAACACTAGGGAGAGCTTAATTAACAATCATGAATGAAAGACACTACCAAAATGCAAAAGAAAACTCTTTTACCTTACTTGGATGCTCCGAAATGCTTGTTGTGGTGGCTTGCTTAGCTTGTGCTCATGAAGTCCTTGGCAATGGAAGCTTGACAACCTCCATCTCTTCTTGGCACCTTTGGCTTATGGCTTGGCTTGTGAGAGGTGATAAAGTCCCCCTCACAAGCCAACATGCAAAAATGAAGCATGAAAATAGAAAGACTTTAGGGTCATTTTCAAGGTCACCTAAACTTTGACAAGTTTTTGGGGAGTGCTTTAGACGACTTTCTTTCTAAGCCTTAGACTAGGCTACTTGCAATAGGAATGACACTTTTGATTCCACGGGTTCCATATAGGAGATAAATGAAAGAGCATACATGAAACATACCTCTTTTTAGACCCAAATGAAGCATAAATGATTAATCTAAAAAATGATTGCAAGTAAAAATTGACAAGTGTGTTTAATTTTAAACCCAAATGAAATGTTTGGTGATGTTCTTTTGACCCCTTGGTCTTAGTTACAAACTTTGAAAAACATTCACCAAAAACATTTAAAAATTCCTTGTGAAGCACCAAAACAAAGTTCTTAATCCAAATTTAAGCATGTAAAAGTGATTTAAACATGTTTTGAGCAAATATCCCACTTGGTCCTGCAGTAAAATTGTTAACATGTCTTTTAGATTTAAAGCTCTTTTGAGTTTGAAACAAGAAACTTTGGAAAAGTAGGTCTCAGGTCTATGTTTTTAGAAAAACATAGTTACCAATGTTGATCAATACCACCAACATCAGTTACGACCAACTGAGATCTAACTAATATCAGTTCTACTGACCAACATCAGTTAAGCCAAGTAACCGATGTAGATATTTTTGTTGATGTTAGTTACTGTGTGAAAACCATGGCAACCAAAAATGACAAAAAAAAGTTAGAAAAATAATTTACAAGAGTTTTAAAAGCTCAAATAAGTTTTTTAAGGTTGCAAAAGGCTCTCTTTTAGGTGTAGGATGTGTTTAATCCCACCAAGCATGCCATTATGTAAACTAGGAATTTGACTCAAGAGAGGATGGTTAGTATGGTGTTAGTTCCAAAATGAAAACAAGATGAAATAAACACACTAATAGCATAACATCTCTAGGCCTAAACACTAGGGAGAGCTTAGTTAACAATCATGAATGAAAGATACAACTAAAATGCAAAATAAAACTCTTTTACCTTCCTTGGATGCTCCAAAATGCTTGTTGTGGTGGCTTGCTCAGCTTGTGCTCATGAAGTCCTTGGCAATGGAAGCTTGACAACCTCCATCTCTTCTTAGCACCTTTGGCTTGTGTCTTATCCTGGCTTGGGATCAATTTGGCATTATAACACTAGTTACTTGAAGCTTTTTGGAACCAATCCTGCATTATAACTTTGCACTAATTAAGCTTAGAAATGATGTTGTGAGGCCTCCTATTTATAGATTTTTGGATTTGATCAAAATCAACCTCAATCATCCATCTCAAGATTGAGATGTGTGGTTGAGGATTAATTCAATTTTATAATTAAAATTTGTAATTATCCTCATCATGGCATTAGAAGAAGGGGCAATTAAGAGGCATGGAGGGCATCATAGAAGGCATTGATGAGGCATGGAGGGCATGAATCCTGATATTTATAGCATTTATGGCCTAGGGATGTCTTCCCAAGAAATGAGGTCACTTGATGATGTAGATATTCAATATTCATTTCCAAAAATAAGTATTCAACAAGTTTCCTTGGAATTAATGATTAGGCCTTGATTTGGGTTAACTAGCTCTTAAACATGATTAAGCACATTGTGCAAAAATTACCCAAATTGATTAGAATGCCTTATTATTGGTCCTAAATTTGATTAGATTTTAATTGGAAAGCAATGATAAATGTGTTGGATGCATATTCCTATTTAGAATGTTGCTAATAAAAAATAATGAAGTCACAAGTCTTGTGCAAAAGATTTGATATGAAAGAGCAGTCCAGAGCATGTGGGTGCAAATTTGGCATTTTGACTCAAAATGAATTGATCAAAGTTAGCTAGCCCATAAATTACATTACCCAATATAGGGATACCCTGACCAAAATCAGCACTTTAATATGTCAGTTTCACATCATTTAGCGTGTTTTACTGTTTTTAGGCCAAATTATGTATTTTAGGTGTAAACTAGCCAAAAACTTGATTGGAGGTTATCGATGACCAATTTTAGGTGCCTACAATTTTCCCTTGTTTGGGAAGGTGTTGTAAGCTATAAGCATAATAATGTATTCTCAAATAATGAAAAAGTCATGCTTGCCTACAACTGTAATGATGATAAACTAACTATATGATGCCCCCTCGAGGGAACAATTGACACAAGTAGGTCGGCAAACGGTCCCTTGAAAGGAAAAAAGTGAATCGAGGGGACCAAATAAAGGAAAGATGATGGGGTGAAAACATAATGATATTGAAAAAGTAGTCAAAATCATTAAGAATACAAGTGGGATGGTGTATAATGGTTTGCCCAAAGGTGGTTATAATCATTGAGAAGATGGAGCTACCCCAGTTAGGACAGACAAACAAGGTCATAACATGCCCCTATATAGGCAGAAAAAGTAAAGTGGTGACAACACAATGATTTACCCAAAGATGGTTATAATCATTGAAAAATGCAGGTGGGATGGTGTGCAATGATTTTCCCATAAGCAGTTATAATCATTGGACTGCGATTATGGCAGACATGATAAACTTGGTCGAGGATGATGATAACTTAACACAAAGGGTAATGATGATTGGAACAACCTACTAGTAGGGAGATGCTCATCCAAACTAATAAAGGTTGAATTTTTTTGTGGTTAATTACTCTGTTTAGGATATGATTGGGATTAAAATCAGGATGTCAGTGTCGAAAAGATGCTGCCATTGCTGAGTAGACTTCTTGAAGCTGAGGTTTGTTGTAGCATGTGATGGTAGGCTTCATGATAGAACACCATAAAGACTTGGCCAAAATATACATAAGGATTGACTCTCATAATCTAATACTTAATAGAAAATAATGCACCAATGATAAAAACCATGATGAAAATGTAAACATATAAATAGGGATGGATTCAAGTATAAGTGTGGATAAGGAATCACCCAATGAACACACATAAACTGAATCAAGGCAACAGTGCTGAAAGCAAACAAACAGGGAGACAAATAAACAAAATAAGTAGAAACAAATAAATAAACAATGCAATAAAGATCCTATGAATATTGCCCCTAGAAAATAGGTGAAAACTTAACAAATGAACTAAATGGGGGAATAGAAGAAAAGGAAGGGGGTGGCTAGGCTACCTCCATATGCACTACATATAACTTGACGCTGCCTACATAGTTCCATGGATGTAAAATCTAATAAAAAACTTCAAGCCAAATGTAGTTATCCCAGGGAATGAGAAGAATACGATAACTGATTAAAATAAATAGAATAGATGTGATAGAAGAATGGGAATGATCTTGCAAAATGGTAAGTGTGTTAGAGAAAAAAAGGGGCCAAGAAGGATGGGAAAACTAAGTGACAAGTAATTTGCTTGTAACTTAGTAAGGGTTCCCAAAATCCTTAAGGCAAAGAAGTGGTCAATGTTTTTGTTCTTTTATAATAATTTTTATAAATGTTTTTGGAAGTGTTTTGGAGTGTCTCAACTCAATCAAGAATGATGAGACACCAAATGGTTCAAGCTCACAAAATGGTGAGAATGTTTAAACTAAAGTTGCTCACAAAATGGTGAGAGTGTTCAAACTTAGATTGCTCACAAAATGGCAAAAGCGTTAAAACTTAGGATGCTCACAAAATGGTGAGAGCGTGGCTTAGGTTGCTTGCAAAATGGTGAGAGCATGGCTTAGGTTGCTCGCAAAACAATGAGAGCATGGCTTAGGTTGCTCACAATATGGTGAGAGCGTGGGCAAAAAGGGTGACTGAGCTAACCTCAAAAAGTATTGAGCATTGCCTACATAGTCCTAGAGTAGGACCTCAAGTCACTGTAGTTCCACCCTTTCAATGAAAGAATTTAACTAGTGTGGCAGCCAATTTAAATAAAACATGCATAGTTGGTAAAAAGACATAGTATGTCATAAGAAGTGGCAAGTTGGTACGTCAAGGCTTAGTATTACCCCTAGTTTGCCCATAGGTGGTAATAACTAGAACACAATGGCAAGATCAATGGTAATAATTTGCCCAAAGGTGGTTATAATTAGCAGCAAGATTGGTGGTAAGAAAGGACTAACAAATGAAGGATGTAACTTTTGAAACTTCTATCATACTATCTCAAAATACAATCTCTATCTGAATTTCTTGAACAAACTGATGAATTGATCAGATACCTTGATGTCAAAACTATGTAATAAGTGATAAAAACCAAGGTCAAACGGGCTAGGCTTTAGAACATGCTGGGTTGATAGGTTAGAAATGGAAAGTAGATACGAGAAAGAGGATGAATAAGGGTGGTATGTGTACAAAGAAGAATAGTGATAAAATGGTATAACTGAAATAGTCTTTATAGACAATACACCTTAGCATTCAAGCATAGTACTGCTTGAGATGAATAATATTAATTGGCTCTAGAAGTTCATCACTATCTAGTGTGGCAAACCTATATGCTCCTGATCCATAATCTGTAATGATGACAAAAGGCCCTATCCAGTTTGATTTGAATTTCCCTTTATGTTTCTTCTCGACCGTGGTATTCTTTTGGTTTTATTTAAGAACAAGATCACCAAGTTCAAATGTTCTATACTTCACACACTGATTATAGTGGCCTTTGAGTCAATTTTGATATGCTTGAAGATTGTTGAGTGCGACTGTGCATTTTTCATCAAGTAGATCTAGCTCTTGCAGGTGAGCTACTCGATAGTCATGATCATCCAAGACATGCTTGAAAAAATGCGTAATGAAGGCAAATCGACCTCAATAGGAAGGATGGCTTCAGTACCATAAACAAGTTAGTATGGAGTGGCTCCTATGGGGGTAATATGATTGGTATGGTATGCCCAAAGGGCAGATAATATTTGGAGGTACCAATCACGATTGACATAATTGACAATCTTTTTGAGAATGTTGACAATGGTTTTTTTGGATGCCTCAGCCTGGCCTGTACCTTGAGGGTAATATGTTGTAGAAAAGTGTTGCGTGATGTTTTATACAGTACATAACTACCTACATCTTTGTTCTTGAATGATCCTCTATTATTCGATATAATGTCAGAGGGGATACCATAGAGATAGATGAGATGGTTGAAGATGAATTTGGAAATTTGTTTTCCAGTCACGTAAGTGAGGGGTATAGCTTCAACCCACTTAGTGAAATATTCAGTGGTGGTAAGGATATGTTTATGGCCATCAAATGAAGTGGGGTTAATCTTCCCAATGAGGTCAAGTCCCCATGTAGAAAATGGCCATGGTGTCAACATTGATTTTAGAGTTTTTGTTGGGGCATGAATCAAATTAGAATGCCTTTGACATTTTCCACATTTCTTTACATATGTAGTGGCATTTGCATCCATTGTGGGCCAATAATAACTAGTATGCAAGAGCTTTTTGGATATGACTGCCCCACTAGAATGGGCTCCACTACTCCTTCATGAACTTCTCATAATGGTAATATAGACCCTATCGAAGTTAAACAATGAATTAGAGTTCCATCAAAACTATGATGGTAAAGAGTGGATCCAAGTAAAGTATAACAAGTGGAATGATGAATTAAGGTTTTGGTTTGTTTTCAAGATAGGTTAGGTGGCATAACTTGGTCATGAAAGTAGTTGTAAAGGTGTGGGTACTATATATAATTAGGACCAACAATATCATAAATCATGGTAATCGTTAAAGGTTCATGAACTGGTGCTGACAAATTCTCGATGAGGAATTGATACTCTCTAGCTTTATCTGTTTGTTGGATCAGTGAGCCAATAGTAGCCATGACATCTGTAGTTCTGTTACTAGCCCTCGATATATGCTCAAATTGAATGTTGGTAATTTGTTTTTTAAGAGTGTCAACTATGGCTTTATATGGAATCAACTTATCATCTCTGGTCTAAAAATGATCTATGACCTGATTGATGATTAACTAAAAATCACCATAAACTTGAAGATGAGATATATTCTAATGCATTGCTTGTCGAAGTCCTACAACAAGTGCTTCATACTCAGCCATGTTATTTGTACAAGGAAAGTTGATTCTAAATGATTTAGGGATTAAATCCCCCTATGGTGTAATAAACAATAAGCCTACCCCCGATCCATGCGTAGTGAATGAGCCATCAAAATACAGCTTCCAAGGCTACCCTTTAAGGGGTGTATCAATAATGATCATGATGGATTCATCAGGAAATGGAAAATTGAGTGGTTGTGTGTCCATGAGGGGTGCTTCAACAAGTTGATCTGCAAGAACTTATTCTTTGATTACTTTTTGATTGACATACTCTATGTCAAAATCACTAAGAAGCATATGATACAATTAGCCATTCTACCTTGCAAATCTATTTTAGATAGTAGATACTTGAGCGGATCTACTTTTGAAATGACCATGGTTTTATTATTCAACATGTAATGATGCAGTTTTTGAGCTATGAAAACCATGACTAGATAAGCTTTTTCAATAGGTGCATAGTTATGTTCATATGTAACCAAGGTATGGCTTAGGTAGTAAACAACATGCTCCTTTTCATTGTCATCATGTTGAGCCAAGAGTTCCCCCAGATCATAATCGATAGTTGATAGGTATAACAAGAATTGCTTTCCTAGAAAAGAAGGAAATAAAATAGGTTGATTGATAAGCTAATCTTTGAGTTATTGAAAAGTTATTTGGAACTGATCATCCCAGAGAAATGTAACTCCTTTCTTCAAAAGATGCGTAAATAGATGGCACTTGTCTGCTAACTGAGACATGAAGCATCAGATGGAATAGATTTTACCCTACAAACTATGAAGTTGTTTCAAATTGGTTCGTGGTGGCATCTTGTTTATAGCATAGACTTTAGTTCGATCGACTTCAATACCTCTATAAGACATGATGAAGCCTAGTAATTTACTTGAAGTTACACCAAACACACATTTATTTGGATTTAATCTGACTTTGTACTCTCATAGTCTTTCAAATATTTTATGTAGCACTGTTGGATGATTAGCTTTGGTCTTGGATTTTTCTAATATGTCATTGACATAGTCTTCAACAATATCATACATCATATCATGGAATATGATAGTCATGGCTATTTGATATGTAGCTCCCACATTCTTAAGGCCAAATTACATCACTTGATAACAAAATGTTCCCCATGGAGTGGTGAATGTTGTTTTATGCTGGTCTTTTAGTACTATTCTGATCTGATTGTATTCGAAAAAGCCATCCATGAGTGAAAGCATTTCATAACCTGCCATGGAGTCAATAATCATGTCGATATTAGGCAATGGAAAATGATCTTTAAGACAAGCTTTGTTGATGTCTCAAAAATTAGTACAAATTCTGATTCCTTCAGACTTTTTCCTAACAAGTACAACATTAGAGATCTATTCAGAGTAGTCGATGGATCAGATACATCCTACTTCTCAGAGTTTTTCTAACTCTTTCTTTACCAATACAAAAATGTGAGGATGCATCTTACATAGCTTTTGTTTTACTGGTTTGGCATCAAGATTAACCACAAGGTGGTGCACAACCAAGGTGGGGTCTAATCCTGGCATGTTAGAATAGGCCCATGCAAATATATCCACAAACTCTCTCAATAGAGCTATAAAAATGTTGAGTTCTTCCTCAGTGAGGGATGCTCCTGCCATGGAGTCAATAATCATGTCGATATTAGGCAATGGAAAATGATCTTTAAGACAAGCTTTGTTGATGTCTCAAAAATTAGTACAAATTCTGATTCCTTCAGACTTTTTCCTAACAAGTACAACATTAGAGATCTATTCAGAGTAGTCGATGGATCAGATACATCCTACTTCTCAGAGTTTTTCTAACTCTTTCTTTACCAATACAAAAATGTGAGGATGCATCTTACATAGCTTTTGTTTTACTAGTTTGGCATCAAGATTAACCACAAGGTGGTGCACAACCAAGGTGGGGTCTAATCCTGGCATGTTAGAATAGGGCCATGCAAATATATCCACAAACTCTCTCAATAGAGCTATAAAAATGTTGAGTTCTTCCTCAGTGAGGGATGCTCCTAATTTTATCAATTTTAGGTCTGATTGAGTCCTGATATTTACCTCTATTATATCTTCAACTAGAAGGGTCAAACTATCTTCTAGGATAGTAGGCAATAACTTGAACTATTGGACTATGCCAAGGTCCTCTGTTAGGACTTGCTCTTCAAATTTTTCTAGGCATGATGAATATGAGTCTCCTAATGGTAGATTTGGCCATGTAAAAAAATAGTTGGAAATTTTTGGAGAATTTGATCAAATACTTGTTTCTTAAAACTGAACTCAGATCCATAGGCAAGTTCATCGTTAGTGGTCTCCTGGTCTAAAATTGAAGAAGAATGAACACCCCCATCTAATGGTGCTTCAAACAAGTTTTCACTACTAGACTGGCCTTTATCTTTACTTTTTCCCTGATTAGAAAGTGCCTCAAAGAGGTTTTCACTTTGAGACCTCAATGTTTTACTTATTTGTTTTTGGCTAAGGGTGTTCACTCGCTCTCCAAAATAGGCTGAAAGATCCAATGTGATTGAGAATCCTGATTTGTGATCTCCCAACGGAACATTATCTCTGAGGCCTAAGAAATCATAGAATGGCTCATCATTTTAGAACTCATCAATCGATGGACTGGATTCTTGTTGGTTCCAATCTATCCGTTGGGGATAATATAATGGCAATAGATTGTGATGAATGGCTTAGGTAAGGGTACAAATGACATTGTTATCAAACAAGTTGGTTTCAACTAGGTTATCAAAGGTAAGGCTATGATCAGACTCTGCTCCACTATCAGCATCATCATCACTAGTCATTGGTGATGGAGTTTGAATAAAATTTGTGGGGTTATCCCCAGGCGGTTTAAATCTAAGTCCATAAGGTCTTTCATACTTAGTCATGGAAATTAGCTCGATGGTTCCTGACCGATTCAGTCTGAGGCCTCTTCCTTCATAATTGTGATGCTCCATGATCCTATTGGGAATATGAGATTTTGTATTTTTGTAACAATCAGCTTGGTCATCATTGTATAACCATGATTCATCCCCTTCAATAGGGTCAGGTCTTAGGCCAGATGTTGGTATAAATGTGACAGGTCCCTTGTCTTTATTCTTTTATTGCCAATGCATATGTGGAATGACTTTAGGTCACCAAAAGTTTTCAAATTCTGAGGAATATTAGTGAGATGAAATGTATCATGAGTCACATATTCTCCCAGTCTATTATCTAAAATGGTGAAATGATTGGAAGTTTCAGGGGGTGACATGTGGGAAAGGGAATCCAAGGTATTAGGATCTATGCAATTATTTGGTGAAGGATCAATAAGTATAGCCTTTCCTTTATCCTACTTGGAATATGGATTCATGTCATACTAATAATTATAGCTTCAAAATTTTACCTTAAGATGATTGTAGTGTTCATATGGGTGTAAATCTCCTTGAATATTCACTTCCATCCCTAAGTGGGAAAACTTGATACATTGGTGTAGTGTTGATGGGACTACATGAATCTCATGTAACCAAGGCCTACCTAGAATTATGTTGTATGATAACTCAAGATCCAACACATGGTGTTAGGTTGTGGAGCTAAAATCTTCACTGATGTAGACATTGGAGGAGGGTGCTGAGTGTCACAGTCGCCGGCGTCGGTTAGGCCAACCGACGTCGGTCAGGTGGAGACAGGAAGCTGCCAACGATGGTCAGAGATCGGCCAACGTCAATCACCCCTAGGCAGACAGGGACCGACGTCGATCACCTGTGTGGTTTTGGAACTGTCGGTTATATAAATAGTTAGTTAACGAACCGGTTGTTTGCATGAAGAAGGCTAATTTTAGTCTAGAGCTGCAGATCTAATTATTGTAATTGGATGTATAATTATTTTTTGCATGAGATCTATATAATAGACTCATGGGCTGTATTATAATTTGGGCTAGAGAGTAAGAGAGCAAAAATTAGCTCCTTCAGAGTGAAGAGAGCAAGGTGTGTTCCTCCTAGTGCCACAGTGCCAAGTATGGGTGCTGGTTTGGAGAATCAAAAAGATTCTTCATGTATGTAAGATATTGGTCAGCAGGTGTGCAAGGCCACATTTGGAGATCTACATGTGTAAGTAAGATCATTGATTTACATGTGTTCATGTGTGCAAGATCTAGGTTTGCAGGTGTGCAAAACCAGGTTGGTCGACAGGTGTGCAAGACTAGATTGATCTGTAGGTGGCAGCAGAATCAGGGAGATCAACAACACAATAGGTAGCAAGATCAGGCAGGATCTACTTGGAGTATGGTGTGTACTCAATTGGAGAGCAAAGAGGAAGGCAAGGTAGTTCCTTCCAAAGTAAGATCATTTGAGTTATAGGTTGTTGCAAGTTCAAGGGAGATCTACTTGGAGTGCGTTGTGTACTCGATTGAGTATGTTTGTATACTCGGTGTACTGGCAGTAGTGATACTGACTGGTTGGAAGTGAACACCAACTTTGTGTTTGAGTTGTGTGTTGGGACCGTAAGAGAGAGAGTGAGCTCTTGAAGAGATTTACTGTTTATGCTCTAGATGTGTGTGAGCTCTAGATATGTAAGGAAGAAGACTGTGGCATCTTCTTTGTTATATTTCTTTCTGGAAGAGTATTAATACAATTGGGTATTGTCTCTCATATTCTGTGTTATTTATAAATCCTAGTTACTTGTTACTTCTGGTTTAATTCCACATATTAAGTTGCTTGTACATGGTAATCAATGGTGCTTTTGGGTCCTAATAGTTGGTATCAGAGCTAAGGTTGCAGGGAGCAAGTTTGTGTTTAATTACAGGTCACTCTTAGGGGTTTCTGATTGAGTGGGAGTATAGCAATGGCAGAAGAAAGTAAGCTAAGAATGGAGGAATTAAAAAGCACGAATGGTCAATTACGGTGTTATGGAAAGAAAGAGCAGGTAAAGAGAAATTGTTGGTTGGTAGAAGATCAGCATGAAGGAACTGAAGAAGCAGATGTTGCAGGTGTTGTTGCACAGGATGCTCTGGGATGTTCCTTGGATAAAGTAGAATCTTGTCTTATAGATTATGTTGCCTCTTTCCATGCAACTTGAAATAGAGTATTTTTCCATGTTAAGGTCTTTGGAGACTTTAAAAATATTTATTTAAGGGCTGGTGTGCCTTGCCAAAGAATTGGCAAAGGGGAAGTGAAGCTGAAATTGCAGGCGGCCAACACATGGGTGTTGAAGGAGGTCATGCAGGTCCCGGTTCTGAAGATAAGGCTAATTGCTTCAGGAAAGTTGGGTGATGAGAGATGCATAGAAACTCTCACAGTGGATGCACTTGAATTAGCGTGTGGTAAGAAAGCAGGTACTCTTTATCTACTTGCTTATATTACTGATTCTTCTTTTGTTGCGAAGACGTTGCTTTGTAGGCTTGGTCACATGAGAAAGAAGGAGATGCATGTTCTTAAGAGGAAGTCAGATGTGTTTGATAAACTTAAGAACTGAAAAGCCTTGGTGTTCTTGGAGGAGATGATGGACAAAGATTAGTGGATGGGGCTGGACATCTTTGAGCAGGGCAGTTTGGATAGGGTTTTGATCCATGGAGAGCTCACGAGTAAAAAGTCATCACTCACAGGTGAACACAGTTATCAGCATCGGTCAAGGGGAATCGATGTCGAACAGACAAGTGCTGATGTCAGTCATGTGTAGACCAGAGGAGTCGGTGGTGTTGGGCAGGTGGAGATTGACGTCGATAGGATAACTGGTGTCGGCGACCTGGACAGTCGCATGAAACTGACGTCGATCACTGTAACAAATTTTGGGTAGATAGCAAGCTGTCAAGGAGTCTCAAATGCCCATATGGAGGACTGAAAGTGGTAAGTAAGCCTCAAATTCATTATTCCTCTTCTTTATACTCGTTGCTCACTATAGAGCAGGAAGGATCCAGGAAATAATGGGAGCATGGCATGATTAGGATGTAGAACCAAATGGGAGATTTGGTAGGGTTGCCAGCTGGAAGAAAGCACTAAAAGATGAATGGATACCTTAGTTAAATAATAGAGAGAATGGACACGTGAGATGGAAGGTCAGGTCATATGGTCTTGAGGAAGCTGCAAGACAGTGGTACAGGGTTTGACAGGTGGATGACAAAGCATGGCTTTAGTCAATGTCAGTGTAACCATTGTGTTTGTCTTACTAGGTTGGATAATGATTGCAACATTATCCTGTTACTGTATGTGGATGGTATGCTAGCTAGCAGGTTCGTACATACAGGGTTTTGCTGAGCTAAGGGTAAGGTTAGTTTAGTGGCATGTCATGAGGAATTTGGAGCAACAAAATTTTTTGGCATGAGAGACATGGAAGATCATAGGTTGATTTTGTCTCCAGTGGGAGTTGATGTGAATCAGGTGTTAGCAAGGTTCAATATGCAGGATGCAAAATTGGAGCACACCAAGGGATGGACAGTTCAGTGTCTAAAATCACATGAGGTCTGGTATAGACCTAAATTTGCCCAAGCAATGGGTGTTGTCAGAAAGTTTGGAGCTGATTTGGGAAAGAAGCATTGGAGGGCATTTTAGTGGATTCTCATGTATTTGAGAGGGACCAGTAGCAGGTCGACATGCGATGCAGGGTCAAGTTCTTTTCTACATGGGTTTGTAGATGTGGATGCGGTAGGTTACTTGGATGACAGGAGGTGTACCACAGGGTTTGTGGTGGTTGGTCTTCAAGGTTGATCTTGAAGAGGGATACAAGCCAGGAAATAGATTAGATGGTGTATAGGTACAAGTATAGTGTAACTATTTATCTCCAAGTGGGAGATTATTAGGTTGTGGAGGTAAAATCTTCACTGATGCAGACATTGGAGGAGGGTGCTGAATGTCACAATCGTCGACATCGATCAGGCCTACCGATGTTAGTCAAGTGGAGACAGGAAGCTGCCAATGATGGTCAGAGATTAGCCGACGTCGATTACCCCCAGGCAGATAGGGATTGACGTCAGTCGCCTGTCTGATTCTAGAACTGTCGGTTGCACGAATAGTTAGTTAACAAACCAGTTATTTGCATGAAGAAGGCTAATTTTAGTCTTGAGTTGCAGATCTAATTATTGTAATTGGATGTCTAATTATTGTTTGCATGAGATCTATATAATAGACTCATGGGTTGTATTGTAATTTGGGCTAGAGAGTAAGAGAGCAAAAATTAGCTCCTTCAGAGTGACGAGAGCAAGGTGTGTTCCTCCTAGTGCCACAGTGCCAAGTATGGGTGCTGGTTTGGAGAATCAGAAAGATTCTTCATGTATGTAGGATCTTGGTCAGTAGGTGTGCAAGGCCACGTTTAGAGAGCTACATGTGTAAGTAAGATCATTGATTTGCAGGTGTTCGTGTGTGCAAGATCTAGGTTTGTAGGTGTGCAAAACCAGGTTGGTTGGTAGGTGTGTAAGACCAGATTGATTTGTAGGTGGCAGCAAGATTAGGGAGATCAACAACACAACAGGTAGCAAGATCAGGCAGGATCTACTTGGAGTACGGTGTGTACTCAGTTGGAGAGCAAAGAGGAAGGCAAGGTAGTTCCTTCCAAAGTAAGATCATTTGAGTTGCAGGTTGTTGCAAGTTCAAGGGAGATCTACTTGGAGTGCATTGTGTACTCGGTTGAGTATGTTTGTATACTCAGTGTACTGGCAGTAGTGATATTGACTAGTTGGAGGTGAACACCAACTCTATGTTTGAGTTGTGTGTTGGGACCGTAAGAGAGATAATGAGCTCTTGAAGAGATTTACTGTTTATGCTCTAGATGTGTGTGAGCTCTAGAGATGTAAGGAAGAATACTGTGGCATCTTCTTTGTTGTATTTCCTTCTGGAAGAGTATTAATACAATTGGGTATTGTCTCTCATATTCTGTGTTATTTCTGAATTTTAGTTACTTGTTACTTCTAGTTTAATTCCGCATATTAAGTTGCTTGTACATGGTAATCAATGGTGCTTCTGGGTTCTAACACATGGCAAAGTGTATCATGGGTTAAAGGCCTAATGATAACTGGCAAACTAATGGTGCCCTATGATTCTCTTTCCTGATTATCATAAGCTTTAATAGTTATTATTTATGGCTGGAGATCTGTCATTATGTACCCAAGAAGCTTGATGAGCTTGAGAGACACTATGTTGAGGCCAAATCCATTATCAATAAGGACACATTTCACTTTATGTCATCTGATACAAACTTATATGTACAATAGGTTATTATGGAGTGGGCCAAGGGAAGACATATCACTTTGGTTGAATGTGACTTGTTGGGCTGGAGCTAGGTGTCCAACCAAAGCTTGAAAGTTATCAGGGGATATGTCACTAGCAACAGTGGATTGGGTCAAAAACTCATTCAGGATGTTTTTGTGGATTATTAACATTTGTAACAAATCTAAAATAGAAATTTATGCTAGTGTCTTTTACAATTGTTCCACAATATCAAACTTCTTATCCTGGTCAGTAGTGAATGGTTTATTTTAAGGCTAAACGGTTGGTCAGATGATAGGTAAAGTGGTGAATGGTTATGGGCTAGGGGTAGTAATCTTCAACCTCTAAGTTTTGATTGCATAATCAAGATTAAATACTGTAACATTATTGCTAACTGATGTTAGGAATAGTGTGGGACCAGACAAGACAAGTCTCGATTGCTGGTGCACTTGTGTGGTCATGTGGTAAGAATGAGTTATCACTATAAGATCCAAAAGTGGAAGTCCTAGTTTGCTAGTTTGCTTATATGCACTCCTAGGTCAAAGAAGGATTATCGATATGGTTTGGTTGAATATTGTTGTTTAGCAATGGTCTAGGCTTATTAGTACTTGGTCTTAGATTAATGGAGATGGTATTAACACTACCCCTTGCAATATGACCTGCAATCCTATTGTAGTCATGTGCAACTGAATGGTAGGTTTGTTGGTTGTTATCATTTTGACCTTAGTTTTGTCCATTATTTTTTCATTGTGGATTCTACTACTGATTTTGTTGATTCTACTAGTTCAGCCTTTGATTTTGATACTACTGATTTTGTTACTGCACTGGTCGTTGTTGTTATAGCTGATTATTCTACTGTTGTTAATTGTTATATCAGGGAAAGGGGTTTTGATACATCCTAAGATTTTGATTTGAAGTGGAAGGACCATTATCCAATTTTATCTCCCCATTTTCCAACATATTCTTGAATAAATGCTTGATTTGGACACATCTTCATAGATTATGCCCATTGATTTGATGATAATCACAAAATTCATTTTCCCATTACCAATCAGGGTAAGGAATACCTTATGAATAATTTTTTGATATGGGCCAACTAATTAGATCAGTGGAAACAATCTTGTGAAATACAGACTCAATAGGTTCTCCTGGGTCACTAAAGACACGATGTGCAGGGATGATTCTTTTAGGAGGAGGGGTTTCCAATGGTAAAGATTGTTGTATTATTTGTGTAGGGCTTGGTTATTGCACTTATGGCATTGGTTGGAGAGGTTGTTGGGTAGGAGTATGCTAAAAAGGTGGTGTAGATGATGTCTGCATAGTTTGAACATGATGGGATTCATTTACTCCATTTCCCACAACATTCCTATTGCAGTTAAAATGCTTCAGTCTTTCTCAATTATTGGCCTATATCGATTGTGATGCTTGCATTTGATTAGGATGTTGGTCATTTCCATGATTGGTACCTTGATTTTGATTAGTGGAATTAAGCTTGATGACCACTTTATTGATGAGCACTCACTCGATCAACAAACCTTTATCAATGATATCTTCGAATGTATGTGCACATTGTAGTTCCAGATGATAGGCTATCTTACTATGAATTTTTTTATTAAACAAAATAACTAATTATTTATTTGGTAAACTATGGGTGAAATGGTTTTCAAGGGCTCTCCATCACTATAAATAACTTACAAAACTCTCCCCAACTTTTTTCTTTGCTTGTGTCAGATCCACTAATAAAATCTCATGCTCAAGATTATAGGAAAAGTGTTGTACAAATTTATCAAAAAGATCATCAAAGGCTGTTACTAAATTCTTGGGAAACTTAAAAAACCACTCCAAATGTTGTCTAACTAAGCTCCTTGGAAACAACATCAAAAGTTATATGTCACTAAATGCCACTAGTTGACATGCGACAAAGAATTTAGTCAAATAAGCCTTAGGATCACCCTTCCCTTTATACTTATCAAATTTGGGTGGTTCATATCTTGTAGGAAATGGTATCTGCAAATAATCCATGTTGAATGGATAGGAACACACATCATCCAATTTGAACTTCTTAGTCTGCTTCCCTGTCAGAATAACAATAATTACATCCTTCATCTGTTATAATTCTTGGGATAGGAAACTAGAAGGGATATTGGTTTCAGGGAGAATTTGGGTTTGGATAGATGGTTGGGAGGTCACAAGTGGAATACTTTGACTAGGGTATGATGGATACACCCATTGGGGTAGATTGGCTTGGTTGGGGAATGGACTAGGAATATGCATACATAGATTAAGATGTACTTGAAATTACACATTTGGCTGTGTGATATTCTGGTTTGGGTTGACAATAAAGGCTTAACCTAGGGGATTTTGTGGTTGGAATGAAGGGATATAAATATGCTATGCCTTTTGTGGTTGAAAAGGGACATGTTGCCGGCTAATCAAACCTTGCTACTGAGTGGGAACTTGTGGACCAAGACCCTGTCTCTGGATTTGTGGCACATTTTGAACCAATGGTTATCTAGTAGGTACCTAAGAAACATGGGGACCACTTTGTTGCATGAATCCCTGTGAAGAAGTGAAGCATGTTATAGATTCAAAATCTATAATTGACCAATATTTGCATGTTGTTGATTAGTCATTGCATGGTTTTGGACTGGCATATTATTCTACGGTTGAAGAGATATGTTTGTCATTTCTTGGCGAGGTGGAATATTAGTTGCTCCTGGTTGAGGTGGTAATGTACTCATCCTCTATTACATTGATACACTAGACTGTGTCTGCTATTTTGGAATACCACTCACTACTTGTTGAGGGGGAGTAGGATTCATCACATTCTATCATTGAGGTGTAACATTAGCCATTGTTTGATTATCTAATCCTATAGGTTGTACACTTGAGGAAGTGGCTGGTTGAGGTTGGGGTGTAAAAACTCCTATTCCTTGGTATGATGATCTGCTCATAGGATTAACTATAGGCATACGTTGTTGGCTAGTTGTTTGTGCATTAGTACCACTTTGATCAAGATTGGATGTTGTTTTCACATTATCTACTATGTTTGGCTCACTATTCAATGTAGAAGCTGAAGACACTTCTTCAATAACTAGCATATGTATCAAGTTATGTATCGAAGTGGTTTGTTTAAATGGGTCAAAACTCATATTCTCTTGTCCAGTTAATCCCATCAACACCCCTATTGAAGGAACTAGGTCAATGAGAGGCTTACTCACCATGTTCATCTAATTGAAATCATGTGCTAAATTCAGGTAGGTTTGGTATGTTGTTTGCATTTGGTTAAAGTGATCTTCCATGATGTTTTTACCTCGATTAGATATACTAGGGTCTTGGTACGTTGTTTGGAGTAGAGCCATAGGATTGCTATAAGAAGCTTATTGATCATAAATGATATTGTGAGGGACTCTTACCAGACTCGATAAATTTTCATGAGGGAAGTCTATTGGAAAATTAACCCCTACCTCTATGGCCCTAACCAAAATCTCATCTTTGTTCTCTAACAAATGATGCTAAAAAAAAAATGGATCATAAGTTGAAGCTATATTGGTAGAGTATGGCTGTTGAAGTACTAGCTCATCCATCGTGGGTATTGTAGCTAAGTATTGCATGGTTTATTTTTGGTCCTGTTCTGTGTAAGGTGGTGTGTTAACCAAATAGTTAGCCAATGAATCTTGGCTTTGTGCCCCTGATTGAGTATTATAAAAGGGATAAGAATCTATCTCATAAGAAATGTTATCCACAAAGGGGATTTGCACCATTTCTTCCTATCCAACTACATTTCTAATCCCTGGATTGTACATGAGTCCACTATGAGTGTATAAATACATCTTGGGATCCATAGTCAATGCTTGGCGATAAAAGGTCAAAGAGTCCTACAAACTCTAAAAAAAGATAGAAACTAGAATAAATGATGCCTTCAACTTGGTCTATATTTGTCAAAAGAGATCAAAAGGTTTATGCAAAGATTTGTGAGGAAACAAGCTAGCATAAAATATCTAACGTTTCACTGTTCACACAAAGGTAAGCAAGTAAATGGACTGAAAATCAAAATGCCAAACTCTAAGGTCCAAGTATTTCAAAGCAGTCTAATCTAGGAATTTAAAAGTTGCTAGGTCTTTTGGCCAAATGCAACGTCAAAATCTAGGCTCAAATAAGGCATGTGCTAGGACTCTTGGCCAAATTATGTCAAAAGCTAGACTTTGAAAAATAGATGAAAGTTTTTGTCTAAAGGATTTGAAACAATTCTAACAAACACTAGGCGTTCGATTCTTGGACATGAACTTGATCAAATAGGTATAAAGTATAAAACAAAAGGCACTTTATCAATAGTTTATTTTCTCAAAAATAATGGTATAAAACTTGTTTCTCTTTGACAAACAAGCTAGACAAAGGTGAACGATATAACTGTGCTTTAGATAAAGGATCAAAAGTACACTTGGATCGGCCTGATTTTGTAAGAAAAAATTTGGAATTCTATGTAAGAGGGTACATGAAACAAAGTTTAAAATGATTTTGGGTAGCGTAACGATGCTATACTACCCAAAATTTGTGATAAAAAAGTTTGTTTCAAAAACTCTCTAAGGCCAAGACATTTTTTCACAATTTTGACAGCATAACACTACCCTTCTTAACTCAAAATGTTGTGGTATATAGACTTAAAGTGCAAGTGATTAGCTAAAAATGGCTTAAGTCTATCAAGCATGGACAATGATTACAAGTCTTAAATGGCCTTCAACCTAAATTTGAAATTAAACCTAAGTTCCCTCAAGTTTAGTGCAAATGGTGAACCCACTTAACACATCAACCCTATGAACTTGTAAAGGTGTAATTTTGAATTTAAATTATAAGTTAAGGACTTAAACAACTTTGGTAAAAGGTCTCATCTCAATTGGGAAGCATAACTGCACCAAAGTGGATAATATGACTCTCAAGCTTTTGATGAACTTTAAACAAGGCAAATGGATGATCTCATGTGGGCAACAGAACACCTCTTTGTTCAAATAAAAATTTGGACCATGTGTTTGGTTGGGATTTGTTTGTTTACACCAAGTTTGACTCCAAAAAAGACTTTAATCTAGGACAAGACCAACTAATTACTCACCCGTAGATCCTAAACTGACAAGGTTGCTTGGTACTATTGGAATCCATCAATATACATTATTTGAAAAGATTTTTAAGTGTTCATCCAAAAGTAAATTCCCATTATATAGTAGTATTTTTACACCCCCCTTCTCTTAAATGACAGTACTATGACATGGACCTTGAGGTGCACCTTGCACCAAAAATACTTCCATGGCAAGTGGGGATTTGTCTAAGTCTAACAAGTTTTTGAACGATCTAGGGGAATCAATTGCATAATGACTTTCATGCCAAACAATGCAAAATAAAAGCATGGATTTTGGGTCTGTATCACTCAACTTGTTGTAAAAAGGTCTAGTCCTTTTTGCAACCACTAAATCCTACTGTTTGCTCAGTGTAGTGCAATGTCCAAAGTGCCACTACGTCCCATGTGTAACTCTAAAAGAGTTAAATGAAGTCAATGCTAGGAGATAAAACCCTGTGTCAAAGCTTCCCTAAATAACTTGTGAGAGGTGATGAAGTCCCCCTCACAAGCCAACATGAATAAATAAAACATGAAAATAGAAAGAATTTAGGGTCATTTTCAAGGTCACCTAAAATTTGACAAGTTTTTGGGGAGTGCTTTAAATGACTTTCTTTCTAAGCCTTGGATTAGGCTACTTGCAATAGGAATGACACTTTTGATTCCAAGGGTTACATATAGGGGATAAATGAAAGAGCATACATGAAACATACCTCTTTTTAAACCCAAATGAAGCATAAATGATTAATCTAAAAAATGATTGCAAGTAAAAATTGACAAGTGTGTTCAATTTTAAACCCAAATGAAATGTTTGATGATGTTCTTTTGACCCCTTGGTCTTAGTTACAAACTTTGAAAAACATTCACCAAAAACATTTAAAAATTCCTTGTAAAGCACAAAAACAAAGTTCTTAATCCAAATTTAAGCATGCAAAAGTGATTTAAACATGTTTTGAGCAAATATCCCACTTGGTCCTGCAATAAAATTGTTAGCATGTCTTTTAGATTTAAAGCTCTTTTGAGTTTGAAACAAGAAACTTTGGAAAAGTAGGTCTCAAGTCTATGTTTTTGGAAAAACACAGTGACCGATGTTGATCATTACCACCGACATCGGTTATGACCAACTGAGATCTAACTAATATTAGTTCTACTGACCGACATCAGTTAAGCCAAGTAACCGATGTCGATATTTTTGTTGATGTCAGTTACTGTGTGAAAACCATGGAAACCAAAAATGACAAAAAAAAGTTAGAAAAATAATTTACAAGAGTTTTAAAAGCTCAAATAAGTTTTTTAAGGTTGCAAAAGGCTCTCTTTTAGGTGTAGGATGTGTCTAATCCCACCGAGCATGCCATTATGTGATCTAGGAATTTGACTCAAGAGAGGATGGTTAGTATGGTGTTAGTTCCAAAATGAAAACAAGATGAAATAAACACACTAATAGCATAACATCTCTAGGCCTAGACACTAAGGAGAGCTTAGTTAACAATCATGAATGAAAGATACAACTAAAATGCAAAATAAAACTCTTTTACCTTCCTTGGATGCTCCAAAATGCTTGTTGTGGTGGCTTGCTCGGCTTGTGCTCATGAAGTCCTTGGCAATGGAAGCTTGACAACCTCCATCTCTTCTTGGAACCTTTGGCTTGTGTCTTGGCTTGGCTTGGGATCAATTTGGAATTATAACACTAGTTACTTGAAGCTTTTTGGAACCAATCCTGCATTATAACTTTGCACTAATTAAGCTTAGAAATGATGTTGTGAGGCCTCCTATTTATAGATTTTTGGATTTGATCAGAATCAACCTCAATCATCCATCTCAAGATTGAGATGTGTGGTTGAGGATTAATTCAATTTTATAATTAAAATTTGTAATTATCCTCATCATGGGATTGGAAGAAGGGGCAATTAAGAGGCATGGAGGGCATCATAGAAGGCATTGATGAGGCATGGATGGCATGAATCCTGATATTTATGGCATTTATGGCCTAGGGATGTCTTCCCAAGAAATGAGGCCACTTGATGATGCAGCTATTAAATATTCATTTCTAAAAATAATTATTCAACAATTTTCCATGGAATTATTTATTAGGCCTTGATTTGGGTTAACTAGCTCTTAAGCATGATTAAGCACATTGTGCACAAATTACCCAAATTGATCAGAATGCCTTGTTATTGGTCCTAAATTTGACTGGCTTTGAATTGGAAAGCAATGTTAGATGTTTATCCCCATTTAGAATGTTTCCAACAACAAATAATAAAGGCACAAGTCTTGTGCAAAATATTTGATAGAAAAGAGTAGTGCAGAGCACGTGGGTGCAAATTTGGCATTTTGACTCAAAATGAACTGATCAAAGTTAGCTGGCCTATAAATTTCATCATGCCATTTAGGGATGCCCTGGCCAAAATCAACACTTGAATATGTCAGTTTCACATAATTTAGCATGTTTTAGTATTTTTAGGCCAAATTGTGTATTTTAGGTGTAAACTAGCCAAAACCCTGATTGGAGGTTATCGACAACCAGTTTTAGGTGTCTACAATAGATAATGGAGTAGAATAAAAGTCAGGTGTGAAAATGTTTGAGGTAAAATATGTTCATGAGTTCCTAAAGCTCTTGTACATTTGGAGTAGCCAAAATGTATGCCTTAAAACAATAATTTATAGTGACCACAAATGGACCCAACCAATTGGCTTCAAATTTCCATTCTTTTTATGCTAAATGTTAGTGTTTTTTTAATTTTATTTCAAGACCAAGTCACCAAATTCAAATTCTCTAGGTAGAATGCATTTATTATATCTACAATGTATCATATTTTGATAAGCTTGAAAATGGTCTAAGGCGACCCAACACTTTTCATCCAAAAGCTCCAACTCTTGCAATCTGAAAACTCTATATTCTTCATCATCAATAATGTCTTGTAACGAGACACACAACAAAAGAAACTTGATCTCAACATGAATAATGGCCTTTAAACCAAAGACTAAGGAGTATAGTGTAGCTCTTGTAGGGGTTTGGTGATTAGTTTGATATGCCTAGAGGGCGGGGAACAACTGTAAGTGCCAATCATGGTCAGCATCAATGATAATATTCTTAAGGATTGTAACAACGATCTTGTTAGATGCCTTGGTTTGACTATTGCCTTGTGGGTTATATGGTGTGGAATGTTTATAGTTGATATTGCATTGGGTATAGAGGGTTTTGACATCCTTTTTCTTGAAATAAGCACCATTATCATAGATGATTTTAGAAGGGATATTGTAGTGGCATATAATATAGAAGTAAATGAACCTTGCTATCTGCTTGTCAGTTATATAAGTGAGGGGTATAACCTATATCCAATTATTGAAATACTCAGTAACAATGAGGATGTGCTTATGATCATCAAAGGAAGTAGGGTTTATATTCAACATTGAGTCTCCAAGTTGAAAATGACCATGGTGTAGTAATCGGCTAGAGCATCAAATGGCTATGCTACTAACAAACAATACACTTCTTGACATAGTCGTAAGGATATGTCTCCATTTTAGGCCAATAATATCCTATTTGGAGGAGTCTCTTAGCCAATACCATGTCGCTAGTATAGGCCCCACAAATTCCTTTATGGACCTCTTTAAGTGCCAACATAGATTCTCTCAAAGATAAATAATGAAGTGGTTGTTGACCAAATTTAACCTTGCAGGTCAAATTGGTGCCCTTATACGTAAAAAAATGACTTTTATATTTGTAAGGGGGTCTAATATCTTGTCATGGGGTGTATTACAGTTCATTTTATGTTATTTAATGCTATATTAGCCTTGGTGTTAGTCATATTAATCTATTTGTCATTTTGGGTCATTTAGTGGGCTTTAAGGGGTTAGAAATACAAGTGGCATAATTATCAAGATGTCTAGGTGTACTATTTTCTTTTAAAAAATCCAAGATGTCAGATTACCTATCAAGAATGTATGTTAAATCATAATCTTGTAGGTTATTTAATTGAAGATCTAGTAATCAACTTAAAAAGGTGAGTTTGGCACTTGTACGGCTCATGGAGAAGTGTGCCACATGGGGTAAGCTCATGAAAAACCTATTAATATTCCTCAAACTCATCTCAATTCTTAACATGCTCTAGAAGTTCCATTTTTGAGCCAAAACCATTCTACTCCTTCTTTGCCTTTCTAGACATACAGAAGTGACCAACAAGTTTATGATTAGTACAGACAACTGAAGAGGTTTTAGGTTAAATGATTTTGTGAGGTGATATTAAACTTAGATACCTTAATTTAAATAGTAAGATTTTGAATAATGGTGGCCTATGCTTTATGAACCATTCTCATGAAGTTGATTGTGCTTTTCTACTTGTTATTTCATGCACCCTATAGGTTTTTCTCCATTTTAGGTAAATCCATACAAACTAGTTCGTGATGTTGACTTTATAGGTTGTGGGTCACTTATCAGATGATATCCATGTTTAGTTTCATGTTTCATGGTGTTTGGATGAGCAAGTTACCTCATGTTGTAAGAAGGTGCCACCATGTGCAGTCTCAGTCAATTTTCCTTATTTATAGAATACTTGGTTCTTAGAATAGGTCTCATAAGAATGTGATGTGATGTTTCCCATGTTTAAATTCCATATTTATCATCTTTACTTCATGTTTAGTCCCATAACATCATGCTTGGACCAAATTATTCAATCTTACCTTTCTCATAGTCTACTCCTTGCTCATTCTTACTTGCAGCCATGTTAATCACATGTGTAGAACATGTTTAGTGTGTCCATGGAATTGTATTGGAGGTCTCAAGAGGTTAATATGTGTTTATAATCATGAAAAAACAAGAGAAACCCAACTGACACCATAGAAAGCATGAGAAGATAGTCAATATAACACTTCTATAGTCACTTGGCATTAATGAACCTATAGGTGCCTTCATAGAGACCAATCATGTTGAAAGGGGAGTATTTAATCTAACCAATGTTTTGATGGTAATAGTAGTCTACTTGAAACCTTTGGAAAAGGACCATACTTCATTAAATCTTATAAACCTTGTATACTACTGGAAGTTTCCTCATTGCCTGTACATGAAATCTCCACCTATAAGTGACATCAACAGAGGTATGAAGGTATTTGTACAGAGAGGATTGGAAAGGTTTGAAACCTTATTAAGGTCATAGTATGTGTTGTAGACCATGACAGGCCCATAAGAGTTGCTAGGTCGGTATTCCAACTATGGAGCTTTCAAGAGGTCAAATGATTGAGTTCATGGATCTAGTCCCTAAAGCATGAAAATAGAGTTCCAAGCCTTTCTATAGATATCTTAAAATAGGGTTATCAAGTGGTTTGAAGCTTCTAAATGTGTTTATATATCATCCCTATCATAAGAAAGGACATATGTAAATTTTGGGGTCAAGAGGACTAGGGGAAGACAGTTATTGAGAGACCTAAAGTTGCCATTTTGTGAATTAAACTCAGTCAATGATATCTATAAAAGTTTGAACCTTTGAGCAACCTTACATTTCAAGTTGGTAGTCATAATCATACCACTATGTTAGGATGGTTATAGATGGTTAAAATAACACTTATGGTCCAAATATCATCTAAATAAAGGGACAATATACTATTCTCAACCCCCATACATACCTACAGGGGTGTCTTAAGTTTGGAAATACCCACATACAACTAATAGTGACCGTATTTTCCAAGTTGGTACATGATTATGCCATCAAGATTAAATGGTTCCATGTAGTGAAAAGAGAATTTTATGATCTATAGATTACTTAAAGGGAATGTTATACTATGTTTGGTCTCCCATTAGCACCTACAAGTCCCCTGTTATTCAAAAATATGTACCTATAGGCTGGTTGTAGGGTTACCACGAGTAATGGGCCTAATAAATTCATTGATAAGCCTCACTCTAGACATAAAGGGAACAAAGACAGTTGGTGTATGGTGTAGAAATATTCAAAGAGAGTTTTTTTCATTATGTTCAAGGTCTAAAACAAACATGAGCACCTACAGGATCTTATTTGACCTACAGTTGATTGTGTCCAACTTTGACAAATAATGAGTAGATTTGGGGTTCAAAGTGATAGAGAAAAACTAAGCAAGGTGAAAAATTGAATCCAAAAATTATAAAATTATGCTAATATATTCTAAAGGGAGTGTATACATTGTCTCAAAATTCAAATTATGTAGGACATCTACAAGGGTGGTGTCTTGGGGTCAACACAGTCAGGGTTTGTACACACAGGTTTGAGAATTCAAGGATGGCAAGGGGTATATAGAGGATTAAAGTGACAAATAGTCCTAAGGCATATTAATAATCATCAATGTCTCTATATTATTTTTATAATGAAAATCAAGCAAAGGAAGTGCCCAAATGATGCACAATATAGTCCACATGTCATTTTTGCACACAATCAACACTTAGAAAGTTTGCCTTGGGGTTTTAGATGTTTGAAGGTGTTAGAGAGGTAATTTTGACCTAAATTTTTCTGAAGGGAGTCCTCAAGACCAAATAAACACCCTCATACAAGTGGTTTTATTTAAAAATTAGGGAACATATCCTCTATTTTGTCTCATAGGTAGGCCACTTTCATGTATGCACCGAGGTAAAGAATGGAGAAAATGTGATCTAAATGAGTGTTGGGTGCCTTGGAAACATCATGTCATGATTTGGGATGATATATTAACTTATATTGATCTTGAAAAAACATTATTTATCTCAACATTGATGATAAAACACTAATAAGTGTTGGTGGAAAACCATATGCAGTCAAACCATAGGGGTCTCAACTAGGCCTAGTTGGTGAATGGGAGGAAGAGATGAGAAGGAGTACTTGGAAGGTTTTAGAGTAAATTGGTAAGTTAGAACACATATAAGGAAATGAAAAAATAATCTCAAAGAGGGGATTAACCTTATAGGGTGGTCTAAATCCTCAAAGGTGTAGACAAGCCTATTAGGCAAGGTTCAAGCCTAAGGCCAAATGGGAAGTCACTTACACTTCTAGAATGAGATATGATTTCTAGCATATTGGAGCATGTTTTTAGAGTCATAATAGACATTTTAAATATCTTATCATGTAGGTAAGTCATAAATAAATCCAATTTTGGCTTAGAATCAGCTTAGACCTGTAAAAATTTGAAAAAGGAGCTCGAAAAGTTAACTTCAAATGCTCATATCTTTCATGATACTGTGCATGGATGACAAAGGAGTTTGGAGGTATTATTAGGGACCTTGAAGATCACATTTGTGAATTTTTTTGAAGTTACAATGTCCTAGCTTTATGAACAAAGCTTAAGAGTGGAAAATGGCCTAAAACCCTTACAAACCCTTGGTCAAGACTTGATGAAGGAAATGAGGATGGGAAGCTGATATAATGGCATATTTTGACCATGATAGATATTTTAATTTGTATAATAATATTTCAGGATCCTCTCCATCTCGTTGGACTATACAAAATTGTATGGATGGGGTGCAAAATATGGTGTTTTAAACTATTTTATACATTTTATAGGTTCTAAGAGATGAAACCAACTTTAGGAACAAGTTTGAGACTTGTAATGACTCCCCATGTTGATTTCATGCCTCAGAAAAACTCTTAAGTGCCTCAACAAGAGCTCTCATCTTAGCCAGTCAAAACTGACATAGTGACCAAGCTAGTGAGAAGTGTGGAAACTTCATGTGGATGGATTTTTAAGGTGTGCCTAAGCAATATAAGGCTATGAAGAGTATTTCCAAGTTTAATTCACTCCATCATATGAATTTTCATGGAAAAATGAAGCCAAATTTGAGGCCAAGTGTGCAGGGTGCATGAAAGAAGATATATTTGGACTGCATATGGTGATAACTCATTTTGGAGAGATTTCAGATGACCAAGACTAAAACACATGCATGTAGAGGCATGTATAAAAGCCTTCCACTTCATTCAAATAATTATACCTATTTATAATCCATTTTGGGATGTTTGAATAGGTCCAATTCATGAAGGTAATTTCCTGGGCCAGAAGGAGGAGTTTCATGCCACTTTTCATGAGTTTTATGACTTGGATGGACACTTGTACTTCTTGACCTTGCATGGTTCATCTTGTATCCTTTTATCATGCATAAGTAACTCCTTTTTTTAGCTTGAAAAATGTCCTTTTAACCCTTGGACATCTTTGTTCTCCTCTCTCTCTCAGGTTCTATAAGAACTAGCCATTTTGGCCATTATAACTCGTGCTCCACCTAAGTATGGTGAAGCCCTTCTCATTTGCATGCCATTTAATCAATAAGACTACTGATTTTTACCTCTTCATGACTATTCATAATGTGTTCTACTTGAATGTTGGATCTTGATTAGTGAAGACTATGGATTCCTTAGCATGTTGTCTTATTTTTTCATTCTATTTGTAGTTGGAAAGCTTCTTCTTGCAGGGCATGTGAAATGTTCTAAGAAGTGTCAAGGTTAATTGAGTTTTTCTATTCAATGGTGCCATTAAAGGTATCTTTTCTAGTCCTCCTAACCCAAACATTCATCCATAACCTCATAATGTAATATTGATGTGAGAAAATGCAGATTGGAGAAGTGTATTTTGGCTAGTCTTTTGGTTTCATGTGTAATATGGAGTGGGTTAGAAGTCATCAACTTATTTGGTGTATCACCTCCCTTAAGATAGTTTTCTCCCTCCCTCCCCCCACCCTCAAAGTTTAGGTGTAGTAGTGATCCAAAGTGGTACATCAAGGGAGCTATCCCTGTCTAGAGATTCACCTCATTCATAGGCTACCCACAAGCCTAGAAGTGTTTCAATTATGCCACTTGGATGAGGAGAGATGAGACATCTCCTCAAAGGGTGGAAATCCAAGTAAAAACAATAATTTTCCATCATAGACTCTATGATAGAGTGTGTTTCCTAATATGGTATAATGAGATGCTTGATGAAGGAATAATTTTATTTGGTTCTTTGAAAGGTTCATCGGAAGGGTTTGATCTTGGAGATAAGTATACAGGTCTTGGTACCAAGGGTGATTGGGACCAACAATATTATATACTCTCTCTAAATCTCGTGGTACATGAGATAGCTACAAAATATTCTTAATGAGGAAATGATACTCTCTAACATCTCTGGTAACTTGTATCATGGTCCTAATGGTAGCCATGGCATTTGCCACTTAGTTATTATCCCATGGTATTTGTTTGAACAAAAGAAATTGAAAGTGTTGTTTAAGATTTTCCACTATATGATTGTAAGGTAAAATATTTTTGTGTCTTGTTTGGTATTTGTTTGTGGCCTTATTGATGATTAGTTGATAATCTCTGTATACCCTCAATTGCTTGATTTCCCACTATATTACAAGATGAAGCCCTGCAACAAGAGATTCATATTCAACCATGTTGTTGGTATAATGGAAGCCTGTGTGAAACAACTTGGGAATGAGATCCCATTGTAGTGTGATCATTAAAATTCTATCTCTAGATTCATGAGATGTGAATGAGCCATCAAAATATAGCATCCATTATTTGGAATCAACAATTGTCTCATCTAGGGTCATGATTGATTCATTTGGAAAATTAAATGAAAGTGGTTTGGTGTCAATCAAAGGAGCTTCTATGAGTTGATCTGTTAGGACTTTCCCCTTGATGGCCTTCTAATTTTGGTATTACACATAAGATTCACTTAGCAACATAACTTATTTTGCCATGTAACCCGTGAGAGTGGTCTTTGACGATAGGTACTTAAGCAGAGAAATCTTGGCTATCACAATGCTTTTGTTATTTAGCATGTAGTGCTACATCTTTTGGAGATCTCTTTGACCCGTTCATCATGCTCTTTTACCTATTCATCATGTTGGGCCAAAATTGACTCTAATGCATACTCTATTTCTAAAATGTACAAAAGTAATGGTTTGTCTAGTGTAGGCAGAGTCAATACTGGTAGATTATCCAAGTAGGTATTCAATTTGGTAAATGCTTATTCATAATTTGTATCCTATTGAAATGTGACACCTTTCTTCAAAAGGTGTGTAAAAGGATGACACTTATCGGCCAACTGTGATGTGAAATGACATATAAACTAAATTTTTCCCTACAAGTTGCAGAGTTGTTTCAAATTGGATAGAGGAGGCATTTCAACAATAGCCTTGACCTTAGCTAGATCTACCTCTATACCTATTTGTGACATAATGAACCCTAGAAATTTCCCTGAAGCAATACCAAAGATACACTTCTTAGGATTGATATACACCTTATATTTATGAATCCTTTCAAAGATTCTTCGTAGAACATTCGGGTGACCTGAACATGTTATTGATTTAGCCAAGATATCATCAACGTAGTCTTCAATTATGTCATGCATCATGTCATAAAATATGACAATCATGACATGCTAATAGGTTACACATGGTTCTTCAAGCCAAAGGACATGATTTGATAATAAAACATTCCCCATGTAGTGGTAAATGCAGTCTTGTGTTGGTCCTCTGGTGCAATATTAATCTAGTTATACCCTAAAAAGCCATCCATGAGGGCCAACATTTCATAGCCTATTTTTGAATCAACTATCACGTCGATAAATAATCTTTAGGGCATGCCTTGTTAATGTCTATAAAATTGGTACATAGATGAATGCCCTATGGATTTTTACTGATTGGGATGATATTAGAGATCCACTTAGAATAGTCAAGTGGTCAAATAAACCCTGTGTCTAGTAAATTTTCTAAATCCTTTTTAATTAGGATGGCAATGTACAGATGCATTTTTTTCAATTTTTATTTGACTGGTTTGGCATCTAGGTGGACAACAAGGTGATGTAACACCAATGAAGGGTTAAGACTAGGATTATCTAAGTAAGACTATGAAAATATATCAAGCAAGTCTTTCAGAATGGTAATGATGAATTCACACTCTTTGTCAGTGAGGGATGCACCTAGATAAACAATTTTGGGATCATCATATGTACCAATGTTCACCTCCATAGTATCTTCGACCAGTAATGTTGAGCCATCCTCAAGAATAATAGGCAAGGAAGAGAATAGATCCTATTCAACTACCTATTAATCATTATTTTTGCCCATATAGGAGGACTCTTAATCAATTATTTTAGGCAATGGCTAGTTATAAAATACTTTAGGAAAATCTTTAGCAAGGTGCTAAAAAACATGATGTTCTTCAGAATTGATGCCAAAACCAATTGTAATGCTTGGACTAGGTGGACACTACGCTTCTTGAGGATAGAAGTGAACTTCCCCATCCAAGAGTGCCTGAAATAGGTTTTCACTCATGGAATTATCTTTATCTTTACTCTTTCCCTAACCCAAGGTTGCCTCAAAGAGGTTCTCACCCAAGTATCTCGATGTTTTACTTTTATCATGACCAAGGAAGCTCACCTGATCTCCAAAATAGGTAGTAGGGTCCAAATGGAAGTCAAAGCCTTGTTTATGATCACCAACTAGCAATCCATATTGAAAAATTATGAACTCAATAATATATTCCTCATTTTGAAAGTCATCCAATGGTATGATAGAATCGTATTGATCCCAATCGACTAGTTTAGGAAGATGAAGGGTAAGTGGATAATTGGTTGTAATGGTTATGATGTCATTGGAATAAAATAAATTAGTATCTACCAACTCATCATAGGCACTATAATGGTATGCTACATCACTGATGAGAGTTTCATTTTCGGTCTATGAAGTAAAATCACTCTCAAAATTAATGGGGTCATCACTAAATGGTGTAAATCCAAGACCTCGATTCCCCATAGGTTTAGGAGTTGAAACATGTTCAAGAATTCCTTGTGTATTTGGTCCTAATCCTCTTCTTGTATAGTCTAGGCTATTCATGATTCTATTTAGTATAGGGTACTTGGCACTCTAAAAACAATTAACAAAATTGTCACCATATAACAAATCTCCCTCGATGCTAGTGCCCTGATCTCGATTGGGTGATGTATTAGGTATAAATATGAACGACTCTTGTAAAATAGACTTGGATTTATTTTTCCAAACTAGGTTAGACATGCTAATATTTTTAAATGGTTTAGGATGGCCATAGGACTTAGGATACTTAGGTAATTTACCTATATGGAATGCATTGCGAATGTTATACATGGCAATACCATCATCCTTAATAGTGAAATGGGTGGACATGGTAGCCCCAAAATAAATCCCACCTATATCCATCCACCACCACTAAATATCCTCACCACCATCACTATTTTAGCCTTAATTGGAATTGAATAAACCACATCCATCTAATCTCAACTCTTCTCTCATCTCTAATATCATATCTATATAAGTATGTGACTCATACTTCACTTCTTCCTTCCTAAATTACTCATAAAAGAGCTCAACATACCTTTGGGCATATAAATGATCACCCATATTCTCCATTATTATCTCTAAGATAGTTATCATATCCTATTATCTTATTTTCATCATTGTTATGTCAAATAACTCTACTAACTTACTGCAACATCATCCTCTTCTCCAATTTTAGTCTTCAATATGTCTTCAAAAAGAACATCCATCTCCTTGTGGAACATTGTTAGAACTATCCTCTCATCATCCTATTCATCTTATTCACCATGTGCTTATATTTCTTGTATATACATCTACTTAATCCTATCATCTTCCAATTGTACCTCTACTGCAACCTCATACTCTTCTACACATGGTTGCACTGATAATAAACTCAACTGCACCACCTCATCCTTGTCTTCTTATATTCTCATCCTCTTTACATCAAATCTAGGTTGATTTCTATCTCATTTATTCATATCCTTTGAAATCACACCCATGCTATGTGTAAAGAACCTTACACTACCATTTTTCATATAAAAATAATGCACACCTTGACTCATAATACTCTTTTCTCCAAAATCTATGTGGGTTTCTCCCATATATGCAATGCCACTTTCATCCTTAATTTATCTTGGTAGAAACATATCCACTATATCTATGTACTTATTTCAATCTATGTTACATGTATGACATTATTAATCTTTCCTTTTCCAAATATCCTTTGGATAATTATCTTCAAATAATTTATAAACTTTATCGTCCACCATTTCAATCTCTATCCATCTTTCAATATGGAGATTTAATTCATACTCTTCTCTCTCCATTGATTTCCTATTGACAAAGTCTTCTTAGTCTTTCCAATCTCTCTTGTGAGAGTCTTATCTCCCACATATAACTATTGTGAATGAATTATCTCTTGATATACTTCTTCTCTTTATGTCTCATATATATGAGCATGTTGGATTAAACCACATTTTTGCCTCTCTTTTGTCATCTTCTCCATTGTTGGATCTACACATAGATCAAACACATTAAGGGAATCAAGAGTTCCCACAAAATACTTCAACCTATTCATCATGCCACATAGAAATATTATCCAACTCTTCTCCATTTTTTGTATTCTTAACACAAATTATGCTCACATGATGGATTATCTAAGTCCCATTATTAACAACCTCCATGGCTATCCTCTCCTCATTCTTCATTTGATTTGATGCCTCTTCTCATGGATGGTATTCAACCATACTATTCTCATGTGAATTCACTTGAACTTGATTCACCTCTATTATTTCCTTCATAGAAACCTAAAAATCTTCTTGGTTGTCGTATTTATTCACTTCTATTGTTTACTTCAAGGAAACATGTAACTTTACTTGGTTTTCCTCAACCTTCCTTCCCTACAAAAGAGGAAAAAAATTCATTTCATTTATTCACCAAAGATAATTATACCTCATCCCACTTATGGGATACCCTAAACTCTTTCCCATCATCCAATAATAGGTTTCATTCTTCCAAGGAATAATATATCAACTCCACATCCTCTTCCATTAGGATTCATTCCTATATGGGCTTCTCAAATATTTATTTCTCCTTGTTGTTTTTGAAAAATTACTTGGGATTATCACATGGAAACCTCATTCACTTATTATTTTTGAATATGTAGACATAAAATTAATATTTAAGATGAAACAATGTACTTGTGACCATCCTTTTATGTACTTATCTCATGCCTCATTCCACAATCTTTTGACCAATTTTCCTTCATTTTCTATGCATATGAACCATTCCTACAAGAATATAATGATCTCAAAATGTCCTTATTACTCATTTAAAATAGTTCAACCTTATCCCTTGACTGATCTATACTCTCAACTTAGTTGTATTTGATTTCAGG
Source organism: Torreya grandis (assembly GCA_037957365.1). NCBI lineage: Eukaryota > Viridiplantae > Streptophyta > Pinopsida > Cupressales > Taxaceae > Torreya > Torreya grandis. Next base: position 899,955 of record JARHVA010004175.1, read on the forward strand.
ACAATAATACACCATTTGGACTATCCCACTACTCAGTCTTGTCTAGTTCCATCGACTACATCTTCCTACCAAATAACGGCTAGTTGCCTAATTTTTAATTCATGCAATGAGTCATCCAAAATGTTTAACAAGCCCCATTTGAAGGAATTATATATTGATCAATATAGAAGCATATTTTTCAAATCATTTTTGCACAAGAGGCTTCCATATTGAAAATCACCAAAATTTTAATTGTGCATTAAGAGCAAATTCCCTATTTATCTTAATTTGAATACATATATCATTAGTAGCCCTAAGTTAAAGTATGAGTACACTTCCAAGGTCACAATTCATAGTTGAAACACTTAATCACACCATAATATTACAAGCATCTAACATTACACCAATATTTCACACATATCAGCATAGCATGGGAGAACTACATAGAGTTTGATCCCTCTTCAAAGTATTGGTATGTAGACAATGCTCAACACAAGGGGTTTTGAGGTCTAGCACAACTTTAAATACTAACCCTTTTTCCCATTTTATCTATTTTTATCATTTATTATCTATTGAACTAAGGTAACAAGTGAAGAAGATGACACCCAATAGTTTTTTCAACAAATCAAGAGCTCCTGCACAGCGAGATAAAATACATAGGTGAAGCAAACCTATCATCTATGTCATAGACAACAAAATCCTATAGGATGTCGGTGCACCCTAAGGATACCAATGTATTTCACCCTTGTTTTATTCTAGTGGCCTTGTTTTAAGAGCAAGAAAAACACTATTCTTGATTCATAACATCATCACAAAACCTCCTTGTCAATTTCAAAGCTTATGTCTCAATCTTGCATTCATGTTTTTTAGTTAAGTACTTTGTCTTTATCATTTTCCCTTTTAGCATATTTTTAAATAAAGAAAGTTCCAAATCAGTTTGTATCATTTATTGTATATATGTAACATTCTAATTTTACACAACAATTTATCATATTTAGGTAATTAATCTCCTTTAATCACCAAATTTGATAAAACATATTGGTGAACCTATCTATTGTTTAAATATTACAAAAACCCTAACCATAGATGATGCGATGGTTTATATCCTTCCTTTTCTATTTCTAATTGTTGTCATAGGGTTTTTAAATTTGATAAATTCTTCATTATCAACTATATTCTACATTTTTTTCTTATTTTAATCAAATTAAGAACTTTGTTTATACCTATCATAGACGTAGTACTACATTAAGTTCTCCCTGAGTTGAATATTTTCATATTTAAATTAATAATACCATAATGGCAACACCCGTTAATATATTTTATGATATGGTTAAAATATAGTTACAAGGATATGTTTCAAAGAATCAAGATATGTAAGATGTGTTTATCAAAATTGTTAGAAAGGAATCAATAAATCATCTATAGCCTAATCCTCTAAGTCTTCTAATTCTATCGGTTCTTTACATTTCTTAAAACCATTAGACTCTAGTGTTGTACCACTATTTATTATGGGGGTAACCCAAGGGATTCAATAGATTAAAATGTTAATTCCTACTCAGTCATTATAAACACTACCTTTAGCTAGCACACATTCTTCTTCTCCCAATGTACAATCTCTCATGCACAATATTCAATCTCTACAAACTAAGGTGTTACATTTGGATCTAGGTGCTTTAAAATATAATTAAGTGCTTGATTTTGACACTCTATTTAACACTCCATTGGTATAACACATAGTGATTTATCCTTTACCTACAAGTTTTGTTGCACCCAAGCTTATACTATATAATGGAAATGGTGACCCATAATAACATTTGAGAGTATTCCACATAACATGTTTGGAATATGTGTCTAATGACATGTTATTGACCAAATTATTTCCAAGAAGTCTAAAGGAATATGATTTACAATGGTTTTATGATTTACCATATGAATTGGTCTATGCATTCAATCCATTTACCGATATGTTTCTAGCACATTTTTTAATGAACATCAGTGAGAAGATATCATATGCTTAGATTGCCCAACTCAAACATAAATTTAATGAGCCTATTGTATAATATGTCTTATGATACAAGATGGTGCTATCCAAATGACAAATCCTATGGAAGATAGAGAACTCCAAGATATATTCAACCAATACTTACTTCTGCCCCTGCACAAGTCCATCATGTTTAATAAGTTTATCTCATTCATAGATTTGTGCCAAATAGTAAAGGAATAAGAAGTTAAATTACTAGTAATGAACAAGCTTAAGTATGTAATCACTGCATATTTTAATACAAAAATGTAATACCCTTCTCAAGTTCGATAGTGTTTTCTCGATGACGTGTCATCATGTGGATGATTGATGTGTCAGGTATGTCATTAAGCTTGACATACAAGTGAGATGTCTTATGATTGGTTAACCTAGTTGTGGTCACTTAAAATCAGGTTCATTGTGACTCTTGTAGGACTACCTTGGGTTGTGTGCATTTGACGCTTACAACAATTTGTATTTTCACATATTGGTCGCTTATATCTTCTAAGGATTTCTATGTTAGAGTAACCATTAGACTAGATTTGTGTTAGTTCAAACACGTTACTAGAACTCGTTAGGTGGTTGTGCTATGTCAAGTCAGCCCTGATTGCTTGACTTGTATCTTCTAGGTACTTTGACATCTAAATCTAATTTTAAGACATGAATAATAATATTGTTGCTATAGTGACCGATCCCGTGTAAAATTTAATAATAAATGTACAAATAAGTTTATGAATAATTATATACTTATATAAAGAGACATTAAAATGATATAATACAGATATGCAAGTTAAATAAATAAATGTGCTTATTTATTCATAATTTAAAATAAATAAATAATTGGTTTTAAATATTATTATTCTTGTAATTGTATGTATTTATATAGTAATAAAAGTTAAAATAATATCTTTGGTTCTGTAATAAAATTATTTTATTTAGTTACCTGAAGTTTTCAAGGTATTAATTAATTTAATCAATTAAAGACAAAAATAATGACCAACTCATTAATGTATTGATGGATTTAAAAAAAAAGGGAAAAGAAAAAATAGTGAATTTCTAACCCTAAAAGAAAATGATAAAATAATACATCTCTTTGACAAAAAAGTCAATCAAAAAGAGGTGAGAGCCACTTCTCAGATTGATCGAGGGAAAAGAAGAAGGAAGATGGAATATGCAGAAGGAGAGCTTGGGAGAGGAATTGAGCAAGGAGCTTATTTAATCAGGGAAGGGGTTTTTCTTCTTAAATCTCTAAATTTTTCTTCATATTAATAAAAAAATATGATATTAAATGAAAATATGAAAAAAAAAAAATGTGTTCTTGAAAGTGGGTTGTTTTCTATATTCAAACCCTAAATTTTTTAAAACTCTCTTCGATTATATATATATATATATATATATATATATATATATATATTCTAGTATATACACACACATGCATATGCATATCTTTCAAAAAGAAAAGATATTTATTAATTTAGATTTAGAAGGCAAACGAAAATAACCAAGAGAGTTTTAAAAGAATTAGGGTTTGAATATAGAAAACAACCCACTTTATATATATATGGGAGATCTTTTTGTTTTATTATTTATTGATTTATTTAAAAAGAAAAATAAAAAATGACAGTGGGGATCTTTTTTGTTTTATTATTTATTGCTTTATTTAAAAGAAAAAGAAAAAATGACAGGGTCTTTGTTTTATTTGAAACTTTATCCTAAAAAAAAATGATGATTATTGAGAGGGGGTGAGAAGGGCGGCTAAACTTTAGCCTCCTTCCATATTAGGGAGGGGAGAGGGATGGCCATAGGCTGCCAGTCACCAGCCACCGAACCCTATGATTAGGGTAATTGGTTTAAAAAAAAAAACATATATAATAAAAGAAAACATAAAAGAAAAAAAAAATATAAATAAAAGAGAATAACATAATAAATAAACAACATAAAAGAGTATTTGAATATAATCAATCCACATATATGCATTATTTTTCTTATTCTATATTGAATAAATTATATATATATATAGATTTATGTAAGTGTTTCATTTTTTATATTTAATAAATATAATTCGGCCTATGAATAAATATTATTCCAAATATAAATATGAGTTGTATATTTAAATATTAGAACAATTTTTTTTAGGAAAATAATTATATATATATATATTGATGCATATTCGAGTGGACAAATGAAATATATATATATATATATATATATATATGCATTTACTTAAGAAAAAGGGTATAATGAAAATATTTGTTTCAATATCATATTGGATAATTATTTATGTATACAAAAGGAGGTATATAATATTTTAGCGATGATTGGTATCTTTTTGGGATATATATATATATATATATATATATAAACACAAATAAAAGTACACAAGTAGAAATTTTTAGAATTAATTCTGCTATCAAATCGGCTTGGATATGGATATAAAGTTAATTTTATCTAAGTGTAATTGAATATGAACTATCATCATTTGACAATAATCAGAGTTAAGGATTTATTTTGGGTATATAAATAGTTTATGTATGAGGATGTAAAGTGGAGGTCCCATCTTAATATTATAGACGAAATATTTTGAAATGGCAATAGAATTTGGTGCTTGCCTTAATAAATATCTGATTGATTGACCTTTTTGACTTACAAACGAAGAAATTCACAAGTGGAAATTGACAATATTCCCTGCTATTATAATATTGTTTTTCACATGTTATGTGAGCATTATAAAACTATTGGTTAATAGGATGTATGAGTTGTCAGTTTGTTCATCTAGATGTAGTGTATATATTTAATATAATTTAATAGAAAATTCTTATTGTTAATATAATAAATTGGTTTTGATTAATGATTGGTGTTGAGCTTGGTTACCAATAAACCTGGGGTCATTATGATGTGTAATGTTTACCCATCGATCAAGTTGCTTTTTAGATTATCGCATGTAAGACTTAATTAATTATTTAGTTCATTTTTAATATGCTTATTAATTTGAAAAAAAATGTAGTATTTAAGGGGTAGAAATCTCTTGCTTAGTGTAAGATGACCCCCTTCTATTTAACTATTTTTATAGTACAGGTTGACGTGATTCCAGAGATAGATAAAACATAGTGATATCATATTTCTATGTTGAATCAGTAACATCTTGTATGTTGTTCGATTTGAGTTTTAGTAGATGGTGACTATACGTTTGTTGTTCAATAGACCAATTGTAAAGCTCTATTCTTAGATAATGTCATTAACCTACCATTGAAAAATCCATGTTAGAGCTTATTTACTGGATAGCTATAATGGTTGTAGTATTATTTAAACATATCAATGTATAATAATATTCTCTAATCTAAATTGTCAATTATTCATCTATAACATTTAATGTATTGATGATAGATGTAAGTTAGTGCATGGCTAATATAGTTATTTCTAGTAGTGTTTTGGAAACTGTTTTAGCTATGAATTGAGAACCTAATTAAATAGGATAAATTAAATATTATTTAGGTGAAAAGTAATAATCATTTGAATTAATTAATATTGTAATATCAAAAATTCTTAATTAGACGACAATGTTAATGTTAATACCACATTATTTGAATAGTAAAATAACATTAATTATATTATGGAAAAAAAAAAAATAAATTGGTAATGTTAGACTTTAAATATAGTGAGTTTAACTTACTTTGACATTGTGAAATTATTGATTAATCTTAATATGAAGTATTAGTCATACAAATAGCTTTTGGTCAAACTCATACAATTAAAATTAATGAGTAAAATTAATCAATTTTAATCCAAATTATTACTGAGTGTCTAGATGTAAATATTCTGATTCACTTAGCTTAATCATTATAGAAATCCAACTGGATAGGTTGATCATGGTGAGCCTTGAGGCATCCCTTGTAATCTCGTTAGAAGAGTGAAATGAAATTTGAGACTCATTTTCCTATTTTAAAAAGCACACAGATAGATATATCATCTTCTGGGATCATTTTTGATGGTTGGATGATTGCATGCACTCTTATAAAATTTTGTGCAATTTTGCATTAAGAATTTTCTATTCAAAAAATTACCCATATTGGCTCAAAAATGAGATCAAATTAGTACCCAAACTTGAGTCTTTTTCAAAATAGAAACTTGTAACTTCTAGACTTATCATATGTGAATCAGGTTATATAGTCGTTATCTTTTTATCCTATTTTGATACCTTTTGGTGGGTCTAGTTCCGAAGGTAATTGGTAAATTTTTGCCCCTGTTTTCCTTTTTAGCTTACATAGTTGTTTCTAAATCAAATTTCTAAAAATAATTAGAAGAGTCATAAAGAGAAACCAGATATTGTTAGTGATTATTTTAACCTTTAAATTTGTATAGGAATCTTTAGTTTTTGATTTTATGTTCATTTGTTATTTTTAATGACCTCTTTCTAAATCAAATTTATTCAAAACTTTCTATTGTTTCTAATTTTAATCTATGAGGTCACTCTGAAAAGGGTGTTGCGTTAATCACTTGATTTAACATTTCTTAAATATAAAAATGAAAGCTTCTTACCTTGAGTTTTATATTCATGTTTAACCTTTTGTACTTATCTTTCAACTTCATTTGATATTTTTTGATGAGTCCTACCCCGTTTGTTAGTAGTTTTCTAGGAGAATCACATTTTTATTGTTAATTACACTTTGATTTAGACTTTTTGTTTCAAATTGTTATTATATTAAGTCTATTTTATGACTTATATGATTTGTCCTTAGCTTAAATAATTAATTTATAGCTTTGATTTAGTTTGTAATATTTTCAAGATATTTTACCCAAAGTCATTTTGTGAGCTTGTAATATGTATGTGATTTCATGGTTTTCAACATACACTCTTCACTTAATTAATCTTTCACCATTTTTATTATCGTGATCTCATTCTGTGTTATATTATCCATTTGTGATAATAGTTTCAATATTTGACAATTGAGGGGCAACGAGGAGGAGCGATGGCTGCGAGTGGCGGACTGGCTGCGAGTGGCGATTTGGAGGGGAATGGCGGACGGTTGCAGGGAGACCAGTTGGGCACCCCCAGCAAGGAGCGGCTGTTGCCTGGGGAGTCAGCGCAGGAGGCTGACAGGAGGTTTGTAACAGAGAGCTCTAAGCTCACGAAAATCAGTGGCTGTTTACCTAGAAGCCAAGAGCGCCCAGTTCTGATTTTATCCCCTGACTCTGTGAAGGAGGAGGTTAATTATTTGTCTGCTTATACCCTCATCTGCAAATTTTTGGGAATCCGTATTTCAATAGTAGCTTTGGAAGCCTGGATCAGGCAGACTTGGCAAATTGATGGAGACTTTGATATTCTGCTTGCTGGGAACAGTTACTTCATGGTTAATTTCTCCTCTGTTGCGGATCGGAACAGGATATTTGAAGGGGGACCGTACTTCTATGAATGAATTGGACTCTTCCTGAAGCCCTGGCATGCAGGGTTCAATTCGGCAGATGATATTCCAGCCTGTGTTCCGGTCTGGGTTCGCTTACCGAGATTGCCCCTGGAGTTCTGGCGGGAGGACATTCTGCACCAATTAGCGGCTATGCTTGGAACTCCGATGGCAATTGCTCACCAAACACTGGACAAGAAGGTAATTTCGTATGCTCGCATTTGTGTTGAAATTAATTTAAACAACCCACTCCCGGACTCTCTTGAGATCTGTATGGGCAGCTCCTCATGGATTCAGCCACTAGATTACGAAGCTATTCCATTTCGCTGCCGTATTTGTCATATATATGGCCATTTGCATAGGCAGTGCCCGCAGGCGAACAGAGACTCTGTTCCTCAAAGAGAAGGGTCCGCTTCTCGGGTGGCCAACAATGTCAATGGTACCAGACAACCGAATTACAGTTTGAAGCAACAGGTTCAAACGGAGGACAAGATTAAAGGGAAAAACCCTCTCTTCCCACCAGGCGCTCAGCAAGGCGCAAGTGGCTCCAAGGATCCTGACAAGGATGGTTTTTCCACAGTTAGGTGACGTGCGAGGAATCGTGGACTGATGAGGACAAATTTTGACAGACAGATTGAAGTTAACTTCAATAGATTCGAGGCCCTGGATAACATGAATATAGAGGATGGCATTCCTGATATGCCACAAACAGAAGATGAAGTTACAATTGAACAACACGCCCCAGCCAATGTTTCTCTAGCTTTGGTAACTCGTATGAGCCAAGAGCTTGACCGTGATATGCAGGAAGCTCCTACCACAGACATGCTGGATACAGAGGACAAAGGGACTTGCTGGGCTGATCTGGCAAAGGTTATGGAAACTCCTAGAAATGACAAGGGGCAGTCCTCAAGCCTTGGTCTCATGCATAGACCATTCAAGAAAGCCTCTGGTTCCAATCCATCTCGACCTGGACGAAGGAAAGACCAGGAGCGGATTAAACTTGCAGGAGATCTTCTAGTTGAGGCGGGGCAAGTCAAACCCCTGGATGAACATTTCTCACCGGTTACTCAATGATTGTTCTCTCTTGGAACGTGAGGGGTTTGAATAGTTCTCCCCGACAAAAAGCTATGTTGAAACTGGTAAGAGCTAACTCTCCGGATATCCTCTGTATTCAGGAGACTAAATTTTCTGTTGGTTCGTGATTTTCTTGTATGCAAAATTTTTGGTATTGCAGACATAATCAATGTGTTGGGGCAGCTGGTTGTTCTGGTGGGCTGGCCATCTGTTGGAATCCAGAGAACATAACACCTCTTAGCTGGTTGGCCAGTAGTTCGGCTCTTACAATGACTGCTGTTTCTAAAGAATCAGGGGAAACCATCCTGGTTACCAATATCTACGCCCCTGTGGATCTTGCTGGACAGCGGAAAGTTTGGGACCATGTGCGGTATATTAGGAGCTGCCATCCGTATCTGCCATGGATTTTGACTGGGGACTTCAATGCTGTTCTCAGTTTGGAGGAAAAGAGGGGAGGATTGGCCCGTTTGGGGCCTTCTTCAGAGATCTTCCAACACAATATTGACCTGCTGCGCCTCTCGGATGTCAAACCTCTTAATGGCATTTTCACTTGGAGTAACAGGCGGTGTGGTGAGGCTAGCATCTCAGAGCGCCTGGATAGATTTCTGGTGTCTTGTTACTGGCAATCTAGTGCCACTTCCATTGCTTCAAAAATTCTTGACTGGGGAGGATCGGATCATTGGCCGATTAAGCTTTGTACTAATCACATTCCTGGACCAAGGAAGCCTCCTTTTAAGTTTCAGCTCATGTGGCTCAGAGAGCCATCCCTTCATGATTTAATGCCGAAGTGGTGGAGACAGGCTGGTCCTAGCCATGGCACCGCTATGTTTTCTTTCGCCAAAAAACTCCAGTTTGTCAAGGGGAGGTTGAAGTTTTGGAATTTGAACAGCTTTGGCAATCTCCATATTAAGAGGAGGAATGCCCAAGACCAGCTGAATGTGATTACCAGGCAGATTAGAGACCGCGGCCTCTCTAAGGAGCTCCAGTTGGCGGAAACCAAGGCGCTGGAAGAACTTTCAGAGTGGGATCTCAGAGAGGAGATTTTCTGGAAACAAAAGGCACGCATTGATTGGCTTCAGGAGGGAGACAGGAACACCGCCTTCTTCCACAAGTCAGTCCAAGCAAGGCGCAATAGAAGCTACATTTCCCATTTGGTGTGCCCGGATGGGGCACGGCTGAATTCTTCGTAGGACATTTCTAGAGCAACGACCCGCTACTTTTCTAGTCTTCTCTCAGACGGACAGCAACCACCCGAGATAGCTGAAAATATAGTGTTGTCCTGTATCCCCTCGGTTGTGGATTCAAGACTGATGAGTATCTTATGCGGCCTATTGAAAGGACTGAAGTGGAGGCTGTGGTTTTCAGCATGAAGAGAGGTAAAGCACCTGGGCCAGACGGATTTCCAGTGGAATTTTATCAGGATTTTTGGGATGTCATCAAGCAGGATCTCTTTGAAGTGATCCAGGAATCTTATTCCAATAAAGAGATGCTGAAGGCTTTGAATGCTACCTTCCTGGTCTTAATCCTGAAGAAAGAGCAGGTGGACCAGCTGGAGCACTTTCGGCCTATTGCGCTCTGCAATGTTGTTTACAAAATTATCACTAAGCTCTTAGCGGGTAGACTCAAAAGCTGCCTCCCTGTGATTGTTTCAGAGGAACAGGGGGGTTTTGTTGCGGGCAAGCAAATTCTTGATGAGGTTGTCATTGCCTCTGAAGTTATTCATTCTATGAGCACGTCCCAAGAGAGAGCCATGTTCATCAAACTGGACTTATCAAAGGCCTACGACAGGGTCAGCTGGAGGTTCTTACAAAAAATCATGTTGGCCTTTGGTTTCAACCCGGCCTGGATCCAATGGGTGTTTAGCTGTGTCACCATGCCTTCCTACTCGGTTCTCCTCAATGGACAGCCCACTGAGCTTTTTGGGGCAGCGAGAGGCCTTCGTCAGGGGGATCCGCTCTCCCCTTATTTATTTATCATTCTGGCTGAAGGATTGGGCCGGCTTATAAAATTCCATGTTTCTCAGAATATTGTGCAGGGATGGCAGTGGGGGAATGGCCTAATCACATCCCATCTCCAGTTTGTTGATGATACTATCCTGTCTGGGAAAGCGCGTATTCGTGAGGCACGTGCTTTTCGGGACACCCTTGACATATACCTGGATGCTTCTGGGCAGAGAATCAATGACCATAAATCCTCTATCTTTTTCTTTAATACGCCGGGTCCTATTCAGAGGAGAAGAGCGAACATCATGAGGTTTCAAATTAAGATTCTCCCAGTGATTTATTTAGGCATTCCCATTGTGGTTGGTAGACAGCCACGGCTATTTTGGCAGAATGTTCTGGATAGGCTGAGGCAAAAAGTGAGTCACTGGACTCATAGATGGCTCTCCACTGCTGGAAGAGTCACATTGCTCCAATCTGTGATTCAAGCTCTACCTGTTTATCGATGTTTGGTCCAGGCTGCTCCAGTGTATTTTCTCAAGGAATTCGATGCTCTTTCTCGCCAGTTCCTTTGGAGTGGGAACCTGAGAAGCACCAAATGGAGTTTGATCAAGTGGGATACTGTTTGCCGACCAAAGAAAGATGGGGGACTTGGTTTGCGCTCTACCATCCTAGCGAGCCAGGCTTTGGCTGCCAAATTATATTGGAGATGGTGTACGAATCAGTCTCAATTGTGGGCCCGCATCCTGGCTGGTAAGTATTTTCCTGAGGTGGATCCCTCTGTCATCCCTCGGCTGCCTCTTGAAGGGGGAGGCTCCATGATTTGGCGTACCCTGAAAGGCGGAGCTCAGTTAATTAAAAACAGCCTGTTCTGGATTTGCAAGTCTGGAGAACAGGTACTCTTCTGGGAGGATTCATGGGATGGACTGCCCCCACTCCTGTCTTCACACCCGCATTTGCAGCCTTTATATGATGTCTTTCAAGCAGCTGGCTGGACTAATGTTGCCCATTATAAGGAGGAGTACAACATGGGATTGGCCACAGGATTCAGATGGAAACATTCTTCGAATTGGCTGCCGGGTGGATCTTGGGAGAATAGATTAGAGCTTGAACGGGTATTATCATCCAGACATTGCAACTCTATCAATGGTTCAGATGAGCTTGCTTGGGGAGGTTGTTCTACTGGCAGCTATTCGGTTTCGGTGGGCTATCGGTATCTGCTTACGCAAGTGCTGGGAGAAGCATATTTTCCTTGGGGGAGGCAGACTTGGAATACAGTTACTTGGCCCAAATGTTGTTTCTTCCTGTGGACGCTTGTCTACAATAGGTGCCTCACGTGGGACAACTTGTGCAAACGGGGCTTTCAGGGACCCTCCAAGTGTGTGCTCTGCTGTGGAGAGGTGGAAACAGGGTCGCACCTCTTCTTTCTCTGTTCTTTCACCAAGCATCTTTGGCATAGATGGTGGGACGCTTGGAGGAGACCCTGCTGCCACGCCACTTCTTTAGCCGACTTCTGGAACTGCTTAAGCGCCCCCAATTACAAAGCGCCTATTCTCCAGGCTGCCTGGCTTGCTGGGCCGGCATTCATCCTTTGGAATGTTTGGTTAGAGCGCAACAGGCGTATTTTCCAAGCTGAGCAGAGGACTGTCAACGCCACTTGGGCGAAGGTGCGCGACTCCCTTCTGGAGTCGTTGACTGCGAAGGGATACTGTGCGGATGGGCTGGGGGAGGTTGAGTCGGGCATTCTTGCCAGCATTGCTGGCAATTGGTCCAGCGCTCCCTCCACTGGGCCACCTTTTCGCTCCAGCCACAGAGCCAATCAAATTCATAAACCAATTTGCAGGAGAGGTCGCTGGATGCCCCCTCCAAATGGGAAGTTAAAAATTAACACTGACGATTCTTCGAGAGGAAACCCAGGTGAAGCTGGGATCGGGGGCGTTGGTCGTGATAATTCAAGAAACATTCAATTCATCTTCTCTGTCTATAAGGGATGGCACACCAACAATTTCATGGAAGCGCTCGCCATCCTCCAGGCGATTCAACACTGCTGTCATCTGGGCTGGCAGAATATTATTTGCGAGTCAGATTCCCAGGTGGTCATTGATTTGTTAAGTAATCGTAATTTTGATAGAGCTGATTGGCGACTTGCGGTGGTTGTTCAACAGATTCTCCAGTTGAGTGATGTGATGGAATCGGTGTGTTTCATGCATATCCCCCGTGAATGGAATGGGGTAGCTGACTGTCTAGCCAAATGGGCCTCGGAGCAAGGTCCTCAATGGGAAATTCTTGACTATAGCAGGCTGCCTTTGAACTTCTCCCAGGAGCTGAGTCTTCTGGTTGAGCAGGACAAGGCGATGTAATGTACTTTTTCTGGCCTTTTTGTTTTGCAATAAATTTTTACCCCGGGTAGTTAACAATAAATATTTGACAATTGAGCTTGCGAAGAGCATAATTCGATTTCACCAAATTTAATAATCTTTTTTATTATAGAGGTTGAGTTGAGGACCTTCAGTGTTGGCTTGATGTTATGCATTTTATTTAGGTATGTTCCTTATCTTTTAAGTGTGTTCTCTTTGTCATAAGAGGTTGATGTATAGATTTAGTGTATTGTTATTAAAAAATGTTTTAAAATTTAAACTTATTTGAAGCAAGTGTTGTTTGTTAGTTGTCATCCCTTCTATAACCATATGTGATTATTGAGTTTTTTGTATTTGTTAATAGTAATGTGTTTGAATGAAGTGTCAAAAAAATTTAGTGTGGTTTTGTTGTGCTTGAGGTGTAAATTTTGGACATTACAAAAATAATCAAGTAAGCCACTATACAAGGTGCGACCAATTAATAATAATAACGATAAAAATATAACAATACATGCAATTTCAGAACCAACTATATGCATTATATTATCACCTCTTCCAAGGAGATGATTTTTTAATATACTAGAAGTTTTAGGAATAAACTCAAAAATCGATGTGGAACAATTTCACAGAATCACAATAATAGATATAAACAGAGATGCATAAAAAACACAAATAAACATGCACAATAAGAAGACCAAATTTAACATGGTTTCTCTAATGTGAGCTACATCCACCAAGAAACACTTGCTCATATTTTATTACAAGCCACCAAAGTATAATCACTCTCAGATCTATCTTCACAATTACATTGCACAAATATTGTTTGGAGTTGCACTCAACAAACTCTCCTAAATTCGCACATGAATTCACACACTCTGATCTTTCTTCTCAAAACTTAGTTTTTATGATGTATTACCTATGAAATATCCATCAATACATAATACATCAACAAAGAGATATTATAAAACAATGGGTACCAAAACCATTGGCAGAATCAACCCAAAAATGGTTTCCCATTAAAAAAGGTCCAAAAAAATTTTCATCGGTGAGAAAAACATATAGAGTGTACAGTGCATTTAAAATGTACAGTATTTGAAAAATATATTGTAATTTAGAAATAGGCTCCTCAAAACAACAATCTCCCACTTGGAGACTGATTTCCTCTGAGTAGATTTCTCAACCCTTCACTATCAACTATGAAGGCCAACTAAAACTAAACATAGCTTCAGTTTCTCCCTTATGACCACCTTGGTCATCATGTCTGCAAGATTCTGATTTGTATGAATTTTTTCTAACATCAACTTCTCTTTTTCCAAATCTGTCTTAATGAAATGATACCTTAACTATATATGCTTCATCCTAGAGTGGAAAGCAGAGTTCTTTGCTAGATGTATGACACTCTGACTATCACTATATAGCTTCCCTTCTTCCTGCTTATGCCCCAACTATTCAAGCAATTACTGTAACCAAATAATTTCTTTGCTTGCCTCTATGGTAACAACATACTCAGCCTCTATGGTTGACAAAGCCACTAGTTTTTGTAGTCGTGAAATCTGGCTCACCACTATGTCACCTATAGTAAAAACATATCTTGTTGTACTCCTCCTGCTATCTAAATATTTAGTCATGTTCGAATCTACATAACCATTAAAAGTGGTGTCTAATCCACTATAGCTTAAAATTTTCCCCATGGTCCCTCTTAAATACCAAAATATCCACTTCACTACCTTCCAATATTATCTACTTAGATCACAAATGTACTTGCTTACTGTTCCCACTGCATGGGCAATATATGGCCTAGTGCACACCATGACATCAAGCTACCAAAAATTGATGAGTAAGGTACATGTGACATCTGGATTCTCTCATCCTCTATCTTGGGACACTGCTCCTTTGATGATAACTTAAAATTACCTATCAAAGGAGTCCCAAATAGTTTAGCATCCTACATACTAAACCTCCCTAAGACCTTTTGATGTACTCTTCTTGGGATAAATTCAGCTTTTGTTCCTTCCTATCCTGAGTTATTCTTATACCAAAGATTTGTTTTATTGCTCTCAAATCCTTCATAGCAAAGGAATTACTAAGCTATTCCTTGAGTACCTTTATTTTTTACATGTTCTTATCTGTTACCAAGATGTCATCCACATACACACAAGAGATAATGTAATCACCATCATCAAATTTTTTGATATATATGCAATGGTCTAAATGACACCTGGAGTATACCTGTTTCATCATAAAACTGTCAACTTTCATGTACCACTATCGTGGAACTTATTTTAGGCCATACAAGCCCTTCTTCAATTTTCACACCATGTATTTCTTCCTTGTGATCTCATATCCTTGTGGCTACTCCATATACAAGTCCTCTTTCAAATCCACATGAAGGAACGTAGTCTTCATATCTAGCTACTCTATGTGCAAGTCTTTTGCTGCCATTATCTTAGGAACATTCCTAATAGAAGTCATCTTTACCACTGGGAAAAAAATCTCATCAAAATCAATTCCTTTCTTCTGTACAAATCCCTTTACCACCAACCGGGCCTTATACTTTTTCTTACCTCCATCATCTTCTTTAACTCTATACACCCACTTGTTCTGCAATACTCTCTTACTTTTAGGTGGGGGTACCAAATCCCAAGTTTGATTTTTCATGAGAGACTGATGCTCCTCATCTATAGCTTGCTCCCACTTCTTCCTAATATCCACTTGCATTACTTCTTCAAATCACACTAGATCTCCATTATCAGTGAGTAATAAATAATTAAGAGATGGAAAAAAACATTTAAGTTCCCTTCTTACCCTATAAGAGCTTTTCACCATAGGAGTTTGGGGTTTTTGTGGAATAGGTGCTTGAACTAGTTGTTTGGACACTTTATCATCTACAATGTCCTTCAGTACTGTGTACTCTATTCTGAAGTCCTCTTTCTGATCCTATAACTGCTATTTATACATGAATTTTTTATTAAAGACAACATCCCTAGACCTAAATATTTTCTTATCCTCAAGACTCCAAATCCAAAAACAAAAGTCATCTTCACCATAACCAATAAAGGTGCATTTTTTAGACTTAGCCTCTAACTTGGTCCTATCATCCTTATCGATATGAATGAAGGCTTCACAACCAAATATTCTAAGAAATGAATAATCAACCTTCTTATCAGACCAAGATTCCTCAGGTATGCCTCCATCCAAAGTAAATGAAGGACCTCTATTTATTAGATATATAACTGTGTTTACTGCTTCTACCCAAAATTGAAGAGGCAGTCCTGCATGCAACCTCATGCTCCTAACACGCTCCATGATAGTCCTGCTGATCTTTTCTAACACTCTATTCTACTGTAGAGTTCTTGGAACCATCCTCTCTCTATGAATTCCATTCCTTGTGTGACATCTCATTTTCCTCTGCCAGGTTTTAGTTTGCTGAACTATTATCCCTTTCACATATGTGTCATTGTGACACGTTGGCTATAGTACATGTGCTTACGTTTGTTTATAGATTTAGTCTTGATATGATTTTAATTATCATGATCTTCATGAGTAAATCAAGGAGATATATATCCGATTTTATGAATAAACTATTGAAATAAGTGTCATTAATACATTTTTCAATAAAAAATTAAAGTAGTAGTAATGTTATATTTAATTTGTCAAAATAAAGATTTATGATAATTTTAAATTGTTTAAATGTATTGGATAATTATTAATTTGTGATATTCAACATATTATTTATGTTAATTTAATAAGAGTATAAATCCTAATTAAACACTAGGATGAACACATAGTTTAAAAGATTTATCTGGTATTTATCAAGTGGTGTTAATTATTAATTGCCAATGCAAGAAATCTTTCCATGACTTTAATTAGAAAGATGAAGTTGAGTTACCTTATTGTTAACTTGGAAAATCAAGGGAGATAAATTAAAAATTTATCCAATAACTACTTGTGGGACTCCCAATTAATTATTTGGAATAAAGCTTATAACTTTGGTTTCAAGTGGCATGCAAAGAATGGAAAATAAAGAAAAAAGGTATTAAGGAGAGAAAAAGAGAAGGATTTGACACACAAGAATACATAGAAGATTTTCAAGAAAAGGGAAGTCGAAAGTAGAAAAATGTTTTGAAATAAAAAATGGAAGTTTTATCCACCAAAAAAAGGGAAAAGCATACCAGGTAGGTACTATCATTAATTTAATGGTGTATTGAAAGAATTTTGGATTATAGTTTTTGTATTTCTTTTTTCTGGAATGGCTGTTGGTTTATATGCATCCATAATTTAAAGACCATGGGGTTAAATTATTTAGCTTTAAATGTACTTATCATCTTTTTAATTATACTATAAATGACACCAAACATTGATTTAACTAAGCATTGGACTATGCATTGGTTTCCAAATAATTCTGCTACCTTGGCAAGTAGCATCAATATAAGATAAATTTTGGGTCTGCACATTATTTATAGTTGGAATGCCTAATATTTTAGATAACCTTGATATGCATCATAATACACACATATAATGGACGAGTTAACTATACATGTATGATATATTAAACACAACTGAGTTATGAATTATGTAAGTTAACTCATATGTATAAAGATACCAATATATATACTAATTGAGTAACCAATAACTATGAGTAACCACTAAGTTAACTTATGTATTATGTCATTAGTAATGAATTAGGGATTATATCCTATGTAGATCATGGAATTATGTCAACCCTATATTTAACTAATATATATATGAATTCACTCATACGAGAACACATTAAGTAGTCAAGTTATAGCTATATTTATATAGTCCTCCATCTTGTGGCACCAAGTTAAGAGCTCGATCTGATAGATGGTTACTTTAGTTCTAGAAATTTTGTTTTTGTATATGGAATAGAAATAGGTTTGATGTAATTGTATCACTATATTCATATAATTATATAATACTATTTATGAGAGTTCATATGATCATAATAGATCGTTAGACTTAGCCAAAGCGTCCCTTTACTTAATTATTTTACTAAAGTGTTATTTTTTGAGGCATCGACTTAATTAGAATATCTATTTTTATAATAATGGCATCATACTTTATATGATATATTAAAATGGGATGTAATAATCATATTATGCAATATGCAGCGAACAAAATTAACAATAGCTATTTTTTGGGCATCGCTAGTTTTATCAAGCTTATTGCTATTCCAAGTTCTATTATTTTCTTTTCTTTAACTCAACCCAAGAGAAAAATCACCACCATTCATTTATCTCAGCGATTTCATTTCAAATGGAGCCATGTTCCACTTGGTCAGGTTTTTAATGGACTTAGAAAGCCTTGACACCTTCAACATACTAAAAATATACATTTATCTCCATGTCTAGACATGACATAAATATAATGTATATGTACTATGGTCATGTTTCTTTCTGGGAGGGTGATGACATGATTTCTTTTTTGATAATTCCAACTGTGAACTCACCACTTATTCAGATTTATCAGATGTTGAAGGGAGTATTCTATTCCATTTTGAATGGACTAGAATTTCATTCCTTGGTGGATTGAGTAGCATTGAGGGTGCTACATGAGGCGAGCCACTTCATGTCTATTTTTTGCATTTAATAATTACATCATAGAACTAAAATTTATTTGATTCCATCATAATTTTCATAATTTATTGGCCAACACATATTTAATTTTAAGTTATTGTGAATTGATGAGAAAGGTAGAGGGAGACCCATATTTAGCTAACAATTTATGTTATGTATAAATATATAATCAAAATGATTAGAAATATTAGTATGTTTTGATACGATAAGCAATGTATTAAGTTAAATGTGTATTAGAAATTATATGTTAGTAAAACAGTAATAATATTATTTGTAAAATGAAGTATGTATGTTTATCGAGGTATTGGGAATCTTAAAATATATATGTAACAATAACTGATGGTTATTTGGAAATCAAAGTTGAGTTAATGAACATAAAATTAGACTTAACATAATAGGTCAGATTGAGAGTAATAGGAGCACAAGTTTAGATGCTCAGGGTTCGAGTTTAGAGTATTTGATATCTAAGCTTAACCCAAATTATTAGGGGAATTGATTAAGTTATCTTGTGTAGCTAGATTTATGATAGAATGATTTAAGATGATGAAGGTATTTTATTTTATTGTATAAACAAGGATGTTTGTTTTAGATTAGAGGTAAAAGCAGGTTTTGAAGGGGCCCCGAAACCCTTAAACAAAGAGCAAAAAAAAGAGCAAACTAAGTCCACAGGCAAAGCCTTAAAACACTACATAGAGGTAGTAAAAATAGAAATAGAATGGTCCAGAAACCATTGAGATACGGCCAAACAAGACCCAAAAAACAAAAGTCTGATAGAACAACTAACTGAAAACTAGAAAAATAAAACCAGAGATCAATACCAGTTTCTTAACCAAAAAAAAGACCAGATTATTCATCCAGTTCCAAGATCAACTTCATGGCTTCTTTTTCATTCAAAGAAATTTCCTGGGTGGCAGCCTCCAGCAAGTCTCCTTTTTTAGTGTCTTTCTTTCTGGAACTTTGCCTTGTCCTTTTGCAGGGGCCCTCTATTACTTTCGTCTCCTCATTGGCACATTTCCCAATACTGATAGCAGCTGCACAAAAGTTGGATGTTACTTCATCCATTTTCTTTCTATTTTCCTTTATAAGCTCCCGGAGGTTGTTTTCATAAACTTTAAGCTTCACAGGGATCTGGCTTAACTGATTCTCCATGTCATTTACTTTGTTCCAAGCAGCTTTCATTGATTCTTCTAATGTTTCCACTTTTTTCTTTAAATCAATGATCTCCCTACACAGACAGGCATCTAATTGGGAAGAACACTCAACTTTACTGTTAACCTAAATCAAAGGGGTGTGTTTTTCTTCATTCTGTTTCTTCCCTTTCCAGGCCTCAGCCTTTTCGTTTGGGCTATTTCTAGCTTCTTCAAGGAAGTCTTCTTGGATCTTTAATTCCCTCTCATTAAATCCTTCTTCAATTTCCATCTCCATGTTTTGAATATTTTCTTGGACTGGGATTTCCTTTTCATTCTTTAACATTGGGTCCTCACCAGAATCTTCCTGGACAGTGTCATCCTCCTCGTCTTTCTGGTCTTCCTCCTTCTCTTCTGTTCTGGTAACAGAGTCCTCCTCATTATTGACTTTATCTTTTTC
The DNA here is from genome assembly GCA_037957365.1 of Torreya grandis. NCBI lineage: Eukaryota > Viridiplantae > Streptophyta > Pinopsida > Cupressales > Taxaceae > Torreya > Torreya grandis. The sequence goes on from JARHVA010004175.1 coordinate 919,908, forward strand.
CATATCCTCAGGTCTTTCTTCGTCATTACTAGAGTTGGTTTCCCAGCTCTCTGTTCCATCTTCTTCCACCCGTTTTTCCTCCACAGGTTCTCCAATTCTCTCCCGACCCCTATCTCCTACTGCATTCTGTGTATTGGGATTAGGGGTCTTAATTTTTCCTCTTCTACTTTCATTTTCATCCTTTTTATTCCCTGTCAACTTTTTTTTCCCCTGTTTGGGGTTCTTTACCAGTGCCCTGTTCTTGCAAAAGCCCAAGAAAATCCTCAGTTAAATTGACAGTAACGCCATGTAGGGTGACCCTGTCGTCAGACCAGTTTTTAAAGAAGGCCGTTGTGATGTGCGGCTTAGAACCGTGAAGCCTTTCCATGTAATTTGTGACATTTCCTTTCTGCAAGATTCTCCATACTTGGTGTTTCTCTCTCCATTCTGCACAACTCTTGGGTTCCTGTCTACGGGGTTCACCCTTTCTTTCACGCGCCATGCTCATTTTCTTAGAATCCCCTTTGCTATTGATGTTACCCTGGTTCCTGTTGCTGTCAAATTGATTTGGACGTCGAATTTGTTTATGGCATTTCAGGGTCCGCTTCTCCCTCTTGAGGTCCTTGCTTTTTGATAATTGGGTTTCTTTCCCCGTGCTGCCACTCCTACTCATTAAGATTTTGATACGCTCCAATCCTTCCTTCATTCGCATGTGTGGCATCCAGAAGAATGATCGCCTTGAAGTCCACGTTCCTTTCTAAGGTTTCATCCCACCTCACTTTATGCCCCTCCCGGACGGCACAATTTGCAAGCCAATCTGCAACACCATTGGCTTCACGGTAGGTATGGGTGATTTTTACTTCTTTGAATTTCTTCATAAGAATTTTCATCTCCTTAACCTTGTCCTCTATGGTCCAAGACACTGAATTCTTGTTATTAAGGATATTAATAACATTCAATGAATCCCCTTCAAGCCACAATTTAGAATAACCCAAATCCACAGCTAATTTAAGGGTCTGAAGAGCAGCTGTAGCTTCAACAATATGGCAGTTTGATATACCTATGGGAATTGCAATAGCATCAATAACCATTCCCACATGGTTTCTCAGAACACCACCGCAACCAGCCTTACCCGGGTTCCCTTTTGCTGCACCGTCAAAATTACCTTTAATCCATTCTTGAGGCAGACTAATCCAAGTCACATCTGATCTGGGGTTATCATGTTTACCAAGAGTAATGTCCTTCCTCAGGGGATTATCCAAAAACAAGGATGTTTGTTATTAAAGCTTGCATAAATTTGATGACATTTGGAAACAAATTCAGTTATTAGTGATTAGCATGAGAGGCTCTTTTTAATAAATTCACTTAGTTAGTATGAACAATGTTAAACTCTATTTTTAACTATCAGTTATAGACTGACTTTCATCATACTCGATTGGTGTGATATAGTCGAGCAATATTTATTGATATTGATATTGCATGTATTAAGTTGAAATCCTTTGATACGTATACCCAGATGGTATGGTTATGTAAGGACTCTCGAATCAAGAACCAAAGCATACTTACTCTATGGATAGATAACCCATATTTATGTAGATATTATATGAGAATGATGTTGGACATAAATAATCCTAACTTATAAACATTTGATGTAAGTGATAGGATTGTAAAGATCATCGAGTCTTCTATATGTAATTAAAGAATGTATTTATACATTTTCCTTCCATGCATTTATATGAGGAAACTATTGAGTAAATATTTATACCTTTAGTAGTTTTTGGTAGAACTACATCTAGCTCTGATTCTATGTATGTAGGTGACATAATAGATATGTATGGTAGCTCGGGGAGTGAGTGCAGGCATATGAAACTAACCTTGATAGGTATTCTTTAGTGTGACATTGGTTATAAATGTTAGTGAAAGTGAATATCCTTTCTGTAGCACAATACTGTTATGCAAACTTGACGGTAGGATCAAGTTTGTAGCATCTTGTAAAGATGAAAATTTGTATGCAGTATATTTCATGAGAAAGTTAATTGTGCAAGTGACTAGACATTTTTAGAATAACATAGTGCATCATGAGGTGTACTTAGAGATTATGTTCTCTTCAGATTGTTATTAAAGGTATACTTGGATAATATAATCTTGACTTGCTTTATTATTATGGTTGGGTGTAAGATTATTGTTGGTGTTGAGTCAGGTGCTTAAACACAAAGACCTATGACAGTATGGGATGTTATAGATTTTTATAGTATGAAATGTACCCAGTTGGTACATACTGTATACATTATATCTTGACCCATACCTAAATTAATATATATGTTATGGTTATTAATGTCTAGGTAGAGTGATCATGAACTATGATAGTATGGGATATCATAGGATACTTCATCTTAGATGTATATACTCAAGTGGTACATACTATATCTGTATATTTGGACTCTCACCTAAATTATTTGTTCTAATGATTTTGTTGGTTGTTACTTGAAAAATATATTCACATCAATTAGCAAAACAAAATGTATGCATACATACAATCTTGAGAATATAAAATGAATGATAAGTTCAACTATTATGTACAATATGTCTCATTTTTTTATGTATACTTAGCTGTGTCTATCATGTGATTCTCTATGGAACTAGGAATGTGGATTACTTCATCATTGATTATATCTAGGTTTTATGTGAGAGTGCTAGGTATGCACACAACCCTGGATAGTATGGTTATTATATATGAGTATGCTATTTAGCTTTGGGATTGTAGACCAAAGCTTTAAAAACTTGTCTATGTCATGAGTAGTTTATTCCTTGTTTGGCTTAGAGTGCCAATCCCTTCAATGGTGACGTCTCATGAAGGAGACCATTACATTTTTAAGGAGAACTACATCAGACCTTGATTCTAAGGAGTGGATATATAGACTACCCAAGTTGTGGTGGGGGCATTGATTCTAGATCCTTAGGCTAGGTTAGGGTAGACTTGATTGCATAAAAATCCATGTAACTAGTTGATTTAGTACCAATAATTCGTATGGGAATTATGGATTGTGCTTATGTTCCTTGTGAGATAATAAACTTTTTGTATCTTATATTTATTCTATTGCTTGCAGTTTTGGAATGTTGAAACTGTTACTACTAGAAGTTGTTTATATGACTGACTAAAGTATTCAACAACTATGGTTGAATGAATGTTCAATATTTAGTTTAAAAAAAAAATCATTGCTTTTTCTAAGAACAACTAGGTGGGTTGTTACATGTGGTATCAGATCTATGGTTCGAACTCTAGGACCTAATGAGCCCATTAGTATTTTCATGTCTTTTTATTCACTAGTGTGAACTTAGTGACATAAAGTATTATATTGATATTTTAGATTATTAGTACTTCAACGCGGAATCAAGTTACACCATGATTGTAATTTTGGGACTTGATAAACCTTCCTATACAACATGGTGACTATTATTAGCAGGAGACAGTCATGTAGAGTGTGTGGAAAACATTGAGTGGCTACCCCAAGAGCATTTATAACCCTTAGAGTTATTAAAGGGTGGGTTTATCAAGTGACTCATTGGTGATGGTTTTACAAGGTGTATGGGTAGGAGAGTATATATCTTAGTTCTTGAGTTGTGAACAAGAGTTTTCTACCATATTTTTGATCTTTTGATTGAACACTTCAAGTATGATTACATCTTTCTTGGTAATTGAATCACCTTCACCATTTGCATTTGTATTTGAAACACATGGAGTGATTCTCATATATATATATATATATATATATATATATATATATATATATATATATATATATATATATATATATATATGCTTTCATTTTGTGTTTTATTTACATAAAAAAACTAGGAATGGGAATTTCCTTAGTTAATTGCAAATGACTTGATTATAAATTCCTTTGTGTTAGGAGTTTTTAGATTAACATCATTATTTTGTTTTTATTTACATATACTTGAGAAGAAGTATCATCTCTCTTCATTAGCTTCAAGGTGAGTTGTTATGAGCATTCTACTCATACATTATTTTAAGCTATCGAAAAGGTTCATATTTTTAGGATGTTGATTTAGTGTTTTCTTAAGTGAAAATTTGTTTTTGAAATATTGTTTGATCTCATTTCTCTTAAGTTCATGGGATAGTGTTTCCTACTTCTTAGTGAGAAAAGTTGTAGGATTGGATAGAATGGTGCATCCTTGCAGTTAATATTTTCTTTTCAATTGAGGAAGTAGGTTATGTTTCTACTCTTTCCATCTGGTAAGTAACATGGATTGCGATGTTATCTTTTAACATATGAGGATATGTAGGATATTTTGTTTTGCAATGTTATCTCTCTACTTTATGTTAGGTTGTGGAGCTAAAAGCTTCAACCTTTGCAAACTGAGGAACAGATGGTTGCTGAGTTCTACAGGAACCGGCGTCGGCAGCAGGACCGACGTCGACAGAGTCCAGTGCAGAAAGCCACCGGCGACGGCAGGAAGTCGGCCGACGTCGGCAGAACCAGACTAGCAGGGACCGGCGTCGATCGCCTGTGTGTTCTCGAAGTGTTCATTTCACAGACAGTTAGTTAAGTGAACGATGAGTTTGCATGTTAAGACCACCCAGAGTCTTGGGCTGCAAGGATAATTGTCTAAATTAAGAGTCTAAGTTAGTGTTTGAGTTAGGGATCTATTTATAGACCCATTGGCATGTATTGTTAAAAAGGTATGAGATAGAAAGGAAGAGTTCCTTCTAGTTGTAAGATCTGTGAGTTGCAGGTTGTTGCAAGCTCATTGGGGATCTACATGTAAGTTTGGTCTTTGAATTGCAGGTTGCAGGTTCATGAGAGATCAGCTTGAAGTGCTATAGAGTGCTTGGTGTACCGGCAGGGTTATTACTGACTGGTTGGTGAGGTGAACACCAATTCTGTGTGTGAGTTGGTTGTTGGGACCATTTTTTGTGTAGGAGAGTGTGTGTGAGAAGAATTACTGTACACTTGAGGTGTGGCGAATCTCTGTAAGGTGAAAGAGTGTGGCGGCTCTTTGATGTATTCTTTTCTATATAGTGTTAATACAAGATAGTGTATTGTCTCTCATATTCTGTGCTATTGGTGAATTCTAGTTACTTGTGTTTCTGGTTATTTCCGCATATTCAATTGCTTATATTTGGTAATCATACTGTGCTCTTTCTGAGGAGCAAGATCCTAACGAGTGGCATCAGAGCATGTTTGTTGTTCTAGATTCCTGACAAGTGGTATCAGAGCTTTTGGTTGGGATACTAACAGATTGGTGTAGATCTGGGTAGTGTGTTTTGATTACAGGTTACTCACAGGGTTTCTGTTTGAGTGGGAGTTGAGCAATGGCAGAAAGCAGTCAACTACGAATGGAAAAGTTTAATGGCAAGAACTACCAATTATGGAGGATGCAGATTGAGGACTATCTGTATCAGAAAGATTTGTACTTATCGTTGGGTGGGGTTGCTAGCAAACCCTTGGATATGAAAGATGAAGAATGGGAGGTTCTTGATCAGAAGGCTCTGGGATCTATTAGATTGAGTCTTGATTCATCTATGATTTCCAGCTTATCACAGTGTAAGACAACGGTGGAGTTGATGAAATCTTTGGCAAATTTGTATGAAAAACCCTCGGCTTCAAATAAGGTATTTCTTATGAAGCGTTTATTTAATTTGCAAATGTTGGAAGGTGGATCTGTTCATAGCCATATTAGTGATTTCCATGGTTTGGTAAACCAGTTAAGTTCAGTTAATATTGTATTTGATGATGAACTTAGAGCTCTCTTAATCTTGTGTTCATTACCTGAAAGTTGGGAAGGTTTGGTAATGGCAGTTTCTAATACTGTGTCTCCTTCAAAAGTCTTAAAAGTGGATGATGTTGTGAGTGTGATCTTGAATGAAGAGATACGTAGGAAAAGTACAGGTGAATCATCTGGAGATGCTTTGAGTGTTGAAGGAAGAGGAAGGCCAAGAGAGAGGACAGAGCGTGGGAGATCAAGGTCGAAGATAGGCAAAAGATCCAAGTCCAGGTATGGCAGAATAACCTGCTGGAAATGTGGAAAGCAAGGGCACTTAAAGAGAGATTGCAGATCGGGTGAAGATCACCATGAAGAACATGGAGAAGAAGCAGATGTTGCGGGTTACGTTGCACAGGATGCTCTGGTATGTTCTTTGGATAAAGTAGAATCTTGGGTATTAGATTCTGGTGCCTCTTTTCATGCATCTCCACATAGAGAATTTTTTCATGAGTATGTCCAGGGAGACTTTGGAGAAATTTGTGTAGGGGATGGTAAGTCTTGTCATATTGTTGGCAAAGGCAAAGTGAAGCTGAAATTGCAGACAGGTGACACATGGGTGTTAAAGGAGGTCATGCATGTCCCAGTTCTGAAGCGGAATCTGATTTCTGTTAGAAGTTTGGGTGAAGAGGGTTGCACAGTAACTCTCACAGCGGACTCTTGGAAGGTTACCAAGGGTACACTTGTTGTAGCTAGAGGTAAGAAAGTAGGTACGCTTTATCTATCTACTTGTTTTACTGATTCTCTTTCTGGGTTATCTACTTCAGCTGTAGATTCAGAGATGTGGCTTGATAGGCTTGGTCACATAGATAAGAAGGAGATGCTGGTTCTTGAGTCAAAGAATATGCTTTCGGATTTGGAAGGCATGGATCGTGGTTTCTGTATGCAGAAGAAGAAGGTAAGGTTTCTTGAGGAATCCGATGTTAGTGACAAGAACGGGAAAGCCTTGGTTTTCAAGGAGAAAGTGACGGACAGAGTTCAGCATAAGGTGCAGAGGAATTCTGAGCAGAGCAAGGGTGATTTGGACAAGGTTTTGATCCAAAAAGAGCTCACGGGAAAAAGTTAGGTCTCACAAGAAAAACACAGAGACCGACGTCGGCAGGAAAACCGGCGTCGGTGTCCAGACAGGGACCGATGTTGGCTATGTGCAGCCCGACGTCGGTGACTCAGGGCAGAAAAGAGACCGGCGTCGGCCAGGGGAAACCGACGTCGGCAAGGAGGCAATCGCAGGGAACTGACATCGGTCAGCTGTAGACTGAGATGTGACCGGCATCGGTTACTGAGACAAATTTTGGGTGGACAGCTAGTTGTCATGGAGTCTCAAGCGCCCATATGGAGGACTGAAGGTGTAAGTAAGTTCTTAAATTTATCATTTCCCTTCTTTACACTACTTGTTGCTCACTTATGGCATAGGACCAGGAAGTTATTGAAGAAGTAGAACAGGTAGATCCAGGAAACAGTGGGAGCTTGGCATGGATGAGGATGTGATTCCTTGGAGGAGAACCAAACAGGTGTTTTGGGTAGTGTTGCCAGCTGGAAGTAAGCACTGAGAGACGAATGGATGTTGAGGATGAAGAAGAGCGGAAATGGATACGTGAGATGGAAGATCAGGGTATATGATCTTGTATTAGCTGCAGGGCAATGGAGGTTTGATCATTGTGTTTCTCTTTACCAGGTTGGATAATATTAGCTACATTATCTTATTTTCTGTATGATGTGCTTGTTGCAGGGTTACATATACAGGTATTGCTGAACTAAAGGTAAAGCTAGTTCAGGGGTTTGTCATGGAGAATCTGGGAGCAGCAAGATTCTTTGGCATAAGTGTGTTCTAGAGACATGGAGGTCTTGTTGACTTTGTTTCAGGATGATTGTGTGAAACCGGTTAGCACGCCGATGGTTAGACAGTTCATAGAACAGGTGTCTTGATTCACATAATGAGGTTGAGTGCAAGGTATGTACTAAACCTGAGTTTTCCCAAGCAGTGGGAGTTGTCACAAGTTTGGAGTCAATCCAGGAGAGTAATACTGAAGGGCAGTTCAGTGGGACCAGCAGCAGGTGCACATGCTATGCAGGGTCAAGTTCTTTTTCTACATGGTTGTAGATGCAGATGTGGCAGGGAATTTGGATGACATATTTTGCACCATGGATTTTGTGGTGGTTGGTCTTCAAGAGTGATCTTGAGGAGGGATACAAAGCCAAGGAAACAAACTAGATGGTGTACAGGTACAGGTACAGGTTGCAGCTGTTTATCTCCAAGTGGGAGATTGTTAGGTTGTGGAGCTAAAAGCTTCAACCTTTGCAAACTGAGGAACAGATGGTTGCTGAGTTCTACAAGAACCGGCGTCGGCAGCAGGACCGACGTCGGCAGAGTCCAGTGCAGAAAGCCACCGGCGACGGCAGGAAGTCGGCCGACGTCGGCAGAACCAGACTAGCAGGGACCGGCGTCGGTCGCCTGTGTGTTCCCGAAGTGTTCGTTTCACGGACAGTTAGTTAAGTGAACGATGAGTTTGCATGTTAAGACCACCCAGAGTCTTGGGCTGTGAGGACAATTGTCTAAATTAAGAGTCTAAGTTAGTGTTTGAGTTAGGGATCTATTTATAGACCCATTGGCATGTATTGTTAAAAAGGTATGAGATAGAAAGGAAGAGTTCCTTCTAGTTGTAAGATCTGTGAGTTGCAGGTTGTTGCAAGCTCATTGGGGATCTACATGTAAGTTTGGTCTTTGAATTGTAGGTTGCAGGTTCATGAGAGATCAGCTTGAAGTGCTATAGAGTGCTTGGTGTACCGGCAGGGTTATTACTGACTGGTTGGTGAGGTGAACACCAATTCTGTGTGTGAGTTGGTTGTTGGGACCATTTTTTGTGTAGGAGAGTGTGTGTGAGAAGAATTACTGTACACTTGAGGTGTGGCGAATCTCTGTAAGGTGAAAGAGTGTGGCGGCTCTTTGATGTATTCTTTTCTGTATAGTGTTAATACAAGATAGTGTATTGTCTCTCATATTCTGTGCTATTGGTGAATTCTAGTTACTTGTGTTTCTGGTTATTTCCGCATATTCAATTGCTTATATTTGGTAATCATACTGTGCTCTTTCTGAGGAGCAAGATCCTAACGAGTGGCATCAGAGCATGTTTGTTGTTCTAGATTCCTGACACTTTATACTTGTAACTTTATAGAGTTACTATTTTATCTAAAATGTAAACTTTACCATGAGGAGTGGCTAACAATGGATTTATATTAATTATAGTTGATTATAATTGGTATGTTATTATCTACCTTTGTTAGACTAATATTATTCTCTTTTTAAAACATGTTGTTTTGAAGAGTAGTATGTGTACCTTTTTATTGGGAGCAAATAAGCTATTAGATGTACAAAGCATCTTGATAAGGGTAGAGATAAACTTTTAAACTTATGTGCTAGATGTGCAAATAAGAGAGATGGTCTCACTTATAAGGTTGAAGGGTGATATAATCCTTCACCTAAGTATGTTATGTTAATTGTAAGATTATATATATAATAGGTTAAGTTGCACAATTATGATACTAGTTATGTTTAGCTAGTAGCAACTTAATACAATCTCAGGATGATTGTATGATTATCTTATATGTGTGTTAGTACATATGGAAATATTATAGCATATAATATTGCTTTTTATGATCTATTAGTACAAATTTGTGTTTCTTTGAGCCTTGTGCACATTTTTATTTAAATATTATCAAGTCATAGAGACCCGAGGGAAGAGTGGTGAATTGGAAATGTGAGTTTTAAGCAATAGGACTATATCCTACTTAGCCTCACATTGACTCAGATTTTTGGTACTGAGTTGTATCTAACAAATGAACTTGTTGAATCTAGGATTTGACATGCAAAACTTGTCAAATTCAGTCGTATGGCCATACACATGTATACTGGACAAGTGTTCCAAGTGGATGACTATTCCATGATTTATATACATTTTTACCAGTTCATATTCATCATCATACTTGTCTAGAACTCTGATTGAGTTAGGACAATATTGACATGTTATAATTATTTGAAGCTATGTGAAGTAACAATAGTATTAACATATACACATTATTATTTCCAGGTGCCCTAAATACTTTTCTCCGATTTGAGAAATACACTCTCTAGGTTGGAGAGGTGTGCGAAGGGACTGAAAGGTTTTGTGGAACTCTTTCTGGTTATTTGTTTGGACTTTTGTGATGATCTCATGTGTATTTGAAAAGTTAGTAAGACTTTTTTCTAAAATTTTAGACCCCAGGGTGGTCATGTTAAACTAATTAGAATAAGTGACATTCACAAACCTAAATTACATAATAGAAAATGTCACTGAGTAGGGCCTTGTGGGACTGATATTTTATAAATAATATTAAATAAGAGAACTAGGATGAGTTCTTCGAGTAATTTTTTTAGTTATTTACATATGATTGTAATCGGATACTATGTTTATATGTTGATAAACTCTGTTGTCATTTAAATTTTTTATGTTATCAGTGTGATGACCAGTTTTAGGGGGTGAAGATGTCACATCCCATTTTCCTCTACCAAATTTTAGTTTGGTGAACTATTATCTCTTTGGCATATATGTCATTATGACACATTGGCTATGGTACATGTGCTTACATTTATTTATGGATTTAGTCTTGATATGCTTTTAATTGTCATGATTTTTATGAGTAAATCAAGCAAATATATATCTGATTCTATGAATAAACTATTGAAATAAGTGTGTCATTAATGCATTTTTCAATAGAAAATTAAAATAGTAGTAATGTTATATTTAATTTGTTGAAATAAAGATTTATGATAATTTTAAATTGTTTAATTGTATTGGACAATTATTAATTTGTGATATTCAACATATTATTTATGTTAATTTAATAAGAGTACAAATTTTAATTAAACACTAAGATGAACATATAGTTTAAAAGACTTATCTGGTATTTATCAAGTGGAGTTAATTATTAATTATCAATGCAAGAAATCTTTCCGTGATTTTAATTAGAAAGATGAAGTTGAGTTATCTTATTATTAACTTGGAAAATCAAGGGAGATAAATTAGAACTTTATTCGATAACTACTTGTGGGACTCTCAGTTAATTATTTGGAATAAAGCCTACAACTTTGGTTTCAAGTGGCATGAAAAGGATGGAAAATGAGGAAAAAAGGTATTAAGGAGAGAAAAAGAGAAGGATTTGACACACGAGAATACATGAAAGATTTATGGGAAAAGGGAAGTCAGAAGAGAAAAGAGGTTTTGAAAGTAAAAAAGAAAGTTTTATCCACCAAAGAAGGTAAATGCGTACCAGGTAGCTACTGTAATTAATTTAATGGTGTATTAAAAGAATTTTGGATTATAGTTTTTGTATTTCCTTTTTTTGGAATGGCTGTTGGTTTATATGCATCCATAATTTAAATACCCTTGGGTTGAATTATTTAGCTTTAAATGTGTTTATCAACCATTTTAATTATATTATAAATGACACCAAACATAGATTTAACTAAGTGTTGGACTGTGCATTAGTTTCCAAATAAATTTGCTACCTTGGAAAGTAGCATTGATATAAGAGAAATGCTAGGTCTGCACCTTATTTATAGTTGGAATGCCTAGTATTTCAGATAACCTTGATATGCATCATAATACACATGTATAATAGATGAGTTAACTATACATGTATGATATATTAAACACAACTGATTTATGAATTATGTAAGTTAATTTATATGTATAAAGATACCAATATATATATGAATTGAGTAACCAATAACTATGAGTAACCACTAAGTTGACTTATGTATTATGACATTAAGTAATGAATTAGGTATTATATCCTATGCCAATCAGAAAAATATGTCAACCATATATTTAACTAATTTATATATGAATTCACTCATACACAAACATATTAAGTTGTCAAGTTATAACTTTATTTATATAGTCCTCCATCCTATGGCACCAAGTTAAGAGCTCAATTTGATAGACGGTCACTTTAGTTTTGGAAATGTTGTTTTTGCATATAGAATAGAAATAGGTTTGATGTAATTATATCGCTGTATTCATATAATTATATAATGTTATTTATGATAGTCCATATGGTCATACTAGATCGTTAGACTCAGCCAAAGCATCCCTTTACTTAATTATTTTACTGAAGTGTTATTTTTTGAGGCATCAACTTGCTTAAAATATCTATTATTATAATAATGGCATCATACTTTGGATGATATATTAGAATGGGATGTAATAATAAGAATATGCAATATGTAGTAAACCAAATTAACAACCACTATTTTCTAGGCATTGCTAGTTTTTATCAAGCTTATTGCCATATCAAGTTCTATTCTTTTCTTTTCTTTAACTTAGCCTAAGAGCAGAACAGCCACCTTTCATTTATCTCAGATATTTCATTTCAAATGAAACTGTGTTCTACTTGGTTAGGTTTTCAACAAACTTAGAAAGCCTCGGCACCTTCAACATACTATAAATATATGTTTATCTCCATGTCTAGACATGACATATATATAATGTATATGCACTATGGTCATTTTTCTTTCTAGTAGGGTGATGACATGATTTCTCTTTTGATAATTCTAACCATGAACTCACCACTTATTTAGATTTGTTGAATGCTGAAGGGAGTATTCTATTCCATTCTGAATGGAATAGAATTTTGTTCCCTGGTGGATTGAGTAGCATTGAGTGCTACGCGAGGTGAGTCACTTCGTGTCTATTTTTTGCATTTAACAATTACATCATAAAACTAAAATTTCTTTGATTCCATCATAATTTTCATAATTTGTTGGCTAGTGCATATTTAATTTTAAGTTATTGTGAATTGATGAAAAGGGTAGAGGGAGACCCATATTTAGTTAACAATTTATGTTATGTATAAATATATAATCAAAATGATTAGAGATATTAGTAGGTTTTGATATGATAATCAATGTATTAAGTTAAATGTGTAATAGAAATTATATGTTAGTAATTCAGTAATAATATTATTTATAAAATGATGTATGTTTATTGGGGTATTGGGAATCTTAAAATCTATATGTAACAATAATTGATGTTTATTTGGAAATCAAAGTTGAGTTAATGAACATAAAATTAGACTTAACATAATAGGTTAGACTAAGAGTAATAGGATAACAAGTTTAGATGCTTAGGGTTCGAGTTTAGAGTATTTGATATCTAAGCTTAACCCAAATTATTAGAGGAATTGGTTAAGTTATCTTGTGTAGCCAAATTTACGATAGAATGGTTTAAGATGATGAAGGCATTTGATTTTGTTGTACAAACAAGGGTGTTTGTTATTAAAGCTTGCATAAATTTGATGACATTTAGAAACAAATTCATTTATGAGTGATTAGCATGAGAGGCTCTTTTTAATAAATTCACTCAGTTAGTGTGAACAATGTTAAACTCTATTTTAACTATCACTTATAGAATAACTTTTATCATACTCGATTGGTGTGATATAGTCGAGCAATATTTATTGATATTGATATTGTATGTATAAAGTTGAAGTCCTTTGACATATATACTTGGATGGTATGGTTATGTAAGGTCTCTCAAATCAAGAACCAAAGCATACTTACTCTATAGATAGGTAACCCATATTTATGTATATATTATATGAGAATGATGTTGGACATAAATAATCCTAGCTTATACACAATTGATGTAAGTGATAGGGCTGTAAAGATCATCGAGTGTTCTCTTTGTAATTAAGGAATGTATTTATACCTTTTCCTTGCATGCATTTATATGAGGAAACTATTGAGTAAATATTTATACCTTTAGTAGTTTTTAGTAGAACTACATCTAGCCCTAATTTTGTGTATGTAAGTGACATCACATATATGTATGGTAGCTAAGGGAGTGAGCGTGGGCATAAGAAACTAACCTTGATAGGTATTCCTTAGTGTGACATCGGTTATAAATGTTAGTGGAAGAAAATAGGCTTTTTGTAGCATAGTACTATAATGTAAACTTGTCGATAGGATCAAGTTTATAACATCTTGTAAAGATGAAAATTTGTATGCAATATATTTTATGAGAAAGTTAACTATGCAAGTGACTAAACATTTCTATAATAATATAGTGCATCATGAGGTGTACTTAGAGATTATGTTCTCTTCAGATTGTTTTAGATAAAGGTAAAAATAGGTTTTGATGGGATCCCGAAACCCAAGTACAAGGAAAGAAAGATAAAGCTTCAACTCCCACAGGTAGAACCTAAAAACTACTACAGAGAAGTAGCAAAAACAAGTTTTAAATGGACTTGAAACCACTAGAGAGACCACTAGTCAAAACCCAGATTTAACATAGATCTGGCTACACCATAGATAGAAGATTACAAAAAGAAACCAGAGAACAGGACCAAAAAACATAACCAGCAAGAAGAACCAGACTATTCTTCCAGTTCCAAAATCATTTTCACACTTTCTGTACCTTTCACAACAGTATCTTGAGTGGTAGTTGCCGCCAACTTGGCTCCCTCTTGTGTAGCCTTCTTTCTTGAGCTTTGTCTCATCCTTTTGCTAGGCCCCTCCAAAGATTTGGTCTCCTCGCTAGCTCTTTTTCCAATATTGGCAGCTGCAGCACAAATGTTGGACGTTACTTCCTCCATTTTCGTTCTGTTCTCCCTAATGAGTTCCCAAAGGTTATTCTCATAATCTTTGAGCTTGACTGGGATATCTCTTATCTATTTTTCCATGTTAATTTTGTTCCATGTAGCTTTCTGGTTATCTTCCATAATTTCCACTTTCCTTTCGAGATCCTTAATCTCCTTACACATCCAAGAATCAAGTTGGAGAGAAGCCTCTGCTTTGCAATTAACCCAAATCATAGGTGTGTGCTTTCCATCGTTCTGCCTTTTCTCTCTCCATTCCTCAGAATTCTTATTGGGACTGTTCCCACCTTCTTCAAAGTGATCCTCTCGGCCCTTTTGATACTATTCTTTTGTTCCAGTTTGAATTTCCATGTCCATTTCTTGATTGTCATCTTGAACTGTATTTTCCCTTTCGTTTCTTGAAACAGACAGGGCCATCCTGGACAATATCTTCCTCCGACACTTTCTAATTTTCCTCAGTTTCTTCTTTACTATTTTTAGATTCCTCCTCTTTGCTGACTCCTTCTTTCTCATTCTTCTCTTGACATTCTTCGTACTCTTTTGAATTTGTATTCCAGCTTTCAGTACCTTCTTCTTCCTCTAGATTTTCCTCCCTAGGTTTATCAATTCTCTCCCGCTCTATATCTTCTTCTACATTCTGATTTTTGGCGCTGGGGAACTTGATTTTGTTCTCTTCAGATTGTTATTATAGGTATACTCAGATAGTATAATCTTGACTTGCTTTATTTTTATGGTTGAGTGTAAGATTGCTGTTGGTGTTGAGTCAGGTGCTCAAACATAATGACCTATGATAGTATAGGATGTCATAGAGTTTTACAGTATAGAAAGTACTTGATTGGTACATATTATATACATTATATATTGACCCATACCTAAATTACTACATATGTTATGGTTATTATTATTTGGGTAGAGTGATCATGAACTATGATAGTATGGGATATCATAGGATACTCCAACTTAGATGTATATACTTAGGTGGTACATACTATAGTTGTATGTTTGGACTCTCACCTAAATTGTTTGTTCTAACAATTTTTTTGGTTATTACTTAAACAATATATTCATATCAGTTAGTAGGATAAAATATATGCGTATATACAATCTTGAGAGTATAAAATGAATGATAGGTTCGACTGTTATGTATTGTATGTCTCATTTTGTTATGTATACTTAGCTGTGTCTAGCATGTGATTCTCTATATAACTAGGAATGTGGATTCCTTCATCACTACTTATATCTAGGTTTTATGTGAGAGTGCTGGGTAAACACACAACCCTGGATTGTATGGTGTTATATATGAGTCTGTCATTTAGCTATGGGATTGTAGACTAGAACTTTAGAAGCTTATCTATGTCATGATTAGTTTGTTCCCTATTTAGCTTAGATTGCCAATCCCTTCGATGGTGACGTCTCATGGAGGAGACCACCACATTTGTAAGGAGAAATATATCAGAACTTGATTCTGAGGAGCAAATATGTAGGCTACCCAAGTTGTGGTGGGGACATTAGGTCTAAATACTTAGGCTAGGTTAGGGTAAACTTGATTGCATAGCAATCTATGCAACTGGTTGATTTAGTACCATTAATTAGTATGGGAATTATGGATCATGCTTATGTTCCTTGTGAGATAGTAAACTTTTTGTATATTATATTTATTCTATTGCTTGTAGTTTTGGAATGTTGAAACTATTACTACTGGAAGTTGTTTATATGACTGACTAAAGTATTCTAGCAATTTTGGTTGAATGAATGTTCAATATTTAGTTAAAAAAAAATTACTATTTTTTCTAAGAATAATTAGGTTGGTTATTATGCCTTGAACATTAATAAAAAAATGCATTGCTGTAATATTCCCCACCATTATCCAACCTAAGACATTTTAACTTGAGACATGTTTCATTCTCAACCAAGGCTTTCCATCTTTTAAACATATCAAACACATTAGATTTTCTCCTAATGCCATACACCTAAACTTTCCTAGTTGCATCATCAATAAAAGTGACATAATAAGATGACCCACTAATAAAAGATACCTGAGTCACCCCCCATACATCTGAATGAACCAAATCCAACTTTTTCTACTTCCTCATAGGTCCAACCTTGAGAAATTTTACCCTTTTTTATTTTCCATACACATAGTATTCATAAAAATCTAAATTAGATCCTTTCAATCTAGGTAACCGATCCTTCAAAATTTGCATACCCTTTTGACTCATGTGATCGAGCCCATTATGCCACAAAGTTACATCTGCATCTACAACAACTAAATTACAATAATCAACACTACTTTATAAATATAGGGTACCGACCTTCTTACCTCTTGATACCACAAGAGCACCCTTGGTCACCTTCCAAGAATCTATTGTGAATGTCACTATATAACCTTCACTGCCTAGTTGTCTTGTGGATACCAAATTCCATCTCAACTTAGGAACATGCCTGACATCCTTTAGTAGCTAAGTGTTCCCATTCTACATATTGATCTGAACACTTCCTTTTCCTACTATGCTGCAAGGCTCATCATCATGAAGGTAAACATGTCCAAAATCCCCTTGAACATAATCAATAAAATAGTGCTTATATGGTGTAGCACGAAAATAAGCCCCTGCATATAAAACCTAAGACTTAGCAATATTGTCAATGAAGAGAATTAATGTATCCTAACAAACATTACCTATTTCCACATTCACCTCCTTAGTGTCTTCCTGATTTTTGTTCTTGTTTTGAAAAGACCAACAATCTTTCTTTGCATGCCCAGTCTTTCCACAGTGCCAACATACCATCCTAGCCCTTTATTTTGACCTTCTAGGACCATATGATTTTCCATGCTTTCCTTTTCCTCTAAACTCCCTCTACTATCCATCTCTAAAGCATCAACTGAGGTAGAAGTCTGCCCAGAGCTTTTTCATCACATTTTCTCACTAAGGATTATTCCTATGACATCCTCAAACTTCAACTTGGCATTATTAGAGACTGAGTTGCTCACAACCATTAATAGGCTATTCTAACTCTTTGGTAAGGAACAAAAAATAAGCAAATCCCTAACTTCATCATCAAAATTTATTTTTATAGAATTCAACATATTCACAACTGTATTGAATTCATTTAGATGATTAGCAACTAAACCGTTTTTAGACATCTTCATATTAAATAATTTTTTCATTAAAAGTATTTTATTAGAAGTAGAGTGTTTCTCTTATAAATTCCCTAATACATTCATGAGACCTTCTGTGGTCTTCTACTATGATATATTAAACATGACCAAATATGTAAGGCATAACGTAATGGCCCCAAGTGCTTTCCTATCAAGTAGCTCCCAAGCCTCATTTATCATACTCACTAGTTGCTTTACTTTTCCTTCCAATAGAGCATGGAGGTCCTTTTGATAGGGGTAATTCTCCATCTGCATCTTCCATAGACCAAAGTTCTATCCATTGAATTTTTCAACCTTTTATTTGTGATCATCGGCCATAGCTCCCACTTGAACTAATAACCCTTCTTGCGATTCAATACTTCAAAAAATACAACCTGAAGCTTTGATACTAGTTGTTAGGAATAAACTCATAAATTGATGCAGAATAAGTTCACATAATCAAAATAATAGATATAAATAGAGATGCATAAATAACAAAAATAAACATGCACAATAAGAATACCATATTTAACGTGGTTCACCCTATGTGGGCTACATCTACCAAGAAACACTTTCTCAAATTTTATTACAAGCCACTAGAGTATAATCACTCTCAGATCTATCTTCATAATTACAATGCACAAATATTGTTTAGAGATGTGCTCAATAAACCCTCCTAAATTTTCACCTAAATTCACACACTTTTATCTTTCTTCTCAAACCCTAGTTCTCATTATGTATTACCTATGAAATATCCATCAATACATAATACATCAACAAAATAGTATTACAAAATAATGGTTACCACAACCATGGGCATAATCAACCCAAAATGGTTTCCTATTAAAAAGGGGTTCAAATTTTTTTTTATCGGTGACAAAAACATAGAGTGTATAATGATTTAAAATGTACAATATTTGAAAAATACATTGTAATTTATAAATAGGCTCCACAACACAACAAAAAGCTCCATATAAGGTCCTCAAGATGCTATGTGAATGGAATCTCATATCTTTCTCTCACATTAAAGAGGCTGATGTGAGTAAGCCTATTCCAAAAGGATTTTAAACAATATGTCTTTTGTGACTTTCATAGGTCACTAGGGCACATTACTAACAGGGTCATCAAATTAAGGCACAAGATTCATAATTTGATAGATGTAAACATAATTGATGTGGGCACACCTAAAAATAGTTCTAAAGACACAATCGAGTGAAATAAAAATAATGAAAATATTCAATGATCCTTTTCTTATGTATACAACTAATGAGACAACGTATACATTCAGAGTGAATTATGCATACAATGCACACCCTCCACCATATTCTTATCATTCTTATATAAAGGTATAACATCCTTTGAATGGCATCATTGGTACATACCATACTTTAGTTCCCTCTAGGCCATTCATCACATTTGTATAGCATGAGATAGTAAATGATGATTTGGATTTGAACTTTTTGTTCATTCATACACACATTGATCCCTAACCTATTCAGAGTGTCATGGTCGATAATGGTTCAAGTGTGAATATGTGCAAAATCAAACTTCTTAATATATTGGATATACAAATCAATATTTTCTTCCCATAACCTTAGTAATAAGTGCAATGGTCACATTCAGAGCTCTATTAG
The DNA here is from genome assembly GCA_037957365.1 of Torreya grandis. Lineage (NCBI taxonomy): Eukaryota > Viridiplantae > Streptophyta > Pinopsida > Cupressales > Taxaceae > Torreya > Torreya grandis. The sequence goes on from JARHVA010004175.1 coordinate 939,078, forward strand.
TGAGATTACATTGCCATTATAGGTTGATCGAACACATGTGGCCATTAAGTTTACAGTAGTACCTATGTAAGGGTCTTTGATATATTATTAGGGTGATCTTGGATTTAGTAGATTCACATAATTCTTTATACATTTCATAGGTGTTTAAAGTATATTTATGCTATTGAGGTAATCTCAATTTGGGGTATACCATATAAATACCCCTACCATAGATAGATATAGTTCCTATATAATAGATTTCAGCTGAGCAACCTAAAAGGATTTAACCTACTAAAAAATTTCAAAATCAAGTGTCTACCCTTACACAAAGGCCTATTCTTGAAAGGCCACTTTAGTAGAGATTTGTCATAGGTTATAGAGAGCCTCTCTTTAATCCTACACATCCCAGATTGATCTTACAAACCACTAAAAGGTATTTCACACAAGGCACCAATACATGGTTTATACACTCCACAATGGGTTCCCAAAAGCCCTAAAAATCCCTAGAGTTCATGCTCAAAAAAATGCATAATATGCTACAAATCTTTATTATGACAGTGGAACCTATATTAAAAAGGGAGATCGATATTTAGATTTTGAATTCAACTTAGTTCATTCAAAATAATATCACACTTTCCATTCATGAAAGGTCCTCATTCCTACCCTAGACACACAACCCATTGATTTTGAGTCCCTTGCATGACTCATCAATTAGTATCCTTTTTTCTATTTTTTTAGTTCATATATGCAAAAATACAAAAACATTAAAATCTTCAAAAAAATTCAAATATTAGGACCTATGCATGATTTTTATAATTCATTTGCATCAATTATTTTGTTCTCAATATACTTAGTACTTATCTATATATCCATTTTTTATAGAAAAATAATTTATAAAGTGTACATGAGTGAATTCAAAACTTACATGTTGCCATCTATAGACACATTTTTAGGTCATTTAACTATCATAGACCCATCAAATGTTATACAGATAAAAGTGTTTTGGCTAGATAGTATCACACCACACTATTGTCTAAATTCAATAGTTATCATCTCATTGAACACAAGCTAATACTTCTCAATATCAAATATCTTATCGACCTCATACATCTTATTTATACTTTAGCAAGTTTAGTGGAGGCATAATTTTACACAAGTTATATCATTCTTTTTCTATCCCTTATTGCTCATACCTCAATTTTCTACATTTCACAAACTCTATCGATGTTGCTAATTTACATTCATATTATTGTCTTCTTAAATAATTAAGTTATTGAATATTTTAATGTTTTGAATTACCTATTTTGATCAATTACATGTATTCATGCATGCTTTTCATGTTTGCTTTCTTGCTTCATGTCTTGTGTGTATTCTATGTTTTGGATTATAGACATTAGAACATGTCCTTGTATGTGGCTCTAATCCTATTGTATATTTATATGATTGAGTGACATCTGAATATGTCCCTTGTATATGTCCCCTTGGAATTCTATTATGTACTTTGTGTGCTTTGTATGTGCTATGTATATGTGTGCATCATGGCCATGACACTTATTTGCTCTTGTTTGCTCAGTTTTTTGATGCAATGATGCAAATCATACATCATCCATGTTATTGATGCCATAATCAATATCATGCATCCCTCTCCAAGTAGTTCTATTAAAAATTCAATACTAAGTTTTGATCACTTATTTGCATGCTTCATAACTAACATCTATCTAGACATAACACTGTACATGCATAGATTTCTACATGCATCTTGCTTTACAACTCTTTGCTCAATTTTCATATTATGATGCCATGATCTTCCATATTATCATTACTACTTAGATTTAAAAAAAATCATAACATCTCACATAAAATTTCATTTTGATATAAGTTGTTGTGCATGTTCCACAACTCACCTCAAAAGAGGGGACATACTTAGTGGCCTATCTTAGAGACTAAGTTCATACAATGCAATACATAGACAAACTTTTGTAGGTTTTACATGGTGGATCACATTCCATACCCAAAATCAACTATAAAGTAGTTTTAGATAATAACACTTCAATTGGAAAAGGGTTCAGGTTGGCCATTCCAAAATAATGCAGTTTTGTCATAGTAGGAAGGAAACAAACATTTTCAAAAGTTCTCAAAATCATAGATAATACAGGGCAGTTCACAATAAGTACCCAACTGTATATTTTAGAAAAATACTTTGTTTTGTCTCAAATTTACTTAGTTTGGGGGCATCATGGATAACATGCATTCCAAGTTATTACATAGATACTTTACTTAGTAAAATCACTTGATACTATTTAGTCTCAAAAATAATTATGCTTAGATATCATATTTGGGGCATGTGTGTGGCACATAACAACCTCCTTGCTTAGTTTTGCACTAGTTTCATATATGGAGTGGAAAATTCATGTCATTATCCATAATTTATACACCAAACTTAGATCACACTATATTTTGCACTAGTTTTGCACCAAAAATAAACCCTAGTCCATTTGGTAGCTGTTGGTTCATATTTTTGCACCAAAATAATCCATTAGAATTCATAAAAGATTCCAAACCACTTTGCCATTCTAGGTATGAAATTATGGATTAAAACACCTTGAGTTATTTAGTTCCCTCTCTTATAAATGAGGATTGGGGCATACAACCTATATTGGGGATCTAGGGTTAAAGGGATAGAGATAGCTTAGGGCACAAGGGTGACAAACTATCTCTATAACATATCATTTATTATGCAAATTTAGATAAATATATACTAAATTTATTATGTTGAGATATGCTAAAAATAGAAAGTATAATTCAATGATAATGAAAACCAAACACTTCTCTAGTTATGATGCTAATACAGATCTAGATCTAGAACATGAAGAAATCAGACTAGAAGTGGATTCTAGGACTATCATAAAATTATAGATTAAGCACTTTTGTGACCTTGAACACTTACATCGACCTTGGATGATTATGTCAATGCTTTTATCTAACCTAGATGTAGGTGTCCTATATGTAATACATGATAGATCTAAATGCAACCACCTAGAATATATTGGGTTTTGTGTCGCCTTCACTTTGGTGTGCTTGGATCTAGATAATGGGATTTCACTTTTTGTCAAATAACAAAACCCTAGTTATTCATTTTCATAGTGGTTGTGGTAAAAATGGGTTAGTGGGAACACAATATCAAACTAACCCAAAGATCCCTCTATCAATGACATTACCTACATAGACAATACTTTAAAGAGGGCATCAAACTTATTGAGTTCTCCTGAATGTGTTGATTTGTATGTGCATAGGATGTAATGTGTGATTAGTAAGTGCATAGAGTGACCTATCTTGTAACTTGAGAAATATAGCTCATCAGATTATCCATTAGTATTGCAAACCTATATATGTATTGTCCCTATGACTGATATGAAAATAGGGAAAAATAGAGAAGCTTTGCTCACTTGAGTGCTTGATTAAATGCCTCTTATAAGTTACCTTATGAGATATAAGAAGTTGCTAGGTGAATAATGAATGATGATTGATTATGAATAAATACCAATCCTTTTGAAGAATATCTCAAATTAAATCACATAAGCCAACCATTTAAATACATTTAATTTGTAAATTGGATGACTTTAGGGAACTAGACACTTGTGTTGGAACACTACACTAGCATCGATGTAGGCATCTGACTAGGACACAAGTGTCTAGAAATATAGAAAATAGGCATAGGTATAGACCTTGAAAAGACATAATATAGATCATTTTCTAAAATTTTAAGCATGATATAAGGTTTGTATCATCAAACTAACATTGGTCGGACTAAGAGTTAAGCAATGGGCATAAATAGATAGTGTATGTGAGCCTTTCATCAATGAAAAGGTCTAGAAGCTAAAAGTACATCCATGATATGTATTTTTAAAGTGTACAAGACTAAGGTGATATATAATTTAAAAATATGTCTAAATTTACCTCCTCTTTAATCTAGTAATTAAATTGCTTGTTTAAAGGAAATAAATGTGAACTTGGGTGCATATAACACACCTTGTCTTCACATGAATCCAACTCGAGTGATTTGATGGTTATTGACCTAAAAATAAGAGCATGTTAAAATATATAATAGGTGAATATAATATATAATTTAAAGTATTTAAATGATTTAAATTAAAGAGAACAAAATTTAGGAGTGCACTTGTGTATCGATGCAATTGCCTTACATTTTGGCAATTTGATTTGGAAAAGATGTATAATTATGAATCATTAAAACTGAGATTAGGACAAATATAAATCTATAAATTACATAAATTTATAAATATTTAAGGAAAAAACTTTCCCTTAACCTTGGAGCTAAAGGTGAGTTACCACTTGATAATTAATATTAGCTCAATGTGCAACCCAATCATACTTCTAACATGATGAGTGCGAGTGATCCCATTGAACTCACACTATATATATGGTGAGGTTGGATGATATAATCATTTAAAGCCTATAAAATTGGACAGATAGAGGGATTTAATCATCTCATCTATACCAAAAATGAACCAACTACTGTAGTAGATTGGCTCAATACAATCCATAAAAGTCCAATCTAGTGGGTGATGATAGTCCATAAAAGTGTTTTAAAATATAAAATTGATTTTGATTTTACAATTTAAGTTCTATTTGAATATAATATGCACCTCCTATATGAATCATGCTAAAACTTGGGTATAATAATGGTACCAATGTATACAATTCTACCACAACTATGTGTTTGAATCATATAATTGTGCAATTTGCCCAATTTGTAAACTATGTAAATGTGGAGAACATGTTTCTATAACATGCCCCCAATGTATATCTGAATCTAAAATTAGTGTAAGTGTGGAAGAAATGTTCCAAAACATGCCCCACTGTATATTTGAATTTGTTGGACTGTGAAAAATGTGAAATCCATGCCTCTATGACATGCCCCCCCTTTAAGGTGAGGAGAAGTAGAAACTGTTGGTCACCTTACCTCAAAAGGAAGTATAATCTATGTATGAACCATGTAGCATATATAATTAACATGTATAGGTAGATATATCATTGAAGTAAAAATAATGTGATCACATCAAATCCTAAGATGCATAATGTGAATCATGACAACTTCTAGATAGTAGTAATACAAGCTCAACAAGCAATGAAACACACACACACAAGAGAACTCAAAATAAAATAAAAAAACAATGGTCTAAGGAGAATTCAAATAGGGGGCATGTTCAAATACCACAAAATTGAAGGGACATGACTTAGTCAAATTTTCACAAAGCAAGGAAAAACATTTAAATGTCAACATAAAACAAATCATGACATATACAAATGTCACAATAGGAAAACACAATCACGAGGGACATAATCAAAGGAACATATTTAAATGCTCGAACATGTAATACAATACATGATAATATCAATCAATAACACACTCAAATAAGTGCAAAAAGGAAAACATAGACAATAAATAACAAATATAACATATCATACTAGCCCATGGATAATATGTGTTAGCAAAAAATGTTAAGTACATAGCATATCAAATACACTGTGAAAGATATAAGCATGGATAAAGACATGTGTAAGTACTGTTGATGCTTAATTTTGTAACTAATCACCAAATTTTTGGGAAGTTTCAAAGATGTGGGACTTCATCGTTGAAATGACCTTCAAATTTTAAAGAAGTTGGCTATTTTCTTTGGGGTTTGATGTAAAGGGGAAAGAAATGATGCATAAAATAAATATTTAAGCTACTAAGGTGATGCACCAAGATTTTATTTCTCTACCAAAAAACATAGTAATTAGTACTAATAGACTTTATTGAAAATATTAAGGAGCATAAAGCATGATTAATAATTATAGCATAGACTATATACTAAATTAAAGGCTCATAACAGAAAAGATAACCTGAATCTTCATCTACTTGAAGAACATAGTATTATTTTAAACAACATTCACTGAAAGAATTAAAGAGCATATATCATGATTAACAATCTCAATGTTTATGCAAAGCTAACAAAGGCTTATAACAAAAAATGAGAAGCAAGAATGAGAAACAGACTATGATTGCACAGAACACCACTCTCTCTTCATAGTTTGATAGGATAACAAAGTACATAAGGAAAAGTGCATAGAATAAAATGTTTTATCCCTTAGGAGAGGCACGTATTAAGGTAGTAGAAAATGCTTCAAAAACTAGCTTCTAAATTTTTTATTGATCTAGATGAATCTCTAGTGATCTCTCCTCTCACCTTTTTTTTGATCTTCCTCCTTGATTTACTACTTATAGCCCAAAATATCCATCATGGGGCACTAAAACTTGCTCGAATTCCAATGACCTATCCAAAAATTTTAGATCCAAAACCTACATGCCGTTATAACTGAACAACTTGGAGCTTGATTTCATTATTTCTACTGTCTCTTTCATTCTATTTTAACTGTTGCTCCTATTTGTCTTCTACTCATAATTTCTTGAAGTATGGACATGTAGAGGCTTTCATGGCTATTAATTACTTAACTCTTCTTTCCCATTTAGTCCAAAAAATCTTTAGCTTTCTTGGCTCTTTTGGGCTTTAGGATCTGTTGTGCTGACACTTTGGCTTTGCTCTCAATGGAGTCTTTTTCATACTCACTTTCCCTTTGAAGAGCGCCAGAGTGATAAGTGGCATTGTTCACATTTATTTGAGTCTTCGAAGCTTTTCCCTCATTCTTTTACTTAAAATTTTTAACCTTTACATCTTTTGGAGATTCTGCACCATTGGATTTATTACTCTAAACTGAGCAATTGATTCTCTTTGTCGCCCCTTTGTCTCAAGTTGAACAATCATTTATCCACATGGCAACCTCACACTCAACAAAGTATTTTTGATACTCACTTTCCCTTTGAAGAGTGCCTAGGTGACAAGTGGCTACCCTCCACTAGCGTTAGGGTCTTAAGGATTATTCAAGGCTTTAACAAAAAGAGATCTCTTCGGCCCTACAAATTAATATGACCCAAAATGTTACTTAGCTACCTATATACCTATCCAAATAATATATGCATGTCCCGAAGGTATAAAATCATAAACATAGAATTCTAACTCAAAAATTACATAATTTCAAACATGATAATGTAAAGTGATCATAGAATGATAGAACCTGAATGTATCATGACCAAAGAAGTGGATGCCCCTAATGTCCACATGACATGAGTAAAGGGAAGAACCAACGTCCAAAAGTGCATAGATCATGTATCTATGTATTCCTAAATCACACTCAAAATATGCATGAAATATGTGTATATAGATATAAATGATATGCTATCTACCAAAATGTAATCAATGACATATATGCTCAAGAATTAATAGAACATGCAAATGCTAAAAATATTTTTGGATTTTTGAAGTTTATTTTTTATTTTTTTGGTATTTTTGGAACATGCCAAATAAATAACTATCCTATGATCTCATCAAATATATGATCATAGGTATATCCCCACTAGGAACTTGGAGTAATAAAATAGTGGTACTGCCAAGGAGCATGCATTGGTGCAATAAACTAGTGGTACTACTAAGGAGCATGTATAGGTGCAATATCTATCACTATAAAATCTATAATGCTTTGTATATGTATAATAGGACTATGAATATGAATAAATAATAGAATTAAAGGTTCATATAACCCATCATTGAGTGATCTATGGTTTATTTGTAATAACATTAATATGAACATGTTTAGGTGCTCTGGATATATGAATATGGTGTGTAGTAGATGAGTATTTAGTGGAACCCACTGTGGATATTTGATGCAATGGTCTCTTAAGCACTGGCTACCTAGGAAAGGGATTGCCTATTGCTTACCCTTTTACATATGATTAACCTTAGTAGGTTTGATAACTAACTACTTGGGTACAAACTTATCTTATTCAAGTGGATGTTCATATGGAATCCTAGAAATTGTAATTACTTGATTAGATGTAGAAAGTACCAATTGAAGTGTATGTATCCAAGTTAATCCTAATAACATATAAAATACACCCATGGAAGGTATAACTAGAAAGGTAGTAACCACACATGTGGGACCCACCTATAAAGGTAAGTCAATCTCACTAAGAAACTACTAAGAGGTCCCATTAAATGCTCTACGTGATCTAGTCAAATTATGTAAATCATAATTTGTATACTCCAAATGAGTAATTAATGTCATGATACAAACATTTTTGTTTGCACCATTATCAATCATAACACGATGTATAGGTTGGTGATCAAGGTGTGCTTGAATGAGTACAGAATGAAGATCTAATTCATCACCCCTAATCTCATTGTCATTGAAAGTAATAGAGGGTCTTTGAACCATTAGAGGTGTATACTATGTATAAGAACCAACAATCCCATCCAATGGGTTCCCATAATGTGATGAAGGAGGATGTGCGTTATATGCCATTTTCACCTTTGAATCCTTCTTATAATGGTCTTACAAAGGATTGTTAAATATTTTCTATTTTTGTTGATCAATAGGTTGTGAAGCTAATTCTTTTAGAGGATAATCAAATGTAATCTTTTAGTCATCTATGAGGTCTTATATATTATGCTTCAAGGTAAAACACTTATTTGTAGAATTATCAATGCCTTGGTGATAATCACAATAATTATTCACATCATAGCCATTGGGTAGAGGTCTACTCATATAAGCCTTCATAGGATGAGGGGGAGATATGAGGTGACACTCTACAAGCCATGACAATAATGAAGTGGGAGACCCAAGTAAATGTGTAAATTATCTCTTTGGTGTATTGGATAAGACAAGCCGAGTAGGTTGTTGTGACACCACATTAATTATGGTAGTTATTTATTTTTTAGGTTTAAGAGGTTTTACATTGTAACTTAGTTTGAAAGTAAACCTAGTATTATATTTAGATGTAGTCAGTGTGTTTTCTACATACTTAAGTTTGTTCAATGAAATAATTTTCATTTCATGATCGTGAACAATATGACATAAGTCATCAAAAGATTTTCATTTTTTGAAGATAATGAACTCATGTAAAGGAGCAAGTATACTTTACTTGAATATGTCTTGAAGATATTTATCTACCATAAGATTGGTCATTTTAGCTAACATTATCTTATATCGTAAGACATATTCATTAATTGGTTCATTGGTTCCTTATTTAAATTTTTACAATTTGGGCATAAGAAATGTTTTTAGTGATATTGATAGAGAAATGTGCTAAAAGTTGGTCTGCAAGAGGTTTGAATGTGTTTATTGATTGGGTTAGTAAATCATAGAACCACCTTAAAGCATAGTATTTTAATATCCTTGGAAATAATTTGGCCAAAATTTTATCATTATAGGCATAATCAAGGCATGTCGCATAAAAATATCAAATATGTTATCTAGGATCACCCTTATCATCATAAAATGTGAACTCATATGCAACAAAACTAGTTAGAAAGGGGTGAAAAGATATCTCTGGTAGAAGAGGATTATGCAACACCTCTTGTGAATCAATAACATAAGGTGATTTCATATATTTTTTTCAATATTTGTAACCTTAGTTTGCAAAACTTTAATAGTTTGGAAAAGAGATTTCATCTCTTGGTCTTTAGGGTTATAAATTTGGGAAGTCACCAAAGGATGTGTACCCATAGGTTGGGTAAATATTAGCATTAAAACAAAAAATTTGGTTGAAGTATCAAGGTTTTACATGTAAGATATGATAATAGTAGTTTTAGGGAACAAAGGTTGGAATACATATCTCATGCCCCTATTATAAATATGAAGCAATAATGTGCTTAAGGAGAGGGTTGTTGGTATATGGGAATGACCCATAACTCTAATAACACGATCAATAGATGAACCTGCTTGTGCATCGATGCTTTTTTGCCTTTTTAGTTTCAAATATGGTTCTTAGGATTTCATCAATATCTTTAGGGTTTTGATGAATATGCTCATGAAATAATGAAATTGCTTTCACTTTCTCATGATCTATTTGCTCATATTCATTGATTTCATTAAACTCATGGTTTCCATTATCAAGATCTTCTTATATGATAACCTCATCAATATGTTTTTCATTCGCAACATTTGTATCACCATGGACCATAGGATTAGGTCCTTCATTAATTTGAGACATCTTAGGTGGTATGAGAGGAAGCTCAATGTGGTCAATAGGTATACCTCCTAAGCTAGGGTTATATTGAGGTTGCATGCAAAATAATATAAGTAGAAAATGAAAAAGTACATCAATTTGAAAACCTAGCTGACTCAAAACCCTAGGAATAAAAAAAATACATTCATATAGATCAGGTTCACCAAATATTTAACCCTAAAATATATATTGGAGAGTTTAGGGTTAAAAGGATTGAGATAGTCTAAAGCACATGGGTGATAAACTATTTGTATAATAGGCCAATTGATTTGTGAACTTAGATAAACATATATTGAATTTATTATGCTAAGATATGATAAAATATAAAATAAAACTCTCATAATGAAACAAGATATTTAGTTGGTTCTCATACTAATACAAATTTAGATCTGGAGTAGGAAAGAATCAAGTTGGAAGTGGATTTTATGACTACTATCAAATTCTAGATTAAACACTTCTACGACCTCAAACATTTGCATTGAAATTAGATGATTGTGTTGACACTTCTTTCTAACTTGGACTCAAGTGTATTATATAGAATACCTATTGGATATGGATATGACCACTTAGAATATTTTGGGTTCTATGTGGGCTTTGCTCTAGTGTGCTCAGATTTTGATTAGAATCTATCAGTCCTTGTCAAATAGAAAAACCTTAGTTCTTAATTTTCATAGTGGTTGAGGGAAAAATAGGTTAGTTAGCCCATAAGGTCGAGCTACCCCAAATACCTCTCCATCAATGAGTATTAACTACATAACCATTAATCTGAAGAGAGCCTCAAACTTATGTAGTTCTTCATTACCTGCTGACTTGTGTATGCATAAAGATGCAATGTGTGATAAGCAAGTACATAGAGTGATCTAGTTTTTACCTTAGAGACTGTGGCTCATGGGATGATCCTTTAGTAATTTATACTTGTATATGTGTTGTACCTATGAATGATATGGAAATAGGGAAAAATAGGGAATCATTGCTCACTTGAGTGCTTTATTGAATGGATTTTGTAATTTACCTTCTGAGAGGTAAGAAGTTGCTAAGTGACGAATGAATGATGATTGATTATGCATATATACCGATCTATTTGGAGAATATATTACCTTAAAGCACTTAGGATGACCATAGGAATACATTTCATTTTTAAATTAGATGACTCTAGGGCACTGGACACTTCTATTAGAATAAGACAATATTATTGAGGAAGGCATCTGACTGTGCAATAATTTGGAAAATAGACATAGGTCTAGAACTTGTAGAGACAATATAATCAAGTTTATAACATTATGATCATGATATAAGGTTTGAGTCATCAAAATGACATTGGTCAAACTACAAGATAAGTAATAGGCACAAAGAGATAGTGTATGCAAGCCTTTCGGTAACATGAAGGTCTATAAGTTGAAGGTACATCCGTGATATGTATTTATTATATAATTAATAAATAGTGTCTATAAAATTCCAATCCAAGCTTTCAATTAAAATAAAATATCCAAAGGTCTTACCCTATACATTCACCAGTTTTGCACCAAAAAACATAATGATTTGCATACCCAATCAAGTGTATTCATTCTTTGTTATTAGATATATAATTTTGTTGTCATTTAATTTCATATTTTTATCTTAAGGACTGATTTATAAATGTTTCATTATAAGTTTGTATGAAGCATAGTTCAGTGTTGTGACCTACATTCAAGACTGTTCTTTAGAGGTAAGTTCAAGTACACACATTTCCTTTTACTCTAGTAATTTTGCTTTACTGTATTAATAGAAGAAAAATGGGGTAGGAGGAAATGTAGACACAAAAATTAGTATTTAATCTGAAATAATGTACTTGTGACCACCCTTTTATGCACTTAGCTCATACCTCATCCATGGTCTTTCAATCACTTATCCTTCACTTTCGATATGGATGATCCATTCTTACAAGCAACTAATGATATCAAAATGTATCTATCTCTCATTCAAAACAACTCAAAATTATCCTTTATTGATCCATCCTCTTAGCTTATATATCTTTATTTCAAGGATAATAATGCACCATTTGGACTATCCCTCTCCTTGGTATTGTCCAGTTTCATCAGCCACATCTTCCCACCAAAAATTAACTAGCTGCCTAATTTCCAATTTATGTAATAGGTTGTTCCATACATTTAACAAGACTTATTAAAATGAATTCCATATTAAACACTATAAAATCACATTTTAAATTCATTTTTACATAAGAGTCTTCCATATTGAAAAACACCAGAATTCTAATTGCACATTGAGAGCAAATTCCCTATTTCTCCCAATTAAAATTACATACAACCCTAGTAGCCCTAAGTTAAAGTCTAAGTATGGTTCCAAGGTAAAAATTCATAGTTGAAAAACTTAATCACACCAGCATTATGTTGGCATCTAACATTACATCAATATTTCACACACAACATCCTAGCATGGGAGAACTACATGGAGTTTGATCTCTCTTTAAAATATTGATATGTAGACAACACTCAACACATGGGGTGTTAAGGTCTATCAAAACTTAAAAATCTAACCCCTTTCTACCCTTTTATCCATTTTATCATTCATGGTCTATTGAGTTAGGGTTACAAATGAAGGAGATGACACATAATGGTTTTTACAATAGATTGAGAGTTTCTACAAAATCAAGCATAATACATAGGCGAAGTGAATATATTATTTCAATTGTAAATCATGAAACACTATAGGATGAGAACATGTCCTAAGAACACTAGCACACCATGCCCTTGTTTGATTCCAATAGCCTTGTCCAAAGAGCAAGAGATATAATGTTTTTGATTGACATCATCGTCATTGAGTCTCCCTGTCAGTTTCACAACTTTTATTTCAATCCTACATTCCCATTTTCTAGCTAAGTACTTTGTCTTTGTCATTTCCCCTTTTAACATATTTATAAATATAGTAACTTTTAAATCAATTTATCTCATTTATTATATATCTATAGCATTCTAATTTTAAATAATAATTTATCACATTTAGAAAATTAATCTCCATTAATTTCCAAATTTGATAAAACACAAGATTATCTTCTTCTCTTCTCTCTCAAGCCTCAATACATTAAACTTATTCAACCACTCCTCTTAAATTTTTTGGTGCACAACATAACCCATTAACTTGGAAACCATACCAAACTTCTCACCTTATTCTTTCCTTTCTTTTGTCTTTTCTCTTATATATCTCTAAAACACACAATTGCATTATCACACGACCTCTTCTTTTAACCTTTATCCTCTTAGGGTCTTCAATATAATTATATTAAAAAAGCATTTATAACACCAATATCAATTTCATGATATTATATGGGCTCTCTTTACCACAAAAAAAAAACTTTTCTATTGGGCCTACTTTTTTTCTTTCACCATGACATTTACTGGTCTCCTTTCTTTAACTGCTTGTCCTCTCTCCAAGACATCTAAATTTTCTTATAGGAATATCAACATATCCAACATTTATTCTTCTTCATCTTCTCTCATAGTTGTAATAACAACTTGCCTTTGTAAAGTCTCCATTATATCCAATCCTACTTAGATTTCCTTCAACATCTCTATCAAGTCTTCTCTTCATGGTGCTCTTTCTCATTTGTGTGCCATACTTCTTTAATAATAGGCTTCTCTTTCACAACCTACTATAGACAATAAAAATTAATTATTAAATGTTTAATAATGTTTAATATTTACATACTTACCTTGATTGGCCTATTCACCATTCTAATAACTTGAAATTTATATGAGACCCTTCAATTTTATACTCATTGTCTTTCAATCACTGAAACCATCATTCGTACATCCCTATTATACTTATAGATTCTTGTTATCTAGGTTCTGATATTCTCTATTATTTTGGGACAAGACTACACTAGGTCAGACAAGGTTGTAACCTGGCCTTGTCCACTAGTGCAACTTTGTCTCCCATAATCCTATGGTAACTTTTTAATTTATAGATGTTTCATATTGGTCCTCCCAACTTTTAGCAAGGTAGGTTAACAAAAATATTCCAAACATGCCACTATATAAGCACATCAAGGTCATTTAATAAACATCTATAAATCACTTGGCATTTATTCTATAAATTGAGCAAAATGGTACTAATCTTCTTAATTCAAGTTATGATTTATTCTAATGACCATAAGCCAAAGCTGAAGCTATTTTATTATAGGTCAAGGGAATTCATTATCAAACATTCAAATTAATTAATTAGTTACATCCATATATAAAATATCAAGATTCACTCGCACTCTAAGATGGAGAACTAAATTAGCTATAAGACTTTTTGGGGTATGTAGACATCACTCATATTAAGTGGGGTTTTAGAGGATAGCTCAGCTATTACCCTTGGTTTCTCTATTTTAGAATTTTATTTTTCTTTAGTTTATGTGCAATAATTAGGGTTTATTATTAGAGGTACCTTCACACATCAAATCAACATCCACACATAGACAACATACCCTCTTAGACACCCATAGGTGCTTGTATAGGAAAATTGTTGGGATAAATAACTGGAAGCACACAATTGATTACTAAGCAACTTAATATGCAGAAATAAACCAGAATACACAAGTAACTAGAATTCAGAAATAACACATGATATGAGAGACAATACACAACTTGTATTAAAACTCTTGCAGAAAAGAATACAATAAAGAAGATGCCACTTCTTCTCCACCACCTCTTCAGAGGCTTCCCACACCTCAAGTGAACAGTACTTCTCTCCTCAAAGCTCTCTCTCTTAGGTCCCAACACCCAACTCAAACACTGAGTTGGTGTTCACCTTATACCCGTGCTCCACACACACCACAAGTGCTCCACACACTCCACAAGTACTCCAAGTAGATCTCCCCTGAACCTGCAACAACCTGCACCTCAATAGACCTTACTTATGGAAGGAACTCCCTTGCCTTCCTCTTTGCTCTATCTGAGTACACACCTGTACTCCAAGTAGATCCTACCTGATTCTGCTCCCTATTGTGTTGCTATCCTATCTGATCTTGCACACCTACAAATCAACCTGGTTCTGCACACCTGTGAACCTTGACCTTGCACACACATACACCTGCATATCAATGATCTTACTTACCATGTAGATCTCCTATAGAAGCCATGCACACCAGCTGACTAAGATCATACACCCCTAAAGAATCCTGCTGACTCTCCAAAACCAGCACCCACCTTGGTACTGTGGCACTAGGAGGAACACACCATTGCTCACCTCACACATAGAAGGAGCTTATAATATTGCTCTCTTACTCTCTAGCACAAGTTTACAATACAACCATGAGTCTATTATATAGATCTCATCCAAACAATAATTAGACATCTAATTACAATAATTAGATCCACAGCTCTCAGTCTAAAATTAGCTCTCATCATGCAAACACTTGGTTCATCAACTGACTGCCCGTAATATACTCGCAGTCGAACCACACAAGCGACCGACGTCGGTCCCTGTCCACCTGGGGGTGCCGACACCAGCCGACCTCTGACTGACGTCGATTGCTTCCTGTCTCCTACCTACTGTCGTCGATTGGCCTGACCGACGCTGGTGTCTGTGACACTCTACAACTCTTCTGAAACCTCCTCCATGTCTGCATCAGTGAAGCTTTTAGCTCCATAACCTAACAATCTCCCACTTGGAGATAAACAACTGCACTATACCTGTACCTGTACCCCATCTAATCTATTTCCTGGTTTGTATCCCTCTTCAAGCTTAATCCTGAAGACAACCAACCACACAACCTGTGATGTACCTCCTATCATCTGAGTACCCTGCCACATCCGTATCTACAAATCCATGTAGTGAAGTCCTGACCCTGAATAACATGAATCCCTACTGCTGGTCCCTCTCAAATACCTGAGAACTCACTTCCCCGAATTGGCTCCTAACTCTCTGACAACTCCCACTGCTTGGGAAAACTCAGGCCTATACCAGACCTCATGTGATTTCAGACACTTAACTGTCTAGCCCTTAGTGTGCTCCGATTCTGCATCCTGCATAATGAACCTTGCCAACACCTGATTCACATCAGCTCCTACTGGAAACAAAATCAACCTATGATCTCCATGTCTCCCATGCCAAAGAATTTCGCTGCTCCAAATTCTTCATAGCAAACAACTGAACTAATCTTACCCTTAGCTTAACAAAACCCTATATGTACAAACCCTGCTAGCAAACATACAATCCACATACAACAACAGAATGATGTCATGACTCATCATCCACCTGGTAAGGCAAACCACAGTAGTTACCTGACATTGACTGAAGCTATGCTTCATCTTCCACCTGTCAAAACTTGTACCACTGTCCTGCAGCTCCTCAAGACCATATGACTTGGTCTTCCATCTCACGTATCCATTCTCTCTATTCTTCAACTAAGGAATCCATTCATCTCTATGCTTTCATCCAACTGGTAACCCTACCAAATCTCTGCTTGGTTCTGCAAACTCTCCATGCCATGCTCTCACTGTTTCTTGGATCCTTCCTGCTCTACAATCAGCAACAAGTATAAAGAAGAGGAACAACAAATTTGAGGCTTACTTACATCTTCATTCCTCCATATGGGCATTTGAGACTCCTTGACAGCTCGCTGTCCACCCAAAATTCGTTACAGTAACCGACCTCGGTCACCACATAGTCTGCATCCAACCGACGTCAGTTCCTGTATCTGTCTTGACTACCAACCATGCCAACATCAGTGTCCTCATGCTACCGACATCAGTCCTTGTGACCGACGTCGGTCTTACCTATTGTCGATGTCAGTTTTCCTACCGACACCTGTACCTGTGTTTCCTGTGAGTGATGACTTTTTACCCGCGAGCTCCTCTGAATCAATCCCCATGTCCAAACTGCCCTGCTCAGAAGTATCCATCCCCATCCACTGGTCTCTGTCTGCCATCTCCTCCAAGAACACCAAGGCTTTCCAATTCTTAAGCCTATCAAATATATCTATCTTCCGCTTAAGAACATGCATCTCCTTCCTGCTCATGTGACCAAGCCTATGAAGCCACGTCTCCACAACAAAAGAAGAATCAGTAATATAAACAAGTAGATAAAGAGTACTTGTTTTCTTACCACCAGCTAATTCAAGTGCATCCACTGTGAGAGTTCTTGTGCATCTCTCATCACCCAACCTTTCTAAAGAAATTAGCCATATCTCCAAACCTGGGACCTGCATGACCTCCTTTAACACCCATGTGTTGGCCGCCTGCGATTTCAGCTCCACTTCCCCTTTGCCAATTCTTTGGCAAGGCTCACCAGCTCCTCTCCCTAGGGCTGCATGGAAAGAGGCAACATAATCTGTTATCCAAGATTCAACTTTATCCAAGAAACCTTCCAAAGCATCCTGTGCAACAACACCTACGACATCTGCATCTTTAGTTCCTTAATGCTGATCTGCTACCAACCAACAATATTCTTTTACCTGCTCTTTCTTTCCATATGACCGTTGGTGACCATATGTGCTTTTCAACTCCTCCATTCTTTGCTTACTTTGATCTGCCATTGCTCTACTCCCACTCGATCAAAAACCCTTGAGAGTGACCTGTAACAAAACACAAAACTTGCTCCCTGCAACCTTAGCTCTGATACCACGTGTTGGGATAAATAACCAGAAGCACACAATTGATTACTAAGCAAATTAATATGTAGAAATAAACCAGAATACACAAGTAACTAGAATTCAGAAATAACACATGATATGAGAGACAATACACAACTTGTATTAAAACTCTTACAAAAAAGAATACAATAAAGAAGATGCCACTTCTTCTCCACCACCTCTTCAAAGGCTTCCCACACCTCAAGTGAACAATACTTCTCTCCTCAAAGCTCTCTCTCTTAGGTCCCAACACCCAACTCAAACACTGAGTTGGTGTTCACCTTATACCCGTGCTCCACGCACACCACAAGTGCTCCACATACTCCAAGTAGATCTCCCCTGAACCTGCAACAACCTGCACCTCAATAGACCTTACTCATGGAAGGAACTCCCTTGCCTTCCTCTTTTCTCTATCTAAGTACACACCTGTACTCCAAGTAGATCCTGCCTGATTTTGCTCCCTATTGTGTTGCTGTCCTATCTGATATTGCACACCTGCAAATCAACCTGGTTTTTCACACCTGTGAACCTTGACCTTGCACACACATACACCTACATATCAATGATCTTACTTACCATGTAGATCTCCTATAGAAGCCATGCACACTAGCTGACTAAGATCATACACCCCTGAAGAATCCTGCTGACTCTCCAAAACCAGCACCCACCTTGGTACTGTGGCACTAGGAGGAACACACCATTGCTAACATCACACACAAAAGGAGCTTATAATATTGCTCTCTTACTCTCTAGCACAAGTTTACAATACAACCATGAGTCTATTATATAGATCTCATCCAAACAATAATTAGACATCTAATTACAATAATTAGATCCATAACTCTCAGTCTAAAATTAGCTCTCATCATGCAAACACTTGGTTCGTCAACTGACTGCCCCGTAATATACTCTCAGTCGAACCACACAGGCGATCGACATCGGTCCCTATCCACCTGGGGGTGCCGACGTCGGCTGACCTCTGACCGACATCAGTTGTTTCCTGTCTCCTACCTGCCATCATTGGTTGGCCTGACCGACGCCGATGTCTGTGACACTCCGCAACTCTTTTACAACCTCTTTCATGTCTGCATCAGTGAAGCTTTTAGCTCCACAACCTAATAATCTCCCACTTAGAGATAAATAGCTGCACTATACCTATACCTGTACCTCATCTAATTTGTTTCCTGGTTTGTATCCCTCTTCAAGCTCAATCCTAAAGATAACCCACCACACAACTTGTGATGTACCTCTTGTCATCCGAGTACCCTGTCGCATCCATATCTACAAATCCATGTAGTGAAGTCCTGACCCTAAATAACATGAATCCCTGCTGCTGGTCCCTCTCAAATACCTGAGAACTCACTTCCCTGAATTGGCTCCTAACTCATTAACAACTCCCACTGCTTGGAAAAACTCAGGCCTATACCAGACCTCATGTGATTTCGGACACTTAACTGTCCAGCCCTTAGTGTGCTCCGATTCTGCATCCTGCATAATGAACCTTGCCAACACCTGATTCACATCAGCTCCTACTGGAAACAAAATCAACCTGTGATCTCCATGTCTCCCATGCCAAAGAATTGCGCTGCTCCAAATTCTTCATAGCAAACCACTGAACTAATCTTACCCTTAGCTCAGAAAAACCCTGTATGTACAAACCCTGCTAGCAAACATAAAATCCACATACAACAATAGAATGATGTCATGACTCATCATCCACCTGGTAAGGCAAACCATAGTAGTTACTTGACATTGACTGAAGCCATGCTTCATCCTCCACCTGTCAAAACCTGTACCACTATCCTACAGCTCCTCAAGACTGTATGACCTGGTCTTCCATCTCATGTATCCGTTCTCTCTATTCTTCAACTAAGGAATCCATTCATCTTTGTGCTTTCATCTGGCTGGTAACCCTACCAAATCTCTGCTTGGTTCTGCAAACTCTCCATGCCATGCTGCCACTATTTTTTGGATCCTTCCTGCTTTATAATTAGCAACAAGTATAAAGAAGAGGAACAAAAAATTTGAGGCTTACTTACGTCTTCAGTCCTCCATATGGGCATTTGAGACTCCTTGACAACTCGCTGTCCACCCAAAATTCGTTACAGTAACTAACCTCGGTCACCACACAGTTTGCATCCAACCGACGTCGTTTCTTGCATCTGTCCTGACTACCAACCATGCCGACGTCGGTGTCCTCATGCTGCCGACATCGGTCCTTGTGACCGACATCGGTCTTACCTACTACCAATGTCAGTTTTCTTGCCGACGCCGGTACCTATGTTTCCTATGAGTGATGACTTTTTACCTGCGAGCTCCTCTGAATCAATCCCCATGTCCAAACTGCCCTACTTAGAAGTATCCATCCCCATCCACTGGTCTCTGTCTGCCATCTCCTCCAAGAACACCAAGGCTTTCCAATTCTTAAGCCTGTCAAATATATCTGTCTTCCGCTTAAGAACATGCATCTCCTTTCTGCTCATGTGACCAAGCCTATGAAGCCACGTCTCTGGAACAAAAGAAGAATCAATAATATAAACAAGTAGATAACGAGTACCTATTTTCTTACCACCAGCTAATTCAAGTGCATCCACTGTGAGAGTTCTTATGCATCTCTCATCACCCAACCTTTCTAAAGAAATTAGCCATATCTCCAAACCTGGGACCTGCATGACCTCCTTCAACACCCATGTGTTGGCCGCCTGTGATTTTAGCTTCACTTCCCCTTTGCCAATTCTTTGGCAAGGCTCACCAGCTCCTCTCCCTGGGGCTTCATGGAAAGAGGCAACATAATCTGTTATCCAAGATTCAACTTTATCCAAGAAACCTCCCAAAGCATCCTATGCAACAACACCTGCGACATCTGCATCTTCAGTTCCTTCATGCTGATCTGCTACCAACAAACAATATTCTTTTACCTGCTCTTTCTTTCCATATGAAAATTGGTAACCATCTGTGCTTTTCAACTCCTCCATTCTTTGCTTACTTTGATCTGCCATTGCTCTACTCCCACTCGATCAAAAACCCTTGAGAGTGACCTGTAACAAAACACAAAACCTGCTCCCTGCAACCTTAGCTCTGATACCACGTGTTGGGATAAATAACCGAAAGCACACAATTGATTACTAAGCAATTTAATATGTGGAAATAAACCAGAATACACAAGTAACTAGAATTCAAAAATAACACATGATATGAGAGACAATACACAATTTGTATTAAAACTCTTACAGAAAAGAATACAATAAAGAAGATGCCACTTCTTCTCCACCATCTCTTCAGAGGCTTCCCACACCTCAAGTGAATATTAATTCTCTCCTCAAAGCTCTCTCTCTTAGGTCCCAACACCCAACTCAAACACTGAATTGGTGTTCACCTTATACCTGTGCTCCACGCACACCACAAGTGCTCCACGCACTCCACAAGTACTCCACGTACTCCAAGTAGATCTCCCCTGAACCTGCAACAAACTACACCTCAATAGACCTTACTTATGGAAGGAACTCCCTTGCCTTCCTCTTTGCTCTATCTGAGTACACACCTGTACTCCAAGTAGATCCTGCCTGTTCTGCTCCTTGTTGTGTTGCTGTCCTATCTGATCTTGCACACCTGCAAATCAACTTGGTTCTGTACACCTGTGAACCTTGACCTTGCACACACATACACCTGCATATCAATGATCTTACTTACCATGTAGATCTCTTATAGAAGCCATGCACACCAGCTGACTAAGATCATACACCCCTGAAGAATCCTGCTGACTCTCCAAAACTAGCACCCACCTTGGTACTGTGGCACTAGGAGGAACACACCATTGCTCACCTCACACACAGAAGGAGCTTATGATATTGCTCTCTTACTCTCTAGCACAAGTTTACAATACAACCATGAGTCTATTATATAGATCTCATCCAAACAATAATTAGACATCTAATTACAATAATTAGATCCGCAGCTCTCAGTCTAAAATTAGCTCTCATCATGCAAACACTTGGTTCATCAACTGACTACTCGTAATATACTCACAGTCGAACCACACAGGTGACCGACGTCGGTCCCTATCCGCCTGGGGGTGCCAACGCCAGCCGACCTTTGATCGATGTCGGTTGCTTCCTGTCTCCTACCTGCCGTCGTCAGTTGGCCTGACTGACGCCAGTGTTTGTGACACTCCGTAACTCTTCTGTAACCTCCTCCATGTCTGCATCAGTGAAGCTTTTAGCTCCACAACCTAACAAAAACCAATAATATAGTCAACACATATGCATCAAAAATCAATAAATAAGGCCAAAATGTGCTCTTCTCTACTCTATTATGACTTTGTCCCAGTACATAACAAAATTTTATTTTTAGGTGTGACACAGTTCACAGATCCTTCTAGCCAGTTTTACATCAATAATCTAATTATACAATCAACATAAGTTAGATCAAAGCAAGGTTTACATATTTTATTATAATTGATTATTTATAACTCATTTTAATTTCTATATTTTATTATATTTTTACATTTAGGTTATTTATATTATATAATCTAGATCAATGTTTAAATCATTTAATGTTTATTAAATTTCATTGGTAAACCAAAATACCACATTAAACATTTTGGTGAACCCATATTTTTTATTAGAACAACATTTGTTTTTGCTTGATTTTTATCCTAGGATTGATCTTTAAATACACACTAATTTTCATGAGGTATGCAAATGTGATATATGACATACTATTACATGGTTTTTTGATGTCAGGGTTCCCTTTGTACCTAAAAACCTTGAAAAACTAGAGGTATTTATTTATTTTCTATAAACTTTAAATAGGTTGTAATTATCCACAACCTTTTTACTATGTTGAGTTATATATCATACAAGTGTTTTTCTATTCACTCAGACTTTACATTGTGCTACATGGATATGTTACTTGCTAACAATGACATTGGTACATATGGTTGAGGTAGACTAGTCTTATTTGTTCAATGCTTCTTTTTAAATTCTTAATTTACCACATGATAAGTTAAGGGTTTCTTTCTTATTGTGTGTGGCTCTTGGCCTTTTGTGTGTAACATATTCATATTCTTGCTTGTATGACATCTTCATGTAATTTGCATGTGCCCCTTGTCATTATTTATTTGTGCAACATTCACATGTCCATTGTATGTGGTATTTTGGCCTTATATGTGATAGTCTATGAAAATTGTGTGACATTATTTGTATGCTCATTACATGTTATCATGGTACCATGATTCATATCACACATTGATTATTTATTATACTTGTACTCTTGTACCATGATACATATCATGCACATGTTACTTATGTGCATCAAAATTATATTTATCTAATATATGTTTTATATGCAATTCAATGCTATATTTAATCTTATAATGTAATATAATTTTAATGTTCATATGATATTACATGATTCTATCTTTCACAATTATCTTTTGAGATTAGTGACTTCCAGGCTACATCTCTCATTTCAAAAGGGGGCATCAAAATAGGCCTACCTTGAGAATTCAAGTCTTCACGAGTCAAAAAATTTAGATTTAAGGCATAATACAATATGGTTAAAAAAAAAGATTATGGGGGAACATGACATGCATGTGCACTCATTATTATAGTTATTTGAGTACAAATTCACATATACTTGATGCATATGCATGGGCATGTGCAAAATAATTACAAGTTATATGTTACAAACAATTGACATTATATATCAATTCAATATGGATATATGGGGCATGATATTCATTCATATTAATTTTTCTACATGGCAAGTTTCAAATTTCACTTTTTCAAAGTTCAAAATTTTCAAAGGTACAAAAGTTACAAATATAATCTAGATTTGTCTGTAATAGTGTGATTCATATCATTCTGAAAGTGGGCCATGTTAGAGTTTAGTGACACTCAATGTCTATGGTTACACTTTGGTGAACCACATTTTGTGGTTCCACCCATTCTTATACCATTTTTGAGTCTAGTTATACTCAAATTCTATGGTTGCATTGTAGTGAGACACATTTGATGATTCCACTACTTAAATTATTCTACAAGAGTACTCTACACATTCAAATGAGGGTTGGAGCATACAATCTTTCCAACTCAAGGGATTTCACTTATTTCAAAATTAAGACTCGATCACTCTCAATTCATCATAGGTTAAACATTTTTTGAAATGCCTCAACAAGAGGGTACACATTTTTCCACTTTTAAGATATAGGACAATTAAATTACATATTATTTTAAGTGTACTCTGTCATTGCTCTCTTTTCAAATTTCAAATTTCAAGTTTTAGATTTTCAATTTTGAAATATGGACATTAAATTAAGTGGCATTATAACTATAGAAACCTGAATTAACATTTATTGACAAAATAGTGCACTTGTGACCATGCCTTGTACACACTTAACTTGTACCCAATTTCATGTTCTTTGACTTTATTTCTTTCACTTTTATGTAGATGACCCTTACTTTTAAAGCACATTCTGATTCTAAATATCCCTATTCACCATTCTAAGCATCCTAAACTCATTATTAAACTAATCCAAGCTTATAGTTTAGTTGTCTCTACTCCTTAAACAAGTTCGCTCCTTCAAGACTATCCCTCTCACTGGTAGTGTTTGAATCTTTTAGCCACATCCTCCCACCAAATAACATCCATTTTATCAAATTCAAATTCAACTAACAATTTATCCCACATGTTTTTCAAGTCCCATTTTAATTAATTCTAAAATGATCACTATAAAGCCACATTTTCTAACCATTATTCAATAGAAGCTCATATGATTGAAAACAACTAAAATATATAATTGCACATTGAGAAGAAACTACCTATTCTTCCCAATTATGAGTACACACAACCCTAGGCTTAGCACTAATCCAAGTTTTTATACACCTCTAAGGTTAAAATAAATTGTGAAATCACTTAATCATACCAAGATTACACCATCTAACATTACACCAGTATTTCACACACATAACCATAGCATGGGAGAACTACATGAAGTTTGATCACTCTTCAGAGTATTGATATGTAGGCAACACTCAATACAAGGGGTGTTGAGGTCAAGCACAAATTCAACCACTAACCCATTTATTTCATTTATTCTTCATAGTTTATTGAGCTAGGGTTTGAAGTGAAGAAGGAGGCATATAATGGATTTTGTAACAAATCACATAGATCTAATCATATACACAAGACCCACTAACAAAGGCACACAAACCTATTTTTACACAGAGTGAAAAAACCCTACCAGAGGTCATACTCTATATAAACACTAGCATAAGTTGACCTTGTATGAATAACACATCCTTATCCTATATAGATGCATAGCCTTATCCCTGATCACAATGACCTTAATCAACTAACTAATCAATTTCACAATCTTGCATGTCTAATTTCTAAGTTGTTTCTCTTTAATACTTTCCCTTTTAAACATATATATAAATAAATTCTAAATAAATTTATGCAATTTATTGTATATTTTATTTATTCTAATTTTATGTAACAATTTATCTAATTAAGATTAAAATTCTCTTAATCCCAAATTTGATAAAACATATTGGTGAACTCATCTATTACTTGAATATTAAAAAACCTTAACCATATATGTTATTAGGGTTTCTTTCCTTATTTTTATCATTTCCAATTATTGTATTAGGGTTTTCAAAATTGATAATTTTTTTGATAACAACATTCGTCTAAGTTTTTATTTCATATTTTATGCAATCTAGGAAAGTTGTTTCTACCTCTCTTAGAAGAAGTGCTAGATTAAGAGGTAATCAAATTGAGCATACTTAGATTTCTATTGATAAAGCACATAAGATGGATAAACACAATGGTATATCATAATCTCCATATATTAATGCACAAATTGAATATGTAGAAGTGTATGCCAATACATCAAAAGATGAACATTACAATCAAGACAACTTTGTCTCTCAAAATGAGCATCAAGATGTCATTCCACTTTTAGGTGATGAAAAACTAGAGTTTAATAAAGTAAAAGTTATTAAAATTTCAAGGAGTAATCAATGAACAACCTTAATATTATCATATAATATTGTAAACTCTTTTAAAAATAAAAAGCACAAATATGGTTGATACATCTAATACTTCAATTGTTATGGGTTCCTTACCTTTCTTCACATCATTCAATATAAATTTTGTACCACCATATATTGTGGGGAAAACCCAATGGTTTTAATAGATTAATATGGCCATTCCTACTTTTTCATTTGAGACACCACCTTTGGTTATCACACATTCCCTTCCTGATGTACATTCTCTTAAGCAAATTATTTTAGCTTTATAAAACAAGGTGTTGTAAATGGAACAAAATGATTTGAAATATAATAAAGCACTCAATTCATATAATTTATTACATACTCCATTGGATCATCATATTTATGTATATCCTTTACCAACTAATTTTATGGCACCTAAGCTTACATTGTATGATGGAAAAGGTGATCCTAAACAACATTTTAGATCATTTCATGCAACATGCTTGGACTATGCATCCAATGATAGGTTGTTGACCAATTTATTTCCCAAAAATTTAAAATAATATACTCTTAGATGGTTTTAAGATTTACAATGTTACTCAGTTTATGCATTTAATCCTTTGGTAGATTTGTTCCTTGCATATTACTCAACATCAGTGAAAAGATTTCATCTGTTCAAATTGCTCAGCTCAAACAAGAACTCAATGAGCCTATCATAGAATATGTATTAAGGTATAAGACCACATTATCTAAGATGAAAAATCCTATGGTAGATAAAGAATTACAAAACATATTCAAATAGAACTTGCTTCTACCTATATATGAATCTATTATGTTTAATATGTTTATATCATTTATGGATTTGTGTCACATAATTAAGGAAAAAGAGGTCAAGTTGTTAGAAATGAATAGGCTAAAGTATGTAGCCAACCCAATTTTTAATTCTCATGTAAAGAATTTGAGTAAGCCACTAGTAATACCAATTAAAAGTAAGATTGATGAAATGGAAATAGTGAATGCAGTTTCATATTCTACTCCATGTATTATATTTTCAACACCACCAAGGAGATAATTTACCAACTTATTAGAACAAAGCGTTACAAAAGTTATTAGAATGTCAGCTCATACAGATCTCTTCCTTTAAAGAGGTTGATGTGAGTAAACCTCTTCCAAAATGATTCAATCAATTTTTTTTTTGTGATTATCATAGAGCACCAGGGCATATTACAAACAAATGCATTAGTTTGAGACATAAGATTCATGACTTGATAGATGAGAACATCATTGATGTGAGTACACCTAATGAAAGTACAAAGGCACAACCAAGTGAGAGTAGAATAATGAAGATATTTAGTGATCCTTTCCTTAAGCATACAAGTCAATAAATAACATATAAATCAGAAGTGCATTACACATACATTGCACACCATCCACCAGTTTCTTATCATCCTCATAAAGAGGCACAACATATTTTGAATGGCATATTTGGTACATATCATGTTTGAATGCCATATATACCACTTATTACATTTTTAGAGCATGATATTTTTGACTTTGACTTTTATTTTGATTTACACTCTTTGTTCATTTAATCTTACAATGATCATCAACCTCTACATAGTGTCATGGTTGATAATGGTTCAAGTGTGAAGATGTGCACTATAACACTTCTCTGATATGTTGGATACATAGATTGATAAATATTTACTACTACTATAGTCATTAAGGGATTCAATGTTTATGTTTAGAGTTATATTGGTGAGATCACATTACCACTTCAGGTCAGTCCAACACATGTGGCCAACAAAAATTTATAGTTGTACCTAGTGAAAGAGTCTTTGAAATGTTATTGGGATGTCCTTGAATTCAACAACTTTGTACAATTCCTTCTACATTACATATATGTTTGAAATTTATTTTTTCTAATGAGGTTGTCATAGTTCATGGTATTCCATATGAATACTCCCTAAAACCAAAGGCTATTATTATTATAGAGCAAATTGTAGTTGAATAACCTAAAAAAGTTTAATCTACTTAGAACATTCAAAAGCAACTGGTTAAATTTCCAAGGAAACCTATCCTTGAAAAGTCACTTAATAAGTGATTTGTCACATATTATAGAAAGTCATTTTCTAGTCTAGCTCATCACATAATGATATTACAAATCACTAAGAGTGTTCCACAAAGGACACCAACACACAATTTTTCTTACACTCCATTATGGGTTCTAAAGATTTATAGATATAAACATGATAAAAAAAATACACAAAATACTAAATAACATTATCATGACAATGGTACTTTTGTTTTAAAGTCGAATCAGTTTTCAAATTCTGAGTTGACATCAATTACTTCACAATGGCATGATACTTTCCATTTGTGAGAGGTCATATTTCTTATGATAGACATATATTGATTGTAAGGACATTACAATAGTCATTGGTTAGTATGTTCATTTTTTCTAGTTTCATATATGAAAAATACAAAAAAATCAGAATATTTCATACAATTCTAAAAACTAGGACCTATGTATGCTATGTCTAGTCCATTTACATCAGTTGATTTTTACTTCATTATATGCAGTACTTTATATATATATATATAAAATTTTATATCAAACATTTTTCACAAGTATACATGAGTGAGTTTTAAAGCATACAAGTTTTCAAATTTGAATGTGGTTTTAGGTGGTGATATTGTCTTAGACCTAGAAAACTTACATAAATGAAACTAATCTAATCCAGATAACAATTTATTATGCTGTTGTCTAATTTTGTTAGACTTATCTCAATGAGCAAAAGCTCAAATTTTTTATATTAAAACTAGTCACAAGCCTTCTACATCTTATTCACATCATAACAAGTTGATTGGGGGCATCCTTTTACATAGGTTTTATTGTTTTATGACTATCCTTATTTTTCATACTTTAATACATTACATTTAATAATTATTTTCCCACTAATTTCACATTGATATATTAATAGATACCTGAGTTATCAAATATCATGATGTTACAGGTTGATTATGTAGATCAAATTCACTTATTCATTCATACTTTTCATGTTTGCTTTTGTACTTCATATTTTGTGTGTATTTAGCTTATTTGGATTGTGACATTTGCACATATCCTTGCTTGTAGATCTAAGCCTTACTGTGTGCTTCTATGCATGTGAGTGACATTTGAACATGTCCCTTATATGTGGCCCCTTTTCCTTCTTATGTGTTTTGTGTGATTCTACATGTACTCTCTGTGTGTGCACATCATGGCCATGAATCTTACTTGCTTAATATGCTTAGTTTTTCGATACCATGATGAAAATCATGCATATTAATTTTTTTGATGCCATGATGGATATCATGCATCCTCCCCAAGTTGTTATATATTAATTTAAAATGCTCAATATATGATTAATGTTCATTACATTTCTCATTGCTAACATTTATCTAGACATGATAATATGTATGCTTGGTTATACATGAGATACTTCACAGTTTATTTATTATGATGCCATATTCTCCAATGTTCTCATTATTACTCTAGATTTCAAGCTTTTATATAAAATCATTCATATAAATATATTATTTTGAGCTAAATTATTATGCAAGATTCATATCTCACCTCAAAAGAGGGGGAACATACAATGGCTTGTCTTAGAGATAAGGATAAAAAAGTACATTAAATAAACAAGAAAAAATAAATTTTACTATGTTGATCATAGTTCATACCTATATTTTTCTTAGAAAGTAGTTTCAGATAACATCACTCCATTTGGACAAGGGTGTAGGCCTACCATGTCCATAACAATATGTTGCCATCCCAACATTCAGAAATAATGATTTCCAAAATTTATCAGTTATAAGATAGTTTACAATAGGAATGCAAATTTATTATAGATGAATACTCAGACTTATCTTAGATTGGGGGCATCATGCATGACATGTGTTCCAGATTATCATACACCTTTTTCTATTAGAAAATCACTTGATATTACTTAGTTCAAGAATATATATATACCTAGATATCAGATTAGGGGCATGTGCCTGACACATGAAAACCTCCTCACTCAATTTTGCATTATTTCTCAAAAAATAAATGAAAATTTATGTCATTCTCTATGTTGTATACACCAAACTTAGATCATGTAATTTTGCACTAGTTTTGTGCCAGTTTTGCACTAGTATTACACCAAAATAATCTATTGGAATTCATATAAGGATTCAAAGCTTCTCCACTTCTTTGGGTATGTAATGATGGAGTAAAACACACCTTGATTTATTAATCACACTCTCATTCTAATTAGGAGTGGGACATACCTAATCCAATCCAAGTGTTTCAATGAAATGAAAATATCCAAGGATCTTACCATCTACAGTCACTAGTTTTACACCAAAGAGCATAATGGTTTGCATACCCAATCAAGTGTATTCATTCCTTATTTTTTGACATTTAAGTTTATTAGCTTTGCTTTCAAATTTTTATCCTAAGTAAGAACTAATTTATACATGTTTCATTGCAAGTTTGCATGAATTATAGTTTAATGTTGTGGCCTATATTCAAGACTATTCTTCATAGGCAAGTTTATTTATATTTCTCTTCCTTTCACTCTATCACTTTCACTTTGCTACATTATTAAATAAAAGGGGAGAAAATGTAGACACATAAAATAAAATTTATTTCATAAAAAATGAACTTTTGACCATTCCTTATACATGCTTATATCATGCCCAATACCAGAGTCCTTGACCACCCTTCCTTCAATTATATATAAATGACCCTTATATTTTAAATAACTTCTAATTCTAAACATCCCTATTCACCATTCTGAGAATCATAAACTCACTATTAGATTAATCTACCCTTCCAATTTAGCTATCTCTACTCCTTAAATAAGGTTATTCCTTCATGACTATTTTGCTTGTCGATAGTGTCTAGATCTTCCAGTCATGTCCTTCCACCAAATAATAATTATTTAATAAAATTAAAATTCACCTTATGGGTTGTCTTGCATGTTTTTCAAGTCCCATTTGAAATAATTCTTAAATGATCACTATAAAGCTAAATTTTCTAACCATTACTCATTAGAGGCTCATATTAGTGAAAATCACTAGAATATCTAAATACACAATAAGAAGAAAACACCTATTCTTCCCAACTTTGAGTGCACACAACCCTAGTAGCCCTGAGCTAAGTATACATATAGCTCCAAGGTCACAAGTCATTGTGGAAGCACTTAATCATACAAGGATTACACCAACATCTAACATCACACTAGTATTTCACATGCACCACAGTAACATGGGATAACTACATGGATTTTTATCCCTATTTGGATTATTGGTATGAAGGCAACACTCAACTCAAGGGATGTTGAGGTCAAGCATAACTTTAGCCACTAACCCCATTTTTCCATTTTTATTTTTTATTTTTCATTATCTATTGAGTTAGGGTTCTAAGTGAATAAGTAATATGATGTATTTGGCATTAAATCATATATATTTAATGACACACACCCATAGGTGAAGTCACATAGACCCATTTTTACACAAAGGGAAAAAACACTAGCAGACACTGACACTCCCTATAAACACCAGTTGAGACATATAGTCGTACAATATATGGGATTATTGGAAAAAGTATGATAAGATTCTCAAAATTACCTATGATTACAATTGATGATAGTGATATTGTCGATGATGACTCATATTTATATGAATTATCCATATGAGCTCTCATTAATGAGTACCTTATACGTAGTTTTATGTTTGATAATTGTTAAACTGAAAATGTTTGCACCATGACACTTATCAACTCTATTTGATACACACAAAAGGATATACAAGATAATATAAGAGTGGTCAAAAGGATTAATGGACATAAACAACACACCCTTAGATGTATCATGCTACCTCTCTAGATAGGCCTCACCATAGTGGCTACTTCATTCTTAATTATACCAAGTAATGGGGTCTTTTAAAAGTTGTTTGGATGCCCTTGGAGTTAGAAACTCCATGTAGTACCTTATATAGTGCATCAATGTTTCAAGTATATACATTGCAATAGGTTAGTTATAGTTACAGACATTTGATATTGTACCCTCTTCATCCAATGGTATCTCATCTTTCACCTCCACCATCATCGTAGTTGGTTGTTACCCCTATTCAGGAAAGGTAATTATTGCACCCAACTAGGATCTTTATATAAATTTGTTGTAGAGGAGAATATATAATTCTCCTAGGCAGCTAGTTTCACATTACTTATCACATTAGAGAATTATTTGGGTTTCCCATATGTCCATATCTACTATAGTACATACCAAGTTAGTCCCATAAATAGTTCAATGTGTTCCAAAGTGAATACAAGAATCTATGCATTCTCTTACTATGAAACAAACTCCATACAATCCTAGGTCTTCTAGAGTTACTCATCACACACATGATTCTATGATCAGTGATGGTGATGCTCACATTACAACTCCTTATTCCTTTTTATATTTTGATACACTTACACTTGTTAGTTTTACTTTGTGAAAGATAACCCTTGCACCATATGATACATGCACCTCTCCTAACTATCCCATTCATGGGATAATTTAGCTGTACCTTTACACATATTCAAATGAATCCAAAAATATAAAAAAATAAAATCAAGAGGAAATAAAAACATTCAAATAGTCCAAAAAAATAAAAAATAAAGACTTGAGCATGACATGAGTTGCTAGAATACATTAATTACATATGTTATTTATCATGTTTATATATGGAATATTATTTTCATACACACATGAATTTCATAGGGTATATGAGTGCAATGTAGGACATATTTATCATACATGGACATGTAGACGTTATACCTTTCCCATACCTAGGGGCTATCTACTTTCAAAGGTTACCTTGTCATATGTTATATCTTCTATAACCTCTTTACCATATTGAACTAAATAGTGTTTGAACCTAAATTCAGATGATTCAATATAGTATATGGTTAATAATATATAAATGAATAAACACATGAGTGATAAATAGATATATATTAGGCCAATTAATAGTAAACTCAGATAAATAATATTCTAAATTTAAATAACTGAGATATGTTAAAAATAATAAATACACTTATGATAGATATTGTAATAAATGGAAAATAAGAGTACTTAGTTGGTTAACTATGCACATTCAGATCTGATATGAAACAAGCTAGAAATAGACTAGATCATTTGTTAGATTCTAGAACTTTACACCCTATATCCTCAAACACTTGTGTCAACCTTATATGATTATGTCAACACTTTTGTCTGGATTAGATGTAGGTGTATAAAATGAAATATCTATCGGGTCTAGATGTGATCAACTAGGATATTTTGGATTCTATGTCACCTTCACTCTGGTGTGTTTAGATCTGGATCATGAGTTATTGCTCCTTACCAAATAGCAAAACCCTAGTTTTTCATCTTTATAGTGACTGTGAAAAAATACATTAGTGGTCTCATAGTGTCAAGCTAACTCCAAAGACCCCTTTATCAGTGGTTACTACCCACGTAACCACTACTGATCCAGGGGATCCCCACAAAATTTTTGATCAGATATCTACATGCATGATGTGGAAATATGTTGGAATATAAAAAATATATAAGGAGATTAAATGTTTATTTTAATCTATTTATATTAGAATTAATGATATGTTTTTATGGTTGCAGATGTGGGACTATCTAGCCAATAATGCCACACCTCCACACGTAATATTTGAAAATAATTCTATTTAATTACTACCAATATATTTTAATATATTGATTTTCCCAATATATTTTTATGGTCACATATTCCCATATATCCATTTCATGATAATCCATTATCACTCTAAATTTGCATGGTTATGATTAACCACCAAATTAATCTTTATTCCATTTGAGATAATTCTTTACCAACTTGAGTTGCATGTGTATTTGTTCAAGATGGTTGAAATCTATTTTTGCATGTGAATTTATTCAAATAAGACATGACATTATTATTTGGCATTAATTGATAATCCACCTTGGCACCAACTAATTGTATATTATTGCAATGCATTTGGTAAAGTCTATATTATTCATGGTTTATTCCAAATCTCCACTTGGGCATTGAACCAACACCATTCTTGATGCTACACATGATCCACATATGGACTACCACATGGATAACACAAAAAAGGAGTGAGATGGCATATCTTGGGCATCTCTATATGGAATGGTGACCCAAAATTGATCTGGGAACTCACATTCCTTATGATGTATGTGGGATCCATGCCTTTGATAAGGATGATGACCCCAATAAGAATGTGGAAGTGTTTAAAATATACCATAGACCTCATAGAAAATAAACAAACATGCCCAACCAATATAGAAAAGGCATTAGAGAACAAACATCATAGGTTCTTGAGGAGAACCTGAATGTGGGTAAAATAGAAAGATTACGCCTAGCCAATGCATAAAGACATTGAGAAATAAAAAGGTAACAACATGATTTTGTACATAGAGGGGAAACAAGGGATTATTGTAGGTAGAGAATAAATCTAGATTATATAGGCAACAAGGACATCTGTGGGAATTAAGGAAGTCTATTTTGTGTGCTCAGACATATTATATGGTATGGAATATTTATTAGATCACTCAGAAGAATTATTGTAATTATTATTATGAGTTTTAATTGATCGAAACACTTATAGAGTGGACCTGGGGATGTAGCCAATTAGTGAACCCCGTAAACAAATATTTCTATGTCATTTTAATTTCTTCTTTGTTATTTGAATTTATTTCAATTTCTAGAATTAAATTTGCCAATTTTTTTTATGAAAACCAAATTTGGATTAAATTAAGGAGAAATTAGGAATTAATAATTTAGCTATTATCCAATTCAAGTTTATTGTAAAGTTTCATAAACTTAGATTTTTGGATCAGTTTGGTATCAGAGCCTATGATCAAGGCCGTATAATATTATCTAGAAATTTAAATACAGTACTATATGTTAACCATGTCTAAATCAAGACGTGGTGAAGGAGAAATTGTAGAGTTTGATCCTAAAATTGGTACAAGACACGCAAGCCAACAGTCAATTATGGGCACTGATATGTCTGAGGCATAATTCCAATGTGCTTTCCTTAGCATGAAAAATATGATTGAGGAAATGTATGAGGAATGTAGAAAGGAGAAAGCAAAGGAAGATAAATCTAAAAGAGAATAAATTCCTCTTTCAAATTCCAAGAAATTCTCCTCTTCTATAGGTGGTAAAACTATCCCACACTTGAAATTAGATGTTAAATTTGATTTGCCAATTTATAATAGTGATCTAAGTGTAGAGAATTTAGATAACTAGGTCAATTAGATTGAGATATATTGTAGGATTCAGAATATTGATGGTGATGAATCAAAAATTCAATTAGCTACTCTTCATATGAGTGGAATGACACTCATCTAGTGGGAGAGTAAGATTTAGGAGGATGTCAAGCAACATGGTAAGGTGATTTCCTCTTAGAATGATTTTATTTCTGAGCTGAGAAAACAATTTTATCCTTTAGGTTGTATGCAACAAGCTACTATGGATTGAAAAAATTTAAGGTAAAATAAAGGGCAGAGTGTGCAAGACTATACTAAGGAGTTTAGAAATAAGGCATTAATGTTAGGCATTCCTCTTTATAGTCCAAAAACATTACTGAAGTATATTAGAGGTTTGTATAGCTATTTGAGACATACTATTCTCATGTTTAGTCCTTCTCACCTTGATGAAGTATGTGTGCAAGCTACCCATATGGAAGTCAAGGGTGAGATGACCAATGAAGGCTATGGAAAAAAGTCTCATAAGACATTTGAAAACAAAGACAAAGCTAATGGAAAGGGTAAGAGTAAATCTACTTACACTATTAATAAAGAGGAAGGAGAACCTTTTTTGATCATTGCACAAAGAATCATGATGAGGATAAGTGTTGGAAACTCCATCCAAAACTCAAACCAAAGAGGCTCAAGAATAAAAAAGAAAATAAGGCTAATGCTATGGTTTAATAGGACCTGGGATCAGATTTTGGTGTGAAATAAAGGTGACTGCCATGGGTTTACAAGGTCTAACTTCTTCCTCATCTAACACTAAACATTTTGTTATTGCTTTTTCTTCTAAAATTAAATCTAAACATGTTGAAAAGAAAAGGAATGAGATTTTCCACATAAGATTTATATCTAAGCATACTAAAATAGACACTCTTTTTGATAGTGGATCACAAGCTAATCTTATTTTTTAAGAGGTTGTTAAAAACTTAGGAATCAAAACTAAACTACATCTTAAACCATATCCTTTAGGATGGGTGTGTGATGATGCAAAATTGTAGGTCACAAAAACATGCACCTTGAGGTTTGCTATTACTTCTAAATTCATTGATGAAGTAGAACTAGATGTGGTTCCTTTGGTATTTGTGGAATTGTTTTGGGTAGTCCTTATTTATATGATAGAAAGACAATATTTTATAGATAAGAGAACAAATATGCACTTGTAAAGGATGGGAATGAATACATAGTAAGATCCCATCATGTTAAAGCCAATTTTACTCTTGTTTCTATAGGGCAAATGAAAAGACTTGTAAACTCAAGTAAGAGTTTTGTTCTCATGATTGCAAAAACCAAGGATAATGAAAAATCCAAGGCCTTAGAAGGTTGTGATTCTAAACATCAATTTGAGATATAAAATATTATTTCTAACTACAATGGTGTTTTTTAGGAGCCACAAGGTTTACCTCCTAAGAGGGAAATTCAAAATGAGATTTAATTGCAATGGGATGCCTCTCTTCCTAACATTAGCATGTGTAAGTTTTCTATATTATAGTATGAAGAAATAAAGAAGCAAGTGATGGAGTTACTTGTGAAATGAGTCATTCAGCCATGTACCTCTCCATGTGGTTCAAATATTGTCTTGGTACCTAAAAAAGATAGTACAAGGTGGATGTCCATGACTTCAGAGTTTTGAATAAAATTCATGGTAAAAACCGCTACTATCTTCCTCGTATTGATGATTTATTAAATCAATTGAAAAATGCAAAGTATTTTACTAAGTTAGATTTGAGAAGTGGTTATCACCAAGTAAGAATAAGTGATGGTGATAGTTGGAAAATTACTTTTAAAACTAAGCAAGGTATTTTTGAGTGGCTTGTTATGCCTTTTGGGCTTTGTAATGCACCTACCACATTTATGTGGGTTATGAATGATGTGTTAAGACCATTTTTGGAAGATTTGTAATTGTGTAATTAGATGATATTTTAATCTTTAGTAACACATGGGAAGATCATCTTAAACACATTAGGAAAGTTTTAGATACTTTGTAAAAGGAGAAACTATTTTTAAAGATGTCAAAATGTGAATTTGAAAAAACATATTTGGTTTACTTAGGTAATGTTGTAGGGAATGGTTCACTCAAAATAGACCTTGAAAAAATTTTAGCCATAGTAAATTGGCCAAGGCTTAATAATACAACAGAAGTTAGAAGTTTTCTTGGAGTAGTTCAATTCTAGAGAAAATTTACTACTAACTTTTCTTACATTGAATCTCCTTTACATGCTTTAACAAGTGTTAATGAGGTCTTTCAGTGGGGAAGAAATCAAGAAAAAGATTTAAATACTCTGAAAGAAAAGATAAGTATAACCCCAATTCTTGCACTTCCTGATTTATGACAATCTTTTGGGATAGAAACTGATGTTAGTGGATATGCAATGGGGGTAGTGTTAATGCATCTAAAAACCAATGTGTTTTCATTTGGAAACCTTTACAAGTGTAGTAAAAAATTATCCTACTTATGATAAAGAGTTGTATGCTTTGATGTAAAGATTAAAAAAGTGGAAACACTATTTTATGGGCAAAGAGACAATCATCCATATGGATCATCAACCTTTACATTATCTTTAATCACAATCCAAGCTAAGACAATCATGACACTTTTGATGGATGGGATTTTTGTAGTAGTTCCATCTTGTTATAAGGTATAAAAAGGGAACACATAATAATGTTGCTAATATGCTTTCTAGACCTCCTATTATAGCATCTACTATTTTTTATCATAGTCTGTTTGTTAATCAAAGCTATAAGGAACAATATGCTAGAGATGTCAATTTTAAGGATGTCTATGAAGATTTGATAAATGGTAAATCAAAAGAAGCATTTGACTATCCTATGCATAATGGAATGTTATATCATCTTGGAAAAATATGTATTCCACAGGATGAGAGAGGTCACATGATTAGAGAAGTTCACACTTATCTTGTTTCAGGTCATTTTGGCATTGATAAGACAATTACATTATTTACAAAGATATTATTAATGGCCTCATATGACAAAAAATGTATCTAAATATATCAAATTTATATTCTTTATTCTAAAAGTAAACCTAGTAACTAGAAGTTATGATTGTATACACCTCTTCCTATTGCTAACCATCCTTGGGAAAGTATTTCTATGGATTTGGTAGGAGGTTTATGAAAACATGATTACCTATATGTGGTTATGGATATGGTTCAAAAAAATGTGTATTTTGGTTCCTTGTACTAAATAAGTTATAGGTGAGGATACTACACATTTATTCTTCAACAATGTTTGGATACATTTCAGGTTACCCACTTCTATTATATCTGATCATGATTCTCGATTTGTTGGTGCGTTCTAGTTAGCTTTGTGGGACTTGATGGATTCCAAGATAAAGAAAATCATAACCTTTCATCCACAAATTGATGGATAAATAAAAATGGTCAATCGAATGTTGGTACATTTACTCAAGTGGTATTATGGTAAACTCTTAAATTATGGGATGAACGTTTATATTCTTTTACTTTAAAGTCTCCTTTTGAGACTTGTTTTGGTTATTTGCCTAAGTATCCTTTGGAATTCTCTTTTGGAAAAGAATTTGACTCAGGGGTGAATGGAAATAATGATGTTGAGAAGGGTAAAAAGTTAATTTAGAGAATTCAGATGATTCAGAAAGCTATTCAAGAATAATTAGAGACAATCCAAGCTAAATATAGGGCTAGGCATGATAAACACCGAGTTGATAATCAATTCAAAGTGGATGATCAAGTTTGGATTCACATCAACAAAGAAAGATTGAAATGTGAAGGTATAAAATTAAAACCAATTAGGTATTATGGTCCATATAAGATTTTGGAAAAGATTGGTATAAATGCTTTTCGATTGGATTTGCCTTCTTATATGAAAATTTATTCAGTGGTTAATGTGGAAAACTTGAAATTATATGAACCTTCCATGATCATGGATCAAGATGAGGGCATTCAAGTTCCTAATGTTGATGATTTTACTTCTAAATCTCTTCATAAGTTGCATAAAGATGTTATTATTGATAGGAAAACCAAAACTACATGAAGAGGTGATATCGAATATCTTCGTGTTGGTTTGAAAAGAATGCATTTGAATAAGGAAAAATGGATGGAAATAATAAAGGTGAGGGAAAAACACCCTCACTTGGTTGATAATTAAGTCAACTTTTTGAGGTCTAAAAGCTCTCAATGGGAGGAATGATCCAGGGGATCCCCATAAAAGTTTTGATCTGATATCTACAAGGATGATGTGGCAATATGTTGGAACGTGGTAAATATATAAGGAGATTAAAAGTTTATTTTAATCTATTTATATTGGAATTAACTATATTTTTTTATGGTTGTAGATGTGGGACTATCTAGCCAATAATGCCACACCTTCACCCATTATATTTGCAAATAATTCTATTTAATTACTGCCAATATATTTTAATATATTGATTATGCCAATATATTTTAATATATTTCCATGGTCACATATTCCCATATGTCAATTTCATGATAATCTGTTATCACTCTAAAGTTGCATGGTTATGATTAACCACTAAATTAATCTTTATTTCATTTGAGATAATTCTTTACCAACTTGAGTTGCATGATTATTAATACCCATCGAGCTGCATGTGTATTTATTCATGATGGTCAAAATTTATTTTTGCATGTGAATTTGTTCAAAAGACACATGGCATTATTATTTGGCATTGCTTGACAATCCACCTTGGCACCAAATGATTGTAGATTATTATAATGCATTTGGCGAAGTCCATGTTATTCATGGTTTGTTCCAAATATCCACTTGGGCATTGAACCAATGCCATTCTTGATGCTAAACATGCTCCATGCATGGACCACCACATGGACATCATAAAAAGGGAGTGAACTGGCATATCTTCAGTGTCTCTATATGGAATGGTGACCCAAAATTGAGCTGGGAACTCACCTTACTTTTGATATATGTGGGATCCACGCCTTTGATAAGCATGATGACCCTAATAAGAATGTGGAAGAAGTGAAAATAGACCAGAGACCTCAGAGAAAACAAACAAATATGCCCACTAATATGGAAAAGGTGTTAGAGAACAAACAAGACTAGTTGTTAAGCAAAATTTGAATATGAGTAAAACAAAAAAGATTACGCCTAGCCAATGCATAAAGGTGTTGAGAAATAAAAAGGTAGCAATGTGATTTTATATGTAAAAGGGAAATATGTTATTATTGCAGGTAAATAATAAATTTAGATTGTATAGGTAGCAAGGACATCTGTGGGAATTAAGGAAGTTTATTTTATATGCTCAGATAGATTATATGGTATGGAATATTTATTGGATCACTCAAAAGAATTGTTTTAATTATTTTTATGAGTTTTAATTGATCGGAACACTCACATAGTGGACTTGGGGATGTATCCAATTGGTGAACCCTATAAACAAATATTTTTGTGTCATTTTAATTTCTTCTCCATTATCTAAATTTATTTCAATTTCCATAATTAAATTTTCTTATTTTTTTTATGAAAACCAATTTTGGATTAAATTAAGGAGAAATTAAGAATTAATAATACAGCTATTATCCAATTCAAGTATACTGTAAAGTTTTATAAACTTGGGTTTTTGGATTAGTTTGGTATTAGAGCCTATGATCAAGGTCATATAACATTGTCTAGCAATTGCAATTTAGTCTTGTATGTTAACCAGGTCTAAATCAAGATGTGGTGAAGGAGAACTTGTAGAGTTTGATCCTAAAATTAGTATAAGATGTGTAGGCCAACAATCAAGTATGGGAGCTGATATGTTTGAGGTAGAATTCCAGTGTGCTTTCCTTGTCATGAAAAATATGATTGAGGAAATGTATGAATAATGTAGAAAGGAGAAAGAAAATGAAGCTAAAGCTAAAAGATAAGAAATTCCTCTTTCACCTTCTAAGAAAGGATCCTTTTCTATAGATGGTAAAACTATCCCACAATTGAAATTAGATGTTAAATTTGATTTGCCAATTTATAATAGTGATTTAAGTGCATAAAAATTGGATAACTAGGTCAAGCAGATTGAGATATATTAGAGGATTCAAATATTGATAGTGAAGAGGCCAAAATTAGCTAGATACTCTTTGTATGAGTGGCACAACACTCATCTAGTGGGAGAGTAAGATTCAGGAGGATCTCAATCAACATGGTAAGGTGATTTCCTCTTGGAATCAATTTATTTTTGAGGTGAGAAAATAATTATATCCTTTGGGTTATAGGTAATAAGATACTATGGATTGACAAACTTTAAGGCAAAACAAAGGTCGGAGTGTGCAAGACTATACTTAGGAGTTTATAAAGAAGGCATTAATGTTAGGCATTCCTCTTTACAGTCTAAAAACATTGCTAAAGTATATTGGAGGTTTTCATAGCTACTTGAGACATATTATTCTCATGTTTAGTCCTTATAACCTTGATGAGGTCTATGTGCAAGCTACCCATATGGAAGCTAGGGGTAAGATGACCAAGGAAGGCTATGGAAAAAATTCTCATAAGACATTTGAAAATAAAGACAAAGGTAAAGGAAAGGGTAAGAGTAAGTCTAATTACACTGTTAAGAAAGAGGAAGGAGAACCTTTTTTAATCATTGCACAAAGAATCATGATGAGGCTAAGTGTTGGAAACTCCATCCAGAACTCAAACCAAAGAGGCTCTAGAATAAAAAAGAAAATAAGGCTAATGCTATGGTTTAATAGGACCTGGGATCAAATTCTAGTGATGAAACAAAGGTGACTGCCATAGGTTTACAAGGTCTAACTTCTTCCTCATCTAACGTTAAACCTTTTGTTATTGCTTCTTCTTCTAAAATTAAATCTAAACATGCTGAAAAGAAAAGGAATGAGCTTTTACACATAAGAGTTATATCTAAGCATACTAAAATAGACACTCTTTTTGATAGTGGATCACAAGAAAATCTTATTTTTGAAGAGGTTGTTAAAAACTTAGGACTCAAAACTAAACTACATCCTAAACCATATCCTTTAGGATGGGTGTGTGATGATGCAAAATTGTAGGTCACAAAAACATGCACCTTGAGGTTTGCTATTACTTCTAAATTCATTGATGAAGTAGAACTAGATGTGGTTCCTTTGGATATTTGTGGAATTATTTTAGGTAGTCCTTAGTTATATGATAGAAAGGGAATCTCTTATAGATAAAAGAACAAATATGTGCTTATAAAGGATGGGATTGAATACATAGTAAGATCCCATCATGTTAAATCCAATTTTACTCTTGTTTCTGTAGGGCAAATGAAAAGACTTGTAAACTCAAGTAAGAGTCTTGTTCTCATGATTGCAAAAACCAAGGATAATGAAAAATCCAAGGCCTTAGAAGGTTGTGATTCTAAACATCAATTTGAGATATAAAATATTATTTATAACTACAATGGTGTTTTTTAGGAGCCACAAGGTTTACCTCCTAAGAGGGAAATTCAACATGAGATTCAATTGCAATAGGATACCTCTCTTCCTAACATTGGCATGTATAGGTTTTCTATATTAGAGAATGAAGAAATAAAGAAGCAAGTGATGGAGTTACTTGTGAAATGAGTCATTTAGCCAAGTACCTCTCCATGTGGTTCAAATATTGTCTTGGTACGTAAAAAAGATAGTATAAGGTGGATGTCGATGACTTCAGAGTTTTGAATAAAATCATGGTAAAAACCGCTACTATCTTCCTTGTATTGATGATTTATTAGATCAATTGAAAAATGCAAAGTATTTTACTAAGTTAGATTTGAGAAGTGATTATCACCAAGTAAGAATAAGTGATGGTGATAGTTGGAAAATTACTTTTAAAACTAAGCAAGGTATTTTTGAGTGGCTTGTTATGCCTTTTGGGCTTTGTAATGCACCTACCACATTTATGTGAGTTATGAATGATGTGTTAAGACCATTTTTGGATGATTTTGTAATTGTGTACTTAGATGATATTTTAATCTTTAGTAACACATGGGAAGATCATCTTAAACACATTAGGAAAGTTTTAGATACTTTTTAAAAGGAGAAACTATTTTTAAAGATGTCAAAATGTGAATTTGTAAAAACATCTTTGGTTTACTTAGGTAATGTTGTAGGGAATGGTTCACTCAAAATAGACCTTGAAAAAATTTCAGCCATAGTAAATTGGCCAAGGCTTAATAATACAACAGAATTTAATAATGGATGATTTTGGATGAAGTTAAGACCATTTTTGGATGATTTTGTAATTGTTTACTTAGATGATATTTTAATCTTTAGTAACACATGGGAAGATCATCTTAAACACATTAGGAAAGTTTTAGATACTTTGTAAAAGGAGAAACTGTTTTTAAAGATGTCAAAATGTGAATTTGCAAAAACATCTTTGGTTTACTTAGGTAATGTTGTAGGGAATGGTTCACTCAAAATAGACCGTGCAAAATTTTCAACCATAGTAAATTGGTGAAGGCCTAATAATGCAATAAAACTTAGAAGTTTTCTTAGAGCAGTTCAATTTTGGATAAAATTTACTACTAACTTTTCTTACATTGCATCTCCTTTACATGCTCTAACAAGTGTTATGTAGGTCTTTCAGTGGGAAGGAAAGCATGAAAAATATTTCTATACTCTGAAAGAAAAGATAAGTACAACCCCAATTCTTTCACTTCCTAATTTATGACAATCTTTTAAGATAAAAAACTGATGCTAGTGGATATGCAATGGAAGTAGTGTTAATATAGAACCAAAAACTAGTGTGTTTTCATTCATAAACTTTTACAAGTGTGGTAAAAAATTATCCTGCTTATGATAAAGAGTTATATGATTTGGTGCAAAGCGTAGAAAAGTAGAAACACTATTTGATGGGCAAAGAGACAATCATCCATATAGATCATCAACCTTTGCAGTATCTTCAATCACAATTCAAACTACAACAATCATGTCACTTTTGATGAATGGGATTTTTTCAGTAGTTCCATCTTATTATAAGGTATAAAAAGGGAACACATAATAAGGTTGTTGATATGCTTTCTAGACCTCCTATTATAGCATCTACTATTTTTCAGCATAGTCTTTTTTTTAAATGAAATCTATAAGGAATAATATGCTAGAGATGTTGATTTTAAGGATGTATATGAAGATTTGATAAATGGTAAATCAGTAGAAGCATTTGACTATCATGTTCATAATGGAATATTATATCATCTTGGAAAAATATGTATTCCACAGGATGAGAGAGTTCACATGATTAGAAAAGCTCACACTTCTCTTGTTCCAGGTCATTTTGGCATTGGTAAGACAATCGCACAATTACAAAGATATTGTTATTTGCCTTAAATGACAAAAAATGTATCTAAATATATCAAAGGTTGTATTATTTATTCTACAAGTAAACCTAGTAATCAGAAGTTAGGATTGTATACACCTCTTCCTATTTCTAACCATCCTTGGTAAAGTATTTATATGGATTTTTTAGGAGGTTTACCTATATCATGATGAAAACATGATTATCTATATGTGGTTGTGGATAGGTTCAACAAAATATGTATTTTTGTTCCTTATACTAAACAGGTTACAGGTGAGGATACTACACATTTATTCTTCAAAAATGTTTGGATTCATTTTGGGTTACCCACTTCTATTATATCTGATCATGATTCTCGATTTATCGATGAGTTTTAGTCAGCTTTGTGGAACTTGATGAATACTAATCTAAAGAAAATCATAGCCTTTCATCCATAAAATGATGGACAAATAGAAGTGGTCAACCAAATGGTGGTACATTTACTCATGGGGTATTGTGGTAAACTCCTAAATTATGGGATGAACATTTATATTGTGTAACATTCTTAT
The DNA here is from genome assembly GCA_037957365.1 of Torreya grandis. Classification (NCBI taxonomy): domain Eukaryota; kingdom Viridiplantae; phylum Streptophyta; class Pinopsida; order Cupressales; family Taxaceae; genus Torreya; species Torreya grandis. The sequence goes on from JARHVA010004175.1 coordinate 983,951, forward strand.
AATCATGCTTTACTTTGTTTTTCTTTAAAGTCTCCTTTTAAGACTTGTTTTGGTTATTTTTCTAAGTCTCCTTTGGACTTCTCTTTTGAAAAATAATTTGACTTAGTGGTGGATGGAAATAGTGATGTTGAGAAGGCTTAAAAGTTTCTTTAAAGAATTCAAATGATTCAAAAATCTATTCAAGGATACTTAGAGAAGAGCCAAGCTAAATATAAGGCTAGGCATGATAAACACTAAGTTGATCATCAATTCAAAGTGGATGATCAAGTTTGGCTTCACATCAACAAAGAAAGACTGAAAGGTGAAGGTAGAAAATTAAAACTAATCAGGTATGGTCCATTTAAGATTTTGGAAAAGATTGGTACAAATTTTTTTTAATTAGATTTGCCATCTTATATGCAAATATATTCAGTGGTTAATGTGGAAAACTTGAAAGTATATGAACCTTCCATGATCATGGATCAAGATGAGGGCATTCAAGTTCCTAATGTTTATGATTTTGCTCTTGAATCTCTTCATAAGTTGCTTGAAGATGTTATTATTGATAGGAAACCAGGACTACATGAAGAGGTGATATTAAATATATTCATTATGGTTTGAAAGGAATGCATCTAAATAAGGAAAAATGGATGGAAATCAAAAGGTGAGGGAAAAATACCCTCACTTTGTTGATAATTAAGTAAACTTTTGGAGGTCCAATGGGGAGGAATGATCTAGTGGATCCCCACAAAAGTTTCAATCAGATATCTACATGGATGATGTGGTAATATGTTGGAATGTGGAAAATATATAAGGAGAGTAAAAGTTGATTTTAATCTATTTATATTGGAATTAACTATATGTTTTTATGGTAGTAGATGTGGGACTATCTACCCAATAATGCCACACCTCCACCCATAATATTTGCAAATAATTCTATTTAATACCTACCAATATATTTTAATATATTGATTGTCCTAATATATTTTAATATATTTCCATGGTCATGTATTCCCATATATCCATTTCATGATAATATATTATCACTTTGAAGTTACATGGTTATGATTAACCACCAAATTAATCTTTATTCCATTTGAGATAATTCTTTACCAACTTGAGTTGCATGATTATTAATACCCATTGAGCTGCATGTGTATTTGTTCAAGATGGTCAAAATCTATTTTTGTGTGTGAATTTGTTCAAAAGACACATGGAATTATTTTGGCATTGATTGACAATCCACCTTGGTAACAATAGATTGTAGATTACTAAAATGTGTTTGGAAAAGTCCATGTTATTCATGGTTTGTTCCAAATCTCCACTTGAGCATTGAACCAATGGCATTTTTGATGCTAAGCATGATCCACGCATGGACTGCCACATGGACAACGTGAGTTGGCATAACTATATGGAATGTACCCAAAATTGAGTTTAGAATTTTATGTCCTTTTGATGTATGTGGGATCCATGCCTTTGATAAGCACGGTGACCCCAATAAGAATATGAAAGCATTGAAAATAGACCAAAGACCTCAAAGAAAATAAACAAACATGCCCAGCCAATATAGAAAAGGCATTGGAGAAAAAACAAGATAGGTTGTTGAGTGAAACCCGAATATGGGTAAAATAAAAAGATTATGACCAACCAATGCATAAAGGCATTGAGAAATAAAAAGGTGATAACATGATTTTGTATGTAGAGGGGAAACAGGTGATTATTGTAGCTAGAGAATAAATCTAAATTATACAAGCAACAAAGACATCCATGGGAATCAAGGAAGTATATTTTGTGTGCTCAGATAGATTATATGGTATGGAATATTTATTGGATTACTCAAAAGAATTATTGTAATTATTCTTATGAGTTTTAATTGATGTCTCTTGTGTATGCAGATTGAAGAGTTGTAGACCCAAAAAGGAACTTTTGATACTAATTGGCATGTGTAAACTTTTCATGGTGTCTAAATATCTTGGGGAGAGATGTAAACGGCTCATAGCAATGCTTTCCAAGAATTATAAGGTGGTTTCAAGGACAAATCTATATGAATAAATGTTACGAATGAAAACTAGTCTAAAACCCTCTCAAAACCCTTATAGTGACTTGATAAATAAAATCTTGTTGGAAATGGCCCAAAATGGATTGGTAAGGTTAGTTTGATGATTGGAGATGGTAGAGGTCTCCATTATGCATCTCCAAGTGGTATTGGTTTGTCAGGATAGTAAGTGAAACCTACAAAAATACCCTTATTTCTAAAAAAATTGATATAATAAGAAGGGTTGACCAGGTCAAAGAATGCAAATCAATGGAGGTTGAAGCTTGAGACTGGTTTTTTTTTCCATTGTGGTATTTTTACAAATTATATCCTTTAAGTTAACTATTTTTCTCACTCAAGTTGACCTTTCACTAAACTAGGCTAATAGTGAAGACAATGAGAAAACCATTCAAAGTAACAATGTGTTTAGGGATTGGTTATAGAGGATTAGGAATGGATCTAATTGATTGAGGTCATTATTAAATACTTAATTGCAAGTGTAACATGTGGTTGAAACATACCTAATTGCGTTAGGTCTCATTTGGGTCTAACAGTGGTTTTATTCTTTGTGAGTAATGAATAACCTATGTGGTGGTTATTTCACTTGTGAAATGTGTGTTATGACCCATTAAAAGGGTAATAAAAGTGTGTAAATGTTCTTTTTTGACCAATATGGGTAATATCAAGAGATTGGTATAAGCACAAGGTATAATAGGCCTATTTGAGCTAGTTAAAAAAAAGATAAGAGTGTAAGTGAGTAAAGAGCACCTTGAGGATTAGAAGGAGATCATGGAGACCATAAAAATGGAATAGAGGATCATAAATGAATTTCTAAGTGTGATTAACAAGGTCAATTGACCTAATGAGCTAGGTAAGAGGCATATTGAGTGAGTGATCCTAGAAGGTTATTTGAGAGTAGTTGAAGGTTGAGAAGAGTTAAATGATTTGATTAACTATTGAGAGACCATCATATATTCATCAGAGGTGTGTTCTAGGTTTTATTATAGAGAGTGAAATTTAGATAGAGAAGAAAGAGAGATGAAGAAGAGGTCACCATCTGCTGATTAAGTAACAAGGTGTCTTGAGGTGATCAAGCTTGTCTTGGCTGAGTTGAAGCTTAGTCAAGAGAGTTTTGGAGATGACTTGTAGGTTGGAGCTTGTAGAAGTATCCTTGAAGTGATTGGGTTGGTGCCAAGTCACTTAGGGGTTTAAATCCTCCTTGCAAGTTGGAGCTTGATAAAGGACTAGTTGAGTTGGTTCTTAACTAGTGAGGGGTTGGTGCTCCTTGTGGAGTTGGTGCCTCACTAAATGTTGATACATTGCTTATAAGATAGTAGTATAAGTGGTGTTTTAGTGGGTTTTATTCCCCATGAGGGTTTCTCACATATATCTCATGTTCATGTGTTGATATCTTGCTTGTCTATGTGATTACTTATATGTGCAATGCTTGATTAATATATTGATTTGAAAGACTAATGAATAATATATGGAGTTGAAAGTAAAGTCTATACACTAATTCACCCCCATCTCAATGGTTGTGATTAAAAAAATTGGTATCAGAGTAGGTCCTTTGGATAAGGCTTGACAACTTTAAGGTGATTCTAGGAGCACAAGATGGCTAAGTTTATGAAGGCCATGATTTAGGTTTGCATAGAAGACTGCATGATGGTACTGACAAGATTGACTAAGAAGAAGGACTATATTGAAGCAAAGTCAAAAATCAAACCCAAGAACTTTTAAGACATGTTGAAAGAAAAATTTGGTATTGGTTTTTGAACTTGTTGAACGTGTGAGATGTTTTAGAGATTCAAGAAGCGTGATTTGTTGTGGATTAGGTACAAAGATGTTGTGATTGATAGATTGGAGAGTATATGTCACGTGTATAGGTTAGTGAGGACAAATAAGAGGTTGTGAGGCATCCATAGATGTTTTAATGAATATTTGGTGTGTAATTTGACCATTTGGAGAGAGAAAACATGCATCCTCTAGCCTAAGAAGGACCAGACCATCACAAACCATCACACATGTATGAATGTCTAAGAAGTTTGTGAATTTATTAAAGGTACTCATAAGGTCAATCCTAGTTAAATCAAAACAAGGAGATGATGTACTAAGTGCCCTAAAGGTACCCTACAATTTTGGTGCCATGAGGAGTTGTCCTCTTCAATATATAAGCTAGTAAAGATCATCTAGAAATTTGTCAAGTGCAAAAGGACATCAAGTTTAGGCTACAACAAATAGCCATTGAAGTTGAAAAACATGAATGTTGGATTTCAAATAATTGTGTATGAAATGAGGACTTGTGAGCAAAGAAGTGTATGTAGAAGGCAAGATATTGGTCAAATCAAGTTAAAGTAAAAGGTAAAGTTAAAGTAGACTACATGAAGATCATATTTTAGGTGGTATTTTGTCTAAAAAGTCCATACAAGTGCATTTATTACTATTCAAAGTTTATTGTTCATTGAGAATGGTAGACATGGGTACCTTGGTGAGTTTTTTGGTGTTCTTGGTTACTCAAGGTGAGTGTTATAAATGTTTGGAGATATTTTTAAGGTCATATAACATCTATAAATTCTTTATGTATGGTTATATTGATCCCAGTTGAGAAGGTCTATCTCAAAAGGTATAAGTATGAGGGTTTCTAATCTTCATGTGACTATAAACCCTAAGGTGTGTGTTCATAAAGTAAATGACTCTCTTATAGCCTATGAATCTTAGTGACCATTAGATGGAATGAGTGAAATGTTTCTTTTAGAAGACATCATGCATGTAATGTATGTGTGAGATCAAGGTGATGTGTAAAAAGCCAATGACATATCTAGTGGACTAAGAGTTGAATATTAGTCTACAAGACTAATGCTATTAAAGGTAGAGATTGTTTTCTCATTTAATCCAATGTCTTACAGTGTTCTAAGAGTGATATGACAAGTTGCTTGTGCCTTGAGAATGTTCATAAATTTCTAGAAGTGATCATTGTCCTATAGCATCACATGAATCTTGTAAACTTAAAAGAAGATAACTGTAGTATTTATTTGAGTTTGTGTCACTGAATATAATGTTTCTTTGATATCAAGGTGACCTCATAAGGTCATAAAGGGATAGGTTGTCATGTTGAAAATATTTAAGTTTCATGAAGAATATGATAGTGATCTAAAGATGACAAGTGTTCCAAGTTTTGTCAAAGGTTATTAACTAAATGTGTAGGATTGATTCATTGTAAAGAGTATCATGAGGTTTCAATATTATATATGCCTAAAATGAATTGATCTAGGTGGAGCATAGAGTTAGGGGGAGCTAACTCAGGTCTCTTAAGAAGTTTGAAGAGAAGTATTTATAGACAAAGGGGGAGCTTGCTTGTCCTATGAAATGATCAGGTCTAAAGATCAACATACTATGTGTAAATGACCTTATGGTAGTTGTAGAGACCCTTTTTCATTAATGTCAAAGGGGGAGAGAGATAATATTGATGGAAAAGTTATCTATTAAAAGGATGTTAAGCTTGAAGTGTGTTTTCCATCTATAAGTTTTGCCATCAATGAAAAAGGGGGATATTATTTCAAGTTTTCATTTATTTCATGTGGTTGAGCATGTCATTGATGGAAAAATAAGTATGAGTTATGGTGATCTAATTGAATGTATTGTGTGTTAAAAAAAAGCTAGCTCAGTCTTGGGTAGTGACCTATATGGTATAAGGAGACTTGATCAAAGGATAATGATGGGATATGCTTTGGCACCTATCTCAGATATTTTGAGGTGAGTAGTGAGCTAAAACAGGTGTCTTGAAGATCTCAAAATGGTATGATGCATAATAGGTTTGTTTTGAAGGCCTAGTTCTTAAGCATGAAAATGGCTATTAGAAACATTATGATGATGATGATGATGATGATGATGATGATGATGATGATGATGATGATGAAATTGATGTGTTTGATATTTAAGGTGTATAATATAGTGAGCTAAAGGGGTAAGTCCTTCATTGGTGGTCTTCTCATAGACCTTATATTAAGACCCTAGGTGGCATGATGAGGATTAATGATCAGGTTTGGAGGATTTTTATCATTTGTAAGGATTTTATGAGGGTGAATGACATGTTTATAAAGTATTGATAGTAATATAATAGGATTTAAAGGTGTGTTCAAGGTCTAAGCATGACTGGTAGTTCTAGGTCTAGTGTGCAAAGAGACCTAGTGTGGCCTAATGAGGGGTCAAAGTCAATTTAAAAGATAATATATATTATTTGAGGTTTTATATAGGTTTAATAGGTTTATTAAATCATTTTTATGAAGTTTTAGTTCTTGATTTGAAGGAGAAATCAATAAAATGAGTTTGAAGGTCTCCTGTCTATGCAGATTGAAGAATTATAGACTTGAGAAGGAATTTTTGATGCTTATTGGCACATGTAAACTTTGAATAGTGTCATAATATATTGGGTAGATATGGAAAATGGTTATATAAATTATTTCCAAGCATTATGAGGTGGTTTCAAGGACAAATCTATATGAACAAATGTTAAGAATGAAAACTAGTCTAAAACCCTCTCAAAACACTTATAGTGTCCCGATAAGGAAAATATTATTGGAAATGGAATAGAATGGATTAATAAATATATTTTTATTATTTTATTTGGTATATGACTCCATCATTCATCTCTATGTGGTAGTGGTATGTTAGGATAGTAAGTGAAACCTATAGAAAAATCCTTATTTCTAAAAAAATTGATATAACATGAAGGGTTGACCAGGTCAAAAATGAAAATAAATAGAGGTTGAATATTGATAATATTTTATGTTGTATATGGTGTTATTTATATTAATTATATATTTTCTTTCAACTATTTTTATCACTCAAGTTGACCTATCGCTAAATTGGACTAATAGTGAAGACAGTGAGAAAAACCAATCAAAGTGAGAATGTGTTTAAGGATTGGTTGTAAGGGATTAGGAATGGATATAGTTACTTGAGGTAATTATTAAATACCTATATATCATGTAAATTATTATTATATTCTTTTTATTCCATTTAAAAGGGTGAAAATGGTGTTCACAAGATGGCCTGTCTAGAGAAGATGTGACAATGAAACCCAAGACAATGAGATTGGTCTGAAAGACCAATGTTGCTATTTGAGAATATGATATGGATTTTTGAGGTATATTTAATGATATTATAGGATAATTTAATTATTTTAAATATAATTTAATTTATTATATAGGTTCTCTAAGTCATGTTCACTTTGACTGGTTCTTGAGACAGATTGACAGTTCTAGGTATGCAAGATAAGTGTAGAGTTTGAGACTCTATGACAAAATTTGATTTATCCAATGAGAATGATGTTGTTTTTTATGATATATTTTATTTATAAATTATTTATTTAATGTTTTTATTCACTCTAATATGTTGTAATATGAAAGCCAAAATGGCTTATCTGGTTGTGTATGCATTGTGAAAGAGAGAGTTAAGAAATTGGTCTATTAGACCAATGATTGACACTAGAAACATACATACATATATATATATATATATATATATATATATATATATATATATATATATATATATATATATATATATATATATATATATATATATATATTTGATTATATATAGGTCATATATAAAATATTAATGTGAATTATATGTCATGGAAGTTCCCTTACAATTTTTGAAAACAAATTTTTACTTGACTGGGTTTTGGAGCAGTCAGATAGTTCTGTGTAGTCATCTTACAGAGGTGAGTTTGGGGTATTTTAGATAGTTTTTAATAATATAATGAATATTAATATGTTATATAAGTCTTTTAGGCTAATTATAATTCATTTAGAGTCAAAATATGTTCCTGTTTAAGTGTAGAGTCAAATTTTCTTGATTGTACATTAGTAGTGTTTGACAGTTCTAAGTGGTCATTTTACAAGAGTGTGTTTGAGGTATTTTTCCATGTTTTGTGATGTAAAATTAACATGGTGATGAAAATTAGGTAATTAAGGATATATCCATGTGTTTTTATGGTATGGTTGTTTGAGAAAATTGACTATATGCCTTTGATATTCAAGGCAAATGTTTTCTATGTGTAAAGGCCTAATGGCATGATTCAAGGAGTGATTTGGAATAAAAAGTGTTGTGAAAATAAGGTGAGACTATAATAGGTATATTTTAAGTCTTTAATGCATTGGTATAGGCTCAATAGTTTACAAAATGGTTCAAGTGTAACGTGTGGTTGAGACAAACCTAATTGCATTAGGTCTCCTTTAGGTCTAATGGTGGCTTTATTCCTTGTGAGTAATGACCAACCTATGTGGTGGTTTTTTCACTTGTGAAATGTGTTTTATGACCCATTAAAAGTTTTATCCAATTGTTTAAAGTTTCTTTGCTGACCAATATGAGTAAGAGAAAGTGATTGGTATAAGTACAAGTCATAATAGGCCTATTTGAGCTAGTTAAAAAAAAGATAAGAGTGAAAATGAGTAAAATATCACCTTGTGGAGAAAAAGGAGGTAATGAAGACCATAAAATGGGAATATATGATAAAAAATTAACATATAATATGAGGTCTAAGTGTGAATAACAAGGTTAGTTGACTTAATGAGCCTAGTGAAAAGTATATTGAGCGAGTGAGCCTATAAGGATGTTTGAGAGGAGTCGAAGGTTGAGAAGAGATAAATTATTTGATTATATATTAAGATAACATCATATATTCATTATAGGTGTGTTATAGGTGTATTATATAGAGTCAAATTCATATAGAGAAGAAAGATATCTAAAGAAGAGGTCACCACTTATTGACTAAGCTATAAGGTGTCTTGAGGTTATCAAGCTTGTCTTGGATGGGTTGGAGCTTAGTCGAGAGAGAGTTGGAGCTGATTTTCAGGTTGGAGATTGGATAAGTGTCCTTTAAGTGTCTATGTTGGTGCAAGTCACTTAGGGGGTTGGAGCCTCCTTGTAAGTTTGAGTTTGCTAAAGGACTAGTTGAGTTGGTGCTTAACTAGTGAGGGGTTGGTGCTCCTTGTGGGATTGGTGCCTCACTAAAATTTGATCCATTTATTATAAGATAATATTAAAATTTGTGTTTCAATGGGTTTTATTCCCCATGAGGGTTTTCCACATATCTCTCATGTTCATGTGTTGATATCTTGCTTCTTATCTATGTGATTGCTTCTCTATGTATGACTTGATTACTAGATTGATTTGAAAGACTAATGATTGATCTATGGAATTGAAAGTAAAGTTTGTACATTGATTCACACCCCTCTTAGTGTTTATTCTTCCAATAAAAATAGATGTGTTTATATAGGTGGATCTAACCCTAATCCTTTCCAAAAGTTTAGGCCGACAAGGTCAACCTAATTGACCTTGTATTGTTATTGACAAAACCAAATTAGGTCTTGGTATAGGTCAGATAGGGGATGACCTAGTTATTAAATAAGTTTTATCAATTAGAGTATAATGTCAATGGGGCTGATAGTGTAATGTAAATTATCAAAAAGGATTTTAGGCTATAGAAGGGCTAATGAAGGTGGAAAATGACTAGAGGAGGGTGCAAAAGAGGAGGGAAAGCTTAGGGGAATGTTTTTAGGAGATGGGGGTGTAGATAAAAAGTGGTAATAAGGGACAAAAATATTTATAAGTAACAATGGTCTACCCAACCATTTCCTTGTGCACCCTTTAAGGTGTGCACTCAGAGAGATTGAGACTCGATGGGTTCTTGAAAGATAGAAAGTGTCAATAATTGATATAATTTGAAAGTATTATGTGTATACAGAGATAAAATAGACAAGGATACACACAAACTCTTTCACTAAGCAACAAGAAACATCTAATCTACTAAATAATAAATTAAAGAGTATAGGGTTAGAATATATTTACCTTGGATTGGATCTATTTAGCATCAATTACCCCTTTCTCAAATGGATATTTGAAAGAGATGTTGTGGTTATGAAGAATTCAAAGTGTGGATAAAAGGATCTAGACTGACAAAGTTCCCCATAGTGAATCTCCAAGATTTCCACAATACAATCTTCTTTAAGACAAGGATATACACCTAATTCCTCCATTTATGACTTAAGGTAGAAAAGTGAGTGAAATCCAAGTGAATAGAGTGTATATGATTATATTGGAATGAAATATGACTTATATATAACTATATAGTAACAAACCAACCCATAACTCTAAGATGATGACATTGACCAAGATGATATAATTTAAAGGAGTCAGCTGACGCAAAATGAAATCAACTAAGTTGATACCATATAAATGTCACAAAATAATCCTAGAGTGTATTGAACTCATTGATACAATATATGAAGGGGAAAGGTGTTAAAAAAATGATATCAGGCTAGTCAATGTCATAGGATATGAGGGAAACTATCACAATGGAATAACATATGATGAAAGGAGATAAGTGGTAGGATAATATAAAGAATTTGTATTGATGATGGGAATGATGTAATCATGATATAATAACATCTCTCCTAAAGTATGATGAGCTTAACCCACCCCATTCCCACTATACCCTTTAAAGTGTTGACTTAGGGAGATCGATGCTTGATAAGTCATTGTAAAAAAAAGCATCAATGAATGATAAAAGTGAAAAATATTATGTGTACACATATGCCCCACCTGAATCTCATCACATATCACAATGGTGTAACATGGGATGGTTCTTTGGGGAAGAATATATAAACACAATAATTGAGCTAAGTGAAAGGAAATAATAAAATAACATAAAGTAAATGAAAGTAAATAAAATGAAAATATGTACCTTTACTTGCCTTGCTTATTAGAGAAAAGATTACATGTGTAGTATATGATAAAAGGCACCCAATGCCTAGAACAAGAGGTGGACCTAAAAAATAAGATAAAATTCTATTTTTTTGTAAAAATATTCTATTAGCACCTACACATGCTCTATCTCACTTGGAATATAAGGCTTATTTTAGTTCATGAAAAAAATCTGTGAAAAATAAGATATGGGTGAAAAACATAATCTATAAGTAAATAAATAAAGGTTTCATAAAATGATGATAAATATGATGTTGTAATGTGATGTATATTTTATTCCTTTTTAGCAAAATGTGAACAAATTCATGGTTAAAAAGAACAAAATCTAAGTGATGAAAAACGACATATTAAATAAGTAGATATAAAAATAAAAAGACAAAATATGTGAAAAATGATGATAAAAATGAATGCAAAACACACCACAAAAGATGATATATGTAAGACATTGCAAGTAATTGAAATACCAATGTAATAAAAATAAAATAAAGATATGTTAATAAATAATGTGATCTATGTAAGATAAACATGTCAAATCAAACATGAATAAAACATATATGACTAGACATGAAATGTAATCCAAAATGTAATGTAAGCATGTCAAGTCAAACATAAATAAAAACATGTAAGTATGTGAAATGTCATATGTAAGATAAGTGAAGTGCACAAAAATCAAACAAGCACATGATGGATAAATGAAAACAAAAATATCTAAAGAATGATAACTCAAACTTAGTTCTTGCTGTAAAATGCAATGTAGAAAAGGACAACCACCTAAGGACATGATGAGGATGACAATGAGATGCTATGTAAAGCAAAGGTGATGGGTGTTTATGAGGAAAAATTGGTCTTTTCTAAGGTTTTTATAATGGAACTCATAAATTGAAATCCAAGAGATAGAAGTAAGTAAATATGGTCAAGGATGTGATCAATGAAAAGTAATACACATCAAGGGGATATCAAGGAAAATGTGATATAAATAAGGAATGTGATGTGCCACACGAGTTATGTGAAAATACTTAGTGAGAATGAGACACTCTAGATAAGTGTGAAAGACTAATAACTATTAACATCAAGCTCCTAGGACACTACAAATAGTGAACATAAAGCTTTGGCTAACAAGTGAAGTATATAGATCATCCCATGAAGGCTAACATGCATGAAAATTAAAATTATCCTGCCTTCCCAGAATGTTTTCCCCACTCCTCAAAACCCCTTATAGATCCATTGGCCTAAAATGAAGATTGATTACTTATGTAAAAAGATAAGTGACACTAAAATGTAGGAAGATATAATGATGTAATGATAAAATGAGACCTCCTACCCTAGTATACTATCCTACCTCACCCTAATGGGCCTTGACTCTATCATGAGGCTGAATATGTAGTTTGAGCTTTGAATATAATAGGAGATGTACCAAACAAAGATCACATATTTTTATATGATATTAATATTATGATATAATTTACCTTTTGATCTTATTTTGATAGTAATTCCTTTGTATTTTACTACTCTTCCATACAAATTTAAAAAACCAAACATGGATGAAATATGTAGCTACACAAGAGAGCTTATGCTTGGTCACTAGAAGGGATAACCTAAAGGTCATGGTGTTAAAAGATTCCTAAACTTGCCCACAATTAAGTGTGAAACCTTAGAACCAACCTACATGTGCCTCAAGTGAATGGAAATAAGGGAAAGATGGGGATCATGGGATATCCATCCATGTAATAAAGGTGATAAAATGATAAATATTCTCATAGATGATTAAAAAGAGGGATACAAATTACTCAAAAGGGATGGGGATATGATATGATAGTCATGTCACTAGGGAAGATGTACTAACCTATAAGAGATTAAACACAAATACTGGTAAAAATAGTAGTCATCCCAAAATAAGGGGAAAATATACAGTCATCCTAAAAGAGGGGGAAAGTAAATGGTCATCCTAAAAGAGGGGGAAATTAAATGAGGGCCAAAAAATTAAAAAGAGACTAAAGTGAAAATAATATAAGATGAAATAATTTTGAATTAATGAAAAACCTTGATGTAGGGGCATCAAGAAACTTATGTACATTTTAGTCATGTGCAAACATTTTGGTCTCTTAGCATCCCATGGAAGGGAAGTGAGTCTTTATAAAGGTCATTATGAGTCTTGGTGTAGAGATTCTTGGCCTCAAGAACTTTTCTCGCCAAAACCTTAGTTTGAAAATTTGAATAAGAGTATGTTTAAGATAATTTAAGTGGTTGTCAAGAATTGTAATGTTGTAAAAATGTTGTTGTAGGAGTCCTTATGAGTCTATTGGGGTGTGTTATGTACAATGCATGTGGACAATAACACAAATAAAGATTTTGCATTTAATGGTCACATAGGAGTTAGTTATAAAAAAGGTAGGTTTTTTTCCAAATATGTCATGATTTTGGATGAAGTAGAAGAGTTAGATTCATAGATAGAGAAGGTGAGTAATTTTTGGGGAATATTCAGTTAAGAGGGAGAGACAGGGGGCATGAATAAGATTCAAGAATGAGTGAGAAAAGGGAGAAAAACCCTATACTCTACCCTTGAGGTAGGATTGTTTAGATGAATAAGATCAATAAATTAATGAACAAAGCAAATACTTATGTATTTTGGTGTTTTACAATTCTCTATGAATGCATATTGATAATTTGAATCTATTAATATTTTGGGAATGAATGTTTTGTGATGTAAGTTTGTTTAGTCATGTATTGTAAGACTATCATAAAGAACCAATGTTGGTTGCATGATTTTTGAGAGACAAAGGAGATGAATCCTATGTAGTAAGATTTTTGACATGTCAAAAAGGTCATCAAAGGTAAATTAGTATGATAAAGCTATTTTCAATACATATAAGATTGTGTTTGTTCACCAAATAGGAATAAAGGTTTCCAAATAAGGATTGAGCTTGTGAGTGCCCTATTTAGATGTAATAGTCAGGAGTATGAATATTGGAAAATTATGAAACTCATTCATCCATTCAAATATAACAAGAGAGACATTTTGAATGTGTTCCACTAAATTCAAGATTTAATTTTTTGTATATTTCTCTAGGAGTCATTTTGTAGCCTATAGTCTCAGTGTTCTACATGGCTATCATATAGTAGGCAGATAGTGAAGTTTATAAGTTTAGAATTTTGTTTAAAGAGTCAACAGCCTTAGAGGAGTTGTGTTATGGTGTAAAGATGTTATAAAAATGAAAATAAGTTCTTGATGCATTTTAAAAAACCTAAATGAAACATTTCTTAAGGGTCTGGGGTATGTACAGGGTTGAAAACCCTAAGATAAAATAGAGTGGTATATTTTTGTGTTGAACCAATATGAAGACTTAGATATGGCATTGAAATAAAAAAAATTGTGTATGAGAGGTGAAAGGTGGTTTTATGTTTCTTATTGGTATGAGGAGTGAGATAATTTTTATACAGTGACTGTGTCCTATCAACTCTGTTAATGAACCAAATAGTTTATCAAAAGAGCATTGAAAGGATGTTATAAATTATTGTTCATGGGAAGTAAGCATTTGGTAAGACCAAAATTGTCCAGGTTGACCTTAATGATGTTTTGAGAGGATTTGATAACAATAAAAGTTCACAAAAGAGAGACCAGAAGCCTCTTGGCCAGTTACTGGATTGTGTGTTCCTAGGTTAGGGTTTCAACACTAAAATTTGGTTTTTGAGAGTTACCACTAGAGAAACATTACAAAAATTTGACATTAGTTACATTATGACATGGACTAACACATTTTGAAGGTTTCACATTGGTGAAGTACCTATATGTACAGATAGGTGAGACTGTGTGTTGGAAAAGTTAATAAAGACCTTAAGAGGCCTAAATAATGCATAAAAGGGGAATATAAAGGAGGGTTAGGAATGGATTTAGCCAAAGACATGACATAGACAAGAAGATATCAATATAGGGTATTTGAATACCACAATATTTTCCAAGGATATATTCTACCTGACAATACAAGCAAAAAATGAGCAAAAAAGAAAAGGCTACAAGAGTAAGGGCAGAAAAGGGTAGAATTGAATAAATGGATTGAGAGACAAATTGGGTATTGAGTCCAAAGTGAAGTCAATAAAATATGATTCAAGGAAACCTATAGAATGCTCAAAAGTATATCAAGATAGAAAAAGGGAAGAGGTGATAGTTTAGGAAGCACCACAGGCTTAAAGAATGGACCTCCAAAAGAGGATAATGGACAAGATGGATGAAAGTCAGTGAAAGTTAGTAAAGTGTGAAATATATATAAGAGAGGGTAATGTATAGAGGTCTAATCATCTTGAATAATATTTATGTTAAGTCAAATAGAAAAGTTACCAAAAGAAGGAAAGTTGAGGATTTTAGAAGCATGTGTGGTTTATTGCATGTATACAATAGAGGTATATGTAGAGTATGTGAGAAGTGATATACATCATTTGGTATCAAAGCCCAAAAAGGTCATGTGAAGAGATAAAGAAAACAATAAGTAACCAAGGTGGATTGTTTTATTTTGTTTTTCATTTGAGTTTTGATGCATTGATGAGATAGTGTGAAGTGTGCATGAAGGTTGAGAAAGTTGGTATCCAACCCTGAGCTAGAGAAGGCTTGGTGAATGAGAAAGATATTAAGAATCTCATGAGAGAGAGATCATAGGTGAGATTAAGGAGAGAGAAATAATCCTAGTGAAAGGATAAGAAGAGAGACCTAGGTGAGGTCAAAAGAGAGATATACAAAGTGAATGGTCAAGATGTGGCAAGTGAGTGAAGACTTATAAGAGAGAGGAATAGGTCTAGATGAGATAAAGGAGTTGATATACATATTCAAGGAGATGAGGAAAGAGACAAGTGAGAAGAAATAGGGAAAATTTGATGAAAGCTACCACAAAGAGAAGAAGAAGAGAGAGATGGAGAAGTAGATGAAAGAGATGAGGTAGTAGATGGATAAGTTATTGGTCATGCTAGAGTAGATAAGAGAAATGGGAAACCCATGTTATGGATGGGTCATGATAAATAAGACATGTAAGTGGTCAATAAGGTAGAAAATGAAGAAGATAAGGATGTAAGCAATGAGAGAAGAGACAATGTAGAAGAAGTTGTTATGCAAACAACTCAAGAAGGAGATGTATAGGTTTTAGATGAGAGATCAACCTAGTAAACAAGAGATTGAACAACACTTTGAGGTAAATGAAGAGAATTTGTGTGTAAAACAAGAAGATACTTGTAGTTAGCTATGGGAAGGGAGTGATAAATAAGTAAAAAATATTGAGGGCCTCATTGAAGGCTTTAACAAAGAAGCACAAACCCATGAAGAAGGTGAAAAATATGATTTCAAATTTGTATATGTGAGTAATGAATAGTTGGAAGCATAAATAGCAGCCATAGAGAGAGCATTTCAAGGTCAAGTGATGGTGAATGAAGAGGAAGAACAAGTTACAACATTTGAGAAGCATGTAATGGAGGACCAGGAACATGAAGGGAGAGTAATGTTGGTAGTAAGAGAACATCAGCTTGAAGCAAGTAAATAAGACATTGTTTTTGTATTGGTTGCTATTATGAAGCTAAAAATTAAGGAAGTTGAAAGTATAAGTGTTGCATAAGTGGTGTGGGGTATCTAGAACCCATATGTAAGAGGCAAAAAGTAAGTAATGAGTGTATAAGATGATACAATCAAGAAAAAGGGTAAAATAGTGTTTGATCAAGGCAAGTATAATAGCAAAGAGGAGAAGTAGGAGTATGGTGGAGCAATAGTAGCAAAAGAGAATGATCCAAGGAATCTAAACTAGAAAACAAGGAAGAAGAAGCACATAATAGTTCACTAGAGCTTTATTTCTCCCTTCCCTGGGAGTATGATGTAGGGGCATCAAATAACTTATGTACATTTTGGACATGTGCAAGAATTTTCATCTCTTAGCATCCCATGGAAGGGAAGTGAGTCATTATAAAGGTCATTAGGAGTCTTGGTGTAGAGGTTCTTGGCCTAGGGGACTTTTCCCACCAAAACCTTAATTTGAAAATTTGAATAAGAGTAAGTATGTTTAGGAGCTTTTGTGAGGTTTTCAATAATTTTAATGTTGTAAAAATGTTGTTGTAGGATTCATAATGAGTCTAGATGGGTCTATTGGGACATGTCACGTATAAGGCATGTGGAAAATAACACAAATCAAGATTTTTCATGTAATGGTCACATAGGAGTTAGTTACAAGAAAAGTAATTTATTTATAAATATGTAATGAGTTTGGATGAAGTAGAAGAGTTATATTCATAGATCAGTCATGTAGAAGAGTTTTTGAGGAACAATCAGTTAGGAGGGAGAGACAAGGGGACATGAAGAATATTCAAGAATGAGTGAGAAAAGGGAGTAAAACCCTGTACTCTACCCTTAAGGCAAGATTGTATAGATGAATAAGATCAATAAAATAATGAACAAAGCAAATACTTATGTATCCTGGTGTTTTAAAATGCTCTGTGAATGCATATTTATAATTTGAATCTGTTAATAATTTGGGAATGAATGTTTTTTGATGTAAATTTGTTTAGCTGTGTATTGTAGGATTGTCATAAAGAACCAATGTTGGTTACAAGATTTTTGAGAGACAAGGGGGATGAATACTATTTAGTAAGATTTTTGAAATGTCAAAAAGGTCATCAAAGGTAAATTAGTATGATAAAGTTGTTTTCCATACATATAAGACTATTTTTGTTCACCAAATAGGAACAAAGGTTTTTGAATAAGGATTGAGCTTGTGAGTGCCCTGTTTAGATTTAACAATCAAGAGTATGAAGATTGGAAAACTATGGAACTTGTTCATCTATTTAAATATAGCTAGAGAGACATTTTGAAGGTGTTCCACTAACTTTAGGATTTACTTTATTGTATACTACCCTGGGAGTCATTTTTTAGCCTACACTCTCAATGTTCTACATGGTTGTCACAGAGTAGGTAGACAATGAAGTTTGTAAGTTTAGAGTGTTGTTTAAAGAGTAAAAAGCCTTAGAGGAGTTATGTTATGGTGTAAATATGTTATAAAAATGAAAATAAGTTCTTGATGAATTTTAAAAAACCTAAATGAAACCTTCCTTAAGGGTCTCAGGTCTGTATGGGGTTGAAAACCCTAAGAGAAAACAAAGTGGTATATTTTTGTGTTGAACCACTTTAAAGACTTAGATATGGTAGTGAAATAATAAATTTTTGCATATGAGAGGTGAAATGTGGTTTTATGTTGCTTATTAGTATGAGGAGTGAGATAATTTTGATACAATGACTGTGTCATGTCAATTCTATCAATGAACTAGATAGTTCATCAAAAGAACATTGGAAGGAGGATGTTATAAATGATTGTTCATAGGAAGTAAGAATTTGGTAAGACCATAATAGGATATGATGACATTAATGAGGTCTTGATAGGATTAAATAATAATAAAAATTCATGAAAGAGAGAATGGAAGCCTCTTGGCCAGTCACTGGACTGTGTGTTCCCAAGTTAGGGTTTCAACACTAAACTTTGGTTTTAGAGAGTTACCACCAGAGAAAAATTACAAAAATTTGACATTAGTTGCATTATGACATGGATTAGCACATTTTGAAGGTTTCACATTGGTAAAGTACCTGTATGTATGGATAGGTGAGATTTTGTGTTGGAAAAGTTGATAAAGACCTTAGAGGCCTAAATAGTGCACAAAAGAGGAATAGAAAAGAGGGTTAGGAATGTAATGAGCCAAACACATGGAATAGACAAGAATATATTAATAGAGGGTATATATCATTAGTTTTATAGTGATATATTGTACCTAAAAATACAAGCAATAAATGATCAAAAAAGAAAAGGCTATAAGAGTAAGGGCAGAGAAGGGAAAAGTTGAATAAATAGACTGAGATACAAATTGGGTATTGAGTCCAAACAGAAGTTCAGTAGAATATGATTCAGGAAAGCCTATAGAAGGATCAAAAGTATATAAAGGTAGAAAAAGGGAAGAGGTGACAATTTAAGAATCACCACAGGGTTAGAGAATAGACCTCCAAGAGATGATAATGGACAAGATGGATGAAAGTTAGTGAAAGGTAGTAAAGTGTGAAATATATATAAGAGAGGGTAATGTATAGAGGTCTAATCATCTTGAATAATATTTATGTCAATTCAAATATAAAATTTACCAAAGGAGGGAAATTTGAGGACTTTAGAAGCATGTGTGGTTTGTTGCATGTATAAGATAGAGGTATATGCAGAGTATGTGAGAAGTGTTCTGCATCAAACTTGAAGGTGATACTTAAGCTTTACTAGAGACACAAAGGCCATAAGTAAAAATACCAAATAAATAAAAAGGAAATAATGGTGTAAGTAAATCATCAATTCAAAAGAGGGGGAAAGTAAATGAAATGTAGAAAAACAAAGAAACATGAGACAAAATTACAATCAAAATCTATGCTAATGTCTATATCAAAGATGATCATGTGAGATGTGAGTGTAAGCTTCTTAAATTTTTTATTGAAATGAAATTTATTTGTTTTTAATATGTCGAAAGTTCTTGATTTCTAACTCATGATAAGAATGTGAGATCAATAAGGTAATAGAATGATGATAGGCATCTTAATATGCCCTAAAAGTGCGTACTAGAACAAATATGAACATTAGAAGATGCCCCAAAGGATGAAATATTTTTAGTACAAGGTGCACCTAAATGTGTAGTAAGAAAATGATGGGCATCAAAAAATACTCCAACATGAGTGATAATAAGAGAATGGGCACCACAAGATGCCCCATCCTATGGGATGTAGGTGGATTAGAGTTAATCTCAAGATTGATAGGCTTGATAATGATGTTAAAATATATGTAAATCCATGTTACAACAGGGAATGTGACATCTAGGGAAATGTTAAGATCTTTGGTAGGTGATAGTAAATTAGAATGTATAGTATCGACTAGGTTGATATAGTCTGTAGAAATAAGAAAAAAAGAAACTATATCAATAAGCTCAATAAAATTTTATAAAATAATGCTAAAATAAATTGTATTGGATAGGTCAATACATTCAGTTGATATTATAGGAGTGAAATGGATTATATTAGCTAAATAGATGTAGTCTGATGAAACAAGACTGGAAAGGACTATATCAACTAGGTTAATACAGTCTGTTGAGACATGAAACCAATGGAATGTATCATCAAGGTTGATATAATATAATGAAATAAATTGAAATATATCAACACATTTGGGGTTGTTATTGATACAATCACCTAGAGGAGAAAGAACTATATTGGCGCATTCTAGGTTGTTGGATTATTTATCCAAAGGTATTTGCATTACATTTTAGTTTGTTTTATAATTAATTATTTTGTTTGTATGGGTTTGTTATACATGCTAGTTGGTTTTATTAAAATAACTCTCATAATATTCTTAAAAATCTCACATTTGTACAAAAATAAATATGCTTTACATTGAATAAAAATATATATTATTCCTCCATTATTTCTGATTGAACAATGGTATTAGAGGTTGGCGAGTCATAGAATATTGAGGATTGAATACATGGTTGTGCCTAAAGAGTAAGAAAACAAATTATAGTTTGTTTATTTTTTTTAAAAATTACTTTAAAATTAATTCTCTTTCCTAGTGCATTGGAAATTGAAGTCAAACGTAGGCATTTCAATCTCTGGTATGATCACTTGAATGCTAAAGCAACACAATATGGTGATTTAACATATAGTACTCTACTGACCCTTTTAATTTTTATTTTAGGGTTAACATCTTGATTTATTTTTACTACTGTATGATGGATTCAATAATTTATATGGCTTATAGAAGATACAAAAACCTCAAACTTATATGGTACCTCACATAGACCCTATGTCATTTCATGTAGTGCTCCACAAATGGCATAATTATATGACATAGTTTAGCATTAATATATGGTACAAGGATTATAAAATATTTCAGTTGATTTTTGTTTCATATCATGTGGGATCCACAATGGAAATAAATGCACTAATTTATTTTTACATGCATGGTGAAAACATTTGATTACAAATTACTATACATGTAAATTTCCTTTTATTTTTTACATCTAAAAACTCATAAGTTAAATATCTTGCTTTTCTAAATTCAAGATAATTGAAGGCAAGTTTTTTGGAGAGGTTTTTATGGATCACTTGAAAACAAGAAGAGTAAAGGAGGTTCAAAATCCTTTGATATTATATTTTAGTCAAAATTTCTTTTTGTTCTCAGTTAAAATTTGTAAAGGAGTTATAAGTGGTGGAAAAGTTAAATTTTGGTGCATTAAGGGTGTAATTATTTTATATTTTTTACAAGTCTTAAAATCTTTGTAATCAGAATCTATCTGGTGGGTCAAGGCCAAACCCTGATAACTTTCCTTATTTTGATAGCACCATGGCAAAAATTGTGAGGTTAATCTTTGAAAATGGATGCTTAACACTGAAAAACTACAAAGAATGTTGATGAATATGGAAAACATGTTTGTTTTTAATGATTTGTGGGAAATAATAGAAAAATAAACCACACCACCAACTGAAGATGTAAAATTGATTGAGTTTTAAAAGCATGAAAAATGTGTTCTTATTTTGTTGAAATCATCATATTTAGCTTAGATAATTATCCATATTGAATCCATTAAAGGTAATGCATGAAAAGCTTGGAAAGCATTAAAAGATCTATATGACAAACAACCTGCCT
Source organism: Torreya grandis (assembly GCA_037957365.1). Taxonomy (NCBI): domain Eukaryota; kingdom Viridiplantae; phylum Streptophyta; class Pinopsida; order Cupressales; family Taxaceae; genus Torreya; species Torreya grandis. The sequence goes on from JARHVA010004175.1 coordinate 1,005,416, forward strand.
ATAAGAAAATTGATCTCTTAATGCAGTTGCTTAATAACAAGCTTAACATTGATGAAGATGTATCTAAATATCTCTTTCACATGAAAAAATTGAAACAATAATACTTCACAACTGATGGAAAGCTAAATGATGACATGTTGATTTATATCACACTAAATGGCCTTAGTTCTACATACACAATATTTTGTTGAAATGCTACAACTTAGTGATAAACTTAATGGTACCACATTTGATTCTATTTGTGAGTTGTTGACTTAGCATGAGTGATAGTTTTCAAAGAAGAAGAGTACACATAATGAAGAAGATCACTATACAAAGAATAGGTCCCATCACAGAGATCATCACCATGTATAATGATAATTAGATAAGCATTCTTTGAGACACTCTTCGAGTCATTCTATGATACATTCTCCACACTATTCTAAATGGTTCTTCAAAACACAAACATCGCCATATTCTTCTGACTCTTATGGTTCTTCTAGTGATTCAACTTCTTTTGGATCTCATCGGCATAAGAAAGAGCCAAAATATTTCAAATGTGGTGGTATTAGACATATTGCATATATATGTCCTTCTCGATGACCTTACTCTCCACATAAAAAGAAAGATAAGAAAAATTATGTGGATCATTCTAGCAATAGATATTCTAGTTACTCCATCTATTCAGATTATTTTGACACTTATTTTGTTCATGAGGTGTCCTATATGGCTGAGGTCTATGGTCTTAATGGACCTGATAACTTGGTTTGAGTGATCAATGATTCACCTGTCTTATGCGAGCTACTAGGCTCAAGACCAAGATCTATTGTAGATCCTTTTTTTGGCTTGTGTTCTTGATCTCAATTCCATTTTTGGATTTTTGTATATGATATTCATGACATGGAGTAAACAAGATTGTTTGAATTTATTTATCTCATTTCAAAGCTTCTCATCTATCACCGGATAGGGAAAGATGATATAACATTTGATTGGTCTTCAATAAGTGATCAGTAATAGTATGAGTTGATAGGGGTTGCTATCACCTTTAGAATTGAGCAAAGGTTGTCAACATTTTTTGGACATCAGGGATATGTGCTATACATAGTATAGGTTGGTCACCTTGATGGGTTTTTGGGTGGAGCCTTATGGATCAATGTAGTTGGACAAGATTTGATCATGTTTTACTATAGTACAGTATGATGATCATAGGAGATGAGTAGGTCTTGATCATTTTCATTATCCTTTTATTCCACAACTCATAGTGTGGGCTTCTATATAGAGCATCATCAGTTTTGGTTAGTATTAGAAATTATAGTACACTAGTTGTTGTCGATTCAAAGTTCTTTGATGGATTCATAGTCATTGATCCTAATATTTCATCTTCCATACCCCTTTGGATCAAGGGGGAGTTTGTTTTATTATTTATCCAAAGGTATTTGCATCATGTTTTAGTTTGTTTTATAATTACTTATTTTGTTTGTATGAGTTGGTTATATTTGTTAGTTGGTTTTCTTCAACTAACTCTCATAATCTTCTTAAAAATATCATGTTTATACAATAATAAATATGATTTACATTAAATAAAAATATATATTATTCCTCCATTATTTCTGATTGAACATGGATCATGGCTGATGCAATTGAATAGAGGAAAAAAAAAACTATTTCAACACAATTTGGGTCATGGCTGATAAAATTGACTAGAGGTGTGTGAAATAAAATGATATCAAGTTCATCGATGCCATTGAAATAAGTGGTTTGAGTTATTATTTAGTTAAATTATGAGGTATTAAGGTTGGAACATGATAATTATGAATGATCATATAGGATTAAGGATTAGAATCACCTATAATGTGCCATGTTGTAGGCATTTGAATTAGGTGTTCTTCATAAACTAATGAATTGGTATAATTAGTTGAAAGTGAGCTGAGGTTTTATGACTCATCCTTTGAAGGCCATATAAGGGTGAGGTAGATAATGGGTAGATAGAAAATAAACCATGCTCAAAATTTCTTGATTTGTTATCAATATAGGTAAATTAAACAAGTCATCATCAATGGGAATATCTGATATCATGCTAGGGTCTTCACCTTCCTTAGATTCATCATCATAGGTGGAAAAATCATGATAGTGATTTTCAAATATGTGAGAATTAGTGAAGGTGGGAACACTACTATCATTATGAATAGGAACATAACTATAAGTGGAAGGATCATCAGAATCATAGGGAGAAAGATCAAGGTCATAATCATTGGGATTTTCACCTTAGTGATAAAGATCATCAGAGTCAAAGACATGAAGATAATCATGGGGATATTTTCCAATGATATAAGTGTCAAAAGTAATATCATTAGGATCCTCATAAATATTTTAATAAATAAGAGTATAGTTTTTAGTCTAACTATAATTAGGATCCTCAATGGGGTTTTCCCCTCGATAATAAGGATTGTTAAAAAGGGGAGGACCATATTGATAAGATTCACTCTCACTAAAAGTGTCATCAAAAGTGGGAAGGGTATCATTGGGATCCTTAGCTATGAGAAAAAAGATAGGATAAGTTCACCTTTAAGAGTAATTTCAATGGTGGCCATGAAAATTTGATATGAAAAATATTGGCTATAGAAAATTGATGGTATCAGGGTGGCCAATGTCATTAGTTAATAAGTTTGAAAAAATAAGCTATATTGTTTAGGATGATGTAGTCAACTAGAAAAATATAATGTATCAATTTGGATGATATAGTTTGGTAAAAAGGTGATTCTAGTCATAGATGGGTAGAAATGAAATGTATCGACTAGGATGATGTAGTTGAAAAAGAACAAAACTGTATTAGATTGGATAATACTATTGGTAGATAAACATAACTTTTTATCGATCTAGATCATGTAATTTTTTGGAGTCTTGAATTTTTTTAAAATAATATAGAGATAAAAATATGAATTAGATCCAACTAAATCTAGGATCAGATTCACAATAGGTTCATTAGAATGTATGCATGGCTAGGATTAACCTACACCTTTCCTATCTTAATAGACTCAGAATCAAAAAAAGGTCAATCAAATAGATCCTATACACACTTAAAATTTTGGATAGTGACCAATGATAAATAATATCCAACAAGAGGGTTTCATATACACAAGGTCAAGAGGAAAAATCCTAAGCCAATGACATAAGGGGATAACTCTCTCTAGGTATCCTATGTAGGTAATATGATAATAAACTAAATGGTTGTAAGTGTGGAAATAAGGTAAGATAACTAAAGGGGGTAAAGGTTAAAATGATTATAATTGGTAAGGTGGCATGGTCAACCAAATGGGGGTCTAGGAAACCTAAAATGGAATATCTCAAGTCTAAACAATCCTATAGCTACACTAGTATTAAGTGTAGAGAAAACCTAGATAAGGATACACATACATTCATTAACTAAGAAACCAAAAATATATAATATAATAATTAATAGAGGAGAGAGTATAGGGTTAGAATATACTTACCTTGGAGTGGAATCATTGAGCATCAATATCCCCTGGCTCAATAGAGCTTTACAAGAGATGTTTTGGTTGTGAAGACTTCAAACAAAGACAACTATATATATAGATAGAGTTGGGTTTTCAGCTAGAAAAAAGTCTCTAGACCAATAAAGTTCCTCCTAGTGAATCTCAAAGACTTCCACAAGATAATCTTCTTCAAGACAAGGTTATACACCTAACTCCTCCAAATATGAATTGAGGCAGGAGTGTGATAGAAAATAGAGAGAATAGAGTGTATATGCTTATGTTGGAATGAGATCATATATATAGTTATCTAATACCCAAAAAAAACCCTAAATTTTAAGCCAATGACTTTGGCCATGCCAATACAATTTAAAGGAGTTGACTGAAACAAAATAACATTGACTAGACTAGTATAATAAAAATGTTAAAAAGGCTAAAAAATAAATTGATTTGGAACACATAATATAGGAAGGGAAAAGGTGATAAATATATGGTATTAGGCTTGTTAATACCATAGGATATGAGGGAAATTGACACAATTGAATAACATAAGATAGAAGGAGATAAGTGGTAGGATAAGATAAATAAGATGGATTGATGATATGAATGGTGTAATCATGATATGTAAAAACATATATCATAAAACACAATGAGGTTAACTTACCCCATTCATAATACACCCTTAAGTAATGCACTCAGAGATATCGATGCATGACAAGTCATTACAAGAGAAAGAATCGATAAATGATAAAAGTGAAAAATGTTACATGAATACACATCTCATATTATAACAAAATAATACCTAGGAGAATGTGCATGTATATCTCACATGTAGGGAAGATGAGGTTAGACATTACCTTATTTATCCATTCACACTACACATGAATAATGATGGGTCTAATTATGGCATGCAAGATATGTAGTTACAAAATGTTTATGATTGAGTGACCTAACTACTTCTTCCCTTCTCCTTTTACATTATGTTTTAATTGTGGAAATATAGGTTAAGAGCATTATAGATAACAATCTTACACTTTTGTCCATAAATTCTATAAAGTGCAAGTACAAATCATAAAAACATCCAATTATGAAGTGATACAAGAATTTAAAAATCCCCAAAAGCTACGTAATATAAAAATGATGTAAGAAGACACAAACAACACGTGTTGTTCTTTTTTATGGAGTCAACACTTCAAATTTAGCACAAAACCAACGATATTCTTGCATAATAATATTTGTATTGAAAAATATGAAATTCATATTAGGTTCCACTATTACTTTTCATTTATTATCTTTTAAGTTCAAGTGTCAATTTAACCTTTTCATTTTGCATTTTACTATTTTTAGGACATAAGGCTAAGTCTAAATTCTGTATTTTACTAGTTATCATAGACTTGTCATTATTTTAGTAATTGTGCACATCTAATCAATATTTTTTTAAAAACACATATAAGCAAGTGAGAGATATCAATCATGACACCAATCATATTAACATAGAGTAAACAAAGAAAACAATATTAAACAGAGTATACAAGTCAATTAATGTCATGTAGGGTAAGAAAGTTAAAAATTTAGAGTACATAAAATTAACATGTAATAAAAATAATAAAAATAAATCATCCACTATAGGGAAGAAAAGAGAGACACACTAAGTAGCAAACACATGCAAATAGTGCATGGAGTGGGGAAATAAGAGAGAGATGCCAAACAATAAACAATGTAACAAATACATGAAATGGTCTAGAACCAACACAAAGAACAAAACAAAATTAAACATTTGCATGCAAGGTATATGCTAGAATAATATCTATATTTAATCAAATGTAAATATTGATATGATAAATAAAAAATAAATATATAATCTGAAGGACTATAAGGGATGCCTTCAGAATCAACATAAGGATGCCCATAGTGTGAACACAAGACTACCCCCAAGTAACTGTAGATCCATAATCATATATAAAACATACATTTCCTACATCTAACTATATAATAATAGAATAAACACATGTACAAAAAATGTTTATATGACCTCTAGAAATATATAAATTAACATGATAAACTATATTATGTAATTATGAAAAAGACAAAGATAATATATATGTATTTTTAAATTTTTGTTTTATTATTTTTAGAGGACTAATGGCAAGGATGAAATGAAATCAATCATGGAAGAAATAAGCCAAGAGGTGAAAGTGAGAATAATTAAGAAGGGATGGATCCATACCTTAGTGTTTTATTTGTTTTAAGATTTAGGTGATCTAAATAACATAAAGCTATTAGAATTTATATTGTGTAACATATAATATTTAACATAAAAATTTAATGCTAAAAAGAAATGAATTACACTTAATAAATATAGAAATGACCAAGCAGAGAGAGAGAGGAGAAGGAACTTAGTTGATATTATGTTTTTCACTTCCCACTGCTTATGTCACAGTCCTCAAGATGAATTTGTAATAGTTTTATAAATGATTTTATTAGAAAAATAGAGTATCAAAATTTATGTGGACACTGTTATCATACCCTAGACATTTGTGGAAATTGGTACTATCCACTATTTGCTAATACTATCTAGGTTGAATGTGCTAGTCTATTCTAGAAAAAATCTATCAAATGAATCTGAGGTCTTTGAACATTACAAATTGCATGAAACCTTAGGATTAAGTGAGAGCAAGATGCAAAGCAAAAGTGAGATTCATAAATGTCTATTAGCTGATCAACCAAAATTTGAAAAGGAGGTACATTATATAGTGAGATATTAGGTCACCATAAAGGTAGAAACTCAACTCATAATCAGAAAACACATTAAGTTAATTTCACCTAATAACCTTAAAAAACCTAAGCAAGCTGACCAACAACCATGTAGATAAAACTAAAAGCAAAAAAATCCTACACTAACATCTTCCCTGAAACATATCATAGGTGGGTAGAATAATTAGGTCCTAATAATAAGGCCTGATGAGGTACCCAAACATAATGCAAATCCCATAAAGTGGAGAAAAGGATAAAATTGTAGGATAAAAAACCTCTCTAAAAGATATCAAAGAAGGGAAGAGGGATAAAAGTCTCGATTAGATTCTAAAACTTCCTATAGCCATCCCAAATTTTGCAATAGAGTTCTTGGAAGTGACTATGGATCAGAAGTAAATGCAGTGAAGAGTGGATCACCCTATAATAGTGAATGTGCCCACTAATTTCTTGATGGATATTAAACCAAGGTGCGATTACTATACAAGGAAAATTTATCCTCATGCAAGGTAGGAGGGACAAATACTCTATGCAATTATAGTGTAATGAGAATAGAGGCAATGAAAGACTATTGAATGCCTTGAAACTATGAGATAGACTACCTAATGTTTGATGTGTTATGGATCAATATGCTTGCATCCTATAATTTATGAATTAGACCAAAGGTAGGTTGATAAAAAAATAACTCCTTAACATCTATAAGGTGATAAGGATATGGTAGAGGTGTGTCCCAATCACTAATATAGTCATATCTATTAGAAGAAGAGTCATCAATATCATATGAGAGCTCAAGCTCAGAAATGTCATCTATTTCAGGTGAGTTTGAAGAAGAATAATTTTAAGGAGAGCTAGGAGAAAAGTGTGAGAAGTTATATATTTGAGTATGATGATAAATCATTCCCACTACCAATATAGTATCATTGTGTAAATATCTAACATACATTAAATTTGGAGTAAACTCAACTCACATACCCAGACCAAGGTGAGTGATCTGGTAAACTAATAAGAAATTAGTGGAAAGTGAGGAAACACTTAGAACATTATTTAATGTTCCACCACTCACTTTAATAGACCCTCTCCTAATAACCATTTTATAAGTATCATCATCCATTTATATAGAGGACATGTCACATGTTTACAAGGAATTAAACTCTATCTGTGAAGAGGCCATGAGATGTGAAACACCATAGTCAATGACCCATGTAGGATTTGGATCTACAATAGTAACTAGGGCCTTGCCCCTTGATTTCCCCTTACTATTCTCTTTTTCCTTTTCTTTACCATGGTCCTTTTCCTTAGAGGATTCATGAGTTGATGAACTCTAATTGGTAAAATTAGGGACTGATATTTTACTTCTCGAGCATGTTAGTCATTTGGTGAATCAAATTCTTCAAACATTTGATTTCATCATTCTTTATTGAGCAAAACCCACATTTGATCCAATATTTACTAGGGTTAACACTGGAATAAGAGGTCTTATTATTTGATTTATAGGTGGGAGGATTTGCATCCTTCTCTTGATCTTTTTTGTTCTATTTCTTCTCTCTATTGTTTGAAGCCTTCTCTTTCTTAGAAAAAAGTACATGATATTTTGAGGACTTCACTGTGCCCTTCTATATCAACTTACCTTGATATCGAGTCAAGTTAGAAATAAAGGTATATAAATAAGGCATATTCCATGTAGCTCCACTAACACTTTTATGGCATAGAAAGTGGACACAAACACAAAATAGTTTGGACCCACTTTAGAGAGTACAAATAGAATAAGTTTATCATCTTTCTTATCTATTACACATTCTTTTAACTGTAACCCTAGAGATTTGAAATTAGTGAAGAAATATTATAGTGTGTCAAAATTACCTAGGCTCAAACTAATGAGCTTATTCTATAGTTCATGACCTCTCATCCCATATTGCTTCCCAAAGATTTTTTTCAGTGTGGTTCATACTTCATTTGGTGTTTTAGAGATTCAATGTGAAAATGCAAGTAAGGAGAAATAGATAAAATACAACCATGTGCTATATCACATCTATTAAACCATTTATTTTTCTCTGCATCTACTATAGGTTTAGTTTCCTCATTCATAGTTATCCTATAGAAGCCTTATTTTCTTAGAGTAAGTAGAAATTTTATTTTACATTCATGATAATTGAATGTCTTAAGAGGTGGAAATGACCAGTAATCTATGATGTAAGAAAAGAGGTTGTTGTAGAGTAAAGAAGAAATGCAGAAAATAAAAGTATATAACACCACACAATAACCCTTATAGCTATTATAGTGACCCCCCTAAAGTTTCAAATACAGTCATGCTTGTATAGATGTTGAACATAGTCAAGAATGCATCTTGAATAATTTATGTATAAGTATGAAAGAATTGGAGGGACATCGAACTCAATTAATAATGCATCTAAGAGTGTACAATAATTGGTTTGAATGGAGCTTTTGTGAGATAAATATTATTATGAATGCATATAACATGAAAAATAATCACTTTTGAAGAAGATGACTCTCATATGTGAGCTACCGATAAGAAGTTATGCATGTTTGAAAATATGCTCATATGAAAAAATTGTGGAAAATAGTGGTGGAAAATATTTTTTGATCAAATTCTCAAAAAAACTTGAGTGTGCTTGGAGTCAAAGTTTGAAATTTTTTTAAATCAATTTCCCCAAAAAAATATTATGCCTCTATGGATCAAAAGTTAATCATTTTTGGGTTGGAAGCGACCAAGGGCTTATTTCCCATATGACTAGGGGCTAAGACCTATTTTTGGGTGCTAGGGTCAACATTCAGGGATTAATTTTATAGTTGGTGGGATCAAATGATGTGCTAAGCATATTTATAGGTTCTAATGATTTCTTAGGCAAGTATCAGGGTCTGATACATGTTCAATCATGTGTCAAGTTTTGATGGCTACTCAGGCAAGTGTCAGGGTTTGATGCATGTTCGGGTAGGTGTTGGGTTCCAATAGCTACTCGGGTAGGTTTTAGGTTTTGATGCATGTTCATGTAGGGTCAAAATTAAATTGAGTGTTAGATGTTTGATGGCTTCAAAATGTATACCAAAAATTATTTTCTTGATGCCAAAAATTTGACAAACTTGGGAAACTATGAAAATTGCTTGCAAAGGTTGGAAACTCTATCAAAGCTAAAGAACCCAAAAATCTAAAAATTTGGTATGATTCCCTTAAAAAATAGAAAATACCTATTTGATAACTCAAAAAACGTAGTATAATCCATAATTTTTTTATTGATTTGAGAATCCCACTATATGAAAATGCGTGAAACTACTAAAAAACCTTGAAACCCTAAAAAAATGGCCAATTCTAGGGTTTTATAACCTTTTAAATATGATGGTACTATCTATTTTGTGATAGGAGACTTTGACTATATAATTTTCATGAAATCCTACCAAACCTATGAAAATTAAAAAATCAAGAAATCTGCTAGGAATGCATGCATGAAATATCTCACCAAGGGTTTTAGAAATGGTAAAGCAGCCATTAGATCAAAGATCTAATACCATGTCAAATGACTCTAAGATATCTGAATGTCAAAGATTGCATGAAACCCTAGGATTAGGTGAAATCAAGATGCAAAGTAAAAGTAAGCTTCATAAATGTCTATTAGCTGATTAGCCAAAAAGTATAAAGGAGGTACATTATATAATGATTTATTAGGTCACCATAAAGGTAACAAATCAACTCATAATTAGAAAACACATTAAGTGTATTTCCCATAATTTTCTTAACAACCCTAAACAAACTAATTAACAACCATGTGGGTAAAACCAAAAGTGGGAAAAAGCCTGCACTAACAAAATCACTAGACCTACTTTTGAAAGATGATTTATGGATATCTACTTCTCCTTTTTCCTATATGAAAACCCTAATTTTATTTCCCTTTCCTTGAACACATAGCTTCAATTTTTACACATGATAGACTTGGAAAAAGGTTATAAATATGGTTTGAACAACCCCAACCACTCTTTGATAAATGATTAAGATTTTACTACAATATAATACTTCAAATATGGCTCAAATTACATGTAGTTATCCCACCTAAATGTGTATGTGTTATCAATTATGATCCACTAGAATGTAATGCAATGTTTCATATTTTAACACTCAATAATATGTAACTTTGACCTTGTTTTGTATTAATACTTGACTCTAAGGATACTCCTTTCAGGGTTTTTTAGATATGAATGCTTTTAGATAATGTCTGAAAGATGTGCCAATGGATTTCTCAAGATCATGAGGATTTTACAAGTTGAGTGTCAAATAGGTGTTAGATAGGGATGGACTTAGGCTTGATATGTAGTTATATATGACTCTTTGATACTTACATCATAACCAACATAAGAAAAATGATTATGAAAACCCAAGGGAGATGTTTGAACTTAAAAATTAGCCATTGAGGATCTTGGGACACTACTAGCAAAGGTATATGCTTATGGTAACTATCAACATCTGACTATTGCCCATATTTTTTAAAAAGGGGAAATTAGTAATCTATAATATGGCAAAAATATGCTTAGGACAATGGATAATTTTAACACAAATAGGGAGATCCTAAATATTTTGATAGAAAATTTGGTTGGGCAAGTCAATAGATAGATAAAAAGATAGGGGAAAATATGGACAAGAGTTAAATGTGTATGCATAAGTCATTTATGTCAATGATATGTCAAAATTAATATTGTCAAGTGTTCAATACCAGATTTATGTGTATCCAAATGTCCCCATTTTAATCTAGTATTGAACTTGATGTTGATAGGTATGCCCAAAATATCTAACTTTATTCAAAACTTGAAATGAAACATGTAGAGATCAATGTATACTCAAGATAGAAAATTTGACATAAGTTAGATCATTGAACCATTTGAAATTGAAAATTCAAGGAATGAATGCACTTAAGTGTATGCAAATCAAGATTCCCTATATTGAACTCAATTGGAGAATACCATGGGGTGATTATGTTAAGGGATGCAATTATGATAACCATGGGTTGAGAGGTATAAATGCCTTAATCCCCATTATATATGGAGAAGTGTTAGTTAAGTGACATATAACCTCAAAGACACTACTCAAATCATCATAATTCATTTGATGGAACCCAAAAATAGGTTCATATATAAAAGGTGGAACCTTGAAACAAGTTTAAAAGTAAAGTTGAAACCCCAAAATAAGTTTGTATGTGAATTTGAAACTCTAAATCAACTGCTACTAATGGGTTTTAGACCCAAAGTGCTTACATAGTACCATCAATATTTATCATAAAAATAGAAAAGTGTTTGCATGAAAAAAATTCATTCCACTCATTTGATCCATCTGTACCTCAAAATGATACAAAATACTATAACATTTCTATAAATATTTTGAAATTGATATATCTAATAAAATATACTCAATCTAATAAACCTATTGAATCTAATAAATATACTTAATCTGATCAATCTAAGAAATATGTTTTATTAGACCCATATGATTTATTTCATAATGTGATAAAATTTATCAACTATAACTCATAATCCTATAGAATGCCCCACATATGGCTCAAATATGTCTCAATGTATCCAATTTGAATCACATATCCTAACCCAAAATTTGAATAATCTATCTATCATGGCCTAAATATCCAGGACAAGCCCATTATATGCCCCCATTTTGAGGTAAGGGATGAAACTTGTGAATCACTCACTTCAAAATAAATACTTAGGCTCATCATGTGTTACATATAGATAAATGTTATCATTTAAAGTATGTGTACAAACATGATTATATATGTCATCATATAGATATTTGATCATTCAAGCATAAACAAAACATGTAATCCAAGGCAATAGACATACAAGTGTCATGTAAGGTAGAAATAGAAATTATGCACATAATAAGAAACATTGAAGCAATAAGAATTATAGTAATAAGTATCGCAATTAGATGCATGATACAAGTAATGATTTGACACACAAAATAAATTAATATGATAGACATTATGACACCAAGATAAAAAATAATCATATATGTATTCAAACACACACACCCACAATGTCATGATCATGATGCACACAAGTAATCAAGTCATGACATGACTCTGACTTGAAATTGACTTGACATGGACAAAACATTTTCATGAGACAGTCTAGAGAATACTCAATGCAATTGATGCATGATTTGACAAAACATAATCCATGCCCACATAGAAAACATAATGTAACACACACTAGTAATTACACAATGTAATAATAAAAAAACACAAAAATCACAAAGAACAAACAATGTTTGTCCACATAATCAATCAATGTCATCATCAACTATAACAAAGAACACACCCATATAAAATAACACCCTAAAACATATACAAGATTAAGTCATGTAAATTATATTATGATAAATGGATCATTACAAAAATATAGAATGTGATAAGTGTACATAGATGCCCATAGTGTAGGCATGCTCTCAATGTAGAAAGGTATCATTTGGGTGTAGGGAATGTCCTCAAAAAATATTTCCATGTATCATATGTAACCTGTATGTCCTACATCCCACTCATGTATACCATAAAAAATATGTTTATAGAGAATATATATGTAATTAAAAATGTAAACGATAAATAACATCAATCAATCTTGTAATTATAAAAGTGTAGACACATAAATTTGGTATTAAACACTTGGAAACATCAGTTTTGACTATATTTGACAAACATGAATTGCACATATACATTTGAATCTTTTTCACATTATCTCCTATTCATTTATTTATCTATGGACTTGGTGAACCTGATTTCATGTTGTGATATTCAAAATTTCCCAAGTTTATGCCATAATACTCCATTATCCTAAGCAAATTATCTTTATATTTTAAATGACTATTTTTCCCTCTCTAGATAGTGCCAAAAATAGTTAGATATTGGTGGTTATCTACAATATCCACCTTTGCTGGTAGTGTCCCAAATATTCTAACAACTATTTTTCAAATTCAAATCTCTCCCTTGGGTTGGCATATAGATGTTTCACATGTTTTTTATGGAGGAAATATAGCCAAAGAGTCATCTATATATACACATCAAGCCTAAGGCCATTCCTATCTAGCATCTAAACCTATTTGGGACACATCTAGGCAAAGCTTGAGAAATACATTTGCACATCCTTGAGTCATTAGCCAAAGGCATCCAAATCTGAAAACCCCTCAAAGGAATAGTCTTAAAAGCCAAGTCTAAATAATAACATAAGGTCAAAGTTGCATGTGTCAAGTTTTGAAGGATAAATAATTACATTGCATTTTAGTGGACCACATTTGTGCACACATACACATAGGTGGGTGAACTAAGTGAAATTTGAGATTTTAGTAGTATTAAAACTTATAAAACATTCAAAAAATTAGTAGGGAGTGGTGGATATCTAACTTATCTTTTACCCTCCTTTTTTAGGTCAAGAAAGTGTCTCAAGTGGAGATAGGATTTCAAGGTAAAGGAGGAAAAATTAGGATCTACACATAGGACCGAGGCCAACATATATTATATAAATCATCTAGATAGGAATTCATAATGACCTATGGTAGAAGAGAGTGGGATATACATAGGGAAAATTTTGGTAGACAACAAATGTGACCAGTTTCTCTAGGGGTCTGAGTGTTCACTAGTAACATCCTAGTAGATTTTAATAGTTTATTTATGAGCTGAGAAGTCACAAAGTTTACATAGACCATTTTAAGAGACTATGCATAAGTAATGAGCAATACAAAATAATATATTAGCCAAGTGAATTCTCCCTTGGTCATTTATATATTTAGTAAGTGGAGTCAATATTTGTTAAGCAATTCACATTGGTATAATTTATTATTTATCTTATGCAATTTGATTTTAAATAGTTTTGGCTTATTTAGATCTCCTAAATCCAAAATAAGATAAACATTTTGGTGAAATTTAATTTTGAGCATGATAAACCCTATGTATTTATCCTTTAGGGTTTTATCTTAGGGTTTCAAAATTATCTTACAGTAGGGTTTGTATTTATTTTTTTGATTATCTTTGTGTTCACATAATCATAATGGAAAATGTAATTGATGTGGATGATAATAAGGGAAAAGGTTATACTAATTTTCATGATAGATTTTATGATATAGATCAAATGAAATTAACTGAATAACTTAGAAATAACCCACACATGGTTGATTCATTATTACACAACTAGAGATGAAATGAAAAATAATGCTAAGGAACCTACATTTGAGGAATTAAATGTTAAACTCTTCAATGATATTGATTTTGGAGGCACATATTATACAATATGAGTTTAAACCACCAATAATATTATTTATATGTCTATACCTATGGCTAAACATGTGATGCCTACCCATGATGTGGGGGAAATAAATGTTAATCCTCAGATTTCTATTGTTATTCCTACAAAACATACTTTCGTGCCTTATAGGAATGCTAATCATATGACATCATATACTTCTATTCAATCCTATATACTTACTACTTAATTCATTATGTAAAATATTATTGATCTTGAAGATAAGTTTTTACAATTAGAAACAATTTCTTCTAGATTGGGACATTTGACTGATTCCCAAGCATTATTACATAACCTATTGGACCTAAGTATTTATTCTTATCCCCTACCTATAGGATTTTTTTCACTTAAGATCACATTATATGATGGTAAAGGTGATCCATAATATCATGTTAGAGTCCTTCACATAACATGTTGGTATACTCAATGCTAAGTTTTTAACCAAGCTTTTTCCATGAAGTCTTAAGGTATATTATTTGTGATGGTTATATGATCTCCCTTTCCAATCAGTGCATGACTTCAATCCTTTGAATGATCAGTGCTTAACACATTTTTATATCAACCTAAGTGAGAAACTATCTTATGCTCATATTGAAAAAATTAAACAAGGATTAAATGAGCCCATCAGTGATTATGGTATTTGTTATAAGAATATCCTATTTAAGATGAAAAATAATTTGGATGATGATGAGTTAGAAGAAATATTCAAGAAAATATTACTTTTTATGTTACACGAGTCTATTATGTTCAAACAATTTCAATATTTTGATGACATGTGGCATACTATTAAGGATGATGAAGTTAATTGACTTGTTATGAACAAAATGTATGGGTCTAATCCTCCAACATCTTTTGGTTCAAAAAATTTAGAGTAAACTAAATTTAAAATCTAAAGTAAATGATATTAATAATGAGGTTAAAATAATAATTAATGCAATGCCATAAAATATAAATCATCTTGTCATTTCAGATCCTCAAATGAAGAAGTTTTCATGGTTATCAAAATCCCCTATAATATATTATAGTAACTACTTGAGTAAAATATCATATCTCTCCCTCCACCAAATGAGGTTTATATGACTAAATCATGATCTAAGGGGTTCAATAGAGGCACATACTATGATTTACATATATGTTTGAGTCAATCTATGAGCAAATTATTTTGATTAAGACATAATAAACAAGATATAATTAAGGATAATATTATTGAATCAATGTTGTTAGTACACCTAAAAATGAGTCAGTAACACAATCAAATGGAAAGTTGAATACATTTTTTTATCCCTTTCCAAATCATGTGGTAAAAGAGACCAAGACTAATCTTGTGGTAGATATTACTTAAAAAGAGCACTATACCATAACTTATTATGCTTTTAAGACTAAAGAAGAACATGATCTTGATGGTATTATCAATACATCTATAAATGCATAAGAATATAGACCCACAATCACATTTATTTATGATTATTATATTAATATGCCATTATTTATATGCACTTACATTGAATCACATCATATACACAATGTCATAGAAGATAATGGGTCATATGAAAACATCTGTGCCATGACGTTACTTACTAGTATTGGGTACACATGAAAATTTGATTAATATGACAAAAATAGTAAAAGAATTTAGTGAAAAAAGATAAAACCCTCTTGTGAGCATTATGTTACCATTTATGGTAGGTCCTACAAAAGTTGCTTCTTGGTTCTTAGTTTTTACCAATAAAGGGGAATTTAACATGCTACTAGGACATACATGGATACATAAGATATGTGAAATACCATATTTGGTACACCGATGTGTGAATTATAACTGTATAAATTAAGTGTTTAATGTTTTGGGTATTCCATATGAGTATCTTATTCATTTGGAAACATTTCCTCTGCCACCACTACCATATAATGTTATACAAATTATATAGGCCCATTCTATGAAGGTAGTTCAAAGACAAGTAATTGATATTCATCACAGATCAATGTTTTGATGCCCATTACATCAAAGGTATATCTAGGTTCCACAATAAATGTTACCTATTCTATCACATCCTAAGTTAATTATATAGGCTACTCTATGTGTTACACAACAAACATCATATTATAGTCCTTGTTTATAGACAAGTTTAGAGGTTAATGTGATTTCTAGATGTACATAATGCATAATGGTGTAGGATATAAAGATAATTATGGATATGTTAAAACATGTGATCACTTTTCACATTCAGATATAGATACATATGTTAATACTCACCAAAGGTGGGTGACATTTGCACTAATCAAGTCAAGACCATCTAAGAGTACCATTGATGGGATCATTGGTTAGTTTGAACAAATTTTAATTTTAAAAATTAAATAATATAAAAAAATTCAAAAATATTAAAAATATTCAAATATTCAAAAAATAAAATTTTTGGACCTATAAATGACATGTTTTTATAGTTTCATGATTGATTTATGTTATTTATCATTTATACATGGTATATTACGTATCCATTCTCTACGCACATGTTTTTCACAATATACATGACTGGGAAGCAAGACATATAGGTTACATATGATACATGGATATACAATTGTGAGACATTACTTACACCCAAGGGATTATTTTATACATAAGGGGAATACCTACACTAGAATAATCTTTAGACACTTTCCATGTTCTATCTTACTATGACCATTCCATTGATCACATTGAGCTACTTATACTACTTTTACATGACTTGATCTTGCATATACTTTTTAGGGTGATATTATATATGGGATATTATGCTTTGTTATATGTGATAATGACATGGATTAATTTATGTCAACTAGATTGCTTTTTCTATGCATGTTTGATGTTGATGAATGTTACATGGTGTGATCATTTATTATGTGTTACATTGTGTGATGATTTAGGTGCATTATATTTTGTGTTACATTGTGTGACCATTGATGTGTATTACATTGTGTACCATCTTACACGACTTTATAAGTGCATTGATTGTGTGTTTTCATGCCATGTATTAGTTTTGTCGAGAATAATCTAGTTTATGTCATGTCCATGTTGTGTCTATGTTGGGTCGAATTCAAGTCATGTATCGAGTGCTTGTGTGCATCATGACCATGATATTATGTGATTATGTGTATGGTTACATATATAATGGTTGTTGATCTTGTGGTGTCATGAATGCTATCACACATTATTCTATTATGTACGATGTCATGATTGTTATCATGCATTTTATGTGTGGATTATTTTTGAATGCTTATTAATTTATGCATAATTTATATATCTAATTGATATGCCACTTGTATGCCTTTGGTTACATGTTTCATATGTGTGTGACTATTCAAATATTTATTTAATGACATATCTAATCATGTTATCACACATGATTTACATGCTTAAATTCATTTATATAACATGATACATATATATATTTTTTTGAGATGAGTGATTTGTAAGATTTATTATTCACCTCAAAAGGGGGAATACTAGTGTGATTGTCCTAGATATTTAGGGCTTGAAAATTAGTTAATTTGTATTTTGGGTGAGATTATGTGATTTATATTGGGACATATTGACAAATTGAAGGATATGCCATACATATGTGGGGTGCTATACATTATTATGACAAATAGTTGATAGATTATATGACATAATGAGATAGCTTACATGGAATATATTGAGAAGATGATCAGTTTGATTATATTGAGAATGATATATTAGATTAAGAAGGTTGACATATATATTATGGACTTATATATCACATTGAGATAAACATGGATTAAATGAGGGGAATAAATGTTGTTCATGTATTACTTTTTATATTTATATGATGATATTATTGGTACTATGTAAAACATTTAGGTCTAAAATTCATCTACAATGGTTAATTCAAAGTTTCAGTTTACATATGACCTATTTCAAGGTTTTTCCAAAAATATGTGATGATATTTAGAGGGGTGTGGTTGAGGTTTTGTGTCTCTCAAATGGAAATTATCTATCTATAATGAGGTATGAGGTATGTAATTATCAAACCATGGTTTTAATAATGACATTTGTGTGGGGTATAATCACCCCATAGCCTTCTGCACTTGAGTTCAAAAAGGGTAGCTTACTTTGTGTGTTAATAGGTGTATTCATTCCTTGAATTTTAAAATTCAAATAGTTCAATGATCTATATTATTTAAAAATTTATATTGTGAGTGGACATTGATTTTTAAATGTTTCCTTGTAGGTTTTACATGAATAAAGTTGGATATCTAGGACATACCTAGAAACACCAAGTGCAGTTATACTCAGGTACTAAATTTGTTTCTTTTATCTTTTTAATCTAACATTTTCAATACTAGACTAAAAAGGGGGGAATTTTTAAACACATAAGTTTGGTATTAGACACTTGAAAACATCAAATTTTACCTATCTTTGACATAAATGACTTGTACATACACATTTAACTCTTGCTTACATTCTCTCCTATATTTTTATCTATCTATGGACCTAGCTAACCCAAGTTTTTATCCTTCATATTCAAGATATCCCTAGTCTATTATATAACACTCTATTATCCTAAGTAGACTATCACCATATTATAAATCACTATTTTTTCTTCTATAGATATTGTTAAAAACAATCAAACACTGACGGTTACTAGAATTTTCCACCTTTTCCAATAGTGTCCCTGAGCTTCTAATAGATATTTGTCAAAGTTAAATCTCTCCCTTGGGTCGGGCTACAAATGTTTCACATGTTGGTTGTGGAGGGAAATTATCCAAATAATCATCTATAAATACACATCAAAACTAAGTCCATTTATATCTAGCATATAGACCTATCTAGCACTCATCTAGGTAAAGCTTGAGAAATCCATTAGTAAATCATAGAGGCATTATCAAAAAACATACAACTTAGAAAAAACCCTCAATGTAATAGTCGTAAAATCCAAGTTTGAACATTAACCCAAGGTCAAAGTTACATGTTTTCAAGTGTCAAAAATGAAACAATTGGATTACATTCTAGTGGATCAAAATTTTGTACATATACACAGATGGGAGAACTGCATGTAGTTTTAGACCTGTTTAGAGTATTTGAATTTAGTAAATTATCAACCACTTAGTGGGAGTGGTTGGGAATATTTGTTAGGTTGTGGAGCTAAAAGCTTCACTGATGCAAATAGGGAAGGAGGTTGCTGGGAGATTGCTGAGTTGCAAAACAAGTTGCAGGGCAACCGACGTCAGTCTGATCAACTGACGTCAGTCATATTACAGTGCAGAAGCAACCGATGTTAGTTATTAGTCGACCGACATCGGTCAGGAAGGAGCTGACGTCGGCAACCTGTGTGTGCATGTAGTTTGCATGCGGGTTCTGGATTGGTCTATTTTTGGACAAGTAGTTTACATGTAAAGACTATTTTTGGTCTTGAGTTGCGAGTCTAATTATTGTAATTAAGAAAGTCTAATTATTGTATGCATGAGATCTATATAATAGACTCATGGGCTGTATAGTAAAAGTGTGATAGAAAGCCATTGTGCTTGAAGAGAGAGCAAGAGTAGCTCCTCATAGTTCCAAAGGGGTGCTGAGTGTGTATGATCAGGGAGAGTTGCAGGTTGTGCAAGTTTTACTAGGAGATCCACCGGGGTACTGGTTGAAGAATCATGAGGACTTGGTGAAGCAAGGATAAGGGTTCTTCAGCGTGAAGAGATATCTACATGGTAAGTAAGGTCTGTTGACTTGCAGGTGGCAGCAAGAGAAGGGAAGATCTACTTGGAGTATGGTTGTGTACTTGGTGTACTGGCAGCATTGTTACTGACTGGTGGAGGTGAACAACAAATTTGTGTTTGAGTTGTGTGTTGGGACCATTTTTGTAAGAGATTGAACTCTTGATTGAGAATTACTGGGAACCCTTGAGGTGTGGGAAGCCTTACAGAGGTGGAAGAAGAAGTGTGGCATCTTCTTTATTGTATTTTCTTTCTGGATGAGTATTAATACAATTGTGTATTGTCTCTCATATTCTATGTTGTTTCATATTTCTAGTTACTTAATCATTTTGGTTAAATTCTGTGTTTAGTTGCTAATACAAAGGTAATCATATATACTCTTATTGGGGAGAGTAGGATCCTGACAATATCCGACCAATATTTTACCCCATTATTTTAAGTCAAGTAAGTGTCAAAATTATATCTAGGGTTTCAAGGCAAAGGAAGAAAAAAATAGGATCTACACACAAGGCTGAGTTCAATAGATTACACAAAAATCATATAGATAGGAAAAAAAAATGACCTATGGTAGAACATACTAGAAAAGTACATTAGTAAAGTTATAATATATAATGGATGGGATTGGTTGACAAATGTGTCTGAGCTTACTAAAAATGTCCTAATAAATTATGACAGTTTATTTCTAGAGCTAAATAGTCAAATATATTATATAGACCATTTTAGATGGTAATACACATGCAATAAGAAATTTAGAACAAAATATCAATTATGTGCCTTCTCCCCTTTGGTTATTTCTATATTTAGTAAGTGGAATCAATCTCTATCAAATAATTCATACATGTGTACTTTATTCTCTATCTTATGTAATCCAGGTATCAACATTTTTGACCTATTTAGATCTTCTAAATCCAAAATAAGTTAAAAAATAAAACATGTTATGCAGCTGCGTCTTGATTTTGAATTTTTTGATTTTTTTTTTTAAAATTTTAATTTTAAGCACACATCTATCTACTCAAGTGAGACCAAGGTAAATTCATTTGAAAATAAAAAAATAAAAGGGATCCAAACATTACATATCATATGACAACATGAATTTAATAGAAAAATATTCTCAAAAAGTGAATGCAATAAATATGCCCCCACTATATATGTGAATCAAAAAATCATGTTTCAAAAGAACATGTGGAGATAGGAGGACCCATGCCCTCAATGGTAAATATTTGGAGTATATACACATAATAATATGTAGGCATATAGTATATGTGATTATTTAATTATAATATATGTCATGATAATATGATGCAAGAGCATCAAGTTTTTGTTGTCAATTTGGTTTAAGTTTGTCTTATAGGTCTTATAGGGAATCGAGTGATTGAGTCTTATTCTTGGCCTCAGGAACTTTTCCTACCAAAACAGTAATTTAAATATTTGAAATTAAGATAGAGCATTTAGGGGTCTTTTGAGTAGTTGTCAAGAGTGTTATGTTAATAAAATTTTAGTATAGGGTCATGTGTGAGTCTAGGTGATTTAAGAAGGTGTTCTATGTAAAATATCATAAGGGAAATGATCAAGACTAAAAATGTTGAATGTAACATCCATATGAGAGTTAGTTGTCTTAAGAGGTAGTTATCAAGTTAGTTTCTCATACATGAATGAGTTTTTGGATTGTAAAATGTGCTAGACTAGTAGAATAGGTAGTAATTTAGAAGTTAGAGAGTCAATTAGAATTTGGATAAGCATAGGTATAGAGGGGTAGGAGAATGGAGTGAAGATAATGGTAAGCTCTACACTCTGTCCATGATGACAGTGCTATGTAAATAGAAAAGATCAAATGAATGATAATAAGTTTGAAATGTCTATGTATTTTCCATCTACATTATTGTTGTTTTGTGAACATAATTGAATGTATTTAAAATATTCAATTCTTGGAGATAGTGTTATTTAATGAAATATTGAATGGTAGATGATGTATAACTGTGTCACTTTTCTTGTGAATGTTCATTAAAGAATACAGACTAATAAATAAAGATTTCTCTTAAGGTAAGGTGTTGAGTGTTATTGTATTCTTTAAGAGTATTAAAAAATAATGTAAGAGACCTTTCATGCATATTTACACTTTGTTCATTACCAATAAAGAATTAGGATTCAAGACAAATAGTCTTTGCATGTTCTATGTTTATACAATTAATATATTGGTGTTAGATCTCAATCATAAGTGTGAAGCAAGATGGAGGTTGAATAAGAGTGAGTATGAAGGGGAAAGACTTAGAGGCAGGTTATAACCAATGAGGTAATGTTTCTCCAACCCTCAGGTAAGAAAGTGTACATTTAAATCCTAGTTTGGACTACACATAGGTAGACTGTGTAAACAATGTGTTTCTATCAGTTTTTACTATCTATTCTAAAAGGAAGAAACATAAGTATGAATGATAAGGATAAGTGATTAAGTACCTAGAATTATTCACACCATTCTAGACATTATGAGAACTCCTCTTTGATTGTGGAGGAAGACACCTATGTATAAAAAACACTAAATAAAATTGCTGTTAACAGAGATATGTGCAGGCTACCAAGATACACACTTGTTACAAGAAGCATAAAACTTCCCTGGGATGATCTTTAGCTATTTATAAATAGTGTTTTAAAATAAACATAAATGAAAAGAGAGAGTGAGAGATAGAATACTATTTATCATGCTGTAGTTCTGAACGTGTTAGTGAACAATATAATGCAAGATGGGTATGGAAATTATGTTTTGGTGAGGTTGTTAGGGAGGATTTTTGGGGTTGCTGGTGTAAAAAACATAATGACTAATGGTAGTTAAGTTACTAGTGTTAGTTTAGGTCACTGATATCAGTTATGGTAGCCGATGTCAGTCGGGTAATTGATGTCAGTTGGGTTAGTTATATTGGTGGGGTTATAGAAGGCTTTTTCAAGAAGGGAAAATGAGTTGTGGTCTAGTAGAGGGGTCATGAGGAGTTGTGAGGGGGTGAGTAAGACTCAAGAAGGGCAAGGCAGAGGTTGATATGCTAAGGTAGAGAGATGGAGGTGGGGAAGTGTTACAACTCTTTCATAGAGGAATCTTGGGTTTTTTAAGTAGTTAAATAGAATATTTATAAAACCAATATAAAATGACTATTTAAAACATGTGAAAACATCAAAATATACTTAGCTAGGTTAGATAGGTGAGCAGTTATGCTAGATAGATGGCTTTGAAGAGGCTTTATGAACTGATGCATGAACATATGAGGTAAAACATATGTTTCTGATCCATGATACTTTAAACACTATGCAGTTTGTCAATTCTTGATCTAGAACAATTCATGTAGAGTGATGGTAAGCTTGGATGTTGATAATGATGCTAGAATGCTCTAATAATGAAAAATATATGTAAATCAATGATTTTTTGACTCTATGGATAATTTGGAAGCATGCCTAAGTAACCAACATTGATGGGCCCACTAACACCGATTGAGGGCTAATCAACATTGGTTCCCTAAGACTAGGTAAAACAAGCTAAATTTAGTCTTTTATCCCACTTATTACTTTGATAAATGGGTTTTTCCATTGGAAAATGGTCATAATGTGAGGTTAAGAGGTGGTTAGGTAGTTAAGGAGTTATGAGGGGGGGGGAAGAATAGGTCCTAGGTGGTTAGGCTATAATAACCAAGTCCTAGGGTGAGAACCGATCATAGGGAAAGGTGGCCAAGTTAGGTGGCCAAAGGAGATTTAACCAATTTTATTAAATAATTAAATTAATTATATGTTCCTAAAGGGTAAAGACATAGGTTAGGGAATTAAATAAGAAAGGGGCTAAGGGGTAATGTGAACTAGGTAATCATGTAAGGGATTAGCATAATTCTAGTGTCTACATTTGCCCCTTTTTGTCTTATAACTTGTATACACAAAATGCGAGACAAAAATAAAGGTTTACTACCCCAAGGATAGGATGAGGCATCCCCCCTAAAAACAAGGACCGATGGTGGAAAAACCATAATTGGTGATCATTTTGAAAGAAGATAGGTGGGTAAAGTTCGGTGGGAAGTCGAAATGTGGTGATAATGTGACATACGTGGACACTACTTCATGCCAAATTTGGTCAAATGGTCAATAGGTCAATAGGTCAAGAGGATGCAAACAAAAATAACTAGTCCACAACATATATAAGTGATAGTTGATTGGGTTAAAATTGTCAAAGGTGCATCTCCAATGGTTGATGTGTCCTAAGTATCCAAAAATGGAAGTGCTCTTGGAAGACATAAAATGGTCATAAGCAACAGGGACTAGTTAGGGTCATGATCTACAATGCCTATGAAAAAATCTAACTTAAAAGTAATCATAGTGCTAGCTAGCTTAGTGCCAACAATAATGTTGTCACAAATTGTGTGTCTAGTTGGGGAGATATACATGATATCCAAGGTGTTCATCATAGTTAGCAGAGATGTTAGTAAACCCCAAAATTAGTTGTCATGATTAGGAAATATGTGTGATCTCTAATTTCCCTTAATGTAGTTCATTTTAGACTTTGAAAGGGTCACATACTCTTAGTTAAGAGAAAAGCTTGAGGTAGAGAGTGTTGGCAATTGGTTTCCCTAGATAAGGGTGACTGGCATCGGTGAGGTGGCTGACATCGATGGCATTACCATCATCAACTACTAAACTGATGTTGGTGGGTATCAGTCGATGTCAGCTACCTAGGGCATAGAAATTCTAACATTGATAACCAACCAAACCTAATAAAAAGGGTTTGGTAGCCCCCTCAAAGCTCATTTGTCATTTACTAATTGCCAACACTAAGTTATAGAGTTTTGTGTGTGAAAACATTGATTTTGTGTCATTTATGAGCTAGGTGGTGAGGTTTGAATGGTGGAGAGGTGTTGTAGAGTGCTTGAGAGTGAGTGGAGTGAGGTGAGAACTTGTGGGACATTATTGGACCACATGGGTGGATTTGATACCAAGATGGCTACACCTATGATTGAAGACCCTATAGCTGAAGTGGCTGCTCTAGTGCCTGCCATCCCAACTTGCCATCATCGAGTGGATGAGGTAGGACCACTATACACCCAATTTAAAATTTAATTGTGATTTTGATTTTTTTTGAAATAGGGGCAAAAAAGGGTTGGGAAGAGGGGGAAAGAGTAGCTATAGGTTAGAAAGTGAAATTGAGGAGATTTGGGTAGGTTGAGGAGGGTCAAAGGTAGTTTAAGGGTAGAAAAGGGGTATAGGGGTTTTTGATAGTTTAGCCTTAGGACTGAACTATTCATTGACATCAGTGGCTTTAGCCAATGTTAGTCAACCTATAAAAGATTGGGCCTAATTTAGGGGATCAATGTTGGTCAAGTAAGGACAGATGTTAGTCTCTATAGAAGTAGGGAGGGGTCAGAGAGGGTCATTTAGGATATAATTAGGTAACTCAAGGAGAAAAGGTTGGATCCCAAGCACCATAAGTTGAGTACTGGAGGGTTTATGAGCATTCACATTGCAAAAAAATGTTGGGTTTATAAAGCAAATAGTTAGGTGTTATTCACTAGGTGAAAATGATTGAGCTAACCTCAGGAGATTCCATGATAATTGAGTGCTTCCTACATAACCTTGCAAAGGGTCTCAGGTTGATGTAGTTCTCCCAAAGGGGAAATTAGGTTAGAGGGAGGGTTGGTTGAGATAAATAGTTCTTATTTTTAATCATGTGCACATTCATGATTGTAGGCAAGATAAGATCTCACACTTTAGGATTGACCCCTGAATATGCTATTGAGGATATAAGTGGATGTAACTCTTGATGAGTGGGAGCATATCATTGTAGTTGGCCTAGGAGGATTTAAAATATATGATCAAGTTTTGAGGGATGTGAGCTTAATGGTGGTGTTAATAGAGTGGTGGGATCTAGCCACCAACACCTTCCATCTTCCCATAGGTGAGAGGACAGTCCTACCAGAGGATGTATATTAGATATTGAGGCTATTAATACATGGTGCTATCTTATATGTATGTAGTCAAGATGAACATAATGTACTCATGGGCACATTATTTTAAGATCATTCTAAGGAGATAGAGTACCACTCTTCCAACTTCACATATGAGCCCCTATACAAGGATAATGATGATGAGCACAGACTCATAGTCATGCTCATGATTAGAGTGACTATTTATGCATTGCTAGATGTGGAAGGTAGTAGATTTATAGTAGATTTGATAGGTATACTGGTTGACATGCTAGAGTAGAGGATGTTATTTTCTTGGGGTACCATGTTCCTCACATAGTTATATATAGAGCTATGGGGGATTAGATTATGATGATGGTACAACCTTTATGTGGGTCACCTTCTACACTATTGGGCCTATGAGGATATCATAGTAACCCAACCATTAGGCCTCCCTATCACCATCATAGTAGGCTATTGAGTTGACTTCAAATGGTGGAGAGAGTCCATGGCCCATATCATATCATATGGAGACCATATCTAACACTTATTCCTTTTCCATGGTAGAGGATACAACTAAGAGGCACCCAAAACATGAGGTGGGTGCATGATAGGAGAGCTAAGGAGGTGGAGAAGATACCAATAGAGAACGTCAAGTGCTAATATGGGATTTTGTAGGGAGTACCTCTTGACATGCCATGGTATAAGAGGGATGACATAGAGCTACCCCTACCACTACCATAGGAGACAGAGGGGCCTAAATTTGAGGAGCTCCCAACTAGAGAATTCAATGATGCAAGTTGTATGAGGGCATACAGAGCCTGGTGGGTAGGATAGTATGCCATAATCCCATAGATACCACTTACTAACACACAAGACATTACCAGAGAGAGATGTTGTGATCCAATCTAGGGACACAACATAGGCATAGGTACAAGTTCTATAGGGATAATTGATAACACTACAAGGGTAGTTGATAGCAGTCATAGGGTAGGATTTAGCTCTACAAACACAACTAGTGGTAACACAGTCATAGGTTGTGACTCTAGGTGGTTAGGTGACATGGCTATAGGCAAAGATAAATTCTAGGATAGCAAAGAGAGATGCCTTGAGGGATAGACATGCAGTTGCACCTCCTCCATCACCACAGGCACCACAAGAACCACCATAGGAACCTACTATTGACATGATGGGACCACCATAGAGACCATAGACACCTATGTCAGGGAGTATTGGGCCTCCATAGACTATATTAGTTGAGAGATACACCACTACTTTAGAAGAGATTGATTATTATACATAGGCCCTCAGGGCACATCTAGAGATCCCTAGGTATGGTGACTATTTGGTATAGTAGTGGATTACTACCCACATCATAACATTGAGCTCCCAATGCCACATATAGGTTGAGGACATGGGTGACACTATATGGTCATGACCACCTCCATGACATGATTAGTTAGCCTATTTTGTATATTTTTGAGTTTGATATGATGTACACACATATACCAGCTTGCATGTTGAATATGCGGGATGTATATTTTTGAGAGAGAGAGAGACATATATACTGATGTAGCATTGATGTATACTTTGACATTCAACATATATGAGATGATACCTTTGTTATGACATGATTTTGATATATATGATGATGATGGTATTATAGATGTTGTTGTTATTAATGTCATGTTATTATGATGTGAGATGTTAAATGTTATGGTTATGATGATGTTAGTATATTATATGTTAAGCATTATGGTTATGATGCTGCTAACATGTTAGTAGGTTATTAGAGCATTTTCCATATTTGTGATGGTACATGCACAATTGAATGTTTAGATACATCTTAACATTTTTTCATATATGTGATGGTGTATGTATAAAATGTAGTATGTTGGTTTTTCATTTCAGCATTTTCCATTTATGCAATGGTGTATGATTTAAAATAAATGATGTTGATATAGCTTACATGTGTATTAGTATTCATAGAAACTATTGATGAAAATTCTAATTATAAATCTCATAACACAAATTGGTATTTATATTAAATGAACTATTGAAATATGGATTGTTAGTATGGTTAGGTTGATTATCAAAAACAATTACTATGATGCTTGCTTATGATAATAAATGTGGTTGGTACTGGGCATATAGTTTTTATTTTAGTGATCAAAACTTATACCAAAGAATTGAAAACAAGTTTTAACCTCAAGACATAACATCTAAAAGGAAAAAGTGACATGTAAACAAGATGGTTAAGATGAAAGGCACAATGCTCTTTCATTGATAAGGACCATAAGGTAGCATGGGGAGACATACAAACATAATCCCTTTTTATGTGCCACACTATCAACCATATTTTCATTGGATAAGTGATTGGTTCACTTCGTGGTAAGAGAGCTCTAAGTCCCTTGTTTGCATTTAATAGGTAATAAAGATAGGGGAATATGATATTGTGAGGAAAGGGGTAAATGGGTAATGAAAATCTTCTAGTGGGATGATATACCCCTTATTTAGGTAACTCGAGAGCTTTAATAGGGAAGTCCATGACATAAGTCTTGTTTTTTTTAGACTGATCAATGTGGGAATTCTATGTACGAGATGCTTATTATTTCTTGAGGTCATGTGAAGCTGATCGATATGAGAATCTTCCAAGTACATGCTTGCTATAACAAATTTATCATAGCCATCCTTTGAGGGAGTGGTATATGCTTTATATGGTTTGTCTTTTCATAGCTATCCTTCAAAGGATCAGTCTATTTATTGTAGCAGTAATATGCTACGCAACTATTCTTCAAGGGAGTAGTTTACATTTTTTATATTGACCCAAGAGATAATGAATTTGATTTATATCCCAAGTTTTTTTTATATGTTAGTCATGGAAATGACTATAAAGGCTTAGGGGTGTCCCTTTATGAGGACAAAAACACCATACTTTGAAGTTTGACAAAAGTGTGAGAGGAAAAAGGGTGAAAGGAAGGTGTATACATGAAACAATTGTACTCAAGGGATGAGCTCATGTTAAACATGGAATAATGTGATGCTTGATTATCAAAAGAATGGTCATAAATTCAATGCATTTAAAGGCTCAAGTTTTGACTTGCCTTCGAGAGAGGACAAGTGATAAGCCCTTGATCCATATTTGTGAGTTATGATATATGGTCCAAGCCAATTAGGAGAAAATTTGCCCTTTTTGATTTTCTTCATGTCAGTCACATGTTGATTATCTTTCAAGATGAGATCTTTGATATTGAAATCCCTCTCTTTTAGATGCTTGTTATAGGCATGCCTGATGCACTCTTGATAGATTTAAAGATGGTTTAGAGTCACAAGTCAACATTTAATAAGCAACTTAAGTTGGGCCAAGCATTCTTGGTGAGAATCATCATTAGAGAGGATATCCTATAAGGATATGTGAAGAGAAGGAATCTATACCTCAAGAGGCAAGACTACCTTAGTTTCATAAACCAAAGAAAAAGGTGTATCACTCATAGGGGTTTGAATGCTAGTGTGATAGGCCCTTAAATCCAAGGGAATATGCATGTGCCAATCCCTACCATAGTCAATAACTACTTTTATGAGAATTTTGGTCAAATACTTATTAGAAGCTTTTTCCTACCCATTTACTTGTGGATGATAGGGAGATGAGAAGCTTAGTTTGATTCCAAAAGCATCACAAAGCCTCTAGACGGATTTTTCCTTGAAGGATTTATCGTTATCCATAATGATCTTATGTGGAATACCATAATGGAAAATAATGTGATGATTGATAAAGTTGAAAATTTTGTCAACTTTTATTGAGACAAGGAGAATTACTTCCACCTACTTAGTGAAATATTCTATCATGGTGATGATGGAGAGACGAATATGGGTTAATCTCACTGATAAGATCTAAACCCCATTGAGAGAAGGGATAGAAATCCCAAGCCACTTGAAAATCATGACTTCATACATAAAGAATATTTACGTGTTATTGGCATTTGACACAATGTAAAACATAATGACATCAATCTTAGTTAAGGGTTGGCCAATAATAGCCAAGTCGAAGAATGCATTTACCAATCATATTCTCATTGAAGTGTCCACCATAAATTCCATCATGGAATTCCTTTTTGACATAAAATACTTTAGCACTAGTTAAATAGTGAAGAAGGAGGCCATCAAATCCTTGATTATAGAGAAGACCCCCCAGCATGGTGTAATGAACAATGCTTTTGATAAAAGCACACCGCTCATTGCTAGAAAGATCAGAGGAGATAACACTGTAAGTGAAATATTCCACTAAATGTTTATATCAGACATCATGAGAATTAGTGTCTACATTACCAATAAAAATGATGTTTACTAAAACATAAGAGGGAAAAGTTAGATGATGGATGATAACTAAAATATTTGAAGAAGATGATGAAGAGGGAATATGTGAGGTAAGAGAGGCCATGGTATCAACAAACTTGTTTGTCAAATGAGGAACAATTTATAAGAGATAATGGTTGAAAGAGGCCAAAAGTGTGTCTACATGGTGTTTGTACCATTTTAGGATGTCGTTATTACACTAATAAGATCCATTGACTTGATTCACCACAAGCTAGGAGTCTCCATAGATGTGGATGGACTTGAATCTCAAGAAAACGGTTATTTGAAGCCTTAGAACCAAGGCCTCATATTCTGCCATGTTATTGGTGCACTCAAAATATAATTTAAATGATAAGGGCATGGTTTCACCATTGAGAGGAATAAGGATGACTCTTGTACCCCCTTCGGTTTGAAATTTGGACCCATAAAAAAATAACATCATTTGATAGGTGGTGCCATTAGTGGAGAGTGTGGCAATGGATTCATTAGGAAATTTGATATTATAAGGCTGCATGTTGAGAAGAGGAGGATCATCGAATTGGTCTAAAATTATTTACCCCTTGATTGATTTTTGATGAATGAACTCCATATCAAACTCAATGAGAAGCATAAGTGAATGATCCATGTGGTTGTTTTGATAGGTCTTGGAGTGCATATATTTGAGGGGATTAGTGTTGGTGATGATATAAGTCTTATGATTAAGGAGATAGTGTCAAAGCTTATAAACCACAAAGACTAAAGCAAGACAAAGTTTCTTGATGTGAGTGTACCAAGTTTTAGAGTCTATAAGTGTTCGACTTATATAGTAGACAACTTGCTCCTTGTGGTTTTCATCCCTATGTGCAATCACAACACCAATGGAGTGATCCATAGCTAAAATATAGAGATAGAATGGTTGATCCTCCTTATTTGGAATGAGGATAGGTGGGGAAATAAGATAACCTTTGAGGGAATCAAATTCTTTTTGACACTCCTCACTCCACTCAAAGAAGACATTCTTTTTAATAAGGTGATGAAATGGTTGACATCTATTTGATAATTGGGAAATAAAATGCCAAATAGGATACAATTTTCCTTGCAGACTGTGAAGTTGCTTGAGGTTTTTGGGTGGAGGCATTTTTATAATGGCTTGAACCTTAGCAGGATTGACCTCAATGCCATGGAGAGAAATGATTAAGCTTAGTAACTTACCAGAGAGGACCCCAAATATGCACTTATTTGGGTTAAGATGAATGTTGTAGCATAGAAGATGTTCAAAGATGATGTCAAGGATCACTAAATGGTCTTGGTGACACTTAGATTTACCAAGTAAATCATCCATGTAGTCTTCCATGATTGTGTGAAGGAGGTCATGAAAAATGTAGGTCATCACATGTTGGTAAGTAACCCCAGCATTTTTCAATCTAAAGGGCATAACAAGATGACAAAAGGTCCCCCATGGGGTAATGAAAGTGGTTTTATGCTAGTCTTTAGGAGTAATCAAGATTTTATTGTAACTAGAGAATATATCCATGAGTGAGATCATCTCATGACTGGCTGTAATATCCACTAGCTAGTCAATGTTAGGTAGAGGGAAATCATCTTTTGGGCATGCAAGGTTTAGATCACAAAAAATAATGCAAAGATGAAGTCCCCCTATGGGTTTGGTGATAGGGATGATCTTAGAGACCCATTATGGGTAATTAATGGGTTGAATGAATTTGATGGACAAGGGGTGCTAAAGCTCCTCTTTGATGAGTAGGGTAATGTGAGGATGTATCTTGTGAAGCTTCTAACGAACATGTTTAGCTTCACAATTTTTGACAATGTTGTAGGTTATAATCATAGGGTCTATTCTAGGCATATCATTATATGACCAAACAAAAGCTTTACTATGACTATCGAGGAAAGTGGCATAATCCTTTTGTTTGACTTAATCTAAATATTAGCCAAATTTAAGAATGTAAGGGTTATATAGAGACCAAAAATTGATATCAATGATTGATTTATTTAGCATATTTTTCATTTTAGATGGGAATTAATTCTAAATATAGGATCCTTCAGCTCCCATGTAAGTAAGAATAGAGTTATCATCCTGACATTGGATTGTGTTGATTATCAAAGAGTCATCATCGATCATGGCAGGGTGAAGGAGGGGAAGGGACCTTGTTTCCCCATCACGTTGATAAGTTAAGGTTCCCAAGTGAACAATATTCACAAAAAAAAACCAAGAGGGATGGATACCTTTGAATCTATGGGAGAAGGTCAGAGGATAGGTGAAGGCAGATAAGGAGGCAAAGGCTCCTCAATGATTGGAACATGGGGAACCTTAGCGAGCTTGGATGGCTCTTCAAAACCCATACCATATTGCTTCTTAGAATTCTTAATGGTTTTATTGGTGGGGTACTTGATGGGTATATGAGATCCTTGCTCATATAGGCCCAAACCAAACCCTTTCTAGGCACACCTATATAGATAAGTGTTAGCAAAGCTAGGTTTGCCTAGGAAGGAGAAGTCACATGTGAAGAGTTGGGTGAAAGGGAGAGGATTTCCCATGGTAGGATCACTATCAATCCCACCATACATTAGATTCATGTGAAGATTGAGAGGACCATATGGCATGACCATCCCAATGTAGGGATCATATTGTGGATGAGTATGTAATCTTCCATACTCTTATGGAGTATGAAACATATCTAGTGTGAGGAGATGATATTCATTGAGAGTGAGATGATTGAAGGCATCTTCCATAGGATCTTTCTTAGGATTTTGAGTCACAGGGAGCTATGAGCTTATTGAAACCTAAGAATTAGGAGGAGCAGGGGACACTTCTAATGGTATACAGGTATATAGACATAATTGGGACTATAAGTCATATTGCATGTCTTAAATAGAGGAGGATTAGCTGGGATGATGTGTACCTAACCCTCATACTCAAATTTAACACAATGGAGCAAAGTTGAAGGCCCATAAGTCATGGATTATATCTATGGATGTCTGATCAGGATGTTGTATTAGAACTCTCCCTCAACAACATAGAAGAGCTCTAGAATAGTGTGAGGACCAACATGAATATGAAACATGATCAGGCCTACTGGGGCAGCCATGGTATCATTGAGGGAGAGAAGAACCATATTTTATTGTGACATATAGTGATCAGGTAGCTCCAATTGCTTGTAGGCATGCATGAAGGTGATGTTAATACTGGCACCCCCATCAACCATGACTCTTTTTACATGAGTCTAGTTTATATAAGGTGTGATGAAAAGAGTAGGGTCCTGATCATCAGGGTGATGAGTAGGAATCTCAAAATCACTAAAAAAACTAGGGCTATAATATTCAGAGAGCCTACTAAAGCTGAGAGAGTTTGGGGATCATTAGGCTAAACCTCAACTACTTGAAGGGCCTTAATCAAGGCTTGATGATGCTAAGATGAGATTTGGATTAGTTCATATAGGGATATATTCATAGGTGTTTGATGCAGTTGTTTGATCATGGAGTCCTAAACCACCTCTAAAGATGTTGGTTGCATGGCACCTAAGATAGAAATCTTGGGTTTTTGAGGGGGAACATCCTTCAAAAATGGATGAGCCCAAGGTGTTATAACCTTCTCCTTGCCTTATCCTTTTGAGTCTATAATTGAGTGGCCACACAAATCAAGTTAATCTAGAATAATGATGGTGAAAGTGATGAAGGACTCTTTCACATGTCCTTAGGCTCGAGTTTAGGTGAGGAGGCATGAGAAGAAATAGGTGCAACTTTCAGATTAACAAGGAAATTTATGAGGGGCTCCTTGAAAAGAGTGTATAAACCAAAGTATTACTAGAGGATAGCCATGAGAGGTTTGTAACTCTCTATATCATTTCCAAGTGATTAGTGATATAAACAAACCTACATGTCATCAAACCAAGAAGGTTTTGGTCTGAGAGGTTGATAAGGCTTTATTAGGGGAAGGGTTATGTGAGACAATTGAAATAGTTGGTTTAAAAGAGAGGTGTGAGAGCCTTCAAATGGGCTTGTATTTGTTGTTGTAATTGGGGTTGATACCTTCTTTTATTTAGGAGGTGTAGGAGGGGTTTTGTGTGGCACCTTTTTGGGTAAAGGTGTGATCATATATTTCTTTAACACCTTTTTAGTGATACGTGTCAAGATAATAGAGGTTGAGGGACCACCATCAAGTAGAGGTAAAAGATTCGATAACTTCACCTTTTGGTTCCTTGAGATGTGGTGTGATCTAATCAAAGTGTCGAGGGGTGCAGCCCTAAGATTGAAGGCAAATTCAAAGGTACAATGGGTCGATGAGGCTCAAGAAGCCTTGAATTCTTCCTAGGCATAGGAGGGTTCAAATCTAACCTCTCTTGTGGATGGATTATATGGGACACTGGGTGAACACCTAAATATTTGATCTATTTTAGTGTGATGAATGCTTGAGGTAGTCGAGGATGAATTTTATTTTGTAGGGAAAGGAGTTTTGAGCTGATCCCAAAATGCTACGTGATCTAGTTTCTTGGAGTCAAGAAAACTTAGATTTCCTACCAACTATGAGAAGGGTTTAGATAACATTGGTGTAGGCCTTATTGTAACTTCTATAGAAGACTCAGGTGATTGTAAAAGAGGAAAATTATTGGTAGTGGCCATCTCGGGCCAAAGATGAGAAAAAACTAGAACAAGACCCTCCTCAACTAAGGTAGGAGAAGATACATGATCCTCTGATGATGGGGTAGGGACTGGCGAAGCTAGATCCTCAAGTGAATAGAGCATCAAGATAATTGCCCCCTTAAATTGAAAATGAGGGACCAAAAAAGTGTGCTCTTCCATGGGTAAAAAAATTGGTAAAATGGGCTCAACATGAGCAAGTGCAATTGGTCCTTCAACTAACATGAGATTAGATGAAATAGGCTCCTCTACATGTGAAAGAGGAGTTGATAGGGCACTAAATTCCATTGGTAGAGGAGAAGTAGGTGAAGAAAGTTACTTGAGGGGGAAGAGCAAAGGTATGATACCCCCCTCAACATGTGGTCAAATAGTGAGTAACATATGTTCTTCAGGTAGTATAAGAATAGGAAAAATGTGTGCAAGCGGAATGGGTACAATAGGCTCTTCATTTGGAAGAAAGATAGGTAGAGAAGGGCCCTCTTCTCATGGAAGCAGAAGAGGCAAAATAGGTTCTTCTAATTGAGGGAGTGGGATAGGTATGGCTAGATCCTCTACTTGGGGAAGAGGAGAAGGTAGAACAAGCTGGATCAACATCAAGGAAAAAAACACATCAATAGTGTGGATGTTGTAGTCATGTGTATGCTCGATCATGGCCTAAACATTGTTTTGAGAAGAGTACTTGACAAATGGCTTCCTAAAGACATCTAAGTTCTAGTTATCCAGTGCATTGGGGTTATCTAAAACTAGATCACCCTTATTAAGCATGTCCTAAACAATGTTCTTGAGGGTCTTATAGTTATTAACATCATGGACTGTCACTTAATGATAGCCACAAAACTGGTCCTCCTTATACCATGTGAGTATAGGATATGATGTATCAAACTATATGGGGGGCTTGACCTAAGGAAGGGTAATAGTTCCTTACCTTAGTAGCTTATCCAACACAGAGGTGTATGAATCCCTAATCAAAGTGTACTCTCTATGTTCATACCATTACTAGAATTGATTCATTGGGTTCTAAGAAGTTGAAGGCTTAGATTGATCTGCCTTTATGGAAGACACTGACTTAATGACTACCGCATTAGCTGAGCCTTTAGACTTGTGGTTGGAAGAGGAGGGTTTAGAGGAAGAGGAGTCACTAGGTTTAGAATTTTCATTCTTGTTACACAACTTGACTCGGTCTTCATCTACTACCTAAATCTCAAGATTTTGTGCCATTGTTAAGGATCCATTGAATGTGTGAAAGGTTTAAACTTAGAGGGTCGAAGAGATGTTCTTGGTGTATGCTCTTGAATAGAGTTAAATGAGCTTAGGTTGGGGTAAGGAGAAGGATAGTTGATTAATGAGACCTCTCTATTGAGCAATGAAATCAACTATAGACTCATATTTGAATTGTCAAATAGAGTAAAGGTCTTTGATTGAGACTTTTTAGAGATTTTGATCAAGAAATGATCTAAAAATAACTAAGCAAGTTGGGTGAAGGAAAACAAGGAGTTCCAAGTAATGGAGTTATATCAATCTAGAGCAACACCCACAAGGGACATGGGATAAGTATGAATCAACAATGCATCATCATGTCCTATAAGGTAACAAGCATGTCTAAATGCTCATAAGTACTATTGTGGGTCTTCCTTTCTTTGAAAGTGAGTGAACTTAGGAAGCTCCCACTAATTGGGATAAGGATGGATAGGCATTGAAGGATGGATGGGTTCATTACATATTTGATCATATGAAAGAACATTCTTTGAAACCAAAATAGATGTATATAAGCTAGATATATTATCCATCATCATCTTGATTAGATCTGAAGGGGGATTGGTTTGAGAGGCACTCCCCAAGTTATAGGCTACTTGTAAAGAGCTTGAAGTAGTGTATGGCACATACTATGGTGATTCGGTAGATGTAACATACGGGTAATGATCATACGTTGAGGGGCCAAGGAGAAAGGGGATTATCCCATAGGATTTAGAAAAAAACCTTGGCTAGGCACTACCACCATGGGTTGGGTTATGGAAACACTAGCTAAGGGATAGGTGGTTAATCTTGTATTAATCAATGCAAGAGTAGTTGGGATTGACAAAACCAAGTTCTAAAATGGGGTCTAACTTGGTTGTGTGGCTTACGGTTATGAGGTTAAGGAAAACCTAATAGAAGTTGGGTTTGATTGTGTGATTAGAGAAACCAAAGTCTGATCATTAGATATGGTTGGGTTACTAATCAAAGTGGTGGTTTGAGTAGCCACAAGGGGAATGGTGGAAATAACTAATGATATCTCCATAAAAGAAGTGGGCATACCATAAATCAAATCACCAAAAGAATTACGTGTCTGACTCATGACAAGGTAATGCTAGAGGGATTTAGTGATATGATCAAGGAATCAAGAAAAATATTAATCACCCTTAAGAATGATGGGTGGCTAACTAGGACTGACATAGCTATGGGAACTTTCCACACTAGGATCGTACTCCATGGAAGGACTGGAAAGATGAGGTGAAGGTGGAAGATGTTACTGACTTGTGTGATCTATGAGAATATTCACTTGATTTCACATCAAGACCATGTAAAATGGTAAAATTTTTTAACAGACCTTGTATCTATTATAGGAAATTATAAAAACCCATGTTTGATTAAAATAGGCAACCAATTTTAGCTTGCTATTTGAGGCAAACTAAAAATTAGAAAAATCCATAGAGACTGATATCAGTTGCCTAATTGAGGTTCGTATGTAGGAAAGATGCAGACATTAGTAATATGACTAGGGTTGGTGGGATACTCAGGCTACCAACATTGGTATCCTAATTGAGGTTAGTTACTATGTAACCTAGAAGGGGAAAAAATTCACTATTTAACTAACCCAAATATGAAATCTGAATATAAAAGTGAATGCAATAGGACTGTGTGTCAATAGAGAACACTCAAGGGGAATGAAGCTAGAGGTTAATAAGTTTAAAAGGCTGAGAAGACTTGGTTTTGATATAAAATGTCCTTACCAACTCAAAAGTATAGTAAGCAACAAAAAGGTAGAAAAGATCATACAACCAACTGACGTTAATTCCCAAGAATTATTTTTAGTCTCTTCGTGGCTTATGCCTTAACTAGATTGTGTAAAGAGGAGGTTGGATAATGAAGGTATTAAAATCCATGTAGAGATGGTTTCAAGAGTTTTGGCTAGGGAGTCCTCAATATATTTTTAGGTATGGGAGGCCCAAATCTGTGACTTGTGATTTAGTCCAACTAGAACACTAAATTGACTTTGTTTACCCAATGATGAAATATAGGTAAATCCCACTTGAGGATTTGAGGAAAGTTTGAAATGTGTAAGTTGATATGTGGTTTGGAGGTGTGTGAGAAAGTGTGCTATGATTTATTAACCAAATAATTAGTTTTATGTGTGACTAATATGTCACAAGCTAACCAATGATGCAATAAGTTTTAAACCCAAAAGTTAAAGTGTTTTCTTTGGATGTAAAATAATGAGGAAAGGGAAAGAGTATGACTTTCACTAATTTTATGTACA
Organism: Torreya grandis; assembly: GCA_037957365.1. Classification (NCBI taxonomy): domain Eukaryota; kingdom Viridiplantae; phylum Streptophyta; class Pinopsida; order Cupressales; family Taxaceae; genus Torreya; species Torreya grandis. The sequence continues at coordinate 1,044,070 of JARHVA010004175.1, forward strand.
TGAAATGAGGTAAGAAAAAAGAATGTTCTTTTTTAACTTTGCAAAAAGAGTATGATCTTGTTTAGAGGCAATAGAAGAAGAGGTGTGAGAGAAGAGAAATTTCAGTTCATTCTCTTAAGCTAAAAATTAAAGGTGTGGTATATTCGTTTTATGGAAAATAAAAGGATATAATAAAATAATGAAAACTTCACTATTGATGCACCTACATGAATGCCATTTTAAAATTAAAGAATGAACCCAAGATAAACTCTAGGGTCCCACCAGGCGTGCCAGAATATTTCTATCAATTTTTGCTATCTATTCTAAAAGGAAGAAATATAAGTATGAATGCTAGGGATAAGTGATTAAATACTCAAGATGATGCACACCATTCTAGACATTGTGAAAACTCCTCTTTGGCTATGGAAGAAGACACTTGTGTATAAGAAGACACTAAATAAAATTACTATTAGTAGAGTTATGTGTGAGTTGCCAAGCTATGCACTTATTCTAAGAAGCGTAACACTTCCTATGATGACAATCCACTATTTAGAAATAGAGTCTTAAAATAAACATAAATGAAGAGAGAGAGAGAGAGTTAGAATATTGTTTATCATGCTATAGGTTTGAATGTGTTAGTGAATAATAAAATTTAGGCTAGGTAAGGGAATTGTGTTTTGGTGAGGTTACTGGGAAGGCTTTTAGGGGTTATTGGTGTAAAAAACATAGTGACCAACATTAGTTAAGTGATTGATGTTAGTTTAGGTATCTGATATCAGTTATGGTTACTGATGTCGGTCTGGGTAACCGATGTTGATTGGGGTAGTGATATTGGTGGGGTTATGGAAGGCTTTTTTAGGAAGGGAAAAGGAGTTTTGGTATAGTAGAGGGGTCATGAGGAGTCATGAGGGGGTGAGTAAGACTTAGGAAGGGAAAGGTAGAGGTTAATATGCTAAGGTAGAGAGATGGAGATGGGGGAGTGTTACAACTCCTCCAAAAAGGATGCTTGAGTTTTATAAGCAGTTAAATTGTATATTTGTAAAACCAATATAAAATGACTGTTTAAAACATGTAAAAACACTAAAATGTACGTAGCTGGGTTGGATAGGTGAGAAAATATGTGAGATAGATGGCTTCAAAGAGGCTTGATGAACTAGTGCATGAACAAATGAGGAAAAACATATGTTTCTGATCCATGATGCTCAAAACACTATACAATTTGTCAATTCTTGATCTAGAATAGTTTGTGCAAAGTGATGGCAAGCCTAGATGTTGATAATGATGCTAGAATGCTTTGATAATGAAATATCTATGTGAATCAATGATTTTGTGACCCTATGGCCAATTTAGAAGCATGCCTAAGTAATTGATGTCATTAGGCCCAGCGATGTTGATCGAGGGCTAACCAATGTTAGTTCCCCAAGGCTAGGTAAAACATGCTAAATTTAGCCTTTTAGCCCACTTCTTACTTTGACAAATGGGTTTTCTCATTGGAAAATGGTCATAACATAGGTTGAAAGTTAGTCAGGTAGTTAAATAGTTATGAGGGGGGGAAGAAAAGGTCCTAGGTGGTTAGGATAGAATGACTAGGTCTTAGGGTGAGTCAGAGGGTGAGAACTGGTCATAGGGTGAGGTGGCCAAAGGAGATTTAACTAATTTAATTAAAAAATAAAATTAATTAGATGTGCCTAAAGGGTAAATACATAGGTTAAAGAATTAAATAAGGGGATGAGGGGTAATTTGACCTAGGTAATCACACAAGGGATTACCGTAATTCTAGTGTCTACACAATGACCTGTAGAACTCATTGTTTGGAGGTGAATAAACATTGATTAATAGAATTTCAAGCACTGAAAAGATAAAGGTAGGTTAGAAAAAAATTATTAGGTCATTAAAAATTTTTAAGGTGTCTAAATATTTAATAGATAAATTTTGAACCCTCTCAAGTTGTTAATAAACTATAGAAACCCTAGATTAGGGTAAAACTTACAAAGTGGAATATCTCACATTTGCACTAATAAAATCAGGTGAAATTTGGTAAATTACTATATTACAATATGATTCAAATTATTTTGACAATTTTAGACATATACGGCCTATGTAGGTATGGATTCTATTGATTGTATTGAAAATAAGGGTATTAGGCCTATGAAGGGCTAATTTAGAGGGTAAAAGAGGTCAAGACAAGGGAGTTGGCTCATGAAACTTCATGGAAAGAATAAAGAGGATAGAGGGTGGTATAAAATAGGTTTAGTTTATCAATATTTTATCAAACCTATCCATACAATGCAAGTTTGTCAAGAAAAGGCTGCTAACAGAGATAAGGGTTAGTGAAATTAAGGTGATAATAAAGTGAAATGGGGTTAGTTGTCAGATGAAGTGGATATATATTTGAGATGATATTAGGTCAGATAATATGTTTGAATACTCATGAATGGAATAGTTGAGGTAGGTTCCATCAAGCCTGCATAGCAGAGACTATGCATAAAGCATAAAGACAAAGAGTTATGAAAAACAAGAGAAGGTGAATGAAATGAGATGTAAGATAGCATTGTGAGGTGAAGAGGCTCTTAAGATTGAGTGAGTGACTTACTAGGATTATTTTCAATTGAATCATACAAGGGATTGATGACAAATACATTAAGGAGTTAATTGATAAGAGAGATTGAAAATATTTAATGCAAGGTTTTGTGTTTACAGGGTTAGAGTTGGGTTGAGCAACGGATGAAATAGTTTCTCTGCATCACAATATCAAACTTATCTATTCAATATGGAGGGGTGAGAAAGTAGTATGTCATAAGGAATGCACATTAGGATCAAACTATTGTAAATAATGTGTCACCATAGGATGACTATCATGAATGTTTAGATCAAGATAAATAATAAAAAATAAATGAGCAGTGAAAACATCCTAACCAAAACAAACCCAAGGGATAAATAATGATAAATGAAAAGGCATATGTACACATTCATGCCAAAAAATATAATAAAAGATAATATGAACAATCAATAAAACATCAAGAATATATGTACAATAAAATGAGTTTGAGATAATTAATTATTTCATCAATGTCAAATGTATCATTTGACCAATTTTGTATATATAACACATCCTTTTCACTTTTAAACTTATGGTAAGTTAATATTTATATCTAATGAGAAAGTGTGTTATATGGATAACATTAAATAAACTTATAGTCATACTTTTTATTGTATTAGCTTTAGATATGTATGTTAAAGTTCCTTTAGATAATACACATAGTGATACCTGACCCATAAGAATGGTTTGATATTTTTTTGTTATGAACATACAGTAATTTAGATGTGTCATTCCCATCATATTTTGTATTTGTAATAGGGTATACATAACCTATCATACCATATTATTTTATAATTTATTGGATTTTATTTTCTCTTCAACATATTCCTCATTCTTGGCATAATATTCATGATTAAATAGTTGTGGATATGTAATCATATTTTCTATGGATTTCCCTTTTTAATTATACTTTATACATGAAGTGGAGGTTGTGGTTGTCTCTTTGGAAACCACACTTGTAAAATTAGTGTTATTAGGTAATTATTGCTTACGAATCTCCTTCTTAGGTGCCTCTTTCTTAGTCAAATGTTATTTTTTAGTAACTCTTATTTTGATAACTTGACATTTGGAGATAGAACCAAAATTTTAGTAGGTTTCTCTAGTTTAAAAAGTGTAAGGTCAAAAATATCAATAAGATATTGTATTATGTTTTTAAAAGCCCAACATTTGTGTGTAGGATGTCCATGAACTATATGATAAGCATAATAGTATTTGGATAGTTTCACAAGACATGTATGAGGTAATGTGATCAACTTGTTTTGAATCATGTTACAAAGAATTTAACTTGGATACTTATTAAACTTATGCAAAATTATTGATTTACTAGTCATAGATGCATTATGTTTCTTAACCCATGTTTAAGATGGACTATTTTGAGCCACATAGGTTTTGGATGGAGAACTAGATATGAAATTTACATTAATTTACTCAATATTTTAGGCAATTGAAATATTATCTTCAAGTGATGTGACATTCAAAAAAAAAATTTGGATTTAATTTTTTACTGTATCTATAAAATGAGTCATTAAACATTTGATGTGTAGTAATGGTGACACTATGAAGAGATTCATTCAATGGTTGAGTCCTGTTGTTGATGGTTACGTTATATATACTTTTTTTCATAGGTTGGGAGATTTTTATTTATAATCACAAACATTAAACACTTCATATTCTATATTCATACAAAATTCTAGAAGAGTTTCCACCCTAACTCTTAGAATTATGATATAATTAACCTTAATAATTGATATAAGCCTTGGAAAAATAATAAGTGAGAGATGGTAGCTATCAATACCTTGAGGTACAAGGGGAGGATGAATAAAATAAAATTTCATATAAATAAAAGGATAAAAATCACATGCCATTTTAAGATAAGGAATATCATCATATTCAAAAATATCCTTATAAAGTATATAATCATGAGAAGTGACATCTATATCATGTATACATTTATTTATTTCATAATATTTTCTAATTATAAGCTTAGTTTCATTGAAATATATGTTATTTAAATAATTTTAACTTTCTTATTGTTCTACCCTATGAATAGTGGTAAGGTCTATGAAAGGGGAAGGAGAATCAACCTCTTGAATTATAGAACTAATTTGGTCTACTTCTCCTTCACTACCCTTGTACAAAGAGATATCACTAACATATCCATCCTCTTAATCATCATGCATATAATAATAATAAACATAAAATTTCCTTCATTCAAATAGCATAATCCTCATTCACACAAGTACTATCATTAGGCACACCTGCATAATCATCAACATCCACATTTGTGCACTCAATAGTATACTCATAAGGTGAAACATCGATATAAAACAATGAATCCATAGTATGAGACATAATATGGTCTAGGGGATGCACATGCATTAAAAAATTACCAAACCCTAAGATGAAAAAAATCACAATCAGAAGACCTACTCCTAAGATTAGAGAAAACATATAAAATTAGGGTTAGATTGAATATAAACAATTGAGACCTTAAAAGAAAGAGATATATGAAGGGGAAATTATAAATATGTTCTCAAACACTAATAAAGAAGATTGAAACCCTATAAACAAATAATTATGGCTTTTAGTGCTCAATACAATAACCAAGTTCACTAGAATGTTTTATTTATTTTAATATTTAGGTGATATAAATAACATAAAATTATTTAAATTTAGGTTGTGTAGGATAAATTGTTTACAATACAATTTTGAATTCTAAAGATAGATGAATTTCACTTACTAAATATATAAATGACCAAGAAAAGAGAGGGGAGAAGGCACTTAGCATATATTTTGATCTATACTACTCATTTTCAGTGTTATAGTCCTCAAGATGACTATGCAATATATTTACAACTATTTGGATTAGGAAAAATAATATCAAAATCTATGCAAATGTTACCAATGAAGCCCAAACACCTATAACAAATGATAATATCCACTATCTATCAACCATGTCCAGGTTGAATGTGCTAGTCTATTATACCACTTATCACTATGCCTACATTTGAATATTATTTTTGGATGTTTACTTTCCCTTTGTCCTATGCACAAATCCTAATTTTGTTTCCATTTTCCTTAAAACCCTATATTCACATTTGACACAAGATAGACTTATAAAAATGGGTTGGATAGCCTAACTATTCCCTACTGAGTAATTAAGCATTAAATACATTAAAATACTTTGAAAAGGGATCAAAATCCATGTATTTATCCCATCTATATGTGCATGTACTCAATCGTGATCCACTAGAATGCAATGCAATGATTTAGATTTTGACACTTGAAAACTTGAAACTTTGACCTTGCATTTATATTCAATTTTTTTCTGGGATGATCCTTTGAGGAGTTTTAATACATGAATTATTTTGGATAATGATTCAACGATGTGAAAATGGATTCTCAAGCTTGTGAATATTGGCCAAAATAAGTGCTAGATAGGTGCCAGATAGGAATGGCCTTAGGAGTGATGTGTATTTATAAATGAATATTTGGTTTCACTAATAATTAACATAATAAATGTGCTTAGGCTGATCCAAGGGAGATAATTAACATAAAAATCATCCATTGAGGGTTGTAAGATGCTATAGGTGAAGGTGGATGCCTAGAATAATAAAAAACATCTAAATATTTCCAACACTATCCAAAAATGGAAAATAAAAATATGTAATATGAAGATAGTCTGCTTAGGATAATATAGTGTTTTGACATAGCTTACCAAGATCCTAAATATGTTTGACATAAAATTGGGTTGGTCAAGTCAATAGATAGACAAATAGGTAGGGGAAATGTGGAAAAAAGTGAAATGTGTACTCACAAGTCATGCATATCAAATATATATCAAAACTATTGTTGTCAAGTGTATAATAAAAAAAATGTGTGCCTATATTTATAACTGTGTATGCATTAGGACATAATGCATATGTGTGTGTGTGTGTGTGGTGTTGTCACCATGAGAAAGCTCATGCAATATTTGGAGATGAGAATCAATAATTAAAAGTAATGACTTGAAGAAAATAAAAATTGCATTCAATCATAAATGAGGAGGATATAATAATGATACAAAAATATTGAGTGAATTTAAAGAAGAAAGCCAACATGAAACCAAATCATGAAATTAGACAAAAAAATATTGTAATTTAAATCGAAAGGAGTTGAAAGAAATAAAATATCCAAGTGGGAACAACACAAAACAAGTTTGGGTAAAGAGGCAAAATAAACCATACATGATAATGAAGAAACAAAAACCAAGGATAATGAGAAAATATAAGTAATAAAATAAATTAAGCTATGCATAATATATTTTTTAGTTTATGAAAATGAATAGGAAAACATAATTTATAAAACCATATATCTAACCATACCATGTATAAGTATATGCAACCTTGTCCTCAAATTATAGATTTAACTATTTTGGGAGCCATAAGTCTAATAAGGCTAATGCATCATCATGGTGACTATCATCATCAATAAAAGCATCAAAACTATAATAGGTATCATTGTTATTGTAATCATCTTTCTTGAAAATAGTTGCACTATTTTTATGTAAAGTGGCACTCTTCTTTATCTGAATAATAGGTAGTATAATGATTGGATATTTAATATGTGATTTATTTTTAATAGGAAAAAAAGATATGATAATAAGAATATGATTCATGGATGAGTAGGTAGTTATATTTTAGTTGCATGTGGTTTAGGTAATATGATTATATTTTTTGGTGGATCTTTTGGTAACACCTCACATTGAACTAATGTGGGATATTTTTTAGTTTTTCCTTGAATAGTAATAAATTTATTATCATGGAAAAATTTCAAACACTAGTGAAGTGTTGATGGGATCACTTTAATTTGATTAAGCTCGGGTTGTATCAACAACATGTCATATATTACATTATTTATAATATATGAAACTATACACACCCTAATTTGGTCAAGCAACCATAATTAATATGTCTTTTTTTTTCTCTTTCACAAGAAGGTCTTAGTGATGGATGTGACTCTTGTTTGTGTGGTCATTTGGGTTCTTTTGGTTTGTGTTATGTATTATTTTCCTTGTTTGCTGCACCCCCAATGGTCCTATGCCATCCTTTATTAGTCATAGGGTCCCCCTAACATGTTATACCCAGTCTTTACTTAGTTTTGTGACCTCATGACATTAGTGCCATAAGTGTACACTAGCACCATAACACTAGTGTCCAAATTTGGTGCTAGTGTCCAATAGTCACTTTCTCACTATGTTTTGGGTCCTAATCCTTCCTTGAGCCTTCTCTTATGATTTTACCTATCTTTTGAATCTTGTCAACTATAGAATAAGGGTATTACATTGAAATAAAAATTACTTATATATAAAGAGCCTCACAATGCATTTTACATATAACACTTACTATCTTGTCACATAATTGCATAAAATCAATCAATCATACAACTCAACATACTATATACTACTAAACTATCACACCTATATTTGCATACTTTAATCAAATAAGGGGCTACGTAAGATTTATAACAACATACCATGTGTATTTATTATGTATGTTACCTAAGGGAAAACTACATGTGATATGAGACCCCTATCATTAGGGTTAATATAGGAAGCAACTAGGACAACAGGGGTTTTTTCCTACATGATTGTAATATCCCACAACCTAGTTTTTCCATTCCTTTTGCATTTGATCTTAATATTATTTCATGTGTGTAGGTGTTTATTAGGTTTTAGAGAAGAATAAATAAAAATAGGTCAAAAACAATGAATCAAGGTTTGTTTATGTAAGAAAAGGCTTAGTAGACTTAGATATAACTTCTCTGAGAAGTATAGATTAATTCTTGCATACGCAAAAAGTGGACACTAGCACCACAATGATGCTATCCAAGGTATGGTGTTATTATTTAGGAGGGTTTATGACACCTAGATACTATTTGTGACACTTAGATAAGCTCTTTTACCAGTTTTTAGCTTTCAGAGCCTTTATCTCAAGTAATTTCTAGCTAAGTACTTATTTGTATCATTCATTGTTATTTTTATAAATATCAGATTAGGTCAATTTTTGCACAAATTAGTGGCTATATTTATTGCATATTTTATATCCTGATTAATTTTAATCAAACCTTTAACAACCTAATATTTACATGTACTAAGTTAGGTAAATAGTTAAAACATTTGGTGAACCCAACTTCAAATATTGCTTAAAAATCCTAGTTTCATCATAGGGTTTACCTTCTACTTTTTTGTGGAATAAATTAGGGCTTAGAAAATTTTGATTTTTTCTTAATTTTTTCAAAACCTAACTAATCCAAATAAGTATTCTATTATGTTTTCATTAATTTAATATAATTTAAATTTTTCTAACAAACCCTCCAAAACCTTATGTTCTCATATTAGGTCCCTATATATCAAAACACTATCCTTTAGGGTTTAAATTAAAATATTGATCTTTTTTCTATACATTTGGATAAATATTTCTCATATTTTCACATATACGTTTATTATATTATGTTATACCTATTGTGTGGTTGTTATTCATTATTTACATTATCTTCTTTGGCAAGTTTAAAATGACATGCAAGAAGCCTCTTTCCCCTCACCTTATTGATGAATTTATAACTTTTTCTCATAATTATAAGAATGAATTAAAATTAACACATGATAATGATTTAATTTATAATGATGATGATGATTATTTTTGTAATGATGGATATGATGATTATTATGAGCATGACAATGAAAGTGTTGATGAGGATAAATTAGATGGATATTCTTTTCTTTCCTCTCCATCTTCTCCTAATTTTCCAAAACAAAAAAAAAATATAATTCCAAAATAAAATCTTGTTGGTAGTGCTTTGTTCCAAATGTGACCCTAGCTTTTAAACCACTTTTGATACCTCCTTATTCAAATTAAAATGACATGAGTTTAATAAACAAAATCTACATTCACATGATTCAAGCAATATAGAAAAGAGCAATGCATCTTATTTACCCTTCTCAGTTAAATTTGGAAAAACATGTATAAATAATATTACACATTTTACTAATGCACAAACTAATGTGGATGAAATTATTTTATCACCTTCTTTTAAATTCCAAGATCAACACATTAATTCTTTACAAAATATTAATAATTCAAATGTCTCTAACTCTTCTACCCTTGAATCCAAAATTGAAAATAATGATCATACATGCATTCCACTCATAAATAGTGAAGACATGTATTAAATTTCACCTACACATGATGATATATTGAATCATAGTAAAAATTTAATATCTACTTCTACTCTCTCTATGTGAACATGCGACTAAAAATTATTCTACTCTTACCTCTATTAGTGAATTAAAATCTAATTTAGATGAACCATGGAATAACAATGATTATTATGATGTTAGTTAAGAAGAAAATGAGTCTACTAATTCTAGTTATCTCCCTACTTCTCCCATTCCCCATTATAGAGAGGATTACAAAGTAAGTTATTCAAACATTAGTCCATAAATAATGAAAAATACATGAATACCCAACTAACTAAGCCTATCTATTCCTATGGGAAGTAAAAAGGATAACAAGAAACAAAATGAAAGCAAGAATCACCATAATACTTTCCCAAATGGATTCACCATACTAATGTGGCTTAAAAGCATGTTCTCCCTTGATCAAGCATCCTTGTCTTTGTCAACAAAGGTGGCAAACTCCTCCAATGTCTCAAGAACACTCCATAAGACCTAGGCTCATGATTCCAAATCATTAAACTAGCCCATCAATGAAGCTTGAAAACAAAATCAATGATCAAATGCAAAGGATTATGGAAATAATTTAACATTATAACTTTAAAATATTCAAGCTTAAAATTTATGTCCATGGCCTCTCTATTTATAGATTTTTGAGATTGGTCAGGATCAACCATGACCATCCATCTCAAGATTGAGATGTGTGGCCATGGATAATCCTAATATTTGGAATTAAACTCATAAATATCCTCAAGATAAATAAGCATTAAAGAGGCATGGGAGGCATTAACTAGGCATGGGTGACCCATAATCTTGATATTTTATGCACTTATGGCTTGATGGATGTCACCCGATAGATGATGTCATTAGGTGATGTAGATATTCAAAATCAATTTCCAATAATGAGATATTCAAAAATATCTATGGAATTCTTACTTAAGCTCTTAAATTGGATTAATTAGCTTAAGTTTAATTAAGTTTAGTGCAATTCTTTAGAAATTGGTGCACAATTAATCAAAATGGTTAGAAAGTCATATTACTAGGTCATATTTTGATTAGAGAGGAATTGGAAGGAAATGTTAGATGCATTAGAGCTGTATTCCCATTTAAGACGTTTCTAACAACAAATAACAAAGGTACATGATGTGTACCAATGAATTAGAAGAAAAGAGTGATCTGAAGCACTAAATGGCAAAATTGTCATTTTGACTCAAAATGATCTGATCAAAGTTAGCTGGCCCATAAAATGCATTACCATATTTAGGGATAATTTGACCTAAACTGGCACTTGTAAGTGACAAGTTTGAACTATTTAGGGTATTTTATGGATTTTTACCTAAAATGTGCATTTGAGTGCAATTAGAGTAAGATTGATAATTTAAACACAAATGGTGTTAGGAATTGGATGTCTACACCTGTATTCAAACTAATTTCTTGTCAAATTATATTTCAAATGATAAAAAACACACACACTTATTTTTATGCTCATAGTTTAAATAATTTACATTCACATGATAATGATGCAACTTCTAGTCCATTAGCATGTGATACTCTTTTGAAAATTAAAAAAATAAGAGATACCAATGAATCTCTTTATACCCCACTTACTAAAATAAAAATCATTTCTCATCTTAACCTCCATGAGGGTGATAGCCCATTTCCCTCTCACTAGGTCTAAGCTATCACCTCTCCAAAGGTTATGGTGAGCAAAACCAAAGGTCACAAATGTAGTGTACCGATGGCTAAGATAAATAATAATATTCAAAATTTAAATGAACCCCTTAATGATGTTAATATACCTTCATAAGTGGTAATCTCTTTGATTCATGTGATGGGTGATCTACAACAAGTACACCATATTGCATTAGAAAGTAAAGCATATCACTCTTGGGATAATTTTAATACCATCCATGGCAATCCTATTTTGCATAGAATCTTCACTATAAAGTTGATACCCAAATTTTAGATACTAGTGTTACCAAAATTTTATTGGCATGGAGACCCATACTTGCACCTTAAAGTTTATGGGAAAGTCATGGTGCATGTTATTAACAATTTCACTTTACTAAAATTATTTCCATAGTCTCTAGAGGGTGTGGCATTAAATTAGTTTCATCATTCACTCACCAATGGGTCAATACATATATATGATGAGTTTTAAGAAGTATTTATCATGAAAATCATACAAAATAAGGGACTTTAAGTCATATATGAGAGGTTACTTTCACTACACCAAGGTAAGTCAAAAATAGAGAATGATTACATTCTATAGTTCAAATTATGAATAAAATGGTTGATTTATCAGCTAACATATTTAGAGGTAAAATACATTTTTACTAGAGGAATCATATTCCCTATCAAGTAAAAATTACTATATGAAATATCCAAATCATTTCGACATCTATGTAACACAATTATGGCATTAGAGAAAGAGTTGGGACTAGTTGAGACACATTCAGAGGCATATTTGGATGTAGATTTCCTAGAGACACAAACATATAATATGGTACAATAACATACTCCACCTATGATTAAAAAACAAGTGAAACATAAACAACCAATCAATAAACTCAACAAATACAAAGATCCACTTTACAGAGTATATCCTACAATGAGTAGAGCACAAGACACCAATAGAGGGCTATACAATTTTTAGACATAGATAGGCCTCATGATATATTACTTACATTATTAGGTAAGTATATTATCACACTTTATTCTACTCATCATCATCTAACACACTGTCTGCACAAGATACACAATAAACATATTGTAATTTTCATCAGATAAATGGACATTGGGACAATAATTGTTATGCACTCTAAGATCATATTGACCAATATATCTATAGAGGCATTATAAAATTTATATATGGGTCATTGATATCTCATTCTCCACACTCTAATAGATCACACTCTTCTATGAATGAGTTATCCTAGGATGTTCCTTTTAAGAAGCCATTGGTTACTCATTGTATGAGCCATGTGGTTCTTAGGACACCTACTTATGAGAGATATTGTACACCACAAAATCAACAAATATGGTAGCCAATTCATGAAGATCCACATAATTATATCAACATGGTAAAAAAATGTAAAGTAACTCAATCAATAATTATAGTTCAAAGTCTGATTAAGATATTTGTTAGAGATCATAAAAATCAAAGCACAATTCAACAAATGATTAAGATATTTGGCAAAAATCATAGAAATTAGAGCATAGTTTAACAACTAATTAAGATATTTAGTAGAGATAACATAAATTAGAGCACAACTCAACAAATGATTAAGGTATTTGGTATAGATCACAAAAATTAGAGAAAAATTCAACAATCGATTAATATATTTAGTAGAGATCATATAAATTAGAGCACAAACAAACAAATGATTAAGGTATTTGGTATAGATCACAAAAATTATAGAAAAACTCAAAAATTGATTAAGATATTTAGTAGAGATCACAAAGACCAGAGTATAACTTCAGTATAAAATCTTATTAGGATATTTACTATAAAGTCTACATATCTAGATACTAGTAGTGTAACATGAATATTATCAATTCCAAAGTATATTTCTATGCTGACACAACATGAGAAGTATGGTCACTTGTTCACCATGCCATTCGAGTTCAGATAGTGCATGCCAAAGTTACATCATCCACACTTAAATATCCTATGATACTCCTATAACACCTATACTAAAAACTAACATTCTTAATCCGATACACATATCTTAAATATTTATAAACAAATAAATAACCAATTACCATTACTTAGAAAAATAACATATTCCCATATCAACATATAAACAATGAATATAATGAAACACATATACAAATACACAATGCCAATGTACACAATACCCATGCAACAATAAAAATACACACACACACACACACATAACTCCATAAAAGTTTCAATACAATGATACAAGTCACTCAATAATTGGAGCTTAGTCACTAAACCAACCCCATCACTCTCACTCTCTGATAAATCCATACTAGAGCTATATGTTCCACCATACCCTTAGATCTAGTCTGAGACTGATGTCTTCTCATTATATCTTATAAAACCACTACCTCAACCAGTATCTCTCCATCATCTTGATGTAGATGTATATAGTCATCCACTATCTTGATACCTACCCCACCTAAAACATTAGTTTTAGGCATAACTCATCTTTGTAGCTTTACACATGCCTCATCCCTATCAACAACTACTCATATATATGCCACCATTCTAATGGACACTCGATAAAATAGGTAGACATAAACATTGAAAATATATATGGCCCTATCCACTAGTCCATCATCCATAACATCATCAGGGATATACCATGTTAGTCCTTAGAGTGTAGACTCAATAGTAGTCTCCCAATTCTTTTCATGACCTAGACCTACACATACAAACATAATACATCAAATACTTACCCATATTAATTATTAACAAATTAAACTAAACACACTTATATATGATAAAAGCCTACCCTTAATTTCCCTAATGGAATTGAAATCCACTACATCCTCCATGTTAAACCCACTTCCTAGAAATAATGGTGCCCATCTATGCTATACCCACCATGATCTGTAGGCATCGATCACTCCTACATCATCCACATTTGGTATATCTAACACTGGATTTTTTTTATCAATAGAATCAAATCTATCTCTACTTTTGATGGTTTGGACCTACTCCCTAGCCTCACTAGATCCCAAGAACTCCTCACCCAAACCCTTGGGCTAGTGGAACATCCTCAGCCACACCAAACTACCATGTCACTTGATCATACTGAAATATCTCAAACATATTGACCCAAAAGTCATGTATCTAGTAGATCACTTGAACCTATCTTAGTTGAACAACATCCTTAGGTCACCCCTCAAATCCCTTATAGGGTCTCTAAATAATATTTCTTTTCATCAACCTATCGATCCACTATTGACAACACATCATGATCCTCTTGGACACATGAACCATACTAGTCCATATCTCTACAAACATCTATGGGTGAGCCCATGTAATCCATAGAATACCCTTAAATTTAGCTATTAAAATATGCTCATAAGCTTAGTATTGCAATAAGGTCAAAGATCTAATGCCACCCATACACAACTCCTGAGTGAAATGGTAAAAATCTCAATACATGTGGACTAGCATAGTGCAACACCATGAGTATATGGTCCCGTTATCCTCTATATATTGCATTAAACCATACATATTATATGAGATAAACACCCCACTCCCATAAAAAATAATTAAAGAAGACTATAGCACTGCCAAAAACTTCTACAACCATGGAACTTTGGTTGTAACAATCAAAGACAATAATACATCACTGCTACTCCCTACATGATGAGTCCCCACAAAAATAACTACAAAGAACCTCACGAACCACTCTATAGATTGATATACAATGGCCTAATGTAACACTACCATTTGGATAGTAATGAACAATCTCAATATCCTATAAACATCTTCTAATGTCATAGTAATCTCCCTAGTGGGCATCCAAAATTTACAATTATCAAAATTCCACCTTTCTCACAATGCCATCATCATATGCCTATCCCAGGTCATCAGAGATAGTGATGCCATGTGGCCCAAATTATATCTATCGAGCACTACCCTATAAACATATGTCAATGGAAATACACCTAAAAACTTCATCATTTGGCCACTCTAAAACTCCCTCATACACACATCCACCTACAACATATAACCAAATATCACATTAACATCCTAGAATACTAGATAAATATGTAACATAATCATTAAACATAAAGTAAAAGAAAAAATAACAAATTTTTCTTAGTGGACACTAGTGTTGCATCATATATAGTATCACTAGATAGTATTACCATGCCTAGGACAATAATGCCATGCCTAGGACACTAGTGCCATACTCAGGACATAGTTCCATATTCTTAAATAGGGCCCTAAAATAATAAAATTTTCACTAAAAATGATAAAAAATGTAATAAATATATAAAAAATAGGGGAAATGATATATTCATTACTAGGATAACCTCCTCCCTGGCTTGGATAATTGCCTCCACCTCCTTATACTGGGTTACACTCACTCTCATCTCCTTGACATGTTTCTAAGCTTAGAATAAAATTTTTATGTCAACTCAAATCATTTAAATGATTTGTCAAACTAATAAACCAAAATATTTAATCCATGTTTTAAAAATGCCACCTACCTAAGGTTGACCTTGCATGCCAAATTTTCCAGCAATACTAAATTATTCCAAATGTGATATCTCAAGAATCATAACTCCAATTCTAGATCCATTTATTGTGTATGGAACTTGATAATTATATCCCTCACCCCCTACCAATAATACTACTATCTTGATCAATTGAACTTCAAAAAATGAAAAAACCTATATTTACTTAACAAGCTCAATATAGACTAAAAGTTTATCCTACTTCTAATTTAAAAATAGCTCTATTACAATCGATAAATTAATCAAACTTAAAAAAACATTACCAATTCTAACTGATACTAGCATATTGGGTGATATAATTTTTGGTTAGACATCCTTACCATAGTTTTATCTCTCTCACCAAAAGGGGGACATGTATACACTATTTGCACAAATACACAAATTGGTTCATATACAAATTTACATAGACACACAAATTGGTTTAGATACAAATTTACATAGACATATAGATTGGTTTAGATATAAATTTACACAAACATAAATAGGCTCAAATGTATAGATAGATTCAAATATTTAGATACACAACTTGACTCATATTTTTAGGGTTCCATGATTTTGTCAAATATTGGTTTGAATACATAGTTACATTACTGCAATATCAAGTTTTAGAGTATGATATAGGGTACATGTCCTCAATCCCACAAGGTTACACTAGATTGTATAGATGGAATGACAAGCTATACCATTCTCTATGTTCAAATTATTAGATTAAAATCAGATTGCCACTAGGATGTCATTGGGATTTCACCAGTTTGGGTCACAAGGCCATTTATAGTGGTTGATCAATAGTTTTTCACTAGACCTAGATTATGTAGCCTGAGTGACAGTTTTAAGCTCTAATAACAAATTACATGATAATTTTTAGTCTAGATATTAGAGTGGGCCAAGTAGGCCTTATCTCCCCATATTTACAAATTACCTTCTCAAACTTAGTCTAGATACCAGGATGGGGACAAGTAGGTCTTATTTATCCATAATTATAGATTACATTCTTAGATTCAGTTTAGACACTAGAATGGGGGCAAGAAGGTATTGTTTCTCTATAGTTATAAATTATATTCTTAGATTTAGTCTAAATACCATAGTGGGTCCAAGCAAGTCTTATTTCTCCACAATTGTAGATAACATTCTCAGATTCAATCTATATATCAGGGTGGGATAGAAATAGGGTTTTGTTCCTCACAATTTAGTTCACTATTTAGATTTGGTGTAGGGGCACCCACATTGTGGATTTACTCTTCCCAAACATCATTTCAACTCCTATCCACTTATCTAGCCAAGAAGTGGGCTAGGTTTAGAACACATCCACACATGTAAGTACAAGTACATGTTTTTATTTTTATTTTACTCTAGTTTTTTCATTTCATTATATTACTAGAATAAAAGGGGGGTAAATGTACACAACAAAATTTTATCAAAAAACCACATGTACTATGTCTTTTTATTTCTCTTTCATAGGAAGGTCTTAGTGATGGATATGAATCTTGTTTGCATGGTTATTTTGGGTCATTTGGTTTGTTTTATGTCTTATTTTCCTTATTTGATACACCCTAAGTGGTCTTATGTCATCCACTCCTAGTCACAGGCCCCCTTAACCTATTCTACCCAATCTTTACTCAATTTTGTGACCTTAGGACATTAGCACCATAAGTGGACACTAGGGCCACAACGTTAGTGTCCAACTTTGGCACTAGTGTCAAATGGTCACTTTCTCACCATGTTTTGGGTCCTAATCCTTCCTTAAACCTTATTTTATGATGTTACCTCTATTTTATGTCTTGTTGGCCAAAAATTAAGGGACTTACATTCAAATTAAAGTTAATTCAATATAAAGAGCCTCAAAAGGCATTTTAAATCTAGCACTTACCATCTTGGCACATAATTACTTAACATTAGTCAATAGTACATCTAACATACTACATACTACTCATCTATCACACCTAGATTCACATGCTTGATTAAGTAATGTCTTAAACTAAAGTCATTCTATCATACTGTGCATGTTCCTTAAGGGAGAACTACATAAGATTTGAAACTCTTATCATTGGGGTTATTGTAGGTAATGGCCAGGGTAACATGGGTTCTGCCCCACATGATCATAATATCTTACAACCTAGTTTTTCCCTTCTTTTTACATTTTATCTTGTTGTTGTTTCATGAAAGTAGGTGTTCATTAGGTTTTAGAGAAGACTCAATCAAATTAGGTCATAGATAGTAAAGTAGGGTTTGTCCATGCATGAACATGCCTAGTAAACTCAAACACAATTGCTCCCAAAAGTATAAATTAGTTCTTGCACAAAAGACATTAGCACTAAAAGTGAACACTAGTTTCACAACTCTACTATCCAAGGTATGGTGTTATTATCCAATAGGTTTATAACACCTAGATCCTATTTATGACACTCATAACAACTCTTGTAATAGTTTTTCAACTTCAAGATTCTTCATCTCAAGCAATTTATTTATAAGTCCTTATTTGTATCATTAGAAATATTAGATCAGGGTATTTCTTAAAATAATTATTGGTTGCATTTATTTCATATTTTATATGCTAATTTACTGTACTCAACCTCTTAGCAACCAAAATTTACATGTACTAAGTCCTAAATCGTCAAAACAAGAACCAAACTAATAAAGTCTTAGGACCAATTATGAAAAGTAAGGTAATTCTATAAAGAGGTAGTCTAGTGATGCCATCATATATAATCATGACTATGGTTGTATTGGATAAATATCTATGTATGTATAATATTGGTAATAAATTGCATTGTACACACATTAATGCTTAAACCATTATCTATCATAATTTGGAATTTTTTGGTCGTAGAAAATAATTTAATTAGGTTCCTTTCATGTATTTTTAACCACACCTATAAATACACAAGGGATATGCCCATTATAAACCTATGGAAGTTACATTTGAGTTTTCATATGAACATCATCTTGGTTTTGAGATTGGGTAACATGAATTAGAAGAGGATTGGTAAAGATATTCAAGTGTTAATTTGGTTTGGAAATTGATTCATTCAAATTATTATTTTTACCTACTACTTGGATTTAGTTGTTATCTATAAATTCTTAGATCTCATGTTTTAGACTTATGTATTTGTTTGTATGATGGCCATGATTATAAGTTAGTAATAGTATGTATTTACATCATGGTTTTTAGGTAAGGGTTGTGAAGAGTCAAGTTATTTTTGGGATATAAATTTATCATATTGCATTCAAGAAAAAAATTAAGAAAATTTTGAGGACTCTCAATTAATCATGTAAACTATCTCCACTATTTCAGGTTAGGAAAGAACTATCCTATCTAAAGGTTGGTCTAATACATTAACTACATTATTGACCTCATTATTAGGTTAGAAATTATCATCATTAACATTAAAGTTTAATGTTAATTGACCTTGATGTTTAGATTCATTATAGGTATGAGAATGAGTCCCATATTTGAGCATATTGGCCTCTAAAATATTGATCTCATAGTTCCTAATTATGTGACAATGTTCATCAAAATATTTGTAAGAGTTTAAGATAATTTTATATTTATTGGGATGGAGTAAAATTTGAGAGAATATAATTTTAAATTAACTATTATGTAATTGGTGAGTCATATTAGTAATCATGGGTTTTAATTGAGGTACATACTCACTAACATTCTTACTACATCCTTATTTAAGTTGGGAAATATATGAAAATTTGATATTCATGCTAATGTTGATAAAAAATGAGCTAATAAATTATTAGCCAAAGAATTGAAAAAGTATATAGATCCATATGGAAAATCATAAAACCAATCAAGATCATAGTTACTAAGGATTCTAGAAAATAACTTTGTCAATAGTTAATCATTACTTGCAAATTAAATAAATGAAACATAAAAAGACTTGATATAGTGAGAAGGATCACCCTTAACATTGAATAATTCAAAACTAAGGGCTAAAAATTAGGATAAAAAGGATAATTAAGAACCTCATAAGTGAAAGGATTAAGTAATATATCATAATAATTAACTGAATGACTTGATTTTTGAGACCCTTAGGATAACAATTAAATCCTTTATTGCATATATTGCATGGTTTTCATAATTTTTTGAAGGAGTGTAGCTTCAAGAGTTAGAAATAAAGGATTAATAGTGACATAAGTCATAATATAGACATTAAGCACTTGAGATACTCTATTGGAAAGAGAGGAAGGTTGAAATATAGGTTGAGATGGTTGAGTGAGGAAAGAACCATTAAAGCAAATTTGAGAAGGCAAAGACATAACAATATGAGTAGAAGAAACATTGTTAGAACATTTAATGTCTAAATCATGAAATTATAATACCTTTAGTAAATTTTAAGTAATTAAATAATAATGATTTATTATCTATTTAACATGAGTTAACAATATTGTGTAAATAAATAATAAAACATAAATTATTTATCACTTATCCATAAAAATAAAACATACTTGTTTATTATTATTGGTAATTTAAAATGTTCTTGAGATGTTTGAACACATTATTTACAAGGTCACATCCCTTCACATTTCACTATTAATGGGGTTTTACCCCTATTGTGAATGTGTTTGAAAATAATATATTATGAATCATGAATTATGTGTGAACAAAGAGTTTTGTGAAGGCTATTGAAGAAGTGAGGAGGAGTTTTTGTATTGGGCTGATTTAGTTTCTCAAATATATGAATATCACATTGGTGGGTTTTTTACGTCTTTGAGGTTTTCCCATAGTAATTCTTATGTACTAGTTCATTGATCTGTGTGCTTCATTTATTATACTTTGCTCACTATTTATTCATCCTAGATTCTATCTATACATTGTTATTATATACATAAATTTTATCATGGTATTAGAGCCTAGTGGGTGGATATGATCAGTAAGTAATTTATTTAAATAAAATTTTATTATATTTCAAGCCTATGAGGAGGTGTACAACATTGGGATGCCATAGAATGAGAGATTTTTATTTGTTGATCTCTGGGAGGCCTGGTTCAACATCTTAGAGCCTTGAATCTGCATGTAAAATCATTCAAGTATTGCTAGATCCATATTAAAATAACTCAAACTTTTTTTAAACATGGTAATCCTCCTTTGGCATAGTGGTACAATCCATATTTGGCCTAGACAAATAAAAAACTCTAAAAAATTATTGCCAATAGTTCTCAAGCCCGTATGTGGTGTTTAATCATCATTTTTCAATTGTTTTGCTTGGTAAAAGCATCTACCAAACCTCCCAAGGAATTAATATCTTCACCTAAAATCTTCCTTAGTCACAGTGGTGCCATATTTTAGCTTGGGTAATTCAAAATACTAAATTCTTCTTAAAAAATTATATTTTGAAGGTCTAACATACCTTGTACTAGGATTGTAGGAAGGCTAGCAAAATTTTGAGGTCTTATTCAGGGTGTTATGAAAATCCAAACTCTTGGATGGGTGACATTATTCTCCAAGCTATGTGCTATAGGTAAATTTGATTTCATATAGTTTTGGAAAAGTATTTAAAAAATAAATTATATATTAAATTCTTTTTTTCTAAACCCCGTGTCTCACTTTGGAAAACAAAGACCTACTAAGAAGATAAAAATATTTTTATTTTTTTCACTTGTGTTATATACATGCATGTAATATATTTATTTATATATATTTTATTTTTAAAATTAGATTAAAAAAGGTTCAAATATAGGTTAGTACAGATAAATCTCAAGTAAGCTCT
Organism: Torreya grandis; assembly: GCA_037957365.1. Taxonomy (NCBI): domain Eukaryota; kingdom Viridiplantae; phylum Streptophyta; class Pinopsida; order Cupressales; family Taxaceae; genus Torreya; species Torreya grandis. Next base: position 1,065,806 of record JARHVA010004175.1, read on the forward strand.
TAGATGAGTTGGTAAATTTCTTTTTGCTAGAACTTACAACTAAGGAGGTCTTATGTTCAAAACCCCATAAAATTAATATTTATTGAATTTAATTTAAACTAAATTTTATTTTTGGTTTGCGTGCTATTTTTTTATGCATTTAAAACCTTAGTTGACATATCAAACTTGTTTTGACTTTTGACCTATTGAATGTTATGTCAAACATAGTCGTGTAACCAATCGATCCCTAAGTTTTGGCATTTTTTGGACACATCTATATGGTCAATTTTATGTTTTGAAACCTCTTATTATTAATTTAATATCTTTTTTAATAATAATGTCTAGGTGGTTGTTCTAAATATAACTCTTTCGAAATGTAGATTAATATAACTCTATTTTAGTTTTTTTACATTATTTGACATTTAAATTGTGTAATTAAGTAGAGTTGCAAGTGTGACTCACTTTATTTGAATAATAGTTCAAAAAATCATTGATTTTTTTTTTTAAAATAATTGTGTTTATATTAATGTATTTTTTTGACACTTGAGATACCTTGTTTTGTCCCAATATTTTACAATTTTATTACGTTGTCTAGAATTTATTTGAATAGTTATTGTATGTTTAAACTTACAATATATTTTTACTTTTAAATAAAGTTAAAATTCACACTAAAATGGATTCATTTTAAGCATTTGTTTACTATCATTTTTAAAGAGAAGCTATGACTTCACCTAACTTTATTTTAGATAAATCATAAATGCTTAATGAAAATAACTATAGTATTTAGAAAATATGCATTCAAGTAGAATTAATGGCCTGAAAGTTATGTACTATTATCATTGGGATTGAAAAATCCCCTTTTGGATGACATGTGATCCATAATCTTATCATTGTATTTCAACAAAAATCATATAAAACTATGTCCACTATCTTATATAATGTTAATGATGAATTCCTTTTCTACATTGGTAATTAGGAGTCTCCTAGTGATGATTAGAAAATCCTTGAGTCCATGCACAAGGGTATTCATCTTTCTAAAATGATTAATTTAATCCTTGAACTGTTTACTACACCTATGGAAAGTGATGAAAATGTTAATTTTATTGCTAAAATTAAGAACATTATATCTCAATTAGATGGATGTAATTGTAATTTGATTCAAGATCAATTGATTTATTTTATTATTCAGTTAAATATTCATGAAAATTTTAGATTTTTTTTTTTCAATTTTGAATTTTAAATATCAAACTGAGTAAGATATCCCAAACCTTAGCACCTTGTATGCTCTCTTGATTCAAGAAGAAAAAGTTGACTAATTTTTATTCTAAAGGGAATGCCACTCAAGCACTTTTCACCTTAAAAAATATTTTTGATAACAATAAAAACCATAAATCTAACCTTAATTTTGCTAAACACATAAACATGAATAAAAAATCTAGTAATAAGAACCATAAACCTAAGTTTAATGGAAATTACAATCTATGTGGTAAATTTGGTCATAGAAGAGAAAATTATTATAAAAACAAGGATATAATTAATAATCAATATTCTAAACATAAAAAAGGGAAGAAATCTAACCAAAACAACTATAAGAATGAAAACCCTAATCAGGATAACAATTAGAATTAGAATGTTGTTACTTTATATCCTATTTTATTTGCTTCAAATGAGAATTAAAGAATTTTAGATAGTAGTACATTGAACCATTTAGCTTGATTGTATGATATTTTTTGTGATTCTAGAGATATCTTTGAAATAATTTACTTAGAAGATAATTATTTTTTAGAAGCAACTAAATAGGGAAAACCAAAATTTTCAAATGTTGTTATTTAATGATGTTTTCTATGTACTTAAAATTCAAAAGAATTTTCTATCTTGGTCTTAACTTAAAAATGATAATTTCATTATAACATTGCTTAAAGATAGTTGGTCCAAAAAAATTCAATCTAGTTCCTTGATTATTAAAGATCTTTAATATAAGGATTTATACAATTTCTCTCCTTCTGCATGTTTTATTTCATCACATAGTAAAATAAATCTTAATTATAACATTAAATATTAGGACATGTTAATTTTATAAGTTTACATAATATGACTACAAATAATCTTGTTGTTGGACTTCCTTTTATCCCATTTCGTCATAAAACTTGTGAGGGTTGTTTACGTGGTAATCAACTAACTCCTTTCAAAAGAATCATGATGTAAAGTCCTCACATCTGTTAGATTTGATTCATAATGATGTTTTAGGATCTATTGAAGTTGTATCTCTTAATTATTCTTTGTATACTATTAATTTTATTAAAGATTACACTAGAATGATCTAGTCATTTTTCATTAATTTTTGATGTGTTATCTAAATTTAAGAAATTCAAAGCCAGTGTTGAAAATGCATATGATTTTTCTATTATTAAATTAAGAACTAATAATGGTGGTGAATATATTTTAAAGATTTTGATTCTTTGAGAAATAATTTCAATTTTTAAAGGGAATTAACAACTCCTTATTCCCCTCAACAAAATGGTATTGCTATAAGGAAAAATTACACCAATATTGAGATGGCTAGAACAATGTTGTAGTTTGAAAATATTTCTCCTAATTCGTGTGCATTGAAGACATGAATAATGTTATCTATAATATAAATAGAATTCATGCTTAATCTTTGCATTTTTTCTACATCAAAATACATTATATGCATAACTCATGCTTAATTTGACAAAATTCCATGATAATATGCTTAGATACTCTCATTTGATTTTTTATGTTAACATTCTTCTATGCTTCAATTGATAATAAGACATGTTATGAAATGCAATGTGTAAATAGAGTTTGTATTATCATATTTTCATTATTTAATTTATTATACATTCTATTCATACATATATGAACTTATTTATTTTAGTCTCATATCTGTTTGATTGGATGATGGCATTATTATCTATATTTGATGTATGAGAGGTTATACCTCAATATTTTGTTGAAGCATATTAAAATTTCAAAGTTTTGATAAAACTCAAATGATAAAATGAGTTATTACTATTAGGATATCTAATGTTTAAACTTAATATCATATTATTAGTAAATTATTGTATACACATTGCATGACAATTGGAGATGCTCATCTTATCAATATTGGATATGTCCAATAATGAAGTGCATATAATAATTTATGTTTTTCACTAAATTTGTAATCAAAGTAGTGAATATTTTTGCCTAAAATATGACTTGATTATTTTAATTTAGTTTACCATATAAAAACATATGTCATATTTTTATGTATGTGGTTATTGTGATGCTAACCATATTATGCTATTGTGAATCTATTTTTGGATATGTGTTTAAGTTTTGTGTAGGTGAAAGAATATTAAAGTTTATGTGCATTTTATCTAAGAGAAATTCCTCAATATTGATATAGATATGTAGTTCTATCTTATAGAGGAACTAGTGGCAAATATATTCATAAAGCCACTTGGTGTTACCAAGTTTTGGTAGTTTCATACAATGTTGGGCCTTTCAGAGTTGCCATTGAGAGGGAGTGTGCATGAAAATTTCACTTCATAATGGTCACATGTTTCTTCTCCTTCTCTATACTTATTATTATAAAGCATTGTAAACTTTGTGTGGAAGTTTTATAGTTTAAGTAAACTCTATGTGGAAGTTTTAATTTTGTACCCCAATACATTAAAAGTATACTTTATAATGGAGGTCCTTACATTATAAAAAGTTCTAAATATACTTAGTGATTATTCATGAGAAACTATGAGATGTATTCTCACAATTCTAGCATAACTTACTTTCACGTATTTTATGGATTATAATTCCTTTTATTTCAAAAGGTGATGTTTGGCATGATAATTTTTTTTAAGTCCTTCAATTTTGTACATAGAATAATTCCTTTTTAAGGTGAATATGACATTTATCCTCACTTATAATTAAGGGAGAGTGTTAAAACATTTAATGTCTAAGTGGTGAAATTATAAGACCCTTAATAAATTTTATCTAATTGGAATAATACTGATTTATTATTTATTAACATGGGTTAACTACCTCGTGTAGATAAATAATAAAACATAAAATATTTATTACTTATTAGAAAAAATAAAACATATTTGTTTCTTATTATCGATGATTTAAAATGTTCTTAGGATGGTTGGGCCCATTATTTACAATGGTCACATCCCTTCACATTTCACTATAAATGGGTTTTTACCTTTATTGTGAATGTATGTGAAAATAATATATTATTAATCATAAATTATGAATGAACAAAGAGTTTTGTGAAGGCTATTGAATAAGTGAGAAGGAGGAGTTTATGTATTGGGGTGATTTGGTTTCTCAAATATATGAATATCACATTGGTGGGTATTTTTATACTTCTTTGAGGTTTTCCCATGGTAATTTCTATGTACTAGTTCATTGATTTATGTGCTTAATTTATTATACTTTGCTCATTATTTATTCATCCTAGATTTTATCTGTACATTGCTATTTTATACATAAATTTTATCAAACATGAAGCGTAGAAATAATAGAATAAATATGAGACACAAAAACATTGGATGGCATGGAAGGGGAACCTCTAAAATCTAGAAATTATAAGCATTCAAAGATTCATTATATATTATAACATGTATTTCCTCTATGAGAGTTTTTTTAGGTAGGGTTATATTTTATTCATCTCTTAACACACGTATCACTGCCTCTATTTGATTAGGATATTTTAAAAGAGATTCTCTAAAATTAGTCCTATCATGATTAGTCATAACATTATCATTTATAACACTAAAATTAAAATCATGTATATTTTCATCATTCATATAATTTACATTTATACCATTTATATTTTTAGTCCACATGTGTATTAATAGAAGGAATATCAATCACATTAAAAATTACTCTTTTATTTTTAAAATTAACATGAGTACTAGTCAAAAGAAGCTCGATAAAATCAACCAGTGTGGAATTCAATACATCACTTCACCTAATAGGGGAGTTAGATCTAATCTCCTTAGGTGGCATAAGATACAAACATATATAATATCTAAGAAATAAATTTCAACAATGCACAAATAACTTGGGGAAATGATGAAAAATTAATTATGCATAACCATAGATTAATTATATCTATACTATAAACGGCTAACCATATAAGGAAAAGCTGCAAACAAAGTAAGAGGGTTGATGGAAATCCTATGAATAATCATATCCAATAATGCAATATACGTATCAATATAACCCTAAGGGTTAAATAAGCATGTAGATAAATGTAGGTTCACTAAAATATTTTGATGAAATATGCAAAACTATTAAGAGACAATTTAAAAATAATCAAAAGGGGACACACAAGATATATATGAAATAAATATAACAACAAACCATAACTAAAATGTGTGATAACTAGTGGATAAGAATTCTTGGAATTGACAAAGAAAGTTTATAGATAAATACATAGATTAAAATATACCTGTACATTGTTAGAGGATAAAAGTGAGGGAAAACTTGTCTAGAAGTAGGCCCATATCAAATACATAAAATTGTGCATATTAGAAAGGTCTAAAAAAATTTAAAAATCAAACAACTTGATTTAGGATCTAACAAATATTATATGGTAAATATCAATATAATAAGGTTTGATTTTAGTAAAAATGTTTAATTTTAGTCAAATTATGCTATATTATACTAAAAATTTATGAACACCTTCATTTGCATCTTCTGATCAGAAACATCTCTCAAATTTTAAAATTAATGTACAAATATTCTTGAATTCCTTTTTATTTATCACAAATCCTAATCCACTCTGAGATAGATTTTGAGGAAATTAAAAAATGGGGAAGATATGAGGGCCCTAACTTAGTCATACCCATGTTCTTATACAAACTGGTAATCAACAATCATGTAACCTAAAAACTAGTCAATACAATATGAAGATTTTGACCTTTGTCCATATGTATGAGATGCAAGAAACTAATAGATTATATATTCTCTTTGACTAATTATTCACTTTATCTTTTAGTAAAAGGGGTGTATATAATTTAAGATATGGAATTAGTAATAGAAACTATAGTGTAAACTTTGGATATAAGTTCCAATGCTTTTCTCTTTATTAAAAATGCATGGCATGTTTGTGTATATATAAACTTCTTAAATTCAAATTATGAGCTACTAGCATGTAAGTAAATAATAAAAAAGGGTAAATTTGACTATAGACACCTAATTTAGGTATAGGAATAGTTATTTTCTATGGTATTAACATTTTATTATATATGGATCATTGATTTTGATTAGGCTCTTATTGACATGTTTTTCCTTGTGTTGGGCCTTATTTTCTTTCCCTTGTGTTTTCCCTAAAAAATCACTTTTACTTCACTTTGCGTCTATGATAATAATGTCATTCAATATAGAACACTTGAAAACCTATATATCAATTATTTTGTGCCTTGACATGAATCTTGATGCTCTTAGAATGATAAAAACATTATTTTAGGGTTTTAGTTTAGTTTCCAAGATTGACATGTCAGTGTTTGCTATTTATGATATCAATCTATATGATTTTTGTTGTGACCTATATTGAGTAATTCAATTTTGTCCATCTATGCTTTATGGCCCCCTTGCCCCTTGTTTCTTATTTTTTTGATTTTGTGTGCCTTGTTTATTGGATTTACCACCCTTTTATTTTAGACATGCACACCAATAGGTCTTAATTTGTATTCAAAAATATTATATATATATGTGTGTGTGTGTGTGTGTGTGTAATAATGTTAATGTATTTTAAAAAGGGAAGGGAATCTCCCGTGATCTTGAAGACACCTAAATTTGGCCTTTGACACTTTGGAAACATAAATATAAGATACTTTGACATATTTTTAAAATGTACATATATATCTAAATCTTGAACACACTTTCCATTTATTAGTCTACCCATCCACTATCTTAGTTTCCTTTATCCATTATTTACATTTATTTAATATCAACTTAGTCTATACATGAACAACTTTAGAATCTTATACATACATTATCCAAATTTCATATCCTCATTTTCACTCCTATTGAACTCCTAGTAACCCTGCATAGTGTTATCTATTGCATATGTCTCCCTTTATCACCATTGTCTAGGGGCCCTCAACAACTATTCTTAAAATTGGGAAATATACATTACGTCAGCCTAGACACATTTTATGTGTCTATTATATAGGGAAATTAATGAAAGTCACCTATATATACAAATCATATCTAAGGTGATTATTCACCTTGGAACACTAAACAATACCTTAGACCATCTCTTTATCTCTTGGTATATTATTCAAAAGGTATATAAACATCTCAAATATTCAAAGAACATCTCTAGAGAAATCCACATAACTAAATATGAATATAAAGAGGTCAAAGTTACATGGTGATAAATGTCAAAGATAAAAGATGAGATTAATTTCTAGATTATTCATGATTTTACACATTCATACACTCACCAATGTGGGATAAATAAATGTATTTTGATCCCATTTTAGAGTATTGAAATGTACAAAATGTTCAGCCATTCAATAGTGAGTAGTTAGGTTAGTCCCACCCAAAGTACTAACCCATTTTTAAGGTATCTTATGATAAATCAATCATAATTAATGTTTTTGTACAAAAGAGATAGAAAACATATATTTTCACATAAGTTCAAAGAGATAAAATCTATAGAAATAGATTGTAAATGTAGGCACAAGACTCCTATAAGAATAAACCCCAATATGCATAGAGATAATGCTAGTAAACCCTGATGGTGTAGATTTACATAGGCATCTAAATTTTCTTATAGTGTCTAGATAGTCTGTCAACCCTTATTTTATATTTGAGTACTGGATGAATCATATCTTGAGAATTTATAGATCCCGTGACATAATCAACTAAGTAACTCATCCTTATTTGGTCTTGTTAATTTTAAATCAAGTGTTTGTAAAATGTATTATCCCATTTTATTTCAAATTATTATGATTAGTGACATTATTTTTTTAATATAAATTACTACATGGTTTCAATTATTTTATATCTCTAAGGTGTTAAATAATAATTTTTTTTGGTAATCCCCACTATTGATTCAAAAATGAAACCCTAGGTTTCCTTCTACATTATTATTTCATTTTTTTTATTAGGGTTTAATATTTATCCCCTAATAGGGTTTTAATTTCAGGTCTAATTTATTATTTCCCCTTGTTGGACATCATAACTTACATTAGCTAAATTGATGAAAGTAATTTTTTATATTCACCAATATACCACAAAATATGGGATAGTTTAATTGATGAAGTTGTTTTATCTTTGTTGAATATATTATAACATGAACATATAATAATAAATGGAAAAATTAATCATATTTTTTGGAATTCTCTTAGTGAATTTGATCTTGCAAACCCTCATTTTCTTAAGGTAATAATATATACAAATAATGGTGTGTAAAGGGTACTTTCTTTGTCTAGGATTTGTACTTGTAATATTATATCTGTTACACTTTTCAATTCATGTTTGATTATCAAACAACATATTACACCTATGAAAATTAGTTTACATACCCATACTATTAATGACATAACTCTACATTTGAATGAGCTTATTGAGAATATCACCAACCCTACACCTGAGTTAGACACTAGGAGACATGATATAGGAAACACATAAATAAAACACATATTTTAACATTAGAAAAATAAATACTTAAGGACCACATTAAAAAAATATAGAGCATAGACATCCTATAAAAAGATACATATTAAACATTCATTTCACCCATGATTCGATCATTTCAACACTCTAATTATTTCATGGTCATGAAAATCCCCAAGAGCACCTTTACAACACATTAACTTTTATAGGAAATTGTGAGGATCATATTTTGATGATGCTTAAGTCATTTCCTATAAAATTGGTTTGTGATGCCTTAATTTAGTTCTTTTTTTGCCTAGTGGTTCCCTAGATTCAATGGGACATTTGAAAAAAAAGTATTTATAAATAAGTATATTACTAATAATGGACCAAGATATATAATTTTAAGCATTAATAATCTAAACCAACGTAGAAATGAAACCATACATATTTTCATATTTAGATTTCATTACCATATGCACTCATTGATGTACATACCATGTAATCTACAAAGTAAACATATCTATATCAATGGTCTCATATAACCTATCAAGAGTGAATTAATTGCAATAACTAAAAAATCATTTAATCATCTTACACATAGGGATGTTGATAAATAAGAAGAATAAATCCAACCTAGCATCAAAACATCACATTTTAAGAGAGAAATTTGCATTAATACTATTATACCAAAGAGAAAAATTATTAATACATGGATTAAATTGAAAAAAACTAAAGAATAAAACAATGCTAAACTCAAGAATTAGTTGAAACTTCATTCATTGATATAGTCAAAAAAGCAACCATGCTCGACTTAGAACATATTTCAATTAAATATACATAGTTTTTCAAGAATGAACACAACATATTAAAGTATGTGCAAGCCATAGTCAAATAATCAACACCTATTATGTCCCTTATCCTATGAGTGAAGACTAAAACTATGCATAATATTGATCGACTAAGGAAACCTAAACTTTGAATAAGGAGAGGAAAAGGAGCTGCAATTTCTTTTCCTTCTCACCTTGATCAGACATAGGTATATTTTTTTTTGTAAAAACTAAAGTAGATAAGTTGGGGAAGCCTTGAAATACCTTGGTATAGGAAACCAAAATCAAAATAGGTGTTATCCCATTGGAATCATTTGTGAGAAACACTTTAAAAAATTCACTACAGGAATGGAATGCATTGGATCTATTCCCACATTGATTTATCCAATTGGTGATCCACCTAAAAAATCTTTGGATTGTTTCACTTAACCCAAGAGTAGCTAAAAATACTCTCCATTTGAAAAAAAAATGATCAAATTACCACTTATGCGAAACATATTTTCAAAATATAGGCTAAAATATCACAAAGATAAATACTTCTGTTTGTATCATGAAACAAGAGAACATTTAACACATATGCATTGATTTAAGAGACAAAATTCAATACATGATTGATCAAGAAAAAAATTAAACTTTCTCAAAATTATTATGAAAAAATTCCACCACTACTAAAGAAAATCAACTTCCCAAAAACATTTCAAACTTAGTAAACTTAAAAATCAATGATCAATTCCATTGTGACCAAAACTTTAATGAAGATGATCACTTATTATACATTGAGACATATTGGGTGGATACAAATTTCCCCCACAAAAAATGTTAATGTATAACATGAAATATCATGAGACTAATCAATAAAACTTTATTGTATAATAGTCTTGTACATAGATTATTATTAATTATTTTCTTGATTACCCTCTCCTACATTACTCAATTATTTTCTTCATTCTTCTATTCTGACATAGACTTGAACATATGATTTTCAAATGATCTTTATTCTAGATTTTGAATTTGATTTTATTTGCCCTTACCTTTTGATTTGTTATCTTGAGCCAAATATACACACTAGCTATCCTACAATAACATGTGCATACATACCCTTTCATAACAATATGATCTTAGTACATATCCTTTAAGTCATGTTAAAATTTGATATGGAGTACCACTTATTAAATTCTACCTATTTATTTTTTATGATTGATTTTGATGTGGCACACATTGAGATTACATGATCACACATATTCTATGCATATGAATCTTATGACATTTTCATACACACCAACTCTTCCCACTAGGGACATGTGATTTTTATGAGTTATTTCACATATTTATTTGAGACATGAATTTACCATATATCAAGGGAATACCATTTTCATTCACCTTATTCAAAATTCTTTACTATTACACTTGATTCACACTGTGTTGACATATGCTATTGATTGAATAGATCCCTCCTATTCATCTCTTTCACAACCTTTCCCATTGGACTTGATTGATTAACTAAATTATTTATCATAACAATATTTACAAAAAGTACAAAAATATTTAAATATATAAAAAGTACAAAAATATTTAAATATCTAAAAAGTACAAAAAAATTCAAATATTAAAAAAAATGACATAAGCATGACTCGATTTGATTCTACACATAGTTGCTTGATGTTATTTATCAAATACACAGTAATTTACATATCCATTTTTATAAGCACATGATTTTAATGGTATAAATGAGCTGGTTATAATATATACAAGTCATTTATGAGATATGGACATATAGATGCATACCATTAATCACACCCATAAGAAGCCTCTCTATATTGGGGACATCTTGGCCCATTTTTCAAGCTATATCTTTCTATGCTAGTCCATTGATCATATTACGACACTTAAAATGTTTATACATGATATTATATTGTTCATAATTTTTAGAGTGTCATTTCTTATGGATATTTTAATTTTTTATAAGAGATGTTTACCTTGAATGATTGTGTGGACTAACATTTCTTGCTTCATGCCGATGTCTATGTCATTTATTGATCATTGATGTGTTTTATGTTCTATAAGTACATTGGCTATGTCTTGTTATGTTATGTGTTTGTTATGTCAAAGCATCCTCTAGTCAAAATTTCATGTCTATGTCATGTGAGATTTGTGCCATTTATTCTATGATTTTGTGCTTCTTGATTATGATGTGTGTGGTTATGGATTATTCTATATGATATTATGTGTATGTGTATGTTTGCATACCTTTTTTTTGTACCTAATTAATTGTTATTGTGTTATTTTTATATGAATTATATAATGCAAATATATATTAAGTGATATATATTTATATTGTCTTTTCTATGATTTATATCATGGATCTACTATGATTTTTATTACTGCATGCTTTAATGATATATTTAAATGACATTGACACTTTTTCTAGATAGACTATATGACTATATTTTGTGTAATAATAAAAAAATTGCTCTTGATTTGGATTGAATGTATCATACATGTTTACAATGATCAAATTTTTTCTATAAGGACCTATGTTATCATGCTTTTATAAAAAATTTACATGACTGTACTTTTTCTATATAACACTTGATGCTCATAACTTTTGATTTAAAGATGAGTGATTTTTAGGTTTCATCCCTCATATCAAAAGGGGGGCATAAAATAGGCTTGATAAATAGATTAAAGCCATGTTAAAAAGAGAATTTCACATTTTAATATAAATTAAATTATTCATAAGGTTCAAATCAAGCATATTGAGATTTATTCACATGTTTTGTAAGAAAAAATGAGACATTCTATATCATTTTGAGTGCCACATGATCATATAACACTTAAAATTTGCTCATGTTAACATTTTTCTATTTTATATATTGAGGATTTATGGGGAATTTTGGTACTACACGATAACTTTGGGTCAATATCCATCTATAAAATTTAACCATTTTTACATACAAACCTAGTTTCAAGGTTCCAAATGTAGAGGCTATTATTGTGACACCCTTGCTTGATTATTTGGCCAAGAAGAGAATACAGATAAAAGAAATTTTATCCATTTGAAGAAGATTTATATAGATACCTAGGGTAGTGTAGTTGAGGTTAATATGTCACTCAACTTATTGCATCAACTTCTCTAGTCTTAACTAGGGAATTCACACTCATATCTTGTTATTTTAGTAGTTGTATCTCCTTGGAGCATATTCACCCTATAGTTTTCTCTAATAAATTACAACAAATGGAAACTTGGTTCACATACCATTAGGTGTGTTCATACTTTGTATTTTCAATTTCAAATTATTTTAATAAATTAGATTATTTATCATAAGAGGAAATTGATATACACATGTTTTCTTATAGGTTTCACATTGATCAAATGATAGATTCTGACTATACCTATTAACACTAAGTGTCATTATCAAAAGTACCAAATTTAATTATTTTATCCTTTTAATTTAGAATTTTCAATACTATATTAAAATAAAATCATCTGTAGATACCTAAATTTGATATTTGACACTTTGGCCTCATCAATCAAACATACTATGACATACTTGGATAATATACATATAGCTGACTCTTGAGCACAATTCCCTCTATCATTCTACCCATGCAATATCTTAGATTCATTTTTATGTTAGACGTATTTATTTAAAATTAGATTATTATATATTAAAATACCTTCATAATCTTAGACATATATTCTCCATACCTCATATCCTCATTTACACTCCTAGACACTATTGGTAAACCTGGACAATGTCAGATACCGTAGATGTCTCTCTATCAGTAGTGTTTAAATAACCTCAACAAATATTTTTAAAATTTATAAATATAAATTAAGTAAGCCCAAAAATGTTTCATGGGTCATTTTTAGTGATAAAATAATGAATATTCACTTATATGTACAAATCATCCCTAAGGATATTATTCACCTTGGAGCATTGAACAAGATCTTGGACCATCTCTCACTCTCTTGGAACATTATTAAAAGGGAATATGCACATATAAAATATTTAAAGACCAAAATAGAGTATTCCATAGTTCCAAATATAAATATAAACAGATCAAAGTTGTACGGTGCCAAATGTCAAAGAGAAAATATGGGATTACTTTTTAGATTGTTCATAATTTTACACATTCACACCCTTACATAATAGGGAGAACCATATGCATTTTTACCCCACTTTAGAGTATTATAATGTATGGAATTATTATATATTTAGTGATGAATGGTTTTGGAAGTCTAACCAAAAGTACCAACCCATTTTAAGGTATCTTGTGATCACTGAAGCAAAATTAGGGATTTGGATAAAAGAGATAAATAATAGGCATTATCACATAAGATCAAAGAATTCATATCCATATAAATATATTATAGGAATATGCATAAGGATAATATAAATTGGATAACCCTATTATACATAGTGACATTGATAATAGACCCTAAAAGTTCTAGTTACCATAGGCATCTGACTTTACTAGAAATGTCTAGATAGTTTATCAACCCCTATTTTAGATTTGAGCACTTAACAAAGCATATATTGAGAATTTATAGATTATATGAAATAGTTTTTGAGTTATATAAATTTATAATCATATAATTAATGCATATTTATTTGGTATTATCAAGTATAAATAAATTGGTTACAACATCTATTAGCCCCTTTCAATTCTATAATTTGAATTAGTGCATAATTTAAATTATTTTATATCTTTTAGGTGTAAATAATAATAAAATATTCATTACACTTTAATTTTATTATAAATTCCATATATTTAAGTGTATGGATCCCTTTTATCTAAATTTAAACTGATAAATTTAATGAAAAATCATATATAATCTACTAGTTGCTTACATCTCATAAATATGGATAAGGGTCAAGATCTCCATATTGCACTAGAATGCTTATTGGACTTCATGATTGATGATTAAAAAAATATTTTAGAATATGGGTATAACTAAATCAAACCCATCATATATACTCCCATTTTTAATGATGTTCTAAGGTCTCTTTGAGTAGATTAGGGTTTGGAAAAAGAAGAAAAAATTATGGAAAATATACAACTCAATTTGAAAATCTAGAAGAGGTTTCTTATTAGTAGACACAAAAACATAATTAAAATTTTATAGGATAATATAAAATAATATAGTCAATATTTTAACCTAATCTAAAAATTTAACCTTGCTTAAATTAAACCACGTAGTTTTGGTCACTACCAAAATCAAAAATCCTAATTTTGGATTTTTTTAACATTGCTATAATCTATATCAAATTTATATATTTTATTTGGTACTTATTGTAGACATATTTTTCATATATTTTAAGTTTTGATAGTGCATAGGTAAGTCATAAATATGAATTTATTTATACACTCTCTTTTCAAGTTTATGAGAATACAACACTTTAAATTGAGATTTTACATTCACATGCACTTTCATATGAGATGAATAAGCCACAATGATTATCTATTTAAAATGATTCAAGCTTCAATAAAAACTATGTTTCATTCAATAAAATTCCTAAACCATGGGTTAATGATAGAGTGAAACCTGATAAGTGTTCTATACTTTATTCAAATAATGTATGAAGTAACAAAAAACTCATTGGTAGTCAAAGTGCAATATTTGAAAAGATACTTAAAAAATATTGTTGTATTAAAATATATTAGGCTACATGATATGGTTCAATTACCAAGAGAATATGATGCATGTGAATTTTTTTATTACCATAGAGTTAGATTTCATTCAATAGATAACCACTTTTCCTTAAAACATGATATCTAAGATGTTTTGGATTGTGGTGACATAAAAAAATTGATATACCTACTAAGAAACCATAATAAAAGAGCCAATATCTTAAGGTAGATCAACCTATGCATTAATATGTTCAAACCATGGTTTATTAAGAAGCTACAATGACACATTCACCTCATTTGTAAACATTAGTCATTCGTGCCTTTATAGTGGAAAAAAAAATACATGGGTTAATGATTTATAATAAATATGAATTCAATACTTTCACAATTTAATTATTTACAACCCTTGGGCTTAATATAGATGATATAAATAAAATATCACTACCTATTCTCAGATATGCCTCTCTTGAAATTTAACCTTTGTGCTCTATTACATTTATTATCATAATTGGTCCTAAAAAATTATCTACATTATGTTTTACGTTGCCTACCATGATGAAATACTTGGAAATCCATTATTACATTATATAAAGGTAACTCCTTATAGTACACATTGATGTATTGAAATTTAATATCAAGGTGACACAATCAAAATTCAATGGGATAGGCCATAACTAATAAAAAAAAATCCTAAGGAGATTCATTTACATCCCAACATGATTTTAAATGGGCACCCAAATAAAGAGCATATATTTGTTTCATTCATATAAAAGAGTTTTAAAACACATAACCATCCATTTAGGAATCTCCTATGAAATTTTAAATAAATGATACATATCAATGCATTAGAGATATTAATTCTGAAAATGATTTTTTATTATATTCACATCATACTAATGATAAGAGTAAGACCAACATACCACAACACACTTTCTATTTTGATACCTCAATGCTTACTAATATTATTATTTAGTAAATGAGCATACATAATTTGGGATTTGATGTATCAACATCTATTTTTTTAATTTAATTTTTAAGTCATCATATAATTTAAATCACTCAAAAAAATAGGTCCATTTAGCCCATATATCTCATCTCTCAAAGGTAGGAGAGTAATCCCCTCATTTAGCTTTGCTCAATTTTGGGAAAATAGATGTTGATAATACGGATTCCCTAATCCAAGGTCTACCCCTAAACTAGGATAAACACTCTCTCTCTTTCTATCTCTCCAAATACACCATGGTTTTTGTGTGATCTATTTATAATTCCACTTGCTGAGAAACAATAACCAAAGACATGCTTTCCTATGATATTAGTTCCATAGTTGCTAGTCTAAGTGTTCTATCTCTAATATGATTTTTGAGGCAAGCATTCTCATCCTCTAACTACTAACCCTCACATTTTTTTCTAAATATTCAAACATGTATTAGTTTTTGAGATCAAAAAATATGTGCATGGTTTGGACTCAAAATCATCCTTCTCTACTAATCTAGGAACATGTTGCTATGTCTTGTGTTATTTGGCATATCTTCACGTCAATAATGGAAAACCAATGGGTGGTACCTATCCATGAAAAAAAACATAAAATTCTCAATAAGATAATTAAATAAATTATTTTTATATGTGTGATAGTTATAAAATATACATACACTTAAATATGTCCTCCATAAGATGATCAATCACTAGGTTTTCTAGTATTATGCATCTCTCATGATATGTGCTCTATTTGTAATTCCAAATACTGATAAAGAATAACCAAAGACATGTTATCCTATGCTATTAGTTTCATAGTTTCTAGTCCAAGTTGTCTATCTCTATTATGAAAATTGAGGCAGTCATTCTCAACCTTTAACTACCCAACCCTCATCCTATTTTATAAATATTTAGACATGTCTTAGATTATGAGATCAAAAAAATATGTGTATCGTTTGGACTCAACAATCATCCTTCTATATTAATATAGGAACACATTGGTATGACTCACGTTAGTTGGTGTATCTTCACCATGATAATGGAGACCCAATGGGTGGTCACTATCCATGCCAAAACAACATACAATTCTTAATAACATAATTTAATAAATTATCTTTATTTGCTTCAAATAAAAAATATACATACACTTAACTAGGTCCTCCATAAGCTCATCGATCACTAGTTTTTATATTACTATGGCTCTCTCACCAATATCACCATATGCCTCCTATTAAATTTAAGTAAGGTCCCATGGTATGTTGATCTAGCATAGGTTCTAGGGTAATTGAATAAGTAACCTCAAGACTTTCACCCACGATGATATGTGCATACCTATATAACATTTAAATCAAATAAACACATATATTATCAAGGTAGAATGAGGGCTAAAGGCCCTCCTTACATGATGAATAAAATACAAAATAAGCAGGTTTATTAGTCTTCGTCTATATCTTCTAGCTTTATTATATAGATAAGTAAGGATGTTTAGGATATAAAGGAATCTATGTCTTTAGGGATATTAGCTCAAAATAGACAACTAATATTTTAAGGATAACTAGGAAAGATAATCTTATTTAATAATATATTATAAATAACTTAGGGTCTTTTTTAAAGATTTATCATGTGTAAAGAAATAAATTTTGACATTTCAAGTACATTAAGTGTACCCATCATCATAGAGAGAAATGTGAGACACAAATCAATAAGATCCATGGAATAACAAAAAAAATATTTCATAGAAATAATAATTAATCAAATGAAAAGAGAAATAAATATGTCAACAATAAGTTAAAGAAAAGATATAGTGAAATAAAATATTTTTTTGATAAATATTGAGGGGAAGGGCCCTCACCCATACACTAAAACATACAATAAAAAAATGTAAGTGGTGTTCTGGTTAGACATAGAAATAACCAACCTCAAGAAAATCCCAAAGGGAGTGCAACCAAAATAAAGAGGGACAAACCTCAAATACATAGAGTAAAAAATGACAAAAATAGCAATTGGTAGAAAAGAAGGAAACCAAAGAATAGGTAGAAAGAGATTTCAGGTGAGAGAGCTTGTAAGCTAGACCTAAATGAGCAAGAAAGCCTTCACCATACAACTTACAATTCTTAGCTGGTGTAAACACCTCCACCATCTATTGTAGGTGCCCTTGCATGAACCAAGAAACTGAACCCTTGGAAACCTTCGATCTACTACCACTAGATATTTTAGATGCCTCATTTATACATGCCACCACACCTTTATTAGAGCAAAAATACATGAAGATTTATGCTAATAAATCCAAGAGATCTAAATCAAAATGATAAATGTACTGAGCTAGATAGGGTATAAGATTCAACCATTCATTAATGGATAAAGTAGGGAGAATGACACCCATATGACCATCCACCAACACCTTCATGACTTAATACAATTTCATAAAGTGAGATTCTAACTCGTGAAAGATAGACAGGGGAACTAAACCCAAGCATTACAAGATTGATAAGGGTAAGGTTAGGACAAATGCCTCCTAGAATTAATTTATCTAACTAACCAAACCACCTCCAAGTTCCTTCCAAACTAACATCTACACCACAATACTTACCACCTCAACATTTCTAACAACACACACCAAATTATTGGTAAATATGGATGCCACATATACATTAGTTTTATTACTCTAAATAACATGGACATATTAATCACAAATTAATGTCCTAATGGCCTTTGAGACTTCCACATTCAATAACTAGAATATCAGCCTTAATCGATGAACAAAGACACTATCATGAAAATCCATCTCCAATTTCTCTACATGGAGAAAAAGAATGGGCTTGATGAGGGAAATGGTATCTAATTTTATGTTCATCACCATCATTAAAACAAAAATACACATAAAATAAGGGGGAGATAATAGTCAAATGACACATACCATCTTGTTTATAAAACCCAGATCAACCATGTTAGTTATCTCATCATGATAACACACACCAAAGTATATGAGAGCCAATAAATGAAATAGATTCAAACAATCCACTTAAAATCACCTATATATGATGAAATTATGAGAAGGTGATGGATTAAAAATGATTAATAAAGTTTATACCCAATCACCTTCCATACTCATTATCTATCACAACCTCTTCTAATTGGTCAGTTCCCTAATTGGCAAGAATATCAGCCTACTTATTAGCATCCCTAAAATAGTGAGAAATGGACCATGATACCATCTCATCCAAAAAGAGCCATGCCATGTAGAGGATATTATTCAGTCACCATGCCTTGGCTTGGTAGTTTCAAATAGCATCCATAATGACTTTAAAGTCACCATCTATTACCAAACACTCAATACCACACTGCCAAGCTAACTGAATACCCATAACTGCCACATGGGCCTTAACCTCATTATTTATTCCATCATAAATACTATCAAATGAGGCTTGAATAAGGGAACTACTGTAGTCCCTAATACTACACCTAACACCTAAAGATTTTAGATTCCTACATATTGCACCATCAAAGTTCAATTTGAAGAAACCTATAGGGGAGGCGACCAGGAAGCTATGACGTGAGTTTGGGGATTAGCTTTGATTACTCTTGACCCATTAACTTGGGGGGGAAGGGTGAAATAAAATAATTTTAATAAATCATAGTTATTATTATTAAATGTAATTTAATAAAATTTTCATAGATAATCATCAAAAAATTCATCAATCACCTAAAAAGTGGAAAATATAATTCAAAATAGAATTACTCTTAAGAGGCTTATCTCTAACTTATTTTTTCCTCTTTGTGATGTGACTACTTGGTTCCTAGGATATGCCTATGTCAATTCCACTATATTTATTCAAATTTTATATTTTCTTCTAGATTTCAATAGTCTCTCTCATTTTCCTTTGATAGAAATGATCTTCTTTTGTAAACAAATTTGCATCTTCTCGCCAAAATTGGTATTTAGTGTTTAGAGAATGTTTTTTTAAAGCAAAGTCATGGATTTGATTGACCCTAATTTATAGAAACATTATCTAAACTCTTAAAACCACATTTGTTTAAAATATTCCAAGCTAATTACAAAAGAAGATCATTACTAGTGAAGGAAGGTGAGAGAGACTATAAAAACAAAGAAGATAAGAGAAAATATTAACATAGATAAAGGAATTTATGTAGGTAGGTTTTGAAAACCAATAATAGGTCACATTAAAAAGAGACTATCATAATTTGGAGGTAATCCTTTTAAGAGTAATTTTATTTTGAATTCTATTGTCCACTTTTCAAGTGATCTATTTTTTAAATGATTATCTATATATTTTTTATTAAATTACATTTAATTATAATAACTATGTTTTAATTATAATATTTTATTTTATTATATATCTTATTTATTTTATTTTTGACCTATTTATTTATATTTATATTTAATTAATGACTATTAATATGGAATATTTTGTTTGTTCTTTCATGGAGCTTATTGGCTTGTGTCTTATATTTCTCTCCTTGATGATGGGTACACTTTATGTACTTGAAATGTCAAAATCCATTTTTTTACACATGATGAATCTATAAAATAATTATTCTAACCTTTGTCTTCATGAAAACCCACATAAAGTTATATATAAATTATGGATACTTATGTGCACACACATGAGTGCTTATCCATAAAGTGTATATCCTTTAACACACTAACATACCCCTTAATATGTAAATTTTAAGGGAAAGTATGAAGTAAGTTCTATTAGCCTACATAAACTTAAATGAAAAAAGGTGATGTGTGCACCAAAAACCCTACCCCCCCAAACTTAGAGAAAGTAAGAAAGTGAGAAAAAAATTCATATATGGGTCCCTAAAATGAGGCCATATTAGGTATCTATGCATAATAAGTACAAAGTATAACTACATGTAAATGAAGACTAGAATAATTTCATAACTACACAATAGAATCACAACTCAGAGGCAATAAAAATAACATATATGCATGGAAATGATGGCTAGAAGTAGCGTATGAATTCAAAATAACATAAAACACAATAGAAACAAGTGCATGGAAATGATCACTGGAATGTAACTTAGAGGCATAATGGCATGAAAATGATCATTGGATCACAACTCAAAGACATAACTGCATATAAATGATCACTATATCATAACCCAAAAGCTTAAATTACATAGAAATGTTCATTATATGATAAGTCAAAGGCACAATGGCATGGAAATGACCATTGGATTGCAACTAAAATGTATAAATCAATATAAATTATTTATATATCAAAACATAAAGTCACAACAACATGGAAACGACCACTAGATCACAAATATAAGGCATATCTACATATAAATGATTACTATATCACAAATTAGAGCTAAAATGGCACAAAAATGGCCATTAGATCACAACTTAGAACCAGTACAATCACATACATCCCTTTGTAATTTTAAATTAGGTGAGACAAAATAAGATGTGAATGACACTTGAATAATTTATTTGAATCATATGGTGACCATGTTGATTAGGTGCATCACAAGATATCCAAAAGAAAATAAGAGTGAAATCTACTATAGTTGACATAAAATTATAAATATGACTACATTCCTCACAAAAAAATTATTAAAAAAATCACGAAGATTTTTTTCCATATGCAAAAGTTATCACAAACTAAATCATGAATAGTTTAGGTGGCATCTATAAAATAATGAATAGTAGGAAAAATGACAATTATCCAAAAACCAAATATACTATTAGGAATATATAAAATAGATAAACATAATGAAGTATTATTTCACTAAAAAAGACCGCTATATGACCAAGATATAACCTATCAAAGTCAAAGGAGTAAAAAACAAAGTAAAACACTGAATGATCATCTACAAAAACTATCCAATTATGCAAAATTAGATCTAAAGTTGCAAAATAATTCTTGTGTAACTCCAAAAATATAGAAATAGTTTTTTATTTTTTTAATAAAATACCTCATAAAAATAAGAAAGTATTTTAGAATTTGCATGATTTTTTTTTGTGCTTTGATTTTCAAAAAATAAAAAATAAAATATTTTTTATATTAAAAATCTAAATTTCAAAAACTAGAGAGAAATTCTAAACATAGCAGGATTTGTTTTTGGAAAAGCCTTGATTTGCCTATTTTCAAACCTCCTTTAACTAAGCATTGTAGACTCATTTTTTTATGAAATGGAAGTTAAAAATGAATTTATCAAATGTTTTAGATGCAATGGAATAGATGAAATGAAGATCTAAAAGTGGAAAAACTAGCAAGGTCCATTAAATGCAAATTTGACATAAAACCCACAAATTAGAAGAGTAGATGATTTTCACATATGAAAACCATCCAATCAATGAAGTGAATTTTGGGAAATATATTATTCCATGTTATAATTTTTAAGGGCCCATGATATGTTCATTTGACATTGTTTCTATGATCACTGAATAATTAGCATCAATAATTTTACCCATAATTGCATATGCATATGTGTAAAATATTTAAAGAAAATAAAAACAAATATGATCAAGGTAGAATTACTACCAATATATTAAGCTCAAGTGTGTAGGAGGGTCGAAATTCATCTTTACATGAATAATGAAATATAATTAATATTGAAAAAAAATCATCCATGCTCTCTAGTTTCTTATATAGATAAGTAAGGACATTTAGGATAGGAAAAAAAACTATCTTTAGGGATACTAGCTTAAAATAGATAAATAGTAAATTATAAAAAAGTTACTATTTTTTTATGGATAATGATGTGCACACACATGTGTGATTATCCATGAAGTGTATAAATATAGGTTCATCTTAGACTACACAAAACTATATGTCCTAATATACACTAACACCTCCACAGGGGGCGCATCTTCCTACATCTCCTCATTTCCACATGTATATGCAACTCTTAGTGTAAATAATGGTGCAAAATGTGACCTTACCTACCATATTACCTATGCATTAGTCACACAAAAATTATTTAAACTGGGATAAACTATCATTGTAACCACCTCATGACTATCTATATCTAATATATTTATTTCCCTCAATGCTAGTATCTCCCACATTCTTAGGAGAAATATATGTGACCTCATTCATATTTACAAAGTGGGGGTATATCATATCCTACCTAAAACTATCGATTAACCATCTTAAACTAGAATAAGTCCATAAAACTTGTATGTTAGTATCAATATCAATATATCACATGTATACATCATAGTTAGGTCATATCCTCAAGCCATAATGGGTGCTCTCTATAGGGTATCCATATCATGTAATTGTTCTATATCTCATCCAATATATATTGAAATTAGGTACTACCTTTGTTACTTAGTGGTGGATGAGATATCCAACCTCGTTTAGTGTTGACAACATGAAAAACATAATATAATATAAATATATAAATAATAGTAATATGGTTAGTGAGAAAACTTTAGGTCTAGGGGTAGGAGGGACAAAAGGTGTCATGCATGCCCTTTGGCACCTAGTGGTGATATGTACTAGCCAAGATTGGATATTGCAATAATATAAATTGAGGAGGGCTTGATATTATAAATTGGTCATTTTATCCCTTTTATTTAATAAAAATTCATTCATTATATCCCTAATTTGATTTTTAAACTTTGAATTTGAAATTACTAATAGGGATGTAACTAGTTCGGCTGTGTTTGATTTGTAAGTTATTAGATATACTGATCCCAAACATAAAGAGTGAGCAAAACCCAAATGGGCACTAACTATAGAGGATTACACCTTACCATAGCTACAATAGCCAATTTATGAGGTAGGTTGAGAGTAAATACTTGGGGATAATTGTTTACTAGAGCACTATAGAACCAAATGGCTGAAAGGCTTCTTATGACTAAAAACAAAAACCCTATGCATTTTTGATATACCATGGGGTATCTAAAAATTTAAGTATATATATAATGTTGTATAATTTATTGAGTATTATGTTAATACCTTTAAAACCATTACTTAGGTAAACATAATGAAAACTTAACCAATAACAATAACTCTTATGAGTTTTACAACTATTAGAACATAGTTCTAAAAAAAGGAAAATAAAGACAACAATTTAAAAGCAATAGAAGAAAATCATTTTGTGCACAAAAATTAGGAATTCAATATGGTATCCATAGGTCAAAGATAAATCCAAGATAAATCATCAATAAGATCAAATAAAAGATCATCAAATTTCCCTTTAGTGTATGGGAATCATGAATTTATCTAAAACCCTAGGAAATACATAACAAAAATAATGATTGAAAAAAAGGTACGGGTTCACCAATATGTTTTACCCTATTTTTGATTTAACCATTTTTTTTTAATACATATAAGACTTTATAGATCTATTCATATTATATTATATAAAATATAAGCCTAAATCATAATGTGAATCAGAATTGACTAAAATTAAAATTGACAAGTGGCATACGCTAAAAATAGTAAGTACAACTAGATATAAGATATTTATATTTTATGGTTTCTAGTTGACTATTACATGTATCTAACATTGGAAATATAAATAAGATAGGACTATGATAACTCAAATCTAAATATTGAGTCTGTGAATATTTTTGGACATATTTGCACTCCTTAGACAACAACACAGGTTAGCCATGTCTATTGATTGTAGAATTTTATGTTTTAACTATGAAAAATATGTGATTATTCTTCCACTTACACTTGTGTCCATTGAAATTGTTGAGATATTTAGATGCCATGCAAAAAGCATTATTTTCCTTCTCTTTTCTTTGAAAACCATAAGGGTACTTGTGAGAGATAAAACTTAAAAAAAAGAGTGGAAGTGTAATGGGATGATCTAACCCCAATCACCCCCTTTAATGATTGAACACTAACTACATATCTAGTAATCTGAGGAGGGAATGAATCCACACATAGTTCTCCTACCTAGAGTGACTATATAATTACACTCCTTAACTATATGTATGTAATGAGAAATTCAGCTTTGATACTTGAAAATGTTATCTCTTGACTTGGTTTGAAATTATTCAATATTTAATTGAGACTAATCTTAGTTATTAATATTGAATTTTGGAAGAATAAGACATAATTTCTTAGTGTATAATAGTGCGATAGATAAATGCTAGACATAAATCAAGTCTATTTGAAATGATATTTTGTTTTGATTATAAACTAAAACCTTTTAAAGATTTCCTTTATCTAACTTATCAAACACACAAGAATATCCAAATGAATATTTTAAATTTTTGAAACTAGACATTAAATGGTGTGGGGAAGAGGCTATACTAGATGGATAGGTTTGTGATAGCGTAACAGACCTATCTTGAAAAGGAGGGACATATGTCTCTAAGTTTTAAGTAGTCTAAGAATAATCTAAAGAGGTTTAAGCATTGACTTGGACATTTATGTGTAGTAGTGATGGAAAATAGAGGGATCAAACTTGCATATAGATGAATGGTTAGAAGAATGGAGAAATAAAGTCACGTATTTGAATGCAAATCAAGTGGTTTATGATATGTCAAGAATTAGAATTGTCAAGTACCTGTGACTAGATTAAGATATCCAAAGTGTTTATAATATGATCAAGAATAAAATGAACAATGCCAATAAAACATATAAAAAAAGTGGCTAGAAGAATGTTAATGAAAAAATAAGGAAATATCCAATGCACCAAATAATAAAGATAATAGAATCTAATCTAGTAAAATTACACATGTAATGCATGACATTCAAAATAAAATTTTATGTATAAGATAAAATATAATAAATATGTATCTATTAGGCCCAAATCTTGGTCATAGAAATATGGATGGTATGATATAGAGGTTTAATATATACAAAAAAATATATATCATAAGACATGTGATAGAAAATTTAAAAAGGGATAAATTATTTACAATGAATAGATCTAACAATATAACTATGAAAGTATATAATTATTATCTATTTAATTGGATATTAATAGAAATAAGATAAACCAATAAATGAAATAGGATATGAAAATTAATTAAAAAGGAATATAAATGATCAAACCTATTTATAGTAACTAAATCATGGATATTGAATATGATTGTGTAGGTTGTCTATATTTTACTCCTAAAATTTGGGGATCTAGGGAAGATTCACACTATGCACATGTTTGACTTGGGCATATTCACGTTGGGTGGTCTCAAACTGTTGGGTTTGACTATCCTCATTTTTTTCCTATGTAGGGTTTTGTACTTTGATGTTTTTATCACTAGTTTTCTACCCAATTTTTGATCTTCCTATATGTTCTCTCCACTATTTTACTAGGCAAAATATGCAAAATTTTGATTCATTAACTTTAACTTAACTTTGCACTAAATAAAAAGGGGTTATGGAGTAAAAAAACCAACAAATTAATGTTAAAAACTATGTATCCAATGTGATAGAATTAGATCTCCATGTAGTTTTGAGGTTAAATGGAATGGCTTGATAAACGGTTTTGAAACCCCTCTTCTATAGAAGTGATGATAAAATTACATACAAATTAAAATATTCTTTTAGTATAAGAGGATGATCAAATACCAACGTAAAAAATTCCATCAAAAGTGTGTAATATATGACTCATTAAATCTCAAGTTGAAGTAAGAGAAATGATGAAGCTTGATGTTTGGCTTTATTATATAACTTGATCATTGATTATATGATTTTGTCTAATTAATTGATCTCCCCTAAAAGTGTTTAGGATGACATATATATAGAGTGTTCTTGGAAAATTTATGAATTTAGGAAAACTTTAGAAATGATAAGTAAAAAATTTACAAGAACATGATTGACATTAATGGGAAAAAGTACCCACTAAGGCAAATGAGGCAAACTGACACATGGCATATTTTTACCTAGGGAAGACTCATACAAAGTACGAGTCTAACATAGAATAAATAAAGGCTTAGATATCAATGAAGAACATGATAATAGATGAAATTTAGTACACGGGTGCTAAAAAATAGATTATGATAAGTATTAGATATGATTTTAAGGATCAAGTGATAAATTGAGATCATTATGTGCTGTAGAAGTCCTAGAAACATGAATATATATATATATATATATATATATATATATATATATATATATATATATATATATAAGTAGGTTAAATATGAAAAATTAAGTATAAGACACTATTGAAAAGGGTCTAATACCAAATTTAGGTGTCTATTATATGAAGGAAGATATTAATGAGATAAATATTTTTTCAATCATGGTACATCACTACATAAAGTGTTATGTTAATCTCTATCTTATCCATGGCCATGACTTGTATAATATCAATGTGAAAATACTTGGATCTCTTAGGAAAATTCCTCCATGGTCACAATGGTTTACTCAAGTGGTATCCAAAATGTTCATGTGTTGTCTTATCTCTCTGCAAGTGTCATTCACAGAGGTATATCATAGGGAATAATATCTAAATGATTAAAATGGCCCAATATAATTTCATATATATGCACAAAATCCTAAATACTAAGTCTTCATGCTTATATGGTATTTATCACTCTCCCTTATTGACACTCCTAGATGTGTATGCCATTCTATATCCCAAAATAAAAAACATGCTTTGATTTGTAATTTAACAATGGTAAAAATAAAGTAAATTAAAGATATGAAAAAAATTATAAAAATATATTAGGATTGACCACCATTTCAATATATTTTACACTATCATGCTCATTATATTCACATGTATATCAATATCATAGAAATTATCCTAGAGTAAATGACCACTCTTGTATGGGTCTGACCATTATCATATCCAAAATTATAGTATCAAACTAGTTTATTTTGGGCTCAAAATTCCTATCTAATCATTCTAAACATATTTTTATTTTAAGGCAAATGAAAAGTTGACAAAAAATAGAAGTTTTTAGTGCTTACCAACACTACTATCATATCAATAAGTGTCACCCTGTGCAAGTAGTCCAATCACCTATGAATTATCTCTTATCATGCAACCATATTTATTTCTTAGAACTTAAATCATTGAAACAATGGAGGAAAATGGAAAAATAATTCCAATTTATAGGTTGATTCATAGTTTAGGGGAACCAGTGCCAGTATATGTCCAAGATGTTAAAGGAAAGATCAAGGGCATCAATAGGGCTTCTTTACCTGAACCCTGGAGGTTAGTATTTCTTTGGCTTATAAAATACCTAACTTGTGAGGGTCAATGTAGTGTCCCAAGTTTCATAGTAATGAGAATGCTAATACATCTAAGGTATGGTATGTAATAACCCCAACATCAAATTAATCTTCCCTCATTTTGTTAGGATCCATTCAAGTTATGGCCATGAGATACCCCAAAAACCCATCTATCATTTACCACCATGGACTGATCCAATTAATCATCCAACACCATTTTATGCAATAGGAAAATGGTATAAAATCTTGGATTGCCTTCTATGAGGGTAAAAAGATAAAAAAACCCTAAAATTACTAAGTAAATACCTATAGACCCTCATGCCTCAAGTTTTAGGGCACCATCCTAAAATTATTCTTGAATCCATTCGAAGTACATGATCAATAGTCAGAGCTACTGCACTTAAACCCCCAAGTCCTCTTAATGTGATTTTACCACCTAAGACAATCAAAATATTAAGCCTTAGATATTCCACACTAGGAATACTAAATAATCTCCCCAAATTTTCCATATCTAAGAACCTATCCAAATCATTGAGGATGAATAATTAGTAGACCCTGTCTCATAGCCTCTACCTAAAAAAACCTCATGTGCAATTTTTTTTCTCTCCCTCATAAGAGGAGAAAATTGAAATTGGATATTGATAGTGATGAAACCATAGATATAGAAACCATGGATAGTCTAAGATAGGACACTACTGCCAATGCCAGTGAGGTACAAGATAAAGAGGAAATAGAAACCCCTCTTCCATAAGATGATTTTGCATTAACTATTCTTGAGGATGTTCCTACTCCCTCCACACAAAAATCAATAGATAAAGGAAAGGCCCCAATAACTAAGGAAAAATCTAAACCTTCTAAAGAATTAGATGATGTAGAGTTACAACATGTTTAAGCATTATCTTAGCTAGAGGCCATAGTTAAAAAAATGTAGAAGATATTGTTGAGTTAATCTCTTCATCTCAAAATAAGGATTTTGTCATTTCTCTTCTAATGAAACAAATAGAAAGCATTAAAGTTTAGTCCTTGAAGAAGTTGGATGAATCAGAAAATGATATTATTGATTTGTGGAGCTATAATAAAACAATTGAGGAAGATAATATCTCTTTGAGAATAAATCTTTTGAAGTTTGAACCTAAAAATACTAGACTAAGAGCTCAAATAGGTTCTAGTTCCTTTAATTTGACTCTTAAAATTATGAAAGAATAGGGTTGCCAAACCACTCTATCTATTCTTGATGTAAGAAACAAATGGGAATAAGTTTGTTTTGAGTTTAAGGTGTTGAAAAGGTAAAACCACCTTCTTGGGAAAGAGAAGCAACAATTTTAAGAGGAGTTGGCCCAGGCATAGTAGAAAGAAGAACAAGCTAAACAAACCCTTCAATTCACTTGTCAACTTGGTGAAAAATTGTTGTCTTGTAGGGTCCCTTCCTCCTCATATAGTCTATTTTTTCATGAGTAGTTATTCAAATGGTAGTTACTATAGATTTATTATGGTTTACCCCATGAAATTAATACAAGTGATGAATTCATGACAATTTTTCAGAATAGTATCCCTGATAGGCAAAATTGGTTATGTGAATTATATTTGTGTGATATCATTTTGGGGAATAAAAATAATTTATTGATGAATTTGTTTATGGGAGAATTAAAATTGAGGGATATTCTATCTAAATATTGGATATATTACATGGAAAGATAGAAATGATGATCATATAAACACTGTAAAGGATGTTGGTCTATTTATTAGAGCTCAATTTAATGATGCACAACACATATTGGATAAATTCAAAAGTTTTTATCAATATCCTAGGATCCGTGACCATTATTTCAATAGTTTTTAAGATGGCCTCATCAATTTTGAATATTTTATTTATCACTTCTTTGACCAAGTGGTGATTGCTTGCAGACAATGTTGTCATATGTTACTAGTCACTTTAAGACAAAGAGAAGTTTTGTCCCCTACTACTATTCAATGGAATCTTATAAGATCTAAGCTCATTATTTAGATAATCACTAATGTTATTCAAGGGGATGGACACAAACCATGGATAGGGATGAGATTCAGACCTCCCTTATTACTCTCCCCTATGTCTCCATGGAAAA
Organism: Torreya grandis; assembly: GCA_037957365.1. Lineage (NCBI taxonomy): Eukaryota > Viridiplantae > Streptophyta > Pinopsida > Cupressales > Taxaceae > Torreya > Torreya grandis. The sequence continues at coordinate 1,096,079 of JARHVA010004175.1, forward strand.
ATATAGGACCTCAATCTGATGAAAAGTTTACTTTTTGGATCCACTTTGTAAAGAGAGATCTGGGATTTACTCCTCACAATCAATGAATATTTTAGGATTTGTATTATATCTATGATATGAGTCTCAAGATGGAGCAGAGGGTTTATAATTATGAGGATATAGATAGTAAGTTTGCAATGGGACTTGCAAAAGGTAAGGTGTGGGGGAAATGATGAGTCCAAATTATGATTCATTATTGCCATGATATTCATTCCTTAATATCCTTAAACATGACATTTTATTGAGCATTGAATGTAATCTTAGGGTTTAAATTACTCTAAGGTAGAAAATAGATGCTTTTGTTAGAGGCACAATAACTGAGAGTGGGGGTAAATTAGTGAGCCCAGATATTTAAATTTCAATTCCAATCCTTTCAAATTATTAAAAAATTAACATATATCAACTTTTATCAACATAAAAAAGAGAGATCATTAATTCAATTCATACACAAGATCAAATACACAAAACATAGTTCCTGTGGGAAACCCTCATGGGGAGTAAAACCCACTCTCAAGCCTACAACACATGGACTACTTCTCCTATAAGAGATTACAAACAAGAGACTATTCAAATCATTTATAATATAAAACCTTGATTAAATCCTCTTGACCAAAGGCCTTTAGTGAAACACTTATTTCACAAAGAGCAACTGCCCCTAAGGAATATTAATTCTTTTAGACCCTCATTTGAAATGAACACCTCCACTTTTGAACTGATTTCTTCAACACCTGATGATGGACCTATAATTATCACTCTTCACCTTCACTCTTTCATCCAAATTTATCTATTTTAAAAATCACATTACATACTTTAACCAACACACAAAGATTAATTAGGACACATTTCATATCCCAATTAACCCCACTCTTCAACTCTTCACTCACACTTAATCTTCAAACCTGTAAAAACACTATTATGATATTATAAATATGAATCATAAGACATACACACCATAATAAATATAATATATCCTTAAACCCATCCAATAGGCACACACAACCTTCACCTTGTCTTCACTCACCATACACACACTCTCAAATAACCTCTTAAGCATACTCACTCATTCTACCTCTTATAGACTTATTAGGTCCAATGACCTATGTGATCACCTTCATCACCTTGATCAGAAAAGCATGTCTAATCCTCTTATCTCTCTACTAGTCTTCAATGACCTATACCTTCTCTTTCAAAGGTTCTCTCCTTTGCTCTACATCCACACGATTATAATAAATAGGCATTGTACTTATACCATGCTCTTGGTATAACCCATCTTGGTCAGCCAATATGCTTACCACACTTGTTCCACATTTGAAATAGGTCATCATACACATTAAATGTAAGAACCACATATTCCATAGGTCAGCCAATGCCTCATTACCCCCAAACCACCATTAGGTCTTGGTGAGACCTAAAATCATTAGGCCTTCATACTCATACATTACATGTGAGACTACTTGGACCTTCTTCATCCTTTACCAATGATTATAAAATATTAAACATATATCCAATAGCCCATTTATTAATCCCACATGGTTCTATGCCATCTGGAACACCAAATCCACACTTGGACCTACCAATTAGGTCTTCTAGCTCTTTAGGTCTTCATACATAAAAAACTCAGTCTCAAACTTTAGAACAAACTACTCAAATATTTCACATCTACATATGATTAGATCACATGGGTGAACTATTTAGGACCTCAGATATACCTCCATGTTATTTAGACACATCAACACATGTTCTAAGCACTCAAAATAACATACACAATATGACCACTCAGACTAGTCATATATAGTCAAAATATACTCAAGCTATTTGGCTCTTTATATTTGATCAAAGGAATATCATAGAAAAAAATAATTTTCATAAGCCTTAGAGAATTATAGAGCATATCCATGCTTATTTTATTATTCAACTCTACTCAGAACACCTTCAACTTACATCAACAAGATGGTCACTCAAACTACCAATGTATTTAACAAACATAGTCAACTTTTACATCTTTGCTCATACGTAATATAGATTGGTTAAACCTATAATTACCACATAAATTATATTAATGGAGTATAAAACACTCTTCAATAGATAATTAATAATGAGACATCTAGATATCATCAACACAAACTCAATTATGCATCTTAGGTCACTTGCAAAACATGCACAAACACACAGTCAAATTTAAACCTCAATATCTTTGACTGTATACACTTTTAGATCTTGAAATTTATATTTATAGATGCACCTTGTATTTCTATACAAATTTTATTTTTATAATACCTTTAAATTCATCTTGGATCAAAATTTATGGACAAAATATAGAGCACTAGTTTTTCCTTTGTTAAATTCAAAAATTTGAATTTAAATGGTCATAGTTAAACTTCAAACACTATGCTATCATCTCGTGTCCTCACAACTTAGATTAATCACACACCATTGATATTTTTCATCCTTTAACTCATAGTGTGCCAATGCAAAATGTTAAACTTCAAATAGTTGACCTCATCTCATGTAATCCTGTAACATTGACTAAACACGCACCATCGATCTCTATGGATCAGTCTAGTCCTTACCTTGTAGTGCTCACCATTAGAACTTGATCAGAACCCCCATGACCATGAGAATTGGTACCCTCACATGCCTTATGAGTACTTTGAATTATTTGACTCAATGCACACCATTGATCTCAATTAGTATGAACTCTTGCACACCATTGGATCTCCATTTGATCCTAAACTTTAACATAGGCAAAAAAGAATAAGTATGAGGACCACTAATATTTACCTTGAAGGCCAACTTTAGAGCTCAATAAAGTTTTTTGAACTTAGATGAATGATCTAAAAATTAGACCATATGATCTCCTTCTATAGGACAATCTAACCATGTGATAAATTACTCCTAAAACCTTTGCACATGTGAGATATACCTCCATTAATCTACTCACTTAGATTTCCTCTACCAAAGTGCTAACTATGCCAAGAGCTATCTGGAATGCCAACTTTGCACATGCATATATTTTGATGCACTTATCATATTATATGAAATTTAGTGAAAATAAACTAGGCACAAAACTGAATAAACCCATATGAACATTTTCTCCTCACACCTTCACATGTGAAAAATATAACAACATCAAAATGCCTACTCAACTTTTCTTATCATATTGAAAATTTGGCTAAGTATGGGAAAACACTTTTAAACTTCATGGGAGCCCAAATTTATACTTTAATATCTTATTTTGCACTTCATTGAATGACCCAAAATTTATCAAATAAAAACTAGGCATAAATGTAAATCAAAACCATATGACTAACTCCCTCTGACTCATCCACACATGGAAATGGTGATGTTAGCAAACTGCTTACTTAGATTTTATGCCACAAGAACAAAAATGTCTAGATGAAAATAGTGATCAACCAAATGAAATCCACTCATGCACACAAGCACTCAAAGCATATAAAACCTCTTATGGGACCTATTTCACATGCACTATATTTTATACTCATCCCTAATCATCTCAAATAGTCAAACATTGAAGAACCATTAAAAAACTCTCAGACACATTAAAGCACACTTTATCATTGTCATTTTAGCACACATGACACCTCATCAACATCCTTGGTCACCTTGGAAACATCATTGACAAGACTCCAAAAATCTCCCCTTTTTCATTGATATCAAACACCAATACAAAGCTTATTCTCATACTCTCTCTCTCTCTCTCTCTCTCTCTCTCTCTCTCTCTCTCTCTCTCTCTCTCTCTCTCTCTCTCTCTCTCTCTCTCTTTAGGTTCTTTCTCCCCCATTGACATAATGACAAAGTGGGCTAAATTTCTGATCCTACAGACTTGAAAAGACATCAAGGACAAATAATAGGAAGAGACCATCTCTGAGAGATGATACAAAATCCCCTTAAAATTTATAAAAACTCTTCTCAACTTGATCTTAGCAAACATGCACCATGACAACACTCTTTTTTGATCATACATAGCTTCTATGAAACATACATGAACAATAGAAACTGCATGAACTTACCATGAAAACATTAAGAGGGACTCCCCCTAAGTCACTTGAGCTTATGCACCTTTTATTTTAGAATATTTATACCATTTTCAATAATTATTAATCAACACAATTGCCTTCATACCTTATTTCTCATATACAACTACACAATCCTCTGATCCTAGAATCTGACCAATTAAAAAGCTCCCCCTTTGTTTATGCAATAGGATTCAACAAATTATCAAAGAAATTGACTTGTTTTGATCAAGTCATCATATCAACATACTTGAGTTCACATATGTAATAGACTTATTCAAATCTCCACTATGACTGGAACATCTCACATATGCTCCCCCTCACATTATGCACAAATACTCAAGCTACTCAAACTATCTGAGTTAGCTCCCCCTAACTCCATGGCATACACAAATTATCATCTAGAAAACTTAGAGACCTTATTCATGATATCAAAGATAAGAAAACACATTATCCTCATCCTCCATATCAACTTTGTCTTCAGTCTTTCTTATGTAATAGAATATTTTGACACCTCATCATCCTTAATCAAACACCTAGAAACTACCATTCCCTAATTTCAAACCTTGCACACACTACCAACATTATTTAATGACAAAGAACAATAAATTGGGATCATCCATGCATTACAAGTATGTCTCCAACTATTGAAAAAATTGCATATTCTCTACTTGATGTTCACTTAGCTTCATATACCAAAACTAAGTCATTAGCATCATGAACACACACCTTAGGGTCTGTATAAATTAAACCCTCAAGTCACTACCTTTCATCCTTTGGGATAGCTCTTAAAAAACTAAGAGTAAATTGATGAACTAAAGAACATCTTGACACATAGGTCTACCAATCAACAAAGTCCTTCACAGTAAGACAACACATCTTTTCATGACCTTATTTGTCTTTTAACATCAATCAAGACCCAAACAATATCCACCATGATTCCTTTTTATATAAAGTGTCTCCTTGAAGCTTAGAGAGAGACACCCCTTTAACATAAAGAAACTAAAAGACCCAAAACTTTAGAGAGTCTCATATCTCCATAATCTCATCTGACTTGCGATCCTGCTTGACTTTGAATAAATCCTTTAATTCATTATTTTCTTTATATTTGTAAATAAATACTATCAATAGAAACTCTTGAATCTCCATATATATCATGGAAAATAAACCATCTTTGGTCTCAGTTTGATATCTTCTAATAGGCTTAGGTTTCCATACCCATTTGTGACCTCTTCCTTGCACACTAGGAGCTCCATACATCTTATTTTACTTCGGGAACTCATTCAACCAATTCTTTCAATACCTAGAAATGTGAGAAAATCTATGACAAATGAAATAAACAAGATCATTCATACATTTTGATTAATGATGATTGTGATTTTCTTTTTCTATCAGGATAGAAGATAAATTCTCTTGGCAGTCTTGTATCTTTTTCATATCTGATTCTTTTTTTGTTGTAGTAGGTAGTCCACCTGGATAAAGATTATCCTTCATAGTCTTGGGTCTCAACACCATTGATTTAATTTTAGGAGAAGAGTGCTTCTTCAAACTATTCTTACACAATCTAGTAATATGTCCTACTTTATTTCAACTATAGCAAACAATATCATTCAACATACCTCTTGACTGATCTAAGTTATGATTTCTCCATGACTAATTACTCCTTCCAAGGCTCCATGAATGTCTATACTTGATTTAATTCCTTCTATAATCCTTATCTATATGACCATACTTATTACATATATAATAATGACCATGGAATAAATTAGCATACCTTGAAACATTTGGTTGTCTAATAGACCTTTTTGATTTGCTTTAAAATCTTGAAATATCCTTGACATACTCAAGCTTCTCATGCTTATTTTTTAGCTTATCCAACTTGAATACAATAAGATCATGATCACTCTTTAATGAATTCATCTCGATATATAACAAAGTGTACTCATCTTTTTTTCCTTTCAAATTTGTACTTGCATTCCTTAACTAAACCTCAAGAATATTGATCTTCTCTTCATCCTATTTATCCTTATTGGCCATGTATTTCAATCTATATGCTTGCACTTGAATATACTTTATTTATTCTTGATGCTTCTTCTCATCTCTCTCAGACTTGCCTAATAAACTTCCCTCAAGAGCATTGACTTGTGTTTCAATACCTTTGATCACATACCTCATCTTGTGACTCCTCTTATGAGTTTAGCTCCTAGATCCACTTCTTCTTCCTCACTGTCATAGAACACTTCTTCTCCACTATCATGTCAAAATTCTTCATCATGTATGATGTCTTTTTATTTTGAACAACTTTCCTTATAATCTTCTAACTGAACCTTGAGGTCATTGATAACCTTCTCATCCTCTTTAGCATCTTTCTCCAAAGTACATATATGTTCCTCAAGTGCTTTGATCACATTATTCCATTATTTATTCTCTTTCTTAAATTGATTGGCCATCTTTGTACCTACTTTAGATCTCCTTCAAGCTATTAAGCTTCCTCCAAAGGGCTTGCTCTGATACTAATTGTTAAAGGTACAATCACTGAGAGGGGGGGGTGAATCAGTGAGCCCATATATTTCAATTTCAATTCCAATCCTTTCAAACTATTAAACAATCAACATATGTCAAAATTGATCAAGTAACATAAACAAGAGAGCTCAATAATTCAATGCATACACAAGATCAAACACACAACATGTAGTTCCTATGGGAAACCCTCATTGGGAATAAAACCCACTCTCAATCCTGTAATAAATGGATTACTTATCCTATAAAATATTATAAATAAGAGACTGGTCAACTCATTTAGACTATAAAATCTTGATCAAATCCTCTTGACCAAAGGCCTTTAGTGAAACACTTGTTTCAAAAGGAGTAACTATCCTTCAGGAAGATCAACTCTTTTAGACCCTCCTTTGAAATGAACAACTCCACATTTGAACTAATGTCTTCAACAGCTGATGTTGGACCTCTAATTATCACTCTTCATCTTCACTCTTTCATCTAACACTACGTGTTGGAAAAATCACATTACATACTTTAACCAGCACATAAAGATCAATTAGGACACATTTTATATCCCAACTAACCCCACTCTTCAACTATTCGCTCATACTCAATATTCAAACTTGCAAGAGCACTATTATGACATCAAAAATATAACCTACAGGTCATGCACACCATAATTAACCCATTATTACCTTCAACCCATCCAATGGTCACACCACAACCTTCACCTTGCCTTCACTCACCATACACACTCTCTCAAATAGCCTCTTAAACATACTCACTCATTCTGCCTCTTTAAGGCTTATTAGGTACAATGAGCTATGTGATTAACTTCATCACATTGATCAAACAAGTATGTCTAATACTCTTCACTCTCGGTTGGTCCTCACTAATCTATACCTTCTCTTTAAATGTTTTCTCCTTCACTAGGCTCCACATCTACACAACTAGAATAAACAGGCCAAATAGGCCTTGTACTTATACCATGCTCTTGGTATAACACATATTAGTCAAAAAAGATGATTACAATACTTATTTAACCTTTTAAATAGGTCATAATACATGTTACATGTAAGAACCACATACTCCATAGGTCAACCAATGCTTCATTACCCCCAAAACACCATTAGGTCTTGGTGAAACTTAAAATCATTAGGCCTTCATAGTCACATGTTACATGTGAGGCTACTTGGATGAACTTCATCCTTTACTAATGATTATAAAATATGAAAAATATCTCTAATATCCCCTTTCTCACTCCCACATGGGTCCATGCCATCTAGAACACCAACTCCACACTTGGACCTACCAATTAGGTCTCCTAGATCAAGTCTTCATACATAGAAAACTCAGTCACAAAATTTTGAACAAAATACTTAAATATTTTACATATCCATATGATTAGATCACATGGGTGAACCATTTAGGACCTTAGATATACCTACATGTTATTTAGACACATCAACACATGTTCTAAGCACTCAAAAGTACATACACAAAATTACCACTTAGACTAGTCATATACAGTCAAAATATTTTAGATCTTCATATATGATCAAAGGCATATCATAATAACTAATGCCTTCTAAAAATCATTAAAGAATTATATAACATATCCATGCTCATTTTATTCTTCAACTCTAATCAAAACACCTTCAACTTACATCAGCAAGACAATCACTCAAACTACCAGTGCATTCAACAAACACAATCAACTTCTACATCTTTGTTCATATAGAATATAGATTGGTCAAACCTCTAATTAACACATAGATGATCCTTATGGAATCTAAAACACTCTCTAATATCTAATTCATCGTGAGACATCCAAATATCATCAGCACAAACTCAATTATCCTTCTCATGTCACTTGCAAAACATGCACAAACACATAATCAACTTTGAACCTCAATATCTTTGACTATACACACTTTCAAATATTCAATTTATATTTCTAGATGATCCTCGAAGTCCTATACAATGTTTATTTTTATATTATCTTTTAATTCATCCTTGATAAAAATTTATGGACAAAATATAGAGCACTAGTTTTTCCTTTATTAAATTCAAAAATTTGAATTCAAATGGTCACTGTTAAACTTCAGATACTATGTTGTCATCTTGTGTCCTCGTAGTTTAGATTAATCACACACCATTGATCTTGTTTGTCTTTTAACTCATAGTGCACCAATTACAAATTTTAAAATTCAAATAGTTGACCTCATCTCATGTAATCTTTCAACATTGACTAAACACACATTATCGATCTCTACATATTAGTCTAGTCCTTACCTTGCAGTGGTCACCATTAGATCTTGCTCAAAACCCCTATGATCATGACACTTGACACCCTCACATGACTTATAAGAATTTTGAACTCTTTGACTCAACATGTTCCATCAATATTGATTAGTAGGAACTTTCACACACCATTGGATCTCCATTTGGTCCTAAACCTTAACATTTAAAAAAAAGACCAAGTATGGAAACCATTGCTATCTGCCTAGAAGGCCAACTTTGGACCTCAATAACTTTTACAAAGATTAGATCATGATATAAAAATTAGACCATATGATCTAATCTCAAGAGGATAATCCAACCATGTGACAAATTAATCCTAAAACCTTCACACTTGCAAGATATAAATCCATTAATCTACTCACTCAGATTTCTTCTACAACATAGCTAACTATGTAAGGAACTATCTAGAAGGCCAACTTTGCAAATGCATATATTTTGATGAAATTCATCGCATAATCAAAAATTTATCACAAATCAACTAGGAAAAAAACTAAACAAAACCATATGAACATTTTATTCTCACACCTGTACACATGCAAAATATAACAACATCAAAATGCCTTCTTAGCTTTTCTTATCATATTGCAAATTTGGCTAAGTATGGGAAAACACTATCAAACTACCTAGAAGCCCAACTTTGCAGTTGCATATATTATGTTGATATTAATTACATGATATAAAATTTAGTGAAAATAAACTAGGTATAAATGTGATCACAACCATATGACCAACTCCCCCTGACTCATCCATACATGGTAATGGTGATGTTAATAAACTGCATACTCAGATTTTCTACCACTAGACCCAAAATGTCTAGATGAAAAAATGATCAACCAGATAAAATACACTCATGTACATAAGAACTCAAATCATATAAAACCTCTTATGGTCCTATTACACATGCTTAATACTTTAGACTCATCCCTAGTCATCTCAAATAGTCAAACACTAAGAACCATGTAGGAACTCTGAGGCACATTGAAGCACACTTTGTCATTGTAATTTTAGCACACATGTTGGTCACCTTAGAGACATCATTGATAAGAATATAACATATTTTATATACATAAACTCATGTGATTCAATGTTATCTTTCTTTGCATGATGTTCTAACCATTTGTATGTTTAGTCTTCATATTCTGATATGTACATGCAATTATTGCATCTAATAAGAGTTTTGACAAGATCTCATGAAGATAAGGATGTTCCAAGATAGAACTAATAATTTGAAGCATAGATATAATTTTTTTTAGTCAGCTATGGAATCTATCAAACAGCTACAGATTACATCAATCAGCTATGGATTCTGGCAGTTAGCTATGGATTGTAATAGTTGATTATGGATTACCACAGTCATGCTATGGATTGTCATAGTTCACTCTAGATTTGGTCATAGAATGTTACAAAGTATTCAATAAGTTATTACACCTTCTCCATGATGACATGAAGACTCTTTTTTATACTTCCTATTTCTATACATGTATATATAGATGCCTATTTTTATATGGTCTTCTATTTATGGAAGTTATCATTTCAGGCTACAACTCTAAAGTCATAAGATATGTATATATTATATGTACATATTTGGTAGTTAGATATAGATAAATGTAGCAGTTGTAACCTCATATGGATCTTTATAATTCTATGAAGATCTTATTGCAATGTTTTCTCTATTTTGGCTATATCTCCCAATCTCTCTAAAATATCTTCTTATTATAAGTCAGTCAAGTCATTGGCTAATTTCTAGGATAGTTTCTTTTACATAGAATAAAAGGATAGATCTATGATAGATATGGATACATATAGATATACACAGATATTGTAATTTTGGTTGTTTTTTAATACAAGAAGACTTGCATCAATTTGCTCTTTCAATCCATGTGTTGAGATAACATTTTAAGACTAAGTTGATTCAAACCTAAATCCAAGGGTGAGAAAGGGCCCACTCCCCAAGGAGATAGGAGACTTTATTTTGGTATTTATAAAGTTTATTTCTTGTTTATTTTCATTGGAATTGATATATATATATTTTGTGTGATTGAGACTTATAACATGTAGGATATAATAAATATTAATGTGTTTACTTTCAAATTTGCATAAGCATTTATCATTCCCTTAATTCCTGTAACTTTCAATTTGCAGTTGTGAATTTGAAATTTGTTTTTAGTGAGTTTAATTTGCAACATTATGTGATTGATTTCAGACTATTCAATTCAACATAGTTTGGTTTGTTTACATTTACTATAAGAGTGTTTCTTTTCAGCATTAGTTTAGGTTCTTAGGAATAAACATTAGCTTAGTATAACATCAAAAACCCCTCAAAATAGTAATATTAGCTGAAACCAATAAGTACCTTAATACAGATAGCCTTGGACACTAGCCCTGGTAATAATTGACATCAACATAGGTTGGTTAAATGAAGGGGTAACAATGACACCCATCATAGAGATTAATTAAAACAAAGAGAAAGAACAAAAAGAATCTCAAGCTATTAAAGTTATTCAAGTGACAATATGGGTATCCTTAATAAGGATATGTAATATATATGCAAGTGTTCCTAAAATTTTAATGCCAAGTGTAAATCTACAGGCTTTGCTTACTTATGAGGTACATTAGATAACTCCACATAAGCTAAAGGATGAAGAATATCCATTTAGAAAATACAATTTTCCACTACCGAATGTATGGGAATATGATGTGCATAATGATTAATAAAATGTAAAGGACATTTAATAATATTATTCCAAAATTTGTTACAAGTGGTTATAAATATCATTTTATAAATAAAGAAGGTAATTGTGATGTTACATCTAAACTAATGAATAACCATGGCAATACACATTGATTTCAACATATATAATTTAGGACATGCATATGACTAAAAAACCAAAGAAATAATTGGTTAGTAGGAGCATAATTCAATCCAAAAAAAAAAAAAAATTCAAAATCTTAAAAAAATTAAAATATTGAAAAAATAAAATAAAAAATCAATAACCATGTATCACATGTTTTTATAGTTTAAATGATTGATTTATGTTATTTATCATTTATATGATAAATTATAGATTCATTTTCTATGAACATGATTTTCATGGTATATATGAGTGGGATGTGAGAATTAGAGGTTATATGACACATGGACATACACATGTGGGACATTCCTTATACCTAAGGGACACCTTTCTACATTGGGCTAATTTATATACCAGGGGCATCTTGGTACACTTTACATGTTATATATTTCCATTCATTAATCATATTGAGATACTTAGCCTATTTATACATACTTTTCTCTTATGCATACTCTTTAGGGTGCTATATTATATGTAAATTTGACTTTATTGTGTTGTGATGATGACATAGATTGCATATGTAGACTATAATTTCTTGTTTTATGCATGTTGGTGATGTTTCATGTTACATAGTGTGATAATTAATTATTTATTACATTATGCGATGATGAATAAGTGTTAAATTACATTATTTATGAGTTAATATTTATGGCAATTATATTATGTGTTCCATGACTGACTAATGATGTGTTACATTGAGTGTTACATGTTTATGTGAGTGCATTGATTGTGTGTTATTACATCATGCATATGTTGCATCGAGGATCCTATAGTCCATGTTATGGCCATGCTTTTTTTATGTTAGGTTAGAGATGAGTTAGAGTTGAGTTATGTATTGAGTGTTCATATGTATCATGATCATGACATTGTGTGCATATGTGTGTCCTTCTATGATTATTTATGAGCTTGTGGTATCATAATTTCTATCATGCATTATTTTATTATGTGTGATGACATTATTGCTATCACATTTATTATACATGGATTATTATTGAGTATTTTTATATGTGATGATTATTATTTCATGCCTAGTTACTATATCTAATTGACACTGCACTTATATGCCTTGGGTTACATGTTTCATATGCACATGAATCATCGAATATTTATATGATGATATAATATAATCATGTTATCACACATGCCTTGCATGATTAAATATTATATATATAACATGATGTGTAAAAAACATTTCTTTTGAGATGATTGATTCACAAGATTCATCCCTCACATCAAAATGGGGGAATAGTAGAGGGCTTGTCATAGAGAGTCGAGTCAATCCTTAAAAAATAGGCAATTCGAATTATGGGAGAAATATTGAGACATATTGAAAATTTAAAACATATGTTAGGCATATGCGGGGAATTTTACAAGACCATGAAAAATAGGTTTTAGATTATATCACATGATGAGACATATTTCATGGATCAAATTGAATAGATTTATCACGTTACATGGATAAGATTGAATAAAATTATTAGGTTACATGGATTGTATTAAATAGATTTATCAAGTTACATGGATTAAATTAAATATATTTATCAAGTTACATGGGTCAGATTGAGTAGGTGTAGATACTCAAATTAGGTATTAGACACTTTTAAATTTTAGTTATGACCTACCTTCACCCTAAATGACTTATGCATACATATATGGTTCAAATTCTCCATTATCTCACATATGCATGCTATCTATGGGTCCAATCCCTCCAAGTTGTTAACCACACCTATAGGTATTATCTCAGTCTATGCCAAATTAGTAAACTATCATGCTCATATATATACTGATCATCAAATTAATGTTCCTATCTCCCAACTAAAAACACTAGAATCAAATGGTACCATTGATATGGTACATTCCAAACCTAAAAATTTCATCCTTTACCCAATAATGGTTAATTTAAAAAATAAAACCATTCTTATGGTCACATACCATACACCTAACATGTTAGTGGCATGATAAATTACCAAAATAGACTCATATAAATTCAAATAAAGCCTAAGTTCATTAGGCATCTAACACTTATATGACAAACATATAGACACCACTACACATTAAGGACTTATTTATTATTCTAAATTTAAAAATCATTCAAAAGGATTAGGTCTTAGCAAATATTGAATCACCTCATAATTAAGCCAAAGTTTCTATTTTCCAAGTGTTGAAAGCTAGATCATAGGTTGCATACAATGAACAAGAAAAAGTTACACACATACATCTAACAAGTAGAACTACATGTGATTTAACTTCCCTCTTAAGAGTATTGGATATATAGGCAATACTCAACCATTAATGGGGAGTGTTTGAAGTCAGCTTAACCCACCTTTATTCCCATTTTATACGCTAATATCTATGATTTCAAGGATACATATGGTTTCAAGTGATGGAGATGGATTTAAAGATGTTGTGCACCTAAGTAGACTTTGGTATCACACACAGAAATAAAGGACAAATAGACACACCTTTCCATGTCAAACAAATAGTATATCTATACATGGATAAAACTACACAAATGGGAACATACTATATAGATTCTATCAAACTGAGTCTAAAAATACTATTTGAGCAAAAAAATAATATAAAACCTAATCCAAATAGCCTAAATTCTAGTTTGTCATCCTTTCTACCATGTTCCACATGTCTCAGTCCTACATAATAATAAATAAATCTAAATATATCATCTTCTTGTTGTTGTTTCTATATTTAGTAAGTGTAATAATCAAATCAATTATAACTTATTACATTCATATTCATGCTTCCTGTGATACATTATAATCTTAATTATTATACTAGTTTTATGCTTATTTCTTGCTAGTATCAATCTAAAATAGGGTAAAAAATATTAGTGAACCTATATATAATTCATGCATTTCTAAACCCTAAGTTTTCCTTAGGGTTCATGCATTCATCCTAGCCTTTAGCCCATAGTCTCATGTGGATTTAATCCCTTGGTCACAATAAAACCAAGGGGGATTAACTTTTCCTCAAAAAAGTTAGCCAGCCTTTTTTCACACCCAAAATTTATGCAAAGTGGATAATTATTTTTTGAAAGCAAGAAACCTTCAAACTCAAATAAATTTCTATTGATAGCTCATTTTTAGGCACTATTTTTTTAGAAAGTGCAAATTTTTTTGAGCTCTATGAATTTGTGATATTCTATTGCCTTGTAAAAATTTAACCTATATATATTTAAGGGGGTTGCACATCCTAGTTTTTAAGAACACATAATTTCTTTCTGCACCATGAATCAAAGTCAAGTTCTACTTCTTACACCATTTAACTATCATGAGTTAAAAGTCAAAGTGAAAATACTCTTAAGGATCAAAGGATTACATCGAATCATGATGGTTAAAAAAAATAACCAACACTTTATGAAGATAAGGTGAAGTTTTTTAACAAAAGTGACGAAGCCTATGGTATACTATGCCTATCTATGTCTCCTAACTTGTTCTTTCATATTGAATCTATAACTATTCCTAATGAAGTTTGGACCACATTGGAAAAATTCTTTGGGAAGTGGAACATAATGAGAGGTCATGAGTTGGAGAATGAGATCATCAGTTTGATCTTATGAGACTTTAACACTATAAGGATTTTAGTAGCAAGGGGTAGAAATAAAATAAGAAGGACCCAAAGCAAAGAAAGGGTCATAAATATGATTCTAAGTCCAAAACATCAAGAGTTATCCTCTTCAAATGAGAAATGTAAGAAATAATGACTCACATATGCCTATTATAAGAAATATGGGCATGATGAAACCAAATGAATGAAGAAACACATTGACAAACTGAGTAAGATGCTTGAAAAGCATAATAATCATGTCCTTGACTCTTCATATCATATTTCATCAACATAAGAGTCTTATAAATATAAACACAGTAAAAAGGCAAAGATAAGGGCAAAACACTTGTTGTAGTTGCATCCCTACCTTCCACATGGGTTATTGATTCTAGTGCTTTGTACCACATGGATTCATCACATGACCTTTTATCATACTTGGAGCCTTGTTCTATGCCTTCCACATTGTTGGGTGATGATACATATGCATAAGTTAGTGGGAGAGGATCTATGTAAGTGAATTATGGGACATTTTAGGATGTTCTATGTGTTCTATTATCATCCACCAAACTCTTATCTATTTATTAGATAAATCACATCAGTTCGGTAAAGAGAGTTAAGTTCACACCTAATTTAGTGGTTATTAAGGAATTAGACAATGAATCCATTTTTGTATTTGGGAAAGTAGATCACGAGTCATAATTGTATGATTTCTCACATTTTTCTCTTGATCAACCCTCTACTCCACTGCTCACTCATTAAGATGGAGTGAGTAAATTATGGCATGAACAATTCATCCATCTCAATTATCACTTCCTAAAGTAAATAAATCATTATGAAATGGTTTCAAGGTTACCACATGTTTATTTTTATGACAGTGTTTACCAAGGTTGCATACTTGGTAAGCATATTAAGGAGAAGTATGACGAAGGCAAAATGTGGAGAGTTAAAAAAAGATTAGAGCTAGTTTATAGTGACATTGTTGGACCATTTTAGATCATTCATTCAACAAGAATAAATGCTTGCTTACCTTCATCAATGATTTTTTGAGGTATACTTGGGTGTAATTTATTAATTATAAATTTGAGGTCTATGATCATTTTTAAGACTTCAAGGCACTTGTAGAAAAATAGTCAGGTAAAACCATCAAGATTTTATTCATGAATAATATTGGTGAGTATGCCAGTAATCATTTGGAATAATTATATAAACCAGAGGGAATTGAACTATAATGTATACTTCCATATAGTCCTTAATATAATGGTTTTGTAGAGCATAAGAACATGTCCTTAAAGGAAATGGCTAACTGTATGCTACACTTCAAGTCTCTTTCACCTTAGTATTGGGCTAAGGCCATCAACTATGCTTGTTATATCCAAAATTGAGATCCTCATAAATAATTAAAGGGAGTCACTCCTTTTGAAGCTTAGATAAATTGGAAATCCATAGTGAAACACTTTTAAATGTTAGGATCTCATGCCATGGCATGCATTATAAAGAAGAAATGTAAGGTAATATAACCTCAGAGTCAGCCCTGCATCTTAGTTGATATCTTGAGGGTGTTAAGGGATACAAAATTATCCACCCCACCACTCATGAGTTTATCATTGAGAGGAGTGTTTGATTTCAAGAGGATCCTATATAATCTACACATGATACTCCTCCCTCTTCCTTGGATGCACTAAGATTTGATGATAGTTCTGATGATTTAGATCCACATGAGTAACTTCTTGATGATCTAGAATTTTCTTCAAGTTTTTATGATGAGAGTAGTGATGAGGACTCACCTCATCCTTATCCTAGAATATATTTAGAGGATGAGGAATATCCTCTTGACTCTTTGACATATTTTCCTCTCTAGTCTAGATAGACACTTCAAAGTGATAACCAATGGGGTAGAGATTCACAGACACTAGGCAAACAAGTTCACAATTCCAAGATGACCCACATGATTTCATTGCATCTATTTTTTTATCTAAAATAATTTTAAAAATATTAGTGTAGGTTCTTATTTTTCCCTATTTTTTAATTAGGGAAATTGTATTTTGTGTGCTTACATGGAGTTTTTCTACATTTGTGGTATAGGCTAGCTTATGTGGAGATGTGTGTCATAAATGTGTCATGGGTTTCATAATAATGTCATAAGTAACTCCCTTGATGGGAGTTACTTCTCTATTCTTAGCACCTTGTCACCACCTTTCATGGAGGAGTTACAGTCTATTCTTGGAGTGCCTTGGCCACCTTTTGTGGAGGAGTTACTTACGTGCTCTTCTATATGTATTCTTCACTTTAGCCATCTCATGTTAATCAAATTTTGGTTTTCTCTATTTTGTCTTGTGAAATTTATCTTCTTGTATAATTTCAAATTGCTTTAGCATCTATGTGGTGTGCACTTGCTTCATCTCGTGTGATCACGTCTCCATTGCATTCGCATTATCCAGATTCTAGCAACAACTCCAATATGGTATCAGAGCCACTCTGGTAATCGTGTGTTTGGTTATGCTATTAGTTTATTCTAAAATTCTTACTTTGCTTTCTAAGTAGTTTTTTGTTTAACTCCGTTGCATTTGAGAGTTTTGGTAGAGTTTCTTGAAAACTCATGCAAATCCATACGGATTTTTTTTAAAAAAAAATTACTTCTATTGAGAGCCACCTAGATCTACCCTTTAGATATCTACGTTGGAGGAGGTAAACTTGCTTGGAATTTTTTTTTCATTTCAAATATGAAGGCATTGGCTTTTACATTGAATTTGTATGGATTGACTTCTCCATTTCAAAGCTGGTGAGCAGCCTGCCTGCTTCCATTCAGATCTTGCACTCAGGCACCATTGTTGTGTGCAGGGAGCGAGAAGAGGGAGGAGCAACATGCCACGTAGTCAGTCTAGGTGTTACCCACTCACATCTATAATCTTGTGGGGCATGCGCTCTCCAACAGTGGTCAACTGTTGCACTCCAAGGCCACACTAGACACTCTTCTAGTCAAGCATCCTTCTGCAACGCCACTCAGACTGTTCTTTAGCAATGCCACTCAGACCATCCTTTTTGTGTTCTTATAAAACACCACTCAGACCATAATTTCTATGTTTTACAGTAACACCATGCTGATAGTCATGGCCTGAGCTTCTGGGCACAGATCTGAAAGTTGCAGCCACGTGGAGGGTGGAGAAAAGCTAAAAGAAGTCCATGGCGACTTGAATTGAGCATTGGTAATTGTTTTTTTAAATGTTTTCTGAATTTAATGACTTTATAGTGTCATTTAGTACGTTGGAAAACAAGTAAGTTGAAAACATTTTTAAAAAGAGCAATTTAGAGGTTTTAAAAAAAAACTTGTATCTTCAACCTACGAAGACGAAGGGTAAGGCCCGGGTTGGTAGGAGGCCAATTACCCCTCAAAAAGACCTCCTTTGGATTCCTCACTCTGTGATAAATCCAATGAGTGGTTGGAATGCCACTTTCTCTCTCAAAACAGGGATTTTTTTAATGTTTTAGTGTTTTTTTTGCAAAAACACTAGTTTACGAGAAAATTGAACCTTTAATATCTTGCAAACGATAGCTCAGTTTTGGGTGCCATTTTTTGCAAAAGTTTTTGTAATTCAATTCTCCATAGTGTAGGATTTTTATTTGTCAAAAATGCACTAGTTTATAAAGTGCCTAAAATTTGGGTCTCTCAGGACGCATTTTCGGCTGAGTCTGATGTCCTGTTTGCTTTAAGTCTTGCACTGATTGCTCTAAGATGCATTCTCAACTAAGCCTAATGTATTTTAAGCATGCAATTTCATATTTTGGGGGGATCAATATTTTTGTGGGGGTGTGATTGCTTTTCACAACTTGCAAATCTTTGCTTTCATTCTCCTTTCTACATAATTTCACAACTTGCAATCAACACAACTTTACCTAAATTCAGCTTAAAATGGACTCTTTTCAACTTAAAACCCTAACAACCTTCAAATATCATGAATGGAAGGTTAAAATCTCAATCATTATTAGAAGCAAAGGGTTGTATAGGATCACCATGGGTACCGAAGTAGAACCCAACACTGATGCTGAAAGGTCAAGTGGTACAATTGTAGTGATGAAGCCTATAGATTACTAAGCTTTTCCATGTCTCCAAAACTTCTCTTCCATTTAGAAACCTCCAAGACTCCAAAATACATAAGGGACACCTTAGAACTCTTATTTGGGAAGCTTGATGAGATGAGAGGTCATGAGCTCGAAAATGAACTCATAAGTCTAAGTCTTAGCAACTTTGACACCCTACAGGACTTTTTCACTAAGTTTAAGGCACTTAGATTGTAATTAAAATAATGTGGGATAGAGAATAAAGATGATCAACTCATCCTTTATATTCTCACAAAGTTAGGTCCAAGCTATTCAGTCTTTGTCTCCACTTTTCATGCCACAAAAAGTGCCCTTGGCACTACATGGAAAATGCCTTCTTTGGATTCATTCATTGCCAACTTAACTAGGGAGCAAGATAAGCTAATTCAAATGGGCATAATGAATTATACTCAACCCCAAGCTTTGATAGCTGGAAATGGTAAGGATAAGACTTCAACAAAGAAGAAGAAGAAAAAGAACAAGGACTAGGAGAAGAAAGAAAACAACAATCCTGCCAAAAACAACACTGAGTCTTCCTCCTCCAATGCTAAACCTAAGAAGGAGTAGGTTAAGTGTGCCTATTGTAAAAAAATATGGAATGATGAACACAAATTCATGAAGAAACAAATAGATCACCTAACTCATCTTCTAGAGAAGCACAACATAGGTGTTCCTGAGTCCATCAAGCAGAATTCATCTACCCAAGATTTTACCAAGGCAAAAGGCAAGGGTAAGGAGAAAGAAAAGGGCAAGGCCCTTATAGCTACTAAATATTCTACAACATCATGGGTCATTTATTGGGGTGCTTCTCACCACATGGGCTCTTCACTAGTTGAGTTTTCATCTTTAGAGCCTTGTAGCATGACTTCAATTAGTTTGGGTGATGACACATTAGTTTCTGTTATAGGGAGAGGGTCAATTGAAATGGAAGGAGGAACATTCAATAATGTTCTAAGTGTTCCTTCTCTTTCAACCAATCTCCTATCAGTGTACCAAATCACTCACATTGGTCAGGGCATGAGAGTTGAGTTTTCACCAGATTCAGTGGCTATTAGGGAGTTGCATAGTGATACTACAGTGGCAGTGGGTAGGGTATATCACCAAGCAAGGTTATACACCTTCTCACATTTTGCATCAGATTCTTCTCCAACAACATTGTCGACTCATTCAGATGGAGTTAGAAAATTATGGCATGAGTGGTTTGGCCACCTTAACTACCGCTACCTTGAACAACTTTGCAAAAATGACATGGTCATTGGCTTGCCTCGTGTCCAATTCTCAAAAGGACTTTGCTAGGGGTGCTCCCTTGGGAAGCATCCCGAAGAAAAATTTGACAAAGGCAAAGCTTGGAGGGATTTACAACCTTTGGAGTTAGTCCACAGTAATGTATCGGGACCCTTTCCCAAACCATCTTTCACAAGGGCCAAGTACATCCTCACTTTCATTGATGATTTCTCTAGGTACACTTGGATATATTTTCTCAAACAAAAGTCTGAAGTGTTTGAAAGTTTTCTAGAATTCAAGGCTCTTGTTGAGAAATAGAGTGAGAAATCCATCAAGGTTCTTCAAACTGATAATGGAGGGGAGTATGTCAGCAACATGTTTGAGTAGTTTTTCACCATAGAGGGGATTGATTTGCAGTGCATAGTCACTTATAGTCCTTCACATAATGGGGTTGTTAAACACAAAAATAGGTTCTTGAAAGAGATGGTTAGCTATATGATTCACTCCAAATCCTTAGCACCACAGTACTGGGCCAAAGCTATCAATTGTGCTTGCTACATTCAAAATAGGGTTCTTCATAAAGCTTTGAAAGGGAAAACACCCTTTAAAGCTTGGCATAAAAGGAAACTTGATGTTGAGCACCTTAGGGTTTTCGAATCCCCAGCCATGGCCTACATTCTGAAGAAGAAATGCAAAGCTATGGAATGTCAATCCAAGCCTTGCATCTTTGTAGGATATCTAGATGGTATTAAGGGATATCTCCTTCTAGATCCAGTCACTCACGAGTTGTTCATTAAGAGAAGTGCCCATTTTTAGGAGAGTCCTAAAGACTCAACACTTGACACTTCTTCTCCCTCATCAGTTCTACTTCTTCATGATGATTCCTCATCATATTCAAATCAGCCATAGCAGGTTCTTGAGCTAGAGACATCTTCTTCTTTGAGTTTAGACAATGAGGACAATGATGTAGAGTCATCCACCTCTAGTCAGTTAGAGGATGAGGAGTTAGCACCTGACTCACCCAATTTTGGACCACTTTGAACCAGACAGACACTTGAGAGTGCTGACACTTGGGTAGGAGATCCTATAGATGATAGACTTACTAGGGGGGATTTTCAGAGAGATCCACATGCCTTCTTTGCTTCAATTTTAGATCCATTGACTTTTTGACATGCATCAGGGGTACCTGAGTGGGATAATGCTATGGAGGAAGAATATTCTTCCTTAATCAAAAATCACACTTGGGATTTGACTTCACTTCCTAAGGGAAGAAAGATGGTTCAATCTAGGTGGATATATCAGACCAAGTTGGTAGCAGATGGGTCAGTTGATAAGTACAAGGCACGATTGGTCACCAAGGGTTTCTCATAGGTGGTAGGCATTGGCTACTCAGAGACCTTTGTACCCGTTGCAAAGATGACTTCTATTTGACTCACCTTAGCTATTGCCATAACACATGGTTGGGATGTGTACCAGATGGATGTGAAGAGTGCCTTTCTTCATGGAGACCTAGAGGAGGAGATCTACATGAAGTAGCTGCCAGGATTTGTTTAAGATTCTTCCTTAGTATGCAAACTTAGGAAATCTATCTATGGCCTCAAATAGGCCCCTCAGGCTTGGTATGCCAAGATGGACTCCTTCCTTCTCATAGTGGGTTTCACTAGGTGCCATTCTGACCCCAATGTCTACTTCTTATGGTAGGATGATTCGCTCCTAATTTTGGTTCTATATGTTGATGACCTTTTGATCACCGGGAGTTATTCATCGGCTATTGTAGTGGTGAGGGCATCTCTCTAGGATAGATTTGACATGATAGACTTGGGTTTGTTGCACTACTTCCTTGGCATCAAGATCTCATAGTTAGATTTAGAAATTTCTCTTGCACAGCCTAAGTATGCTCTTGACTTATTGGCTCAGTTTCACATGGCTGATTGCAAGCCATCTCTGACTCCCTTTCTATCAGGAGTCAAGCTTGAGGATGACTGTTCTTCACCATTAGTTGATGCCACTCGATATCGACAAATTGTTGGTAGTCTCATCTACTTGACTCACACTAGGCTCGACATATCATATACAGTGGGACTTGTCTCTAGATTTATGTAGGAACCTCATGAGCTACATGGGAAAGCAGCTAAGAGGATCTTGCATTACATGCAAGGTTCACATAGATATGGGATTCATTATAGATTTGGCATAGAGGTTGACTTAGTTGGATATACAGATTTAGACTGGGTTGGTGATTCACAGACTCACAAGTCCACTTCTGGTTATAGTTTATCTCTAGGTTTTGGTCCTATCAGTTGGTCTAGAAAGAAGCAAAATGTTATTGCTATATCATCCACAAAGGTAGAGTAGAGGGGAGCTATTAATGCAACTACTAAGGCTATTTGGATTCAAGGGATACTTTCTAAGTTTAGCATTCCTATCAGGTAGCCCACTATCATTTATTGTGACAACCAGAGTACCATTCAAATTTGTAGGAATCTAGTTCAACACCAGTGGACCAAGCACATAGAGATTCACTTGCATTTCATTTAGGAGCTTATTCATCGTTAGGTCATTGACTTGATATTTTGCCAGTTTTCAGAGTAGGTTGTAGACATCTTCACCAAACCTTTCACTGAGAGCAAGTTCATTCATCTAAGATCTCTTCTTGGGGTGCGGTCCACATTTGTAATAGCATCATCTTCAGGGGGGGCCACTAGCCTCTTCTTTCTTTTATGTCTCTCTTTTGTGGGGGGGAGTTTTTTCCTATGGGTTTTCTCCTTTTCTCTATCTTATGGGATATTGCATTTGTACATGGGTACCTCATCAGACCTAGTTGTCAGGACCCATTTTATATTTCCACACTACCCACCTAAACTGCACTTATGGGGGGGTATCAGTGTAGGTTTTTATTTTTCCCTATTTTTTAATTAGGGAAATTTTATTTCTTGTGCTTACATGGAGTTTTCCTACATTTGTGGGATAGGCTAGCTTATGTGGAGATGTGTGTCATAGATGTGTCATAGGTGTCATAAGAATGTCATAAGTAACTCCCTTAATGGGAGTTACTTCTCTATTCTCAGCACCTTGTCACCACTTTTCATGGAGGAGTTATAGTCTATTCTTGGGGTGCCTTGGCCACCTTTTATGGAGGAGTTACTTACATGCTCTCCTATATGTATTCTTCACTTTGGCCATCTCATGTTAATCAGATTTTGGTTTTCTCCATTTTGTCTTGTGCAATTTATCTTCTTGTATAATTTCAAATTGGTTTAGCATCTATGTGGTGTGCACTTGCTTCATCTTGTGTGATCACGTCTCCATTGCATTCGCATTATCTGGATTCTAGCAACAACTCCGATAAAAACACATTAGGCACTCCTAATTCAAATACTACTATGGAAGAGGAGTATGGTTCTTTGATAAGGAATAACACTTTGGATTTAGTCCCTCTTCTTAAGGGAACATTTTTTTTATGTAGGTGGATATACTAAATAAAATTTGTAGTAGATGGGTCTATAGATAAGTTTAAATCACATTTGGTAGCAAAGGGTTTTTCGTAGGTACTTGGCATTTATTATACCAAGACATTTTCCCTATTTGCCAAAATGAACTCAATCTGACTCATTCTCACCATTGCTACAGCACATCACTAGGATGTTCATTAGATGTATGTGAAGAGTGAATTCACATTGACCTCAAAGATTAAATATACATGGATCAACCATAAGTATTTATGGAAGATTCCTCCTTAATTTGAAAACTTTGGTTATATATCTATGGCCTCAAATAAGCTCCTCAAGCTTGGTATGCTAATATAAAATCCTTTATTCTTTTGATTGGGTTCACTAGATGCCATTCTTATCTGAATGTCTACATTTTAAAATAGGATGATTCACTATTGATTTTGGTTCTCTAAATGGATAACTTATTGATCATAAGGAGTTATTCATCCACCATCACAATAATGAAAATTGATTTGTCTGATAGGTTTTCAATGATTAAGTTGGGCTTGTTGCATTACTTCATTAGGATTTAAATTTATCAATTTGACTTCAATATCACTATTTCACAATCCAAGTATGCTCTTGATTTTTTTGCATGGTTTAACATGGATTATTGTAAGCCATATCCAACTCCCTTTCTATCTAGTTTGAATCTTGAGGCTAATTATCCATCTCCTTAGGTTAATGCTACTTCATATCAATAAATTATTAGTAGTCTGATATACCTTACACACACTAAACCTAATATTTCATATGTAGTGGTCATGGTATCCAAATTTATGTAAAAAATATTATCACCAAATCTTGTACCCTAGAAGAAGGTGTTCAATCATCTTCTAGATTTAGGCAATATGGGAACACTTTTAGGTATGTGGGTGTACCTATAGTGGAAGTGAGCCTCTATATTTTAAAGGCTAGTTCCCTAAATATATCTTGAAGTGATTTCACCTATGATATTTCTTGATTATGGGAAAAGAGTTAGAATTTTAATGAAATAAATCTACTTTAAGGGGGTGATACACCAAGATGTATTTAATATGACCATCACACTTTCCTACACTAAGAAACAAGATGCACACACTGATTTCCAAGACCTATGGATTCTAACATGAGTATTTCAATATGAAGGTGAGATGTATGAGAGCTATCCAAGGTAAGTGAATCGTAAGATAGATGTAAACACTAAGGCTCATTATAAACTTGAAAGATAGGACCATATACTTGAAAACACTTCATATGACTTGTTAAAACATAACTCTTGCACAAACATGAAAGGATAAGGGGAGAAAAGGATAGAAATTAATCACTTTGTACCACCATACATCGCTTGCACATATAGACAATTGTCTAGGAACTAAAAAATTAGAAATACATTAATGTTCAAAGGCACAATATGATGTCATTCCATTAGGGATTCACCATATCTATATTGGAAATTATTTACAATAGCTCAAGAGCTATATTTATATAAAAGGAGAGAAAGATAGAGGGATTTTAGTACTAATAAAAAGAATCAATAGAGAACAATTCCCTTTGAAATGCCATTACAACTACCTTTGCAAACTATGCTCATTTGAACCACTTGATTGATCTAAGTCACTTAGAGTGGTTACACAGTTACATATTCCCTCATTGATGCTCCTTGATGGTTAAAATAGTGGTATCAGGATATTTCAAGCTTTGTCTTGATGTTAACTACTCATGACTAGTTTGTTGATGTATGCCAAAGTGGAGAGAAGGGTCATTTTCATGTAGTTGGTCTTAGAAAAGAGATCATTTGAGTCTATGCATCTACTCTAGTAGCATATTTTGAAAAATTTGGGTTTGGCTCTAATTAAACGATGCTCGAGCTTGGATTTATACCTTTTGCTTACTTTTCCCCATCAAAACTACTTGTTAACCTTTGTTTTGATTGGTCATTGAGACCCAACCTAGCTTATTGACATATTGACTCTCATTCACTCCATCTGATCCTCTAGATATGAACAAGCATGAGCCCTCAAATATACCTTTTAATTATCCACCTTTTCCTTAGTAGTTCCACTTGTAAAAATCACATTAATCCATAAGATCTTGCTATCAATTTATAGCTTCATGTGCTTGTGCCATGTGTCAACCCCTTGAGCTCTCTGACTATTTGACTCATCTCACATTGTTGGATTAAGATGTGCGATCGAGTGAGGAATGCTAATATTGTTGGGACTCATTGTTTAAAATCTAATGAATAATCTATGATCTTAAAATTGACAGTCTGTAGGACATCATTTGACATTCATGTGACCATCAAATTTAAGTTCAAAAAGATTATCTTGCTCTATCTTTAAATTTGATAATTGCATAACCATCATTCATCATTTCAAAGAAAATATTGATGTCCCTTTGATCATAAAATTTAAACATAGGTATATTTTTACTTAAGATTTATTTTGACATTCACATGAATGCCTTATATTTTTTTACCAACTTTGAAATCTTAGATCTTGAAGTGTGAGAAATATGGAGGTCCCAAGTTTACAAAAGATGCTCTTCTTACCAAGAAGGATGAACCCATTTGATGTGATGGTCTCAAGAGCTTCTCAGGTGAAGATATTCAAAGGTCAAGAAGGCTAGTTCATAAATTCTTTTGCATGGCATCCCGTGATGGCCGAGCTCAAACAACTAAGTATGGGAAACTTAGCAAAAATATTTGGGATCCCAAATTTGCACATGTATAATTTAATTTATGATTTGGTGGAGGACCTAGGACTTAGCATATAACAACTTGTGACCAAGGTGAAAAAACCCATGTGGTCACTTTCCCTTGATCTATCCACATGTGTGAGATTTGGCCTCAACAAGCTACCCACTTGTACTTTTACCATTAGACCCAAAATGCCTAGGTGAACATAATGAAGAATTAGATGA
This sequence comes from Torreya grandis, assembly GCA_037957365.1. Lineage (NCBI taxonomy): Eukaryota > Viridiplantae > Streptophyta > Pinopsida > Cupressales > Taxaceae > Torreya > Torreya grandis. Next base: position 1,123,082 of record JARHVA010004175.1, read on the forward strand.
ATAACATGAGCTTCTTAAGTCATTCCAAGCACTCCTAACATACCATAGGGTCTCTACAACATTATTTATAACATTATAAAAATCCCCCTATACAAAATTTTAGCTATAGGGGATTGACCCATTTTGGACTGTGGGAAAAAATGGTCAACATTTTGATGATTTCCTAAGGGTTGCATGCCTACCTATGCAAAAGAAACCCAGACTACTTGCCTAATCCTATCCATTGGGATATGGAGTCACATGTACAATAGGTTTGACATACAAAAATCCTTTAACAATACACAAAACACAAGGGAACACAAAAATAAGTAACACACATGATGAGAAGCAATATGTTCTTCATGAACACTTATTGAATAGAACATAAAAAGAAAGGAAACACACACCTAAAACATGGACAACCAAAAAAGGTGCTAAATATAGAACTTATAAGAATTTAATATAACTAATCTAACATATATAACCTAAACCATGAGTACCTTTCCTCCTAAATCAAAAAGCATGTTTGATAATTTTATTTCATCATGAGATGAGGGATTGAATGAGGTAGGAAACTCCTTCACTCTTGGTCTTGATGCCTACTTATTCTTTATTAAAACTATCAGCTTCTTTACATGATGTTCAATGAGAACTAGGTATCTCTAAATAGATCATCTATGTGCATCCATACAACCTCAACCTTTTCATATGGATCCTTAGCTATGACCTCCAATAGTAGTTAAATAAGGCTTACCTTCTTGATCTCCATGGTGCTCTCAATAAGATTGGGTTTATCTTTAGATAAAATTTCCTTAAGCTCATCAAGGAGCTATAAATAGTCCACCCAATCTTGGTCATTTTCCTCCACATAAAAATTTTCCTCCACCTTCTTATGTACTTGACCTTCAACTTAGAAAAGATCTTCAAGCTCTTGAAAGAGATTCATTTATAGATGTCAATCATCAATGATAGAACATGATTGATGTTTGAGAGCATCAAGATTCTCTTCTTCATGTCCCCATATCTCTGAATATGGCTCACTACCAGGGGGTTCTCTCAACTATTCTTGAGGAACTTCAACCTCCACATTGCCCTTACTTTCATGTCTACAACATTTTAGACACTAGCATCACCAAATTTCTCTATAACAGGAGATTCTTGATCAACAAAATGAACTTCATATTTATACTTGAGATGATCATCTATAAATTCATGATTAGACAAGGAGTATTCCTCAAATGCCTCTATATTTTGGGTCTCAACCACATTTCTCATGGATAACTGTAAAAGAGTCTTCAATAAGTTCCTCTTCCATATTAAACTTTGCACTAATGGTTGTGATAGGATCTTCAATGTGATTTTATTCATACAAGAAAGTAGAGTTACACTTGTGGTCACCAAAGGGGGTCCTTATAGTCATTTCCTCCTCATATTATCTCATGATATCTTCTTGGTCAGCTTTATCTTGGAATTGCTCCCCTCCACTTACTTCCCTCGAGAAGGGCTCATGTGAAGGAGATGGGATATGAAGTGTAGTGGAAGGTTGGTGAGTTGGAGATGGAGTGTGGGATGGAGGAGAGGGATTATCAATGGATTTAGGAAAGAGAAAAACACTAGTAAGCTCATAGGGAAGTGACATCTTGGGTTGGTTATAAAAACAAACATCTACATAAGCATGAATTTCATCTTGCTAGTAGCTTTCTTGAAATTCTTCAATAGTAGCATGTTGATTTTTTATCTCTTGATCCTCCCACATACTTAGCCTCTCTATTGAGCATTAAAGGAACTTCTTTGTTGAGTTCATTTTTTCATGATCTCCCATTGAGTTCCTTCTAGTTCTTCAAAAATTTTCAAAGTCTACATATGACTTAGGATAATATTTCTAAACCATTCCATGAGATGATCAGGGAGTATATCATACTCATCATACCATGTTATCATTTCAGCTTCAAGAACTAATAAATGTGATATGGATGCCAATAAAGACTTGATATAAGATGGAAAAAATGAATCAGGAGGAGGGTAATGATGAGGATCAAGACTAGCTTCAACTTGTTACATTCTAGCATGTAGGAATCTATATCTTGCCTTGTAATACATTGATATATAGTCCATAGAAACATCTTGTTCCTCATGACAAGACTCATAGGAGTACTCTTGAGGTTCATATGTACTAGGGTATAGTTGACAGGGTTCATATTGGGATTGACATGGAGGCATTTCTTGATAGGTATCTTGGTAGCTTTCTCCATAGGGTTGTCTAATAACATGGTGTCTATTTGGTGGGAAAATTTGAGGGTTATAGGGTTGTCATGGATTATAGCGCTGATAGCCATTTTGGTAGAGATGTTGGGGAGTATATTTTGGTTCATAACAAGGCTAGTAAGGAGGTCCATGATAGGGATATTCACCATGGTTGTTCATGTCAAGATCATGTATCAAAGGAAATATAAAAACTGATCAACACTTGAATGAGATATACCTGAGCTATGCAAAACTAGAAGCTATCATTGAAAGTTGATATTGGTGCTAGATTTCTTGTATCCAAAATTTGATAGAGGAAAGACACACCAATAATATTTCCACTCTCTTGGAATTTGGTCCCATCAAGCATGCTATAACTATTGTCACTAAATCTTGCACCCTAAAAGAGAGTGTTTAATGGTCTTTTATATTTGGGCAACATGGGAACACTTCCAAGTATGTGGGTGCACCTATAATGGAAGTGAGCCTTTAGATTTTAAGGGTTAACTAATTGAATGTATCTTGAAGTGATTTCACCTATGTTAATGCTTTCTTATGGGAAAAGGGTTAGAAGTGACATGAAATAAATCTAATTAAAAGTGGTGATACACTAAGATGTATTCCATATGACCATCATACTTTCCTACACTAAGAAACAAGATGCACAAACTAATTTCCAAGACATATGGATTATAACATGAGTATTTCAATATGAAGGTGAGATGTATGAGATCTATCCAAGGCAAGTAGACCATAGGCTAGTTGAAAACACTAAGGCTCATTGTACACTTGAAAGATAGGACCATATACTTGACAAAACTTCATATGACATGCTAGAACATAACTCTTACACAAACATGAAAGGATAAATGGAGAAAAGGATAGAGAGTAATCAATTTACACCACCATACATCACTTGCACACTTAGATAATTATCGAAGAACTAAAAAATAAAAAATACATTAATGTTCAAAGGCACAATATGATGTCATTCCAGTAGGGCTATGCCATATCTAGATTGGAACTTCATTAAAATAGCACAAGAGATATATTTATAGAAAATGGGAACAAGAGAGAATGATTTTATCATTAATAAAAATAATCAAAAGAGTAAAACTCCCTTTGAAACACCGTTACAACTACCTTTGCAAAATATGCTCATTCAGACCACTTGATTAATCTAGGTCACCTAGAGTGGTTACATAGTTACATATTCCCTCATTGATGATCCCTGATGGTTATAATTATGGTATAAAGTTATTTCAAGATTTTTTTGATGTTAAACCACTCATGACTAGTTTTTTGATGTGTTCCAATGTGGAGAGAAGGGTCTTTTTCATGTAATTGGTCATAGAGAAGAGATGGTTTGAGTCTACATGTTTGCTTTAGTAACATATTTCAAAAAATTTGGATCTCACTCTAATTAAACCATGCTCAATCTTGGATTCATACTTTTTACTTACTTTGCACTGTCAAAACTACTTGTTGACCTTTGCTTTGATTGGTCATTGAGACCCAACCTGGCTTATTAATGCATTGAATCTCATTCACTCTATCTAATCCTCTAGATATGAACATGCATGAGCCCTTAGATATATCTTTGAATTTTTAACCTTGTCCTTGTTGGTTACACTTAGCCAATGTGCATTAATCCATAGGATCTTGTTATTAGTCTATAGCTTCATGCACTTGTACCATGTGTCAACCCCTTGATCTCTCTATCTGTTTGGCTCATCTCACACCTTTAGATTGAGATGTAAGATTGAGAAATAAATATTTATCTTGCTAGGATCCATTATTTAAAAGCTAATGGCTATTCCATGGTATTAAAATTGATAGTCTATGGGATGTCATTTGATATTCGTGTGACCATCATTGATGATCACACAACTATCAAATTTAATCTCAAAAGGAGTGTCTTATTTTTTCTTTAAATTTTATGTTCACGTGACCATCATTCATCATTTCATAGAATGTGATTGATGTCCCATAAACCATCAAATTTAAACATAGGTATATTTTTGCCCAAACTTTATCTTGATGTTCACGTGAACATCTTATGTTTTTTGACCAACTTTAAAATCTTGGATCTTGAAGTGTGAGAAACATGGAGGTCCCAAATTTGTAGGAGATTATTTTATTTCCAAGAAGGATGAACCCATTTTATGTGATCATCCTGGGAGCTTCTCAAGTGAATATATTCAAATTTTAAGAAGGTTGGTTCATAACTACTTCTACGTGATGTCCCATAGCGGTTGAGCTCAAATGACTAAGTATGGGAAACTTAGTAGAAATGCTCATTAGCCCAACTTTGCACATGTATAAATTTATTTTCACTTTGGTAGAGGACCTAAGACTTAGTGCATAACAACTTGGGACCAAGATGAACAAATCCATATGGTCACTTTACTTTGATCTATCCACACATGTGAGATCTGGCCTTAATAAATTGACCACTTGCACTTTTACCACTAGACCCAAAATGCCTAGGTGAACCCAATGAAGAACCAGATGAATACTAGGAGCTTCCTAAGTCATTATAAGCACTCCTAACATCCCATAGGGTCTCTAAAACATTATTCATGACATTATAAAAATCCCCCCATACAATATTTTGGCTATAGGGGGTTGACCCATTTTGGCTTGTGGGGAAAAATGGTCAACATGAAGTACATGAAATGCACTGGAAAGTATCTAAGTGGATTCTCCACTACATTTAGGTTACTCATAGTTTTAGGATTCACTATGGAGTAAGAATATATGTTTACTTAATTAGGTATATGGATTTAGATTGAGATGGAGATATTTAGAATCACAAGTCTACTTTAGGCTACAATTTATCTCTTAGTTCAGGTCCAATTAGTTAGTCAAGAAAGAATCAAAATGCTATTAATTTATCTTATATTGAGGTATAATATAGAGGAACTATTAATGTTTCCACTAAGGCTATTTAGATTCAGGGGATTCTCATTGAGTTTGGCATTTAATTTTGATAACTAATAATCATCTTCTATTAAAACCAAAACACAATCCAGATCTATTAGAATATATTCCTCCATCAATAGACCAAGTATATTGAGATTCACATTCATTTCATTGAAGAGCTAATCCATGAGTAAGTCATTTATCTCTGCTACATTTAGACAATGTATCAAATTTTTGATATATTCACCATACCATTCATTAAGAGCAAGCATCTTCATTTGTGGGATCTCATTAAGGTTTTGACAACTCTAACTTATTCCTCCTCTAGGGGATCATCTCGATATAGATGGGTACCTCATTAGGCCTTTGTGTCAGGACCCAATTCTTATACCCATCTAAGCTATGCTTAAGGTGGGGTGTTAGTGTAAGATCTTCCCCACTATGTGATTTTAACTACAGGGTTTAATTAGCTTGCTTAAGTTAATAATAGGTCATTAGGGGAAATCACTTTAAATCATTTTATAATTATGAGTTGAGATAATTACCTTTTTGGGTGACCTAATTCCTCTCTATATAATGAACCTTCCTATGTACTTTTTATCTAATGATGTTAATAAAAATTTTTTGGTTGTGAAGACACGATTATTCCATTTTGCATTGCTCTTCAATTTTCATTATTCCATATAGGTTCAACTTTGTGTTTTTGATCATATCCATACATATCCTTGATTGTGGCCTACTCTAACAATACACACCTCTATTTACATATGTGATGTCCACCAAAGGTGTGGGGGAAACACAATGCTTAGCACATATTTATATTCCTAATCTTATATAGGTGAATTATTCCAATCCTATGATGACTATGATAACTATATCATAATTCTCACCTACTACTTATTACCTCGAGCATATCATTTTATCTCTATAGGATAAAGTGTTATAGTTATAGGAAGATACTTCTAGAGCTAATTTTTCTCCATAATCCATGAGCTCATGATATTTTAACTTATCCTTTACATATGGATTTTTTTAGCTCCTAATATTATATTGTACAACAATAAATATGATCTTGAAAAACACCTTTGATCCTTCCATGTATCATGTTTGGATTATGTAAGAAATAATTTATTATTGACCTAATTTTCCCAATGAGTCAGAATACCATGATTTATGATGTCCCTCACCCCTCGCCACAATAAGTTAGAGCATTCATTCCTTTAATAAATAACCTTCTACCACATATTTCCATCAACTTTGATGAAAAATTATCTTATGCACAAATTTATAAACTCAAGTAAGGGTCCAATGAGCCAAGAAGTGAGTATGTAATTCAATACAAGACCATGCTAGCTAGTATGACCAATAATATAGAAGATAATGAGTTATAAGACATATTTAAGAAAGTTTTGTTTGCATCAATCCATGATTTCATATTATTCAATAAATTCAATACATTTGATGATTTATGCCATTCATCAAGAGATCGAGAAGTCAAACTCATAACTTTTAGAAAAATCAAGTATACACCTAATGATCCAAATACTTGAACAAACAAGTTTAAAATAAAACCAATCTACAAGGTAAAATATAATTATATTAAAAATAAGGAAAATATAATAATTAATATAAATCATAATGTAGAAATTGACTGCTCTTATTTGTTCCATAGAATAGGAAATTTTCATGATTACCTTAATATCCTCATATAATGCTACAAAATTTACTTTAATGTAACCTCATATCACTCCCTCCACACAAGATTTTCTATGACTATGCCTAAAGCTAATATTTATGCTAGTAATGCATACTATGATTATCATATAACTCAAAAATTGTACAAACAAACACTTAAAGTTAAGGTATCAGATATAGGATATTATCAATGAAAACACTATTAATCCAAACACACCTATAGAAGAGTCTAGACAACAATAAAATGGAAATTATAAATTGAAAATATTCAATGACTCATTTCAAGAACATGAGACAAAAAATACTAATGATACTTCTCAAGAACATCATATATATAATGTTTCTCTTACATCGTATGGTCAGCCACTAGATGAGATTATTGGTACACTTAAAAGAATATAAACACATTGAAATTTGATAATATTTGATGATAGTGAGATTGTCAATGGTGATTCATATCTCAATGCACTATTCAGACAAGCTTACATTGATCAAAAACCTATACTTAATGTCATGGTTGACAATGGAGCAAACAAAGACATTTATGCAAATGACACTTCTAAACTATCTTGGATACACAAAATGATATACAAGATACTATAATAATGGTTTTAAGATTCAATAGATAGATACAAGACACCCTTGGATACATTATGTTACATCTTCAAGTAGGCTTCACCATATTGGATAATTTATACCTAGTTATATCAAGTAATGAGCTATGTGAAATGTTATCAAGATGAAATTAGATATAAAATCTAGATAAAGTACCATCTATAGTGCATCAATGTATCAAGTATATAAACTACAATAAGGTAGTCATAATTTTAGACATTCGATATTAGTACCCTCTTAGGCTAGTGTATTTCTTCCTCCACTACCACCACCATGATAGTTAGTTATTACACATATTAAATATCATTATATAGAGTCAAATATTGTACCCATTCATGATCTTTATATACACTCATTTTAAAGGAGAGTATTTGATTCCCCTAAATCTCTAGTTTTATAATAGTCATCACATCTAAAAGTTTTTCAGGTCACCATCTACTATAGCATGCACCAAACTAGTACCACAATCACTTAAACATGTTTCACAAAAACATATGAAATGATACCATATCATATTATACATTAGACCACATAGAGTCCTAGGCCTTTTAGAGTTTCCCATCATACATAGGATCCCATGAGCAATAATGATGATAGTTATATTGTAGCACCAAATTCCTTCTTAGATTTTGATACACCTACAACTATTAGTTTTCACTCATAAAAGGTGATGTTTACAACATATGATATAGGAACTCCCCATGAATATCCCATTGATGATATAATGGGTTAGTACCTTTATAAAAAAATTAAATAAATTAACAAACAATAAAAAAATACAAAAACATTCAAAATATTCAAAAAATAAAAAATCAGGACCTAAGCATGACAAGATTTCTAGTTACACTATTTACATATGTTATTTATCACATCTTTTGTAGATTACATATCCTTTTTCATATACACATAATTTAACAGTATACATGAGTGGCATGCTAGACATATATATACCGATTATATATGGATATATAGATGTTGTATTTTTTTATACCCAAGGGTCATGTTAATGTTGGGGGCATGTTATTTCAAGGTTAAATTATTATAGGTTATTTATTTCCATGACCTTATACCATGTTGAGATACATTGATTTTTTACACATGTCTTGTGAGTTACTCATATCTTACACATTGATACATGTATATGCTACTTTACTATGATGTGATAATGATATACATGAATAATGTAGACTAGTTTTCATTTATTATACACTTCATTAATGTTGTTACTTTTTCATATAGACTAATAATTGCTTGTGTGTGGCCCTTGGACATGTGTATACAACATATTCATGTCCCTTATTTATTCCCTTGGCCTTATTTTCTGAAACATCTTTATGTCATTTGTGTGTAGCCCTTGGACTTATTTGTTGCAACACCTTCATGTCCCTTGTGTGTATCCGTTGGAATTATGTGGTGTGATATTTTTATGTGCCTTATTTATAGTCCTTGAACCTATGTGTAACATTGTGTGATTATGAGTGGATCAATCAATGATTATATGTAGAGCTTATTGAGCTTGATCATTTATGAGTTTACATGGTGTCATGATCTATAATATGCACCTCCCCTTTATGTGTGGCATAATGATTCACAACATGTACCTTTACTATGTAGTCTTCTTAATGCATTTGTCAGTGATGGATACTAATACATGCCTTTATATATATATATATATATATATATATATATATATATATATATATTGAAATGAAATTTATATGCCCCATATTACATATGTTACATACATTTCTTGATGACACATATATTAATATGATAACATATTCTCCTCATTTTACATGATTATGTATTTATACATGACATGATGCATTTAAATATTTATTTTGAGATGAGTGACTTACATTATTCATCCACTACCCCAAAATGGGTGCATACTAATGGGATTGTCATATAAACTAATCCTCCATGAGTATTAAAATTAGATTATGTGATGAAATACAAGAATCAAATATTTTAGAGTGGTTCATACATATAATCGATTCGGATATGAGATATATATTCACATACTGATACATATTTTTAGGGAATATACCATGGATATGCACTCACTTTACAAAGACATGAGCTATAAAGTACATATATAGATACACTTGAGTGCATATGGCATGTAGGTGGACATGATATATAGGACCATAAATGATAGGTTATCACATATAGATGTTCTACATATTACATATACTGATACACTTGAGTGCATATTCCATGTAGGTTTACATGATCTATAGGGACATAAATGTTAGGTTATCACATGTTCTCATATTTAGCATATAGATGCATAGATCATTATATATTAGTTGGCACCGATTTAAAAGGGAATGATACTAGTTCATGCACATGTATTTTTTTTAGATATTATTTGGCACTGATTTAAGGGGCATGATACTTGTTCATGCACATATACACATTTTTAGTAAGCATTATTACAATTGTTTATTTATACACACAATTTGATGGCACCTAGAAGTGAACAAACATGAATCTACAAGTACATATACAACAATTAATTCATGTTTTTTTAGGTTCAATCATGTTTAATGGTCTTAGGATTACTCATAGAGAGCCCACTATGTGGCTTACACCATACCATATTAAGATCCAAGATCAGAGCTAGATTAGTTATTAGAGTAAGTGTGATTGAGGTTTAATGATGATAAATAATCTTAGAACTAGTCCTTACTCATGAGGGTTGGGGAATTTACATTCCCAAACTAAAAGCTTGTGTAGATACAAAAATTTGGGATTTTATCACCCCCAATTATCCAAATGGTTCAATAATATGAAACATTATCCAATTATCCAACAAGGAATCATCATCTCCAATAAGTTATAAGCCAACAAAATTTACTCAATTAAATGTGTATTCCTTCCATGCTCTTATTTTTTAAAATTTCAATTATACTTCAAATTTCAAATTTTGTTCTATGGACATTAACTACTACATATTCATTGTAGGTTTTATTGGAAAAAAAAATTACATTTAGAGCCTTCTTCCAAATACAAAGTTTGTTGTACACACATAGGTGAATATTTATCCTTTTAATCTAGTATTTGTATTATATTTAAATACTAGAATAAAATAAGGGTAATTTTAGATACTAAACTCTAACATTTAACACTTGGAAATTTTAATTTTGACCTATATTCACCCTTCATGACTTATGAATACATATATGAATCTATTTCACCATTATCTCACACCCACACACCATCTATGGGTCCAATCCTTCCAAGTTGTTATTAGTCACCTACACAAATTCCCACAATCTATGTCAAAATAGTAAACTATCATACTCAAACATATCTAGATCATTGGATACATATTCATGTCTCCCAGATAGAAATATCACAATCAAATAATATCATCTAAACCTAATGGTTTCATACTTCACCCAATAATGGTTAATTTTCAAAATCAAATCATTCTTATGGGTCATACCATCTACTTAACATGTTAGTTATATGATAAATTACCTAAATAGACTCATATAAATACAAATGAATCCTAATCTCATTGTCATATAATACTTATATGTATAAATTTTATACACCAATGCACATTAGAAGGGATTGCCATATCTTCCAAATTTTCAAATCAATCACAAGGAGTAATTCTTGGCCAAGTCTGAAGCACCTCATAGTTAAGCCAAATTTTCCATTTTCCAAGTTTTGAAAGATAGATCATAGGTTGCATAAATTAAATGAACACAAATTAAACACATACATCTAATGGGGAGAAATACATGTAATTTGGATTCTATTTAGAGTATATGATATGTAGGTAGGGCTTATCCATTCATGGGGAATGCTTAAGGTCATATCAACCTAAATTTCTTCCCCTTCTATGGACCAAAATATATCATTGCAAGGAGACATAAGGTTTCAAGTGAAGGAGATAAATTTTTGGATGTTATGCTCATAAGTAGGCCTCAAGATCACACATAGAGTTGAAGTAAAAATAAGCATACATGCCTATGTCAAAACAAAGGATACATATCTACAAGCAAAAAACCTTCAAACTAGGAACATATCATCTAGATGATACCAACATGAGTGTAAAGATATGATTTAAGCATAGAGATTGATCCACAATCAAATCTAAAAGGCCTGTAGTTATTTTTTTTATGTATTACTTATATCAAACTTTAAAAATATAGAATAATTATTAGTGTATTATCCTCTTGTTTTATTTTATGTATTTAAAAAGTGCAATAATCAAATGCTATAACTTGTTACATTCAATTTCATGCTTCAATGTGATACATTATAATTTGAATTATTTTAACATTTTAATGCTTATTTAGGGAAAAAATTAATCCAAAATAGGGTAAAACATTAGGTTATTAAATTTATTATATTGGATAGAGTGATACATAGATTATGCATTTATATCACATTAAAGTGCACATGGATTAGATTTTGTGTCATGGATATTATTCATGCATGCAATTTTATATTTATATGTTGAGAATGATGGTACTAAGTAATCACTTTGAGTCTAATTTTTTTCTACAATTATTGATTGAGAATTTTTAAATTCACATACAAACCTAACGTGGGGTTCAAGCATTTACATATGATCCTAGTGTGGGGATCCTTCTTTGTATACAAACCTCATAAGAGGTTACACCAAAAAAAAGATGATATTTTAAGTAGTATAGTTGAGTTTTCTATGATGCTCAACTACTAATACTTATTAGTATCTAATGGGGGTTGAATAATTTATATTCTCAACCCATGGATTTAACATTGACATCACCTTGGGGCATAAACATCTTATGGAATTATCCATTGGGGTATAATCAACCCATTCTAAAATGAATTTAGAGAGCATCTTGGTGTACCCATTTTTTGGATTTTCAATATCAAATATTTCATTGATGTAGATTGTTTCAGATTTTATATTAGGAGAGGACATTGATTTCTACATGTTTCCTTGTAGGTTTGCATGGATTAGTTGGATACTTTGGCTATACCTGTTAACATCAAATGTGATTAACCATATGTACCAAATTTACTATCTTATACTTTTAATATATAATTTTGAATACTATACTAGAGGGTGGCATTTTTTGACACCAAATTTTTATATTAGAAACTTAGAAACATCAATTTTAACCTATATTTGACATACATGATTTATTCATACATATATGACTCATGCACACCCTTTTCCCTATCTAATTACCTATCTATGGACTTAGCCTTCCTAATTTAACATCATTAATATAAGGATATCCCTATTTTTTGAATTAATATATTATTATCTTAATCATAATCTATCCATAATCTAAATCACATTTCCCCCTTCTTAGACAGTGATATAAATAATCATACATTATTGGTTACCATTAATGTTTTCCTTCATCTACAATGTCCTAGGTTCCTAAAATGACTATTTTTATATTCAAATCCATCCCTATAGTTTTCATACAAATTTTTATTTAGGTTATATATATAAATCACCCAAAGAGTCATCTACATATACACAACAAGCCTAAGGCTATTCCTATTTATCTCTTATGTATCTCTCGCTTGGTTAGTACTTGGTCACCACTTGAATAACCACTTACACATTGAGAAATATATCTATACATATTTAAGACATCATCTAAATATGAAAAACCTTAAAATAACAATCTAGAAGCTAAGTATAAACACCAATTTCAAGGTCAAATTTGTATGTTGTCAAGTGTTGATTATCAAACATATGCATTACATTCTAGCAAAAAACTATTGAGAATGTAGGAAATGCTAACCCATTTTTATAAGTCAAGCAAGTGTCCAAAATTAGAGCTATGATTTTAATGCAAAGGAGGACAAAATCATAATTTTCACATAGGACTGAGGGTAATAAATTACTTAGAAAACATCTTGATAGGTGGGATCAACAATATATGGTAGATTAGACCTAAAAATTACATAGGGGTAGTTTCAATAGATAATAATTTTTTTTAAGTGTTTGAACATTTGTCAAAAACATCTTGATACATTTTAATATTCTGTTTCTTGAGCAGATTAACCATATAGCCATTTTTGATTGTTTTAGATGACTATGCACATATAGTGTGTAGAAAATAATATAAATTAGTTAAGTTCCTTATCCTTTTACCATTTATATATTTAGTAAGTTAAAAAAATCATATGTTACCATTCCAATGTGTGTAATTTATGCCACATCTTATTCAATCTAAATTATCCTGGTTTTAGCTTGTTAAGATCTTATAAATTAAAATAAGTTAAAAAATAGGAATAAATGTATAAGAATATGAATTGGTCATGTTTTTGATTTGTATAATGAGATATAAAATGGAAAGGAATGAGTAATAAATTATTTATCCTTTTCTTCCTTAAGCATTTATCGACTACTTGCTAGTTGGGTAAGTACATACAAAATTTTATTTAGGTGTTGAATGTCTATAAAAATAAGAGTTGTGCCATGGTGATATAAATTAAAAGAAAGTTAATCTTTTGTTATGGGGTTGTGAAAATAACTGAGTCATAAATATGTCCTTATGGGTGGTTTTAGACTAGATAAAAATAATGGAATGGTTGTATTTCATGTTAATATCATGTCCATAATTTGTGCCTAATCAAACTAAGCAAAAACATGTTTATTGTTTTCTATGTTATCAAGTACAACATCTTAATTAATGAATTGACATAGTAAGTAACATACATGCAAAATATTTAATGGAAAACCATGTATAACAACAAATTTAGATCATATCAATGATTAATTTTAAATTATAACCCAAACTTAAATCCCCTAAATATATTTAAACATTATGATCATACATTATTTAATAGATCCCTAACCAAGTTCTACTTATGATCATACATATGGACAATTATTATACCTACCAAAGTAAACATGCAATGGAAATTAGTTCAAAAAAAATTCCTATATTAAATTAATGTTGGTATTTGTTATTAATAACGTATTCCATATAATTTATTATAATTTAAAAGATAAAAAGGATTGATACATAATTCAACCTATAATTAACACAAAGGGCCAATTTAATATAACTCTTTTTTTCATTTGCATACTAAAAGAGTCCTAAGTAAATGCTAAGCCCATTTAGGGTTTATAGTCACATAAATCATTATATAAGTTTAAATTTGAATAGTTATTTATCATACATGACTTCAAATTATATGTAAGGATAGATGTAATTCTATTAAGAGAGATATTTATAAATCATAATCAACACATGACTAACATACTAATAAATTGACACTACCATTACAAACATAACTATTCTTTCATTTCCATGCATATTCATTAGGTTGATAATAATTATAGGTGAGTTATAATATTATTCAAGAAGTTACTTAAACAATCCCCAATATAGCCTATGCTTAGGATCTAGGATCATTCCACTAAGTTACCTATAAATTCAATTTTCAAAATTAGGATTTGATGCAATGTTTACATTTCATTATTATTTTAGAAAAAGTAATAGCCTTTAAGTATTGATCACATTATCATAACTCAATATATATTTTAAAAACACATTTTTTAATTTATTTAATTAAATTTTATTTATACCTATTTAGTAACTCATGGGATTTTTATTTTGGTAGATGGTTTGAAAAAGAAAATTTACCATCATCCACATTAATACAGGAGAATCCAAGGTGCAATGAAAATATTGCATTTTCAAAAATAACTAAATCTATTTTTCCAAAGGAGAGTATAATGTAAAATTTTTCAAAATGTTTGGGTAAAAATATCAGTGCTGAAGGCAAAGCCTAGTTGCATATTTATAATTTCATTTACACAAATTTTGAAGGTTTTTTTTGTGCTAGGGTTCATACAGTGCATAATTTTACATTATCATTCATCACCAAGGCCTAATTATAATTGAGCATAATCAAGCATATGGTAATGGTATTAAAGTGTGACATGGATGTAGAAGGAATAATTGCATGATGAGATTGAGTAAATAGCCATTGAGCATGAGGATAAGGGAATAATTATAGAACACAAGATTTTAGTGTAAGGTAAGTGATAAAATATTTGGTATTTATTTATGCCTATTGCAAAGCCACATAATCTTATAACTAGCTAGTATAGACACTAGATCAGCCACGTGAGGAGTAATAAAGTGTAAATAATGAAAAACCTTGTAGGGGATATTTATTATATGTAGAGAAGAAATATTTGGTACATATCTAACACATACATGCTACACATTTTTGAATTAGAATTTTAGCTATACATAGGGGTTTAGAAGGAAAACACCCACGAAATCACCAATTATAAAGGGTAATTCTACACCAAAAAAGGAGGAAGAGCTCATAACTCATAGGAAGACTTTTTGTTAGAGTACAAAGATAAATAAACAAGGGGCATAAAGTGCCAAGTCCCTATGGGGCAATTTGTTATGGGAGCTTGATAATAAAACCTGTACAAGTGGCAAATAAACACAAAATCATATACTTACATAGATAGTTGTAGTTTATGGGACTTTTTTGTTTTTCTATCAATATACTTTCCATTGATATTGCCTATAGAAAATAAGGAATCATTCAATTTTGATAAAACTATGTAGCAGATGTATTATGAGGGACAAAATTCTCCAACCTATGGGCATTGTAAGTGACTACTCCCTTCACCTGAAATAGTAAGTTGGAGTGTTTTGCTATTATTACCTTAAGTATTTGATTAGCATCAGTCTCAATAAATTTAGTGTGTAGCCATCAAACCATTTGATTAGTTCTAGGTTTAGTGAGAACACTACTAAAAATAGGTTGTCCATACCTTGCCTATGTAACCTCGATATTGTATTTCATTTTATAATGCCTAGACTTATGATAAGAATTAACAAATTATATATATGAAATAATTTTATTATGTCACACTTGTTTTGAGAATATATTTTGAAATATGGATACAAAAATATTTTTATCCCTAGGAATTAGAAAATCCCAAATTGGGTGATAATATGGAAAATCAAAAGTATTTTCATGGCTAGTTTGCATTGATAAGATTTTGACCTAGACCAATCTTCAAGAAAAAGGATTTTTTGGGCTACCTAAATTTATATAATTGAATGGGGAAGAGGAAACTTAGTGAATTGGTGTTTATAAGATGTTGAATAGGTAAGATTAGATTTAATATCAACCTTGACTTGAAATTTATTCCCAACACCAAATGAACTTTGTTCCTAGGGAAGTTCAACTATTCTCCCTTGGATTATTTGTCAGAAGAAGAATGAAATATGAGTGTTAAAAATTTCAAATTATTTAATCTAAAGACTCATTTATAAGCATGGTAGTTCACAATTATTGTAGTATTGATACTCACTAGAGCTACAATTTGCATAAATTGCAGTTTTTAGATAAAATGTAAAAACTATATTGTAAATCACATTAGCAGATGAAAACATTTCTCTAGAGTTGGTCCATATTCCAAGAAAATTATTCAATTACCATTTGTAGTTTTAATAGTTGTAATTGTATAATGGATATCAATAAGGACACAACTTTCATCTTCTATACTGGAACAACACAACAACCAACACATTGTTCCAATTGCTTTGCTCAAGGTTTAAGCTTCTCATAAAATGAAAACAGTTCCTATAGGGCATTATTAAAAGAAACCCAAAATATATACTTACCTTAGAGAAAGCACAAAATAAATAGTAAGATTCGAGCTTTGTTAGCAAGGAAAATAAGTAACTCTAAAAATTGAGAGTAAGAAAATAGTTTTAGCATTAGAAATGAATAATTAAGCAACACTTCAATTATAACCTTCCTATGATTATTGATAGCCAGTGGACTTGTCTTAATAATTTTGATATAAGCATTGCTAATTTGAAATTGTTCTAGAATATCCCACTAACTATAGTATACAATTAAATAAATATGAGTTTGAGGCCTTCTAGGCCAATTAACCTATCATTTATCAATATGCAAATGTTTTTTAACACAATTATAGAAAAAAGCTCATAATATTCCCCTGTATTAAAACTAATCCCTGGAAAAATTTAGAGGATACAAAAAAGTGCAATCCATATACATTATTGATAAAACCAACATATTGTATAGTTGATTCTAGTTTCAAAGTGGTTTTATAAAAATAGTGATGACAAATTAATATCCAATGTATGCTTTAAATTTAAACTTAACACTACATAGGGGCATATGCACTCAATGTGTTAAATTCATTAATCTGTTAAAATTCATGAATTGGGTGAACAATCAGGTAGGGTCACCTAAAATTTTATTTCTAACCTTATAAATAAACACTAGATCAGAAGATAATTTCAATGTGAAGACCACAGTGGCCAGTTGATCATGGATACCTTTATTCATCATCTCTAGAATATGCCCGTGAAATATAGGGAAAAGATTTTTTCAACCACCTTTAAAATTGAAAGAAGTGATTAATTATTCCTACAATTAAAAAGAATAAATAAAATGAAAGAAACCAAATTATTGTTCTAAGAAATAATAGAAACTTATTATTTGAGATTAGAACTTGCATCAAGGATAAGAAGCTTAGGAATGGAAATTCTTACATGCATTACCATGGCCTTACAATAATCGCAATGTTAAATCTATCACTAAATGAACAAACATTTTTATCCCAATTTCAAAGCTTTCTATAAGATTCTCTAACAAGTGAATATTTATAAAATGTTTTTAATACTTTTTAATTCAAAAAATGGGACAAATTAGAAACATAGATTTGTTGATCTTGGACTAAGGATGATGTGGTCTATACTACCTAAACGATTTCATATATTTAGTTTAAATGTGGGGTCCCTTGTGGCATGGGCTATTGGAAATCCTAAATCATGAGATGATTTCATTGGCTGCTAGCAATATCAGAAGATCTGAAGTAGAGGGTTTTTTTCCAAAATTGACATGTTTCTTAGATAAATATAACTAGACATTTTTGGTCCTCAAATTCCTAAATGAACCATGTGGATATATAAATAGAGTTAGATAGTGAAACCATCCATAGATATCATACTAAAGAGAGCATTTGATAATGAAATGGTCTTCAAATTTGGGATTTTGAAGAAAAGATCTACAAGAACCTTGCTCGAATGAAAGATGTTGATTTGCCTCCACTTGAAGCTGATGGGAGCAAGCCTAAAACTATGCTAAAGGGATTTTCAAGAAAAAAGGTAGAATCCTCATGAAACAAAACACTATGTTTTCAGCCCTGTTATGATAATATCTAGTTTAAAATTTTAAATTGAAAAACAAATTCTTTGTAAAAGGCAAATGAAATTACTAAAATTTTATTAAAATATCAAGTTTGAAAACAAGATCTAGATTATGAGTAAATGCCTTCCATGTACACATCCTACCTTGAATTGCAAAGTAGAAAGCTTGAAAAAAATATTTCTAGATGTCACCACCACCAAGAAGATCCAACTTAGAAGGCATGAAAATGACCTATGTCTAGGGTTTGGAAGGAATGAAAAATACACAACACTGGTTAGAGTGGCCATATCTAGGTTTGAAGAGTGCTTGGAGCAATGAGATTGGAAGGGATATGAAGATCTTGACCATACATATGCCTCTAGTTTTAATAACACTAACATTCACCTCTTTCCAAATAAATTCATGGCCCTAAGTGAATTAGGGATGCCTTATGCCTTCTGTCATGCATGACTCGCATCTAGAATGTTGAGAATCATCAACTAGTGCACCACCCTTCCTAGTGATAGAACCCTACCATGATAAGGATGGTCTTTGTGGGTGTTGGCCATTAATGACTATGACAAACCTAAAATAATACCTAAAATTATGTGCTACCTTGATCTACAAGAAGTCAAAAATAACATGTAATGTTTTCAACCACTCAGAATGCATAAATAATATTATTCTATGTTATGAATTAAACTCTATGCAATTGACTTAGAAAAAAATGTTTACATATTTCCAATGCATAAACCAAGGTACACTAATTCACTGGCAAAAAGAATATTAATAAATAATTAATGTCAAATGAAAGCAATAGCTATTCCCTCTGGGACTAATAATAAGAAGAAATAATTGTAGACTTGAGAGTGTTACATGGATATATAAAGGACTCCATTATTATAATACTAATATTTCACATTTTAAGTCAAGCCATTCATAACATGTAACTCATATTTGGATAAATATTTATGTAATATCATTTTCATATTAATATAAACTTGAAATTTTGTTTCATCTATGTGTTGAGAGGGAGTGTGTGGTGTGTGATTCACCTGGATGCATGATATAAGGAATCCATTCATTGGAACCCATAAACATCTACATAAGCTAATATCAAAGAAAATTTTTAAACCTTTTATCATGAAGTGTGGAGAAATACTTCCTATGTACAATTTCAAGTAGAGGACTTGTAGCAGTAGGATTTAATACTAGAGGAAAGCAGATGCCACTCAAAAGAACTATAGAGGAGGCATAATTATAGATGATGTAAATGGAATACTTAAGGAAGTCTTGGACATTTTTTGTGTGGTGAAAATTTTCTTAGATTCCATGGAATAGGATTGATGATGTGGGTTCATGCCAAGGGATGACCAAAGTGATGCTAAAGAATAAAAATAAGGCAAAGAAGGAGCTAAAGAAGATAAAGATGATGAAGCACACATGGATTATGGAAAATTTAGGCTCTTAATAACTATATCATGAATTATAAAAGGCACCAAAGTGGATGTTCCATGTTTATTAATATCTAGTGTTAATTTTAAGAGGCCCTACTGGAAAACCTATTGGAAATATTTGGTGAATCTAGTGAAATTGATTCATAGGTGTGGTAAATCCTCTATCAGTAATGATGAATCCTTTGTTGCCTATTTTTTCCATATAATGGTTCGACTATACCATAATATACATGAAAAATGATTGCACTAAAAGGATATGTTGAATGCTTGTGTTATGTTATTTGGTTGTGCCAAATGGATGCATCATTCAACTATGCTAGATAACTATGTACTTTGGTTATGCGATCTAGCTTTGTCAGGTGGTTGTGTCATCCAATAGAGTTGAATGAATTAGAGGAATGATGCATGGAAGCTAGTGTATGTTGGATATCTATCATCAGATGGTTGTGTCAGATGGATTTTTGAGCATCTAGTGTCAAATGGTGATGTTGGGCCACATTGTTGGGTTCATACATAGAAATCCACCTTGTATCAACATTTTCTTGCCATCAGTCACTCCTATTGCAAATTTTTTGAACTCTAAAAATATTTTTGGAATGTTTGACATATAAGCATGTAGGTCACAAATGAGCTCCTACACTTTCACCACATTTGCAAATTTGCTAACCATTTTTTATGTAAGATTCATCTTATGAGTCATGCAATTAATTAAAATCATATATGGGGTAACTATTATTTGTATTTGAACACATAAACCATTTCTATGCCCCTACATAATTGATGTACCATTAGCCCTAACACACACTAGCTTTGTAACTATTGCATAAACATTCATCCCAACTTTATCTTTCAAATTTGATATAACTAAATTGTGAATATTTTTTGCATTGCAATTTTATACCATTTTATAAATTTATAGTAGATGAGGTTGCCTTGAATAGTTCTCAAAAGTATACACATGTATGTAAACCTAGGATATATTTTCAATTGATGTGACCTCATCAATGGACAGTGAGATGAACAGTGAATTTTGAACTTTTTGTTTCAAATATTCCTTCTCAACCAATGCTAAACATTTTATCATTTCCTAATCACTACTATCTGACCAATGTGATTGTGGAATATCCAAAAATCCATTATGTTGAAACAAAATATTATAATCTAAAAAATAAAAAATAGGTCTACCTTTTTTTAGAATATGGTATACAAAAGAGAACTGCATATATTTCACCTTTAGATGGGACTACATGACTTTTCCAAAATTTTCTCCAATTATTCCCCCTTTCTTGACAAGATGTTTTTAATGTTTCTTATCATTTTCACACTTGCGTGCATATCTAACATGCATGCATTCTTTTGCATTTTTTCAGCTGTGTGTTCTTGTTATCAGTCCATCTAGGTGCTTCACTATCTCATATACTTTTCCACGATGTTTCTCAATCACGTCTAATTTTAGTTACATTCTATGTTCCTTTCCCAGTTTCCAACTACATATTTTATATCTGCATTTTGTTGGAGTATCATCAACATTTTTAGGCTCTACAGGTTCTATGAAGGGAAGTTTTGTTGCCTAGTCCACCTTAAAGGATCTTTCAATTGTCCATCTACTTCTTTTCCTTTATGAATATTTTTGAGTGGAGGTTTCAGATGAACTTTATGTTTGGTGAGAACCAACAATCTCCTTTACCACTTGAGTGTCATTATCATTGTCATCAAAAACTATAGGAGCATCTTCGAGTGGTGGCATGTCATCATCAAAAAAATATTTAGATGGTGATATGTTATTTTGGTTAATTATTTCTTGTGAGATAATAGTGAAAACTTTTGCATGTAAAATTATTTTAATATTATTGAATAGTTGAATTCAAATTTATGACAAAATAAAAAACAATAAATACCTAGATTTTGAGTGCATTGTGATTATGTGGACTTTTTGGTTGGCTCTTTAAAATAAGATAATATGCATGATTTCCTTGATAATCGGCCTATCCTTTTACCATTCCCACTAGATGCCATGATGGTTAAATATGTAACACTATAGTTTTGTCATTCAGTTCTATCATTTAGTCAAAAAGTAGATGTTACAGATTAGTTTTATCATCCAATTATTTTTAGAAGCTTTTTGGCTCAGTTGTTTAATACTCCCATTCGACACTGTTGTTCAACAAAAGCTTTTTGGCTTTGTCATTTGACACTATCATTCACTATTTCCATTTAGCACTATCATTCAACTCTATCATTTGGTACTATCAAAAGTTTGATGGTATTATCATTCAACACTATCATTTAGTTCTTCTGTTTGACACTATCATTTAGTTCTGTGGTCCTCTAGTTTTGGTTCTACTTGTTGGCTTGGTTGGTATTAGTGGGTGGTTATACTACATATATGGAAAATTAAAGTGTAATATTATATATTATTGTAAAGGTTCGGTGATCTGACCCCTAAAATAATTTATATCCCTAAAATTTTAGTGATCAGATCCTATTTACCGGCCCTAAAAGTCACCAAAACTAAAATCCAAAAATTGGAATATTCATGAATTAACAAATATTCACCACTAAAATTTACCCTATTTGGATTTCTAAATTTGGAAAAGTTCATTGATTGATTCATAGATAGAATAATATTTTGATTTTTAAAATATTAGTGACCTAAAATGCATTAAGGTTATGTAAACCAAGCTAAAGGGTCACACGGTGATATGGTGAAATCAAGTTCAAAATGAAATACTAAAGAGAGGAAAAGAGAATATAACCTAATGGGATTGAATGGTTGTGAAGACAAAAGGTAAATTATTACTCATATAATACCAGATGAAGTTGTTCAAGAGGTGGAAAAATTTAGGCATAAATAACCAAGTGTGAAATATTACAATAAGGAGTAAAACAAAATCACCATCAGATTAGGTCATAGTGAAGTTGACTAAGGGAAGGTCATAAGATACCTAAATTGGTTGAGTTTTGACATCTAGAATGAGTTAATCATGACTTAGATCCAAATAGTGGAAATGGCCTATTAATTCACACTAAAGTTTAAGGAGTAGTTTTCAAATAGATAAAAAATGGTGTGTGAGGCAATGGAAGGTTAATGTATGAGAGCAAAGGAGGTAGTGATGGAAGAAACTAGCCAAAGTAGGGAGAAAAAAATGTTTCAGTCAATAAGGTACACACATAGGACAAAAATAACCATGTAAGGAGTAGGTATATGTGTGATCAATTACATATTACCCATTTGATGGGAAAGAAAGATTTGATCGAGGTAAGGGAAGATGATTCCTAGAAAAATGTTTTAGATGTGGATATGCTAGACATAGGGTATATGAATGTCCATAGGCACAAGGGGAAAGTATAATAAGATGTAAAACTAGTGCACACTATACACGGATACACAAATTTCATTGAATTGATTTTTTCACTCTAGGGAACCAAAGTCTAGAGAAAATTAATGATAACAAGGGTATTGATAAAGCCATCAAAGGAAGATAATGAACTGTAACAAAGGAAAATCCTTTTATAAATAGTCTGAAAGTCAGGGGGAAAGTGATATAAGGTGATATTGGATAGTCGTAGCATAAAAAAATAACTTCTCATATGATTTGGTTTAACCATTAGATTTAAATAAGGTGGCACATCCAAACCCTTAAAAAGTATCTTGGGTAAAAAAGCGCCATCAAGTTTTAGTGAATGAATAGTTTTTGGTGGAATTCTAGATAGGCACATATTAGGATGAGGTATGGTGTGATATAATGTTAATGGATTATATCGTGCACTTATAGGAAGGCCTTGGAAGTATGACCGAAAGGTGTGTATGATGCACATGTGAACATTTATCACTTGGAGAAAGATATTTTATTGTTTAAAAATACAAAGTAGGAATACATAATGTATATGTGTAATGTGTTATAGATGTTACAAAGAGATAAATTGATGATAAATTTAAATAAGTACAAATTCATAAAGAGAGAATTTTTATATTTGGGTTTCATGATATCCAATGAAGGTATAAATATGGACCCAAAGAAAGTGTGTGTCATAGTAGAGTGGCCATTGAAAAGAAGAACATTCGAGGCATAAATTTTTCATGGTCTCATAAGAGATTATAAAAAGTTCATTATGAACTTTTGAGGGGCTTGTGAAATGAGAAAAGAGTTATTAAGAGGATATCTCAAAGAATTAATGTGGATAAATAAAGATGAGTGCATTTTCCAAGAATTGAATAAGAAGGTGATTGGGTAGCCAATGTTAACACTACTAGATTTCAACAAGATATTCTAAGTGGATTACGATGTGAGTAGTGTAGTGATTGGAACCATGTTAAGCTAGGAAGATAATCCCATTTCATACTTATATGATTATTTGAATGATGCAGACAATAAATACATAGTCTATGACTAGAAGTTTTATGTTATGATATAGGTGATAAAGAAGTGGATGCACTATTTTTTCAAAAAGATTTTGTGATGTGCATAAACCATTGAGTGCTAAATTTCATCAATAAAAAGGGAATTTAAAATAGAGGCACATGAAGTGGGTGGATTTCCTATAAATCTACACATTTTTTATTGAAATAAAAAAGTGGGTAATTGAATATGGTTGTTGATGCACTAAGTAGGAAAGTGATAGTGTTGAAGGAGATGTGAGTGAAGGTCATGGAAGGATCTATTTTTCAATGATGAGGATTTTTGAAACATATGGAGAGTGTGAAAAGAACCCACAAGTGTGTAAAAAATATCATGGTTTCACTATTACATACAAGTGGGAATGTTTCCAAAAGAACACACTTATGTATACCTATAGGGTCAATACATGAGAACATGATAAAATAGAATCACAATAGAGGCATATCAAGGAATTTTGGTTATGATAAGACATTGGTTCAAGTGATTAAGGAATAATTTTCCAAGGATTGGTGCAGATATGTATGATTATGTGAAAAAGAATATAATTTTAATGTTAAAAAAGGGGAATAAAACATAAGGTTGTATCAACCAATACCTATACCAAATAAGCTATGTGATGACATAAGAATGGAATTTATGATAGGATTTGTGAGGACTTAAAGAGGAAATGACACATTTATTTCATGCAAGAATAAAATGGATGCAACAAACGTACCCTAGTTTTTATTTAGAGAGGTGAAGAGGAATCCTAATTTTTTGCAGTATAGTATTTGACATAGATATCAAGTTTTTACACCATTTATGGTGTACACTATTAAATAAGGTTTGGATGAGGATGGATTTAAATTCAACATACCATCCATATATAGATGGAAAAATTGATGGGGTGAACAAAATCCTTGTGAATGTGCTCATATGTTTGGTGGAAACATGCCCAAGTAGTGGGACATCCTTTTGGTGCAATTAGAGTTCATGTACAACAATTCAATGAATAGGAGTACCAAGAAAACACATTTTTAGGTGGTGAGTGGAAGCAATACAATAGGAGTTTCAGAGTTGAGATATTTCAATGAGGTGTTAAAAAATTTAATTCTAAGTGGGATTAATTGATCCTTAGCCTTGGTTATTAATTAAATAAATAGTAATATATTATTTATTACCACAAGGTGTAATCCTCATGAAAATAAATAACAAATTTATAATTAGTTAATTATTACCAAATTTAAATTAATTTTTATTATCAGGATATATGAACCCATTATTTTTACGTCAGTCTACTCCATTAGTTTTTCATTATAATTAGGGTGTTACTACTCTTGTGAAACCAACTAGTGAATATGAAATTATTTGTCATATTCAATCTGAGGGTTTTGTGAAAACTTATTTGAGAAGAAGTGAGAGGTT
The DNA here is from genome assembly GCA_037957365.1 of Torreya grandis. Classification (NCBI taxonomy): domain Eukaryota; kingdom Viridiplantae; phylum Streptophyta; class Pinopsida; order Cupressales; family Taxaceae; genus Torreya; species Torreya grandis. The sequence goes on from JARHVA010004175.1 coordinate 1,148,985, forward strand.
GAAGAATTGTATTGGGTACATAGTTTAGTTTCTCAATTATTTGAATAATCATCATTGGTGTATTTTTTGTACCTACATACTGTGTCAATTGATGTGTGTTCTTTGCTCATTAATTACACTTCTAGATCTTATGTGTATGTTCATTGAATATTACATAGTTAGTAAATCTATTTCATGGTATCAGATCAAGAGGTAGTGTAGAGAATTGACAATCTTAAATAATTTTTTGTGAATTAATTTTCACTTTATGAATACTTTTTTTTAATAAAGTTGGCTTGGTACGACACAAGAAGGCAATAAATCTTTTCTAGTCATCTTGAGTCTTGGTTGGCCTTGTACATGCATTGATATTCATCCAAAAATATTGGGATCCCTCTCAAGAGAAACCAAAGGGAAATTAAAAATTGTTCTTTTAGCTTCCAACCTATCTATGGTGTACTTGTACAACATGGATGCATGAGGAAATTTTAAAAAAAAAAAAAAAAACATTTTTTTGGAATGAATTTTCTATTATGAGGGTTCTAACTTCTTAGTTTTCAATATTAAAGGGTCCTTCAAAAGTTTTAGGACCTAATAAATCCATTCCAACCCTTTATGATTTTGTCTGAGCCTCCTGAAGTACACCTATATGGCCTAGAGGAGTGAAAAATCAATATTCTTCATCAAAATTTTAATTTTGAAGATCTTATCTACTTTATGGTGAGATTTTTAGGAGTTTGGCAAATTTTTATGGTATTTGGTGGCTTATCCAATTTAATGTGGCTCTCCAAACTTCTCCCTCAACACTATATTTTCTCCTGAGCATGATATAAGTATGTTTGAATTCATATAATTTAGGAAAATTATTTAAAAAATAAATTATTTATTAAATATTTTTCCCAACCACGGGTCCCATGATGGAAGATAAAAACTTACCAATAAGTTAAAAAATTATTTATTTTTTTTACTTTTGAAATTTACATGCACATAGTTATTTATATATATATTTTATTTCAAAAAATCAAAAAAGGGTTCATATATATATATATATATATATATATATATATATATATATATATATATATATTAGTGAATGTATATTTTTATTTAGTCTCTCAGATGGGCTAATGGTAATGATTTTTATAAAAGCTTGTTCTTAGGGAGGTCTAGTGTTCAAAATCCCCTAATATATATTTTTAATTTATTTTTAAATTTGGTCTAATTTAGGTTAATTTTAATTTCATTCTTGATTTTCATGCCAAGTTTCATGTGTTCAAAATCCTAATTGACTTGTCAACCTTGTTTTAACTTTTGACCTATTGAATTTTTTGATGAGTATAATCATGTAACTAATAAATTTAAAGGTTTTGGCACCTTAAAAAATGCATTTACGTGGTCCATTTAAAAAAAAAAAATCTTTATATTTAATTTTTACACAATTTTTAATCATAGTGTTTAATCTTGTGTTATGAATTTGACTCCTTCAAACACCTTGATTAGTGCAACTCTATTTCATTTTTTACATTATTTAGCATCTAAATTATGAAATTAATTGTATTTACATGTGTGATTCAATTTATTTTGGAAAATAGTTTTAAAAATCATTACAAAAGTTTTTTAATAGATGTGCTTACATTAGTGTATCTTTGCAACACTTATGACACCTTGTTTTGTTACAATATTTTTAAAAATTCTTAATTTATTTTTCATTAATTTGAACAATTTTTGCATCTAAACTTTCAAATTTTCTTTACTTTCAAATAAAGTTAAAATTTCACACTAAAAAGGGTTTATTTAAACATCTAGTTACTATCATGTTTAAAGGGAAGCCATGGCTTCACCTCATTTTTCCTTAGATAAATCACAAATACTTAATGGAATTATAATATATGGAAAATTCATGTTATATTTGAATTTATGGTCCAAAATTTGTGGAATATTATCATTGGAATTGAAAAATGCCATGTTAGATAACATGTGACCCTTGAGCTTACCAATGTATTTCAATAGAAATTATAAAAGCTATATCCATTAACTTGAGGAATGTTGAGAATAAATTCCTTCTCCACATTGGTAATCAGGAGTCTCTTAGTAATGCTTGGAAAATCCTTGAGTCCATGCATGAGGGCACTCACCTCTCAAAAAATATTAAGTTAATCCTTGAATTACTAACTACACGTATGAAAGGTGATGAAAAGGTTGTGAATTTTCTTACTAAAATTAAGAACATTAAAGCTCAGTTAGATGGTTGTAATTGTAAAGAACATTAAATTGGCTCTGAGGAGTGTAATTCACAATTCCCCTGGTTGTTCAATCATCTTCCATACTAATTTATCACCCAAAGTTAAATTATGTAGATGAAGATTTTTAATTTCAGCACCCACTATCTTTTTTTAGTTACAAACTCACTCCCATTTTAAAAGATGAATTTTAATAGATCCAATACAACTATCCAAATAAAATCATTCATTATTTTATTGATTTTATGGACCACATTTCAAGGAGGATGTAAGATAGAGAATCAGTAAGTAGGAAGAGCACACAACTAATTTAATCAAAGTGATTATGCCTACCAATGTCAATTAATGCCCTTGCGAGGATAAAAACTGAGATTTGAATTTTTTAATTATACCATCCCACAAAATTTATTTACCATCTCATAAAAAAGTGGAATTCTTATGTATTTACTTAGGAGCTTCTTGATTTTGAAGCCAAGCACCACAATAATCTCCCTTTGCTCTGCCTCATTGCAGTTGAAGAAAATTTGTAATTTACATTCATTAACCTTTTGAATTGAAACCAACTCATAGTTTTTTAGGATTTCATTGAAATCCTGAGCCTCAAAATTATAATAAACTCTAAAGAGAAAAGTGTCATCAACAAATTGATTGTGTGACAAACTATCAATATTGTCCACCATTTTTAGACTAGACACCTTGTTAGAAACTTTATCTTGAACAACCACCCAACCCAAAGCTTCATCCATTAATATGAATAGAAATGGAGATAAGGGATATACCTACCACAAACCCATATAAGCTTTGAAGAAACCAGCTGGACACCCATTAATCAAAACTAAAATTTTAGGACTAGTAATACAATTGAAAATCCAATTACACCAGTCTTTACATAAGCCAAAATTTTCAAAGACTTTGATAAGAAAGTGCCAATTAACCCTATCATACACTTTGATAATATATAATTTAATAATCATACCTTTTTGATGATTATGAGAGAGAGAGTGTGTGAATTATTTCATGAGAAACAATAATACCTTCTTGGATATTCTTCCATGACACAAAACTCAACCATTCTTGATAAATGAGGGAGTCTAAAACCAACTTGAACCAATTGGCCAAAGATTTGGAGATGATTTTATCCACTAAATTATAAAGGTAAATAGGATGTAAATAATTTAAACTCACCTAAGACTCCCCTTTTAGAAATAGGGAAATGAAAGTAACATTCAAATCTGGAGCCACTTTCTTACGATGATGGGATTTTTCCACCATGTTCAACACATCAACCACCATAATTTCCAAAAAGGATTGAAAAATTATACTAAAAACCATTAGTACCTAGAGATTTATCTTTATCCATTGAAAATACTAGTGAGTGAACTTACTCAAAATTTAAAGGAGACATCAATTGAGAATTTTTCTTGTCCAAAACCAAATTGGGAATAAATCCCAAATTCAAATTTTAAGCTTCCAAATTGGATTGATATTATCTAAAAAGAAATTTATTTAAGAAAGACATAATTTTAGCTTTAATCACTTCTTTGGAAGTCAAAAATTCATTAATTCTAGATCTGATACTAGAAATCGAAGTTGATAATCTTTAAACCCTCACCAAGTTATGAAAAAAGGCCAAATTTTTATCCCCTGTTTGCAACCAATTCACTCTAGACTTTTATTTCCAATGAATTTATTCTCAAAGAAGGATTTAATCATACTCATAAATAATATTATTTTATAAATAATAAACCACCATATCCATCCCTAATTCATGAAAAAATCATTCAAAGATAATAGAGCCGCTTCAATCTTCACCTTTTCTTGGAAAACATTTTTTAAAATTTTAGCATTTGACCTCTTAAGATAACTTTTGATGAATTAAAGTTTCTTTGTCATTTTATGCATGAGATAACCAAAGGAAGGGGAATAATCTGACCACTAATTCTTCATGATTTGAAATAATGATGGCTCACACAACCACATTAACTCAAATTTGAAAGGATAGCATTTTAGAGGATAATCCCTGAGAATATTGAAAACAATAAAAAAATGATCCGAGCTAGAAGCACCAAGAACCACACTCTTCACCACAAAATCACTAAGAAACAAATTTAGATAGATTAAAAATATGTCAAGTCTCTCTTTAATATTATCCAAACCCACTCTTCTATTATTCTAATAAAACTAGTCTAATTTATGAAGCACATCTACCACTTCATTATTCTACACAAAATTGCAAAAATCCACCTGAGAGGGTTTAGGAGCCATCACCCCTCCTAGCTTATCTTGAGATTGGAGAATGGTGTTAAAATCACCACCAAGAAGAATATTTTACTCTAGAAACCTCAACATTGTATTAGATAGTACTTGCCAAAGTTGCCTCTTCTGGATAACATCATTAAGACTATAAATATTTAAAAATAAGAAATTAACATCCAAGGAGAAAATATAAAACCTATACAGTTGCCACCAAGAGAATTAATCCACTGCCACTACATTATCCATCAAAAGAGACCAAAAAACCATCAGGCCATAGGAGGCCCCAACTTCTTCCATAAAAAGATTGTTCCATCTAGCCCAACTTGTCTTCATCAAATTCACCACTTTTTACAAATTTAATTTAGTTTCTTGAAGTAAAAAAACACAAGGATTTTCAACCAACATGAGACATTTCACTACTTATCTCTTATTATGGGCATTCAATCCCCTGCAATTCTAATAAAGGAGCTTCATTGACCCAGTGGGGGGAATTCCACCCCTCACTTTCCATAATCCACAAATTGAAGCAAAGTACATTATTTGTCACCTAAAATATTCCCCTCCATCTTTATCTTTAACTAATTTCCTACCCATTCTCTTTTTAGGTCCCCAATTTAGATGGGTCAAAGAGAAATGAACTTGAGAGATGGAGAGCAAATCTAGTGAATTTAATTTTTTTCTGACTCTGATTCCTCCTCCTCTTTAGAAGCACTACCCTCAAGTTCTCTCGATCTCCGAACCAATTCTTCTAGCCCGTTTCCTTTGAAACTAAAACTTGAACCATATTATCTTGAGGAGATTGCAATAGAGATTTTATAGACTTAGATTCATATTATATAAACTCACAACCTTTATTAAAGAATCCAGAGACAAAACACTACCATTTTCTAGTTTCTTAAGTAGAGCTTGAGTGTTTTTGATATTCCTATCAAGGTCAATCTCAATAGGCTGCTTTGATAATTAAAGATAATCAAGAAAGATATTCAAATCCCCTTCCTTTCTTCTTGAAAATCCTCTACATAACCTTTCTCCACCTCTGATTGGGAGGGACCTTTCTCTAACACATCTTCATACTTATTTTTACAAACCAAATTTTTCTACCAAACCGATTGGACTGCCAAGCAAGAATAATGAGGATCTTAATTTTTAAGAGAATAAATTTTTTGGGTTTGTCCTAGATGACAATAACAAAATTAATAGAAGAGGATTTTATCAATAACTACTCATTGACTCCAAACCTAATCTAGGGAGTTGATCAAAAAATTTCTTTAGAATATCGTTGTCTAAGTCCAACAACACCCTAACTCTAGAATAAGAAACTAGAATGCCTTCTTCTCAAATAGCGTTAGCCTCAATGAAAGATCGCAAAATATTACCATAAAATTTTAGACAATCCAATCCCTAATATTCAATAAGAATACTATAAAAATGAATCTAGAACAAAAAAAATCTTTTTTTCTACCAAGGGATCAAAATTAGGGCTCTATTTTTGCAACCATAAATATGCTCCCCTTAAAAACCAAAAGGGATTTAGCATGACCAAATCAAGGATTGATCCTGAGGTGAAATTAACCACAAATAAGCCCTTTGGGAAAAAATAAATCTTCACCTCCTTCCCCCAATTTGATGAAACCCATTCTTCTACTTCACCTAGTGCCAACCATTTTTTGATACATTTACAAATTAGGGCATTTTCAGATAACATCTATAAGTTATCAATAAAAGGCTCTGAATTCCATTCCAATTCCATCAATTTCCCATTTCAAACTCCATCAGCAAAAGATACCTTGGACTGATCCTTCAAGGCTTGAGAATGAACCAATTTTTTTCTTTTAGGCCATTAATGTAGCCTCCAATTGGAAAGGCATTTGCTTTAGTCTCTAATCTCTTACCTACTTCTAGATCCTCCTTCTCAATAAAATTGTTTTGATAGGCTCTAGCTTTACTTATTGATTCTGGCTCCATGATCAGACTTACAAAGCCAACTTTAAATCCTATCAACTCTTGAGTTTCATGAATTTCATCTTTCAACTATTGTGCCTGCCCTTCCTTTGAAGTTGCCTCCAACTACTAGGGTTTTACCCTTCCTGACACTACTTTCCTGAGCAAGACCTTGCTCCAACTCCCTAGCGTTACCATCTATTTTCTTAATTAATATTTTATTAATAACATTGGTCAATTTTTTTTTTTCTTTAAAAAGTAAATTTCCCTAAAATTATCATTATTCTTAACATGATTTTCACCATTTATAAATTTCCCTCAATATTTATTTTCTATAATTAATGTTATTATTAACATTTTTCTCTATAGACATAGTTGTTAACTACCAATTTTTGTTTATTGAAAAAAAAACTATTTGGCCCATCATTTAATGTTATCTATATAATTTTGTAAACATATAATTAAAGTCTACTCAACCATCAAATTATCACTACAACATTATGAAAATTTAATGTTATATTATAAAGTCAACTTTAAGTCACCTTAATGTCACATAGGTTTTTATTTTTGAATTTAAAATAATAAATTTTGATTTAAAGTCACATTTGGGAGGCAACAATTGGGGTTATAATTATAGTGTCACTAGCATGTGACTTTAGAAGGTGACATTATCAAGTGATATTTAGGTGTTGCTAAGGGTGAAAATAGGGTAAATTTGAAAAAATAGGGGAAAAAATTAAAGAAATTTGGAAAAAAATTAGGAAATTTTCTATAAATTAAGGAAAATTTGAAAATTTTATAGAAAACTTGAAAATTTATGAAAATTTCAATTTTTTTTATAGAAACTTATTAAATTAGGGAAAATTCAAAAAAATACAAAAAATTTGAAGAATTTGGATAATTTTGAAAAATTAGAGAAATTTTGAAAAATTTAAAGAAAAATTGACAAATTATGGAAAAACATATTTTTTTAATAGAAAATTAGAAGATTTTGAGGAAATTTTGAAATATTTATTGTATGTAATTTTATAAATTTTTTAATTATATATATATCATTTTTTTAAAACTTGTATAGTTTTTAATATTATAATATTTTTTTAGTCAATTTCATGGTCTAGGAGGCACTTGACCATGGGAGGCCAAAATTTAGCCTCCCAATGGTCTTGGTAGCACTTAACCATGGGGAGGCTAAAATGGCCTCCCTATGGTCTAGTGGGTGTTTAACCATGGTGAGGCTATAGGGAGGGAAAATGTTGGCTTTCTCATGGTCAAGTGGCTTGCATATCATGGGGAGGCCAAAATTTGTCTTGCCCATGGTTTGGGGGGCACTTGACCATAAGGAAGCCAAACGTTTGGCCTCTCTATGGTCAAGCATGTGATTGACCTTGGGGAGGCCAAATTTTTTCCTCCACATGATCTAGGTGCACTTGACAATCACAAGGATAAATATTTGACCTCACCATAGTTAAGCACCCCCAAGACCATGGGGAGGGGAAATTCGGCCTTTTAATGTTTAAATGCCCAATTGACAATGGGGAGGAAAATTTTTGTCCTCCCCATGGTCAATAGGGTGTTTAATCATGGGGAGGCCAAATTATGACCTCTACATGGTCAAGTACCCCTAAAACATGGGGAGACCAAACTTTGGATAACCTAGGGTTAAGTGGCCACCAGACCATGGGGAGGCTAAATTTTGATATCTCCATGATCTAGGTGGAACTTGACCATGGAGAGGCCAAATTTTGGCTTCCCCATGGTTTAGGGGGAATTTAACCATGGGGAAGCCAGAAAAAATTCTCCTTATGGTCTAACAGGTACTTGACAATGGAGAGGCCAATTTTTTTTCCTCCTCATGGTCAAGTGCCCCTTGACCATTGTAAGGCCAAATTTTGGAATAGTTTCCTGCCTTCCCCCATGGTCAAGTATGGACTTGACCATGGGAGGATAAAATTTTGCCTATACCATGGAAGGTTAAATTTTAATAAAAACTCATTTATATAATTTTTTTCCAGATGGCATGGTATTAAGTCTCCACAAGGTGAAAAATTTGTCAAAACATTAAAATTGACAACCATATGAATGTACTCAAGTTTTTAAAATATAAGGGGTAAATTTTATGTCTATATGAATATATTTGAAAAAATTAAGTGTGAGGGGTTAAATTTGATATTCATATGAATGTATTTAAACTTTTTAACAAATATAATGGTTGTATCATCATATTTAAACTTTTTAAACATGAGGGGTTAAATTTGATGACTGTATCAAATTATTTAAGATTTTTAACCATAAGGGGTTTATTTAATGGTTTTATGAATGTAATTGAACATTTTAACCACCATGTTTGGTGTAAGAACATCTAGGTCCACATGTAATCTTGCATCAATAAAAAACATTATTTGGCTGTTAGTAATAAGTAGTGGTGAAACCCTTGGATGTTTTGGTGATTTGTAGTGTGTTTTTAAGCATCAGGGTAGTTTTGTATGTTACTAAAAGTTTTATTTATATTTTTTAGTTGTATAAGGATGGATATGATTCTTGATGAAGTTGTTTTTATCACTACTTATCATTGTAAAAGAATGGAAATAATAAGTGTTGAGCATGTAACTTTATTTTAACCTTAGCTAGTGGTGTAGCATCAATAGACTTGATTTTGGATTTGTATTCTAGATATATTTCTTCTAAACATTTTAAAGCTTAACATGAGCCATTTGAACACTTGGTGGTAGTTTATGGTAAGTTTAATGTCAAATTTTAGGGTTGTAGTGAACTTGAAGATCTACTAGAGGCTCGAGTACTTATCATATGAAAACATATAACTAGATGTTAGTTTGGTTGACATTGAAAATATCAAAGATAGTACTAAGTCACATGGCTATGCATTATAGGTATTTAGAATAATATTGTGTATTTAATTATTGTTGTGAATCTTGATGTGTTACAATAATTTAATATTTATGGTCTTAGTAATTTGTTGAGAGAAATTAATGTAAGTAGGTGGATCTTGTGCCTATATAAATAGACTCATACACTATTGAAATTGATTTCAGAACCCATTAGGTGAAATCCTAGGGTAAAATGTAAGTGAGAGTATCTAGCAGAAATTTATGCACAAATATGGGGAGGGATAAAGAATTGAATCATGTACTTATGAGGACTTGGGATAGCATTATATTGTTTATAATCCTATGGGCTATGTGTGTGTATGGTAAGATAGATTTGGATGAGTGAAATATCTCATTTTTTAATTAATAAAGAGTAAATTTATATATTTTTAATTCCATTACATTAATTTTTTATGGATTGCATTGTATTAGGAATATCTTAATTGAGACACCTAACCATGACTGCATCATTAGATATATTAAATACACAAATCTAAAAAATATTAAGAAATATAAATCTTGAGGTGCTTATTTTTTGAGAGGCCTTAAGATAACTCTTACTATTTTTTAGATATGTTTATTTAAGATATCTAATATTGTTAATAAAATCCTTCTAGAGGTTGGGCTAATTTATTTTCACAAATTTCAAGCTAGTTAAATTTAAAACGAGTTAGAATATTTTGTAGTCATGAAATTTTGGAGTTTATCATGTTGGCAGACTCATATATACTTAAAATATTAGAGATGTATAAAAGAGTAGTCTTTAAAATTTGGGTTTTGATGAGTCATGCATTTGGTCCACCTAAATTTCCATATTGTAAAAAATTATGGAATTTATTTATTTCCATAAGTTTCAGATGAGAAAACTTGGAGTCAACATGTGCATGCACTAAAGAATGTTCATATTAGTTCTCAAAGGATGGTTGGATCAATCATTATGTCTAATTACCTAGTGTCTTGTTCATAAATAAAATAATAAAACCTAAGGTGATTGAAAAAATCCTAGAAGATCATCATGGTATACAAATGTTTAACCCTAAAATGGACTGCCTAGATTGGTGTTATCTAGTTTGCATTAAAGGGGTATATAGAAATGAAATGGTACAAGGGTGATAATCAGATCTATAGTAGGATAATTAGATGCTAAAATCAGATATAAGCATAAAATAAATTTATTATGACGAAATAGTCTAAATATGAAAAGTACAACTATGCTAAATACATAAATGACAAAGAAGTGAAGTACTTAGCTTGTTCTGATGTTAATGTAGTTATGGATATGGAATAGACTAAAATTATTGAGGTATGTTCCTATTTTTTTGTTTGAGGCATTAATGTTATCGTTAATGTCAAAGGTTTTTGATTGTCATTGGTGTCCCATAGGTGTTCTTGTGAAGAAGTATGATCTAGTAGGTCCTTGAGTTCTACATAAGGTCTTGGCAAAATGTTGAGATGTGATAAGCTTATGAACAATGATTAATTTGTATTAATATGAGAGATCATAAAAAAGAGAGTGTTGATTATGTTTAAGTTCTTGTTGTGATAATATCATTTATTGAACAAGTTCATAAGAAGCAAGTTTTGTGGACAAGGTCTTTTGTGAAACCTAGTTTTGTCTTGGTGAAGGCATGAATAGTGAATCTTGGTGGAGTAAGTGACATGCAGCTTGTGATAAGATGTGTGGCAATATTTGAACATGGAATAAGGTTTTTTGGAATTTTGTGTTTTAGAGTGCATCTACAGTGGTAGGAAGGTCTCAAAGTGGTATAGTGCTAAGTAGGTATGTTTGTTACACTAGTACTTGAGCATGAATATGGCTTGTAGAGGTATGATGGTGGTGATATTAATGTATATTAGCTTGAATTGGTGCAATGAATTATTATAACATGTGATAAATGTGTTGAGTCAGTCACATGACCCTAAAATTAATCAAAGGGGTATGCTCTTCTTTAATGGTCTTCTCATGGACCTAGTCTTAAGACCCTAGGTGGTAGAATGAGGTATCATGATCAAGTTTTGAGGCTTGTGAGATAATGTAAGCATGGATTGAGGTGTGAGAGTTTTTTTCCAGAGTTACCATGAATTTTTAGGTCTTGAATTGAAGGAGAAACCATGAAAAGAGGGTCTTGAGGTATCTCGAGTGATAGAATGAAGAGTTGCAAACTTGAGATGGAAATTTTGATGCTTGTTGGCATGTGTGACTATTTCATGTGAAGCTGAGATATTGAAGAGATATGTCAAAATTTAATAGCAATGTTTCAAGGATAGATCTTTTTGAACAAATGTTAAGAATGAAAACTGTTCTTAAACCCTTATAATGATCTAATGGTGAAGTTTTTGTTTTTGAATGCCTACAATGTATTGGTAAGGCTATTTTTATGATTGGATCATGTAGATGACTCTTCTAGGTACCTCTAGCTGGCATTGAGTTTTTAGGATAGTGACTGGAAGCTATAAGAAATCCTTTATTTATTGGAAATTTAGTATAATAGGTAAGGTTGACTGAGTCAAAGGTGAATAATGGATGGAGGTTTAAGATTATTACTTTTAATTAATTATCATGGTGATTTATGAGCATGTTATGTAAGTCAAATATTATATATTGGTCATGGAAGTTGGCCTATCACTAAAAAGGCCTAGTGAGGTAGACAGTGAGAAAACTAGGCAGGAGTGAGAATGAGTTTAGGGATATCTTTTAGTGTATTAGGAATTGATACAATTCATTTAGTTTGTTTTTAAATATATATAACAAATAAATATTATTCATATGTATTGGAGGTCATTGAAAATGTCGCAAATGTTTTTCACAAGATGACCTGTCTAGTGAAGAGGTGACATTGAAGGTGTAAGTAAGAGATTGGTCTATATATTTCATATTTTACATTTGACCTATAAATATTTGTATTTTTATATGTCATAAATATGTATAAGGATAATAATCATGCATCAATACCTATTAATTATGTATACAAGGGTGTTGGAATGCATGTTCACCATGATTGGTTCACAAGGTAGAATGATAGTTTTGAGTAAGTGAGATTGATGTGTTGGAGGATCTATGCACTTATCTAATGAATATAATGAATATTAAGATGTTTTTTAAGACATGAAATACCTATAAATGTTATATATAATGTTTAAAGTTATTTTAAGAGGTTGTAATATGGAAACCAAAATGGCTTATCTAGCTGTGTGAGGACTATGAGAGAGAAGGTCAACAAATTATTTTTCAAGACCTAGTTGACACTATAAATTATGACATATCTATTGTAATGTTATATAGAGGTAAAATGTTAACTATTAATGTGAAATATAATTCTTATAATTGTACTTACAAGATCTAAAGACAACATTATTCATAACTATGTATTTGGAGCTACAGGTAGTTTTCTATATGTTAGTGAGTTTGAGGTTCCTGTGTCATCTTGAAAAATTTAGAAGTATAAAAAGAATATTATTATGTTATATATATTATATAAGAAATTATACATGCATATGGAGTGTTTTAAAATGTATATGCAGATGTTGGTGGTCAAAGATTCTTAATTGTGTTTTGGAGCTTTCTTGTCGATCAACGTGAGCTTTTTATAGAGATGTTTATGAGTCTCTGGACCCTAAGTGATGGAGTATAATGAGTTTTATTATGACCCTAAGGTAATTAATTTTAAATAAATATGTGTATTGTGCCTTGAATGTGTTTCTATAAGTTATTTGAGTTGTGTCTTTGAAGACAATGTTTTTGAGGTAATTAGGCCTAATATGTCTTTAAGGCCCAATGGAGCTTTCATAATGTAAGTGAAGGATGTGTGACTTATTGAGATTATATGAGGTTATTTTAGGTTTTAATGTAAGTTATTTAAATGTGTTAGGTCTTTGGTGAGGTCCATATGGGCCATAGTGGTTCAAGTTATTCCATGGAGAAGATAGACCTGATACATTAAGTCTCTAAGTAGGCCTAAAAGAAGAAAGAGGTCTAAGTGAGCTTTGTAAACCTAATGGTGATAATAATTTGATTTATTATTGTATATAACATGTCATTAAACATTTTTTTGGGTTTGATACTAACGTATAGAAATGAGAGTGCAATCGAATAAAATAGCACCTTGAGGAGAATAATTAGGTTATGTAAATTTTTTTATGGGAGTAAAGGATCATTCATGAACATCCATTATAATTTTTTAATATGATGAGAAAGGTCATATGACCTAATCAAGCCATATGAGGGTTGTTTGAACAAAGTAGAAGAAGGGTAAATTTGCTTTTTTGAAGAGGAAATTTTAGAGTGTTGAAGGAGTAATATTGTTTTTATTGAGATACCATCATATTTTCATCATATATGTGTTATTTATGTATGATAGTGGATAGAGCTGATATAGAGCTGAAGAAGAGGTCACCATCTGTTGATTGAGCAACAAGGTGTTATGAAGGTGATCAAGTTTGTCTTGGTTGGGTTTGTGCTTATTAAAGAGGGAGTGGAGCTGAATTATATGTTTGTTCTTGAAAAATTATCATTGAAGTTTTTGAGTTTATGCTAAGTCACTTAGGGGGTGGGTGCCTCCTTGTAATTTGGAGCTTACTAAGGGACTAGTTGAGTTGGTGATCCTTGTGGTGTTGGTGCCTCACTAAGTATTAATTCATGGTTTTATGGGGTTGTATTCCAAGATATTTTTTAGTGGGTTTTTTCCCCCATGAGTTTTTACCACACATATCTTATGTTCATGTTTTGATAACTTGTTTCATGTTTATGTGATTGTTTCTCTATGCATTTCTTGATCACTATATTGGTTTGAAAGGTTATTCATGTTAAGTAGAAATAAAGGATTATCTTAGGACACTAATTCACCCTCCATATTTTTGGTTGTGATTATAATAATTGGTATCAAATAAGTTACTTTGAGTAAGGTGTAATAGCCTAAAGTGATTTTAAGAAGCACAAGCATGAAGTATGATGATGACAATGTTTTAGATTAAGGTAAAAACAAGTTTTGAAGGGGCCCCAAAACCGTATACATCAGAAGAGAGATAAACCTTAAGCACAACCAGGTTACAAAATAGCCTGGAGCCGGCAAAAGCAAGACCAAATTAACCAAGAATCTAAAAGCATCAGTCAAGAGCTGGATAAACTATTAATATTTTTTTTACAAGACCAAAGTTTCATATCTAGATGGGGGACCAAAGGCTTAGACTTATTCCTCTTAACTGTTGTCCAACCATCCTCTACCTTAGCTACCTCAGCAACCCAATCCTCAGAAGGCCATGATCCATGAAGTCCAGGGGGCATTGATGCCTCCGCAAAATCCTTTCGAGAACCAGCCAACTTTTGGCTCCTAGGAGAATCCTTCAAAATAGGTGGAGGGACCACCACCTCCTCAGTAATCAGTTCAGAGAGATCACATAATCCAATTTCCACAGTACCTTCAATAGGATCTGTCTCCAGCGGAGTCTCCCGATCCATCGATTCAGAATGGGTACTCTTTTCATTCTCATTCTCTGAATCAGTCAAATCTTCCTCGGGTTGTTTAGCAAAATAATGTTCATGATCAGCTTCAGACCACCAAGAAGGTGATCTTCTGGATTTGGATTTCCCTACAGTACACTAGGTTGCAATGTGCCCCGTCAGGTGACATTTTCTGCATCAAAAAGGTAAACCTTCAAAATCTAACATTTGCGTCCAAGAACCCCTAGGGGAGTCTAGACAAATCGCCTCAGGAAGGCCCTTAGAAACATCCACCTCAACCATTAGGTGTGCACAGGTCGAGTGGTAAAACCTCTTAGTTTCTTCATCCTCAAATAAAAACTCCCCTATAGCATTTTTGATGGTTTTAAACACCAAAACATGCCATAGATGTATTGGTAAATTAGGGAGCCGAACCTAGACAGGGATCTTGTTGAAGGTTTCCGTGAGAGGATTGAAATCCATATGCCACCGTTTGGCCATAAGAGGGTATTTACCCTACCATAAAAAATTACTGTTGGACAGAATAGTCCTCCTGTCCTTAGAGTTTTGGAATAAAGCTAAAAAAAACCCTTTAACACATGGGTATATTTCAACATTTCCATCAATCAGTGGCAGCCAGGTATTGGAGATCTAGCCATGTAGATCTGCAAGAGAGGGCCAGTAGCCATGAAATCAAAAAATAGCCCCATACTCTAAAAAATATTCTACCCGAATAAAGATTGCTTCAACTGTATCAGGATCTAGATTTACTCTAACAGGATTTAAAGCACTTACTGGTGAAATGCATGAACTCCCAGCAGAAGCTTGATGTTTTACGTCATGTATTTCAGCTTCAAAAGTAGCCACATCCGCATAAGTTCTTCCCTTTGAACCAGCCACATGATGATGACAATGCTTATCATGTTGTAATGATGGTCTATCAAAGAATGATGGCACTAAAAGAGTTGAATAAGGAGAAGGAGGATGACAAGGTGAGGCATGATCAATATTTAAAATAAGTTGAGTTATGTGTTACTATAGGATATCAATAAAATTTTAAAGAATGTCAAAAGTTCTATTTTCTAGCTCAAAAGGATTATGTAGAAGCCAAGTCAAAGGTCAAACCTAAGTTGATAGTCTAGAAGGATTTTGAAGACATATTAAGAGAAAGGAATAGGTCAAGGCATCAAGGTTTCTTGTAGAACCTTGATTTAGGACTTGTAAGAATGTATTTATAGGTATCTTGGTGAAGTAAGTAAGCAGAGGCTCATGAGAGATGTTGATTGGTCTATAAGACCAATGCCATTCTTGGTAGAGGTATTGTCCATAAGATTCAATGATAGGAGATGATATAAAGCGTATGTTTGACCTTGTGTTTCCATAAATATGTTAATAAGTGATCCAAGACATGACATATGATCATATGATCTATATAAATGATCAAAAAGAGATAAACAAGTAAGTCATAAGTATCTATAAATGCAGAGGTCTGTAAGTGAACAAAAAGTTGATCATCAAGCTAGAGGAGCTGTGTTGAGTCTATGAAGTTGTCATAAATGAGAAAAGATATGTTAGAGGCCTAAGTATGCTAATGAGGACATGATCAGGTGATATATATATCTAAGGAAGGGTAGAGAATAGAGATGAGAAGATGATAGAATGCTTTAGGTTTCTACTAGGTCTAAGAAGAGAAGGTGGTTGATTGTGCAAAATTGTGAAGCTTTTTATATGCATTATGAGTTTGGGTTGAATTTTATAAGTGATTTTATGAGGGTATCAAGTATAAGAATAAAGGGGGAGATTTCTCTATGTTTAGTTTGTTTAATTTGGTATTTTCAAGTTATGATAGTTCATTTAAGTGTATAAAGACCTAAGAAAATGTTTATAATTTATGGGCATGATCAATGGTGGACAAGGTCAATTTGGGTGATGATGTAGGTGTTTGAACCATATGACATGATTGGAATATAATTAGGGTTTCATGACTCCATAACCTAGAAGAGATTTCATGAAGTGAATAAACTTATAAATACTAGTGAAGTTCAATGAACATCATATGGAATGTCTTGAAATGAACCATGTGGAGTTGAGTTATCTTGGTGAATGTCAAAGTAATATTAAGATCATGTAATGCATGTATACATTGTATGAGGATCTTGACAAAGTGTGTGAATTATAATACTAATCAAATTACTCTTACTCAAAGGTATGATATGCCATAATAGTCTTGATAGAGTTTGATGATTGTTTGAAAGTGGTATGCCACAGAGATTGAGGTATCATAGACCTAATTGGTAGTTTGCTATGTAGAAGTTATTTTGAGCTAGTTTGAGCCATGATGGCTTGTGAAAATAAAGGGGATAAACTATTGCATGAATAATATTTTGATATGACATATGGAAAATGATTATGTTTGTGTGTAGATGACTAATATTTTTATTTGGAACAATGTTATTGTTTGCAGATAGGCCTAATGTGTGTAGGTCTCTATAATATATAATTGAAGATGGTTCAAAGAAGATGCTTTGCCAAAAAGGGAGTTCCTTCTTTAGGTGTTACTAGATATCAAGAAATAATAGTGATGTTCATGTGTATGAATGTATATGATGGTTTGGGAAAATTTGAAAGGGAAGCATTGTATTAGGGGGAGCTTTGTATCTCCATGATTAATAATTTATATACTTCAATAGATATGAGCCTAACTAAGGTGAGTTGAGCTTTTGTTTGGATTAATTAGAGGAAGAATAATATTTTTTGGAGAGAAAAAGGTGTGTTTTCTATTGCTCTAGGTCCAAGGATCATTATTATTGTTAGATATTATCCTTTGTCATTAATGTCAAATGGGGAGAAATACTTGATTGGGAGAAAGACCAGTTTGGTGAGATTCATCTTGGAGAGATGAGAATGATCTACTTTGTCGAAGTGTTTACCATCAATGACAAAGGGGGATATTGTTGAGGTATGTTCCTGGTGCTTTTTTTGAGGCATTAATTTTTCCATTTATGTCAAAGGTTTGTGATTTTAATTGGTTTCCCAGAGGTTCTCTTATGAATAAGCAAGGTCTAGTAGGTCGTTGAGTTCTGTATAAGGTCTTGGCAAAATGTTGAAATGTGACAAGATTAAGAATAGTGATTGATTTGTATTTCTATGAGAGATCATCATAAAGAGAGTGTTGATTATGTTTAAGTTATTATTGTGATAAGATCATTGATTGACTAGGTTTGTAAGAAGTAAGTCTTTGTGGATAAGGTGTTTTGTGAAACCTAGTCTTGTCTTGGTGAAGGCATGAATAGTGAAGCCTAGTGGATTAAGTGAGTTGAGGCTTGTGAGAATATTTTTGGTAGTATTTGAGCATGGAATAAAGTTTTTTTAATGATAATGTATTTTATGTTACATCTATAGTGGTAGGAATGTCTCAAAGTAGTACAGTGCCAAGCAGGTTTGTTTGTTAGACTAGTCCTTAAGCATGAATATGGCTTGTAAAGGCATGATGGTGGTGATATGAATTTATATGAGATTTAAGTGGTTAAATTAAGTATTATATCATTTTATGAAGGTGTTAATTCAATCGCATTACTCTTAAAGTGAGCCAAAGGGGTATTCTCTTATTTAATGGTCTTCTCATATACCTAGTCTTAAAACCCTAGGTGGCATAATGAGGTATCATGATCAGGTTTGGAGGATATTTAAATCATGTGATAATGTATTTAGGTGTGATATGTTTTTTCAAGAGTGATCATGAAGTTTTAGGTCTTGAATTTAAGGAGAAATCATGAAAAGTGGGTCTTAAGGTCTCTCGAGTGCTTAAATAAAGAGTTGCAGCCCTAAGAAGGAACTTTTGATGCTTATTTTAATGTGTGAATATTGAATGGGAAGATAAGATATTTAAAATGGTATGAAAAATGTTTTCCAAGGATTAGGAGCTGGTTTCAAAGATAGAGCTTTATGAACAAACATTAAGAATGAAAACTAGTCTTAAACCCTTTTAAAACCCTTATAATGATCTAATGGTGAAGTTTTTGTTTTTGAGTGACTATAATGGATTGGTAAGTTTATTTTTATGATTTTATCATGTATATTAATATTCCAAATATGTCCAAGTGGAATTGAGTGTTAAGGAAAGTGAGTGAAAGCTACAAGAAATCCCTTATTTATCAAAAAATTGATAGAACAGGTAGGATTGACTAAGTCAAAGGTGAATAATGGATGGATGTTGAAGCTTGTGACCTTTAATTAATTATCATGGTGATTTATGAGTAGTTTATATATTTAAAATATGATAAATTAATTATGGAAGTTGTCTTATTGTGAAAAATGCCTAGTGAGGAAGACAATGAGAAAACCAGGCAAGAATGAGAATGAGTTTAGGGATATGTTTCATTGTATTAGGAATGGGTCCAATTGATTTTTTTTGTTTATAAATACATATAACACATGTACATATTGATTATATGTCATGGAGGTCATTGAAAATGATGTTCATAAGATGACCTATCTGGTGAAGAGATGATAATGAAGGTATAAGGTTTAAAGATTGGTCTATATATTTCTTATTTTCCATTTTAAATCTATATATTTGTGTTTGGAGATGTTATAAATATTTATAAGGATAATAATAATTCATTATTACCTCTTTATTGGGTATACACAGGTGTTGGAATTAATGTTCATCATGACTGGTTCATAAGGCAGAATGACAGTTTTGAGTAAGTAAGATTGATGAGTTGGAGGATATCTACACTTAGATAATGCATATAATGAATATTATGTTTTTTTAATACATAAAATTCATATAAATTTTTTATATAATGTGTAAATTTAGTTTAACAGGTTGTAATATGGAAACCAAAATGGCTTATCTAGTTGTGTGAGGACTATGAGAGAGAAGGTCAACAAATTAGTCTATAAGACTAATAGTTGACACTATAATTTGTAAAATATAAATTTTAGGATTATATATATATGTCACATAATAACTATTCATATGAAATATAATTCTTCTAAGTTTCATTACAAGAGCTAAAGACAATATTCTTCATAACTATGTTTTTGGAGCTACAGGCAATTTTCTATATGTTAGTGAGTTTGAGGTTCTTGTGTCACCTTGACCAATTTTGAAGTATACCAATCATATTATTATGTTATATATGAAATTATACATGCATATGGAGTTTTGTAAATTGTATATGTAGATGTTGGTGGTAAAAGATTCTTGACTATGTTTTGGAGCTTTCTGGTAGATCAGAGTGACCTTTTTGTAGAGATGTTTCTAAGTCTCTGGACCCTGAGTGATGGAGTATAATGAGTTTTATTATGAACTTTGGGTCATTAATTTTCCATACATATGTGTATTTTACCTTGAATGTGCTTCTATAGTTTTTTTATTTGTCTTTGAAGATAGTGTTTTTGGGGTAATTAGGCCTAATAGGTCTTTAAGGCATAATAGAGATTTCATAAGGTAAGAAAAGGATGTTTGACTTGTTGATAATATAGGAGGTTGGTTTATTTTTTCATCTAAGTGATTTAAATTTTTTTATGTCTTTGGTGAGTGCCATTTGGGCTAGGTGGCTCAAGTTATTCCTTGGAGAAGATAAACCTAATGCATTAGGTCTCTAAGTAGGCCAAAAATAAGAAAGAGGTCTAAGTGAGTTCTATCTACCTAATGGTGATAATAATTTTATTTATTCTTGTGTGTAATATGTCATTAGACATGTTTTGGTTTTGACACAAATGGATTAATGTCTTGGCCAACCAAGAGTGTGAGTGGCCTAGTGATTGGTATAAATACAAGGCATAATAGGCCTATTTGAAAAAGTTAAGGAAGCAAGAGGAATGAAAGTTCAAGAGAATAAAAGATAACCTTGAGGAATATAAGGAGGTTATGTAAAAATTCATAGGGGAGTAAAGGATTAGTCATGAACATTGATCAAATTTTTTGATTATGATGAGCAAGTTCATATGACCTAATCAAACCATATGAGGGTTGTTTGAGTGAAGTAGAAGTGCAAATTTGCTTGTTTGAAGAGGTAGTTTGAGAGTGTTGAAGGATTGATCTTGTGTTGATTGAGATACCATTAGATTTACATTAGATATCTATTACTAATGTATGATAGTGGATAGAGCAGATACAGAGTTGAAGAAGAGGTCACCATCTATTGATTAAGCAACAAGGTGTTGTAAAGGTGATCAAGTTTTTTTTGGTTGGGTTGGTGCTTAGTCAAAAGGGAGTGGGAGATACCTTGTAGGTTGGTTCTTTTAGAATTTTTATTGAGGTGGCTGAGTTGGTTTTGAATAACTTAGGGGGTGGGTGCATCCTTTCAAGTTAGAGCTTGCTAAAGGACTAGTTGAGTTGGTGCTTGACTAGTGAGGGGTTGATGCTCCTTGTGGGGTTGGTGCCTCACTAAATATTGATTCATGGTTTTATTTTTCTATAGTCCAAGCTATGTTTCAATGGGTTTTTTCCCCCATGAGGTCTTCCCACACATCTCTTATGTTTATGTGATGATACCTTATTTCATGTTAATGTGATTACTTATTTATGCATTACTAAATCACTATATTGGTTTGAAAGGTTACTCATGTTAAGTGGAAATAAAGGATTGTTTTATGACATTGATTCACCCCCCAAATCAATGGTTATGCTTTCAACATAAATTAGGTGGGAAGGATATTCTGAAATAATTATTAGATTTTGGTTTTGATGCTTCTAATTCTCTGGACAATAACATCAACTTAGGATGGTTTCATTGACACTACTATATAGGTTTGATGTTAGTGTGTTGTATGTAATATCTAATAAAATAGGATGTGACCATATAAATGATTCCAGGTTTTTCTTTGCCTTTGATTTGGTCCATTCAAATCTGGGTCATGGATAGTCAGTACTTATGAAATTGTAAAACCTTAACTTTTCATCTTCAATGTAATCTTGGGGAAAAATGGGTTAGTGGGCACACAGTGTCAAGCTAACTCCAATGACTCATTTATTAAAGGAAAATACCTACATAACCAAGATTTTGAAGAGGGCCTTAGACTGATGTAGTTCTTGCATACATGTTAGCTTTTGTGTGAATCATATAATTTGTTGAAAATAAGTACAATAATGACCTAGCTTGTAACTTGTAAAATCAAGCTCTTGGGATGATCCTTTAGTAATTCAAACCTATATATGTGTAGTCCCTATGATTGGTATGGAAATAGGAATAAATAGGAAATACTTTTTCAATTGAATGCTCTTTTATTTGATTGTTTTGTGAGGAATGAATGAGGGTTGATCTTGTATTTATATCAATCCCTTTGGAGTAATAAATCACATTAAATAACTTAGGCCAAACATTAAGATACGTTTCATTTATAAATTGGATGACTTTAGGGCATTGTGCACTTATGTCAAGACATGATAGTAACATTGATACAACTATCTATCTCTGATGTTAGTGTCTAGGGAGTAGGAGAGAATGTATATGTTCTAAACTTGTAGAGATGGAATATAAGTACATTTTAATCATTTTGGGAAAAATAAAAGACCCAGGTCATCAATATAATACTAATTAGACTAAGATATATAGGCCAAGATACATAAGTATAAAGTAGACGTGAGACTTACAGAATCATTTAAATGTATAGAACTCATATGAACAATCAAGGTCTGATTTTTCCAAGTGTACAAGACTAAGGTGCTATATAATCACAAAATATCATCTAAATTTCCCATCCCTTTAATCTAATAATGAAATCACTAGTTTAAAGAAAAGGAATTCATACCTAGATGTGTTTGTACACCTTGTCCTATGTGTGCCCAACTTGAGTTCTTTGTTGGTGACTAACCTACAACTAAAATCATGTTACATTATAACATTAGCATATATAATCTAGGTTGAAAGTACTTGAAATAAATTGAAATTGAAAAATCAAGGTTTAAGAGTACACCTATGTGTCAATGTATCCACCTTTCCTATTGGAAAGTTATTTAAAAAAATATGTATCATTGTAAGGCTCTAAAATTGATATTAAGATAAATATTTAAAGTGCATATATCAAAGTGTGTGTGTGTGTAGAGAGAGAGAGAGAGTGAGAGATATTAAAAGGCACATGCCCCCAAATTTGGAGAAAAAGTGAGTTTCCACCTAATAGTTGAGATTAACTCAACCGTGCAACCCTGTGATACTTATAACCTAGTGAGGTTGGATGATCAAGTTCGACTAAAAAACTTGGGAAGATTGAGTGATTTTATCACCTCAACCATACCAAAAAGTTTAACCAACTACTATAGTAGATGGGCTCAATAAAATTTCATAAAAATTTGGGAGGTATTAGTATGAAAAAATTATGGGATATGATAATAGTCCATAAGAGAGTTATGGAATATGAAACTGATTTGGATTTTGTAATATTAGGCACATGTTGCATAACATATGCACATTATATATGTCTCATGCTAAAACTTGTATAACAATAGTACCAATGTATATAATTCTACCACAACTATGAATTTTAATCATATAATTGTGTGCTTTGGTCTAAATAACTATGTAAGTGTGGATCACATGTTTCCAAAGCATGACCCTACTATATATGGATAAATATGAAAATTGATATAAGTACCAATGTAGAGGACATATTTCCAAAACATTCCACCATTGTAAATTGGAGATGATGAACATTGAAATAGGTGTGGAGAGCATGCTTCCAAAGCATGCCCCCAATGAATCTAGGAACTATTAATGTGTGGAAGCCAAGCCAATATGACATGTCCCCACTAAATTTGAAAATTAATATAAGTACCATATATTGAAATAATGTGGATAACATGCTTCCAAATAATTCCCCCACTAAATCTAAGAACCATGAATGTGTCTAATCCATGTCCATATGACATGTTCCCACTAATATTCCCCTGATTTGAGGTGAGGGAAATATAGGAATTGGTAGTTACCTCACCTCAAAATGGTAAGACAATTGTGTACTCTATGGATGTAATTATGTAGAATATAAAACTGGACATGTCTATATAGATGTATAATTGAAGTACATAGAACCAATGTGATCACATGTAGGCCTAACATGCATGATAAAGCTCATGAAAACATTGAATTAGTAATAGTACAAGCTCAACAAGAAAATAAACACACACACAAGAACACTCAAAAGTAATTTAAAAAGAAATAATCTAAGGAAGTTGCAAATAAGGGGCACGATCAAATGTCATATAATTGAAGGGACATGACTTATTTAAATGTCCATAAAGGCAAGGGTGACATATTTAAATTTACATACACAAAACAATGACATATATAAATTTCAATGAAAGCATACATAGGCACGGAGGTCACCAACATAAAAGCATATTCAAATTCTCAAGCAAGGAAAACAAGATACTCGAGGAAGTACATAAAGTAAAGCATAAGCAACCAACATAAACATGTCATAGTAACAAATGGATCCAATGTGTTAGGAAAATATGTCAAGTGTATATAATATCAAGTACCTTATGTAAGATATAGTCATGGAAAATAAGTATGTAGAAGTACATATGTAAGATCATACATGATAATATAGAGTGATCATCGAATCATATAACCTGTGTATCAAGATCAAAGAAGCTAATGCCCCAAATGTCCATATGGCATGAGTGTAAGGAAGGCCCAACATATGAAATAGGAATGTATTATGTGTTTTTTTATGTTTATATCACACTCAAGTAAAATTATGACACATATGTGTATGTAGGAGTAACTAAGTATTTCATCCATCAATATGGATGTAACACATGGATGCCAAGAAGCCAATAGAATGTGTAAGTGTTGAAAGTGTATTTGAAGTTTTGTATGTTTTTAATTATTTTTTTAGTATTTTTAGAATTTTTTGATTATGAAATATCATCCTATGATGCCATCCAGTGGATGAACATAAATATCTCCCCCACTGTGAACCTTAAAACCTTAAGCTGGGTATTCTACATTGTTTGCATCATGATTGGATAGGTTAAAAAAGTACATAACATGTTCCTCCTCCCAATTTTCATGTGTATTAGAAGATGTAATTCTATCATTTGAAATATGTGTTAATGTGCCTTCATGAGGAAATAAAATACCTTGATGATTTGGATCAATTTTTACTTCCATTTGGTATATCCAAAGAGTTCGTAGTGCAAATGGATATGGAGATGTGGTAGGCATGACAGAAACCTATGTTTGAATTAATTTAGGACCAAAAATAATTAGTATCATTATATTTCCTAAGGAGTCTTTCCAACCTCCTTTGTTTTGTAAGTTTGTTAGATTGAAACCCATTTGTTCTAAGCATTTGTATATTGCAAATAGTTTTTGCTTGTGTAGAATCAATATGGTTATGAAAAAAATAAGTGCCACCCACATACAACTAAATTATTAAATCTTGTTGGTATGGATTCTTTTTATGTTTTTCAATTTGAGATTCTTGCATAAGATTTGGATCTTGGATTGGACCCATGTTGAGTAACATTATGTATTGGTCATATAGATAGTATTGATACCAGATTTTTTTTCATAAAGTTCCTTAGGTAAACTATCTCCATCCTTTGTGTGAGGGATAAATATTTTATATCTAGAGGGAGATATGTTCAATTTTTTTAAAAGAGTAATTATGAAGGAATCATATTTATGCACATCATTGTGTAAATGGGTAAATGATTAATATTGTTTATGAAATGTCATTTAATTTAATGTGTAAAGAATGTCTTTACTAAAGATAAATTACAATTACAAGTCTGAGGGTCTAAATGCTAGCTCATATGATGTGTTTTTGAATCAAATAGTATAATCTTGAAGGGACTCATCATCACATTAGTTGAAATTGTGAAAATGTTCTAATGTAAGTTTTGACACCTTGTGGATGTTAAAATCCATGAAAAAAACATCTTCAAATTGTAGGAAAATTCTTAAGAAACCCTTTTGTAAACTATAAAATCAATTTTGAGCCTCATCAAAAATACTCATATGGAAAACTTTTATCAATAGTTTTTCATATTTTACCCATTAACCAAAATAATATGCATAACTAATCATTTGGTTGAACGGGTCCTTGTGTCTCAAAAAGGGAGGTAAATATGGTAACTCAAAATCTTGGCAGTAAGGATATTCGAGTATACATTGTGCAATAGGTTGATTATGGAATGTGGTAACATGTGCATTATCCTTATGGAAAGCCATTTACAATTTGGAGTATATAAACTTGATTTTAAAGGTACCACATAGTGGTTATCATAGACATTAGATATTATATGGGGATATAGGTGTTATCATTTGTTACAAGCCACCACCTCTTTTGAATTTAGGAATATGAGTATCATCATCCTTATGTATAACAAGTGCAAGTTAATGATCACTAAATTTAGGATATGTTAGTAATAGCATGGGATATCTAAATTTTATACATTTGGTATATCATTTGAATAGATTGTACCATTTGAATAATTTATTTCATTTTCCTCTGGTAAAGGTATACCAATTTTAACTTTGGAAATTTTAGGTAAGAACACCTTTTTTGATATGGATTTTTTTAAAAATGAAGGTTGGAAATGACATCACCCTTAAATAGAGGGATATTTGTAGACACAAAAAATTGGCACATGATAATTCCAAATGTCATAACCCCCCTAGGGACCCAAATTGATCATTTGACCCCAACCAGACCAAACCCAAGTCAGTTTGACCTAATGACTTAACCCAAATTTTTAAATCAACTTGACCTTGACCCTCAATTGCTAATGATAACCCTAACTGTTGATGGTCACCTTGATCATTGATGGTCAGGTTCCACTATCTAAACCATCTTAACTGACCCTTCACTTTACCTTGCTTTTTTATAATTATCTCATCTAATTCATGTGCAAGCCAATACATGCACAAGTTAAAATTAGATAGCAAATTACACCTCTTATTAAACATCTTGTTTCACCTTTCCTTCCTTCCTATAAGAAGAGAGGAACAAGAGGTGAAAAAGGATGAAGTACTTCAAGAGATTTTTCATCTAGAGTTTCTTTTGTAGGTGTTCTTCCAACAATAAAAAAATCTAGCCATCATGATAGAGAGCCAACTTGCTACTGCCCTATGGCCGACAACCAAGTACCATTACTCAATAAAAATCACACTAGACTCCAACAAGACAACCACCTTAATTATTCATCTAATCAACCTCTGGTAAGCTAAGTATGTGTTTTCAATCTATCAATTACTTTTTTTCCACTTTGTAATTAGCCCAAAATAAACTAATCTCCAAGAATTACCTTCTGTGATCCTATCAATCTGACCTTTTATCACCCAAACCCAACACAAAGTAACCACCGATGGTCTGTCCAACCATCAATGGTTACCTCAACCACTGATGGTTACTATGACAAGAAATAACAACAAGCTATTTTCACCCACCTACCCTCAACCAAATATAAGTTTCTTTTCATCTACATATTCATAGACCCCCAACCTATTTTCTAAATCACACCCAAACTATTTAACATTAGTATTAACTTGCTTATTCCTATTTTAGTGATTTTAGTCTATTTATTTTATCAATTATTTCTTGAATTAAATTTAAATACCTTTCAATTGTTGATATAAGTACTTTATCTACTATTTTATAAACTTAAATTGTTTAAAATGTGTGGATTGATAGCCTAGAAGAAGCTCTTGCTTTTGAGATCTAGCTAGCATTAGGCAATCCACCCAACTATCTAACCAACCATTTGCTATAATATTGTCTTATTTTTAGGTCATTCCTCCCAAGCCAAAGAGGAACTCTCTACAATCATCTAATTGAATGCATGCATAACCAAACAAGTTTTTCAACTATACTTGTATCTAGTTTCTTTCTTTTTCCTTCTTTGAAACATAAGATGAAATTATCTAAAATATTCTAGCATGCCCAGTGGGACCCTTGAGTCTCTACTTGGATTTATTTTGCTTGAATCTACATTCTCTTCTCTCTATTTTGTGATCATAAATGAAATTAAAATTTATTTTTGGTTTAAAATCAAACTGCAAACATTGGTTGCTTACAAGTTTAGCTCACTTTTAATCATAGCATCACTTGTATCACACACACAAACCAAACTACCTACATCAATAATACATCTAAACAACTTGACATAAGGCTCGACTAGGATTTTATCACCTAGCAGTCACCTTATGCTTTCTCGATGATCCTACTTGGAGGTCATTACCAAGGGGAGAACCAACTTAGCTCTCTGGTTGAGTATAAAATCTAGAAACTAGTATATATTAGCTAAGCACTCAATACCTTTATCGATGTGGTGTGTGAAGTGAGGGGGTAGGTCCAAATACCAAGCCACATATTAATTTCCAATATAGATCCTTTAGAGATCTTGAACAACGTGAGACCATTCAGTGATTTTATTTTTTAGTACCTATTCTATCAACCTAAGTGGAGTCACATAATTTATTACAAAGCTTAAGGCATAAGCCAAAAGAGAAACTAAAAATAACTTTAGAACTTAACATAATTTTTAGTGTGAGTTTAATTTCTTTGCTCATTTCTTATCTTCTCTCTATTTGAGTGGTGAGATTGTTTTTGTATTCTCTCTCCCTTATCATGTATGGTTCTAACTCACTAATAGTGAAAGAACCTAGCATAGCAAAATCCATCACCAAACCAATCAAACACTTATACCTCTTCATCCATAGAGTATGTCTCTAAACCAAAAGACTCTCCTCACCCTTTGATAAGTCCTTATTTCCATTAGGTAGTTCCCTAAGGAGATACAAACTTTTCCACCTTCTTAGATAACAACCCTATGGCCCTTCAACATTATCTCATCACCATGCCTCATCATACCCCTGCTTTAATTCCACCTGTGGACCCATCTTATGGCATGCCTTCCCTCCTTATGGGGAACACTTCTATTAATATAGTCACCACCTAACCATTGCCTACCCAAGCTTCTTCATCTACCAATAATCCCTTTGATAGTATCATGGAGAACAAACCTACCCAACCTACCAACACCCTTATGCCTTCCACCCCCACCAATAACTCATCTACCCTAAGAGCAACCCAACCACTAACCACCTATAATTCCCTCACCATTGGGGTACCTATTGCTATCATTGTCAACCTTCCTTTAGCTATAACCAATCCATTAGTCACTACTCCACTTAAAAATCTTATGGTGTCTATACCATCTACCTTAGCACCAATCAATACAAAGGTCACCACCTTTATTTTAGTTAAAAACCCAACCACAACTC
Source organism: Torreya grandis (assembly GCA_037957365.1). Classification (NCBI taxonomy): domain Eukaryota; kingdom Viridiplantae; phylum Streptophyta; class Pinopsida; order Cupressales; family Taxaceae; genus Torreya; species Torreya grandis. The sequence goes on from JARHVA010004175.1 coordinate 1,177,966, forward strand.
CTACCCAACCTACCTTAACCTCTCAATAGGTACCCATCAGACCCAACTTGGGTTACATACCTAACCCAAAAGGGCATGTACCTCTACGCACTACCCAACCACCTACATCTACCTATAGCTACATATCATCCACACAACCACTTGTATCTACATATCAATATATGGAAGCTTTTCAACCTCCCACCAACTATCAGTATATTACCCAACCACCACAACAATATGCAACTCACAAATTTCTAGGTATACAACCCCAAATAGATCTAATAAAAATGCTAATGGATAAAATGACTACCTTAGAGTCATCCATCTTTGGTGCTCATAACATCTTATCATATGACTAGATCTGTAACGAGCCCATTCACCCATCTATCCATATCAAATAATATCCTCCTTAGTGGGAAATTCCCAAGTTTTTTTAATTTAAAAGTAAGGAGGACCCCCAATATCACCTTAAGGCATTTATTTATACATGTTATTTGATTTCCTATGATGATGCCCTCCTTCTTTGTACCTTCCCCATGTCCCTGTTCGGTCTAGCATTGGACTGGTATAGTGCCATACCAAACACTCTCTCTTCTCCTTCACCTAGCTAGCCCAAAATTTCTTAGATCACTTTTCAATAAACATCTCCAATAAATTTTCCATCACCGAACTTTACTCTATCTAGAAATTTGATGATGAATCTATTGTTGATTTTGTAGCTCATTGGAGGAGCCTAATCAATGAACTTTCCTTCTCTTTGAATCAACTCGAACTAATGGAAATTTTTGCTCAAGTATGTTCCAATCACATATCTTATAAATTACATATTTAAAGCTTTATAACCTTTGACAAGGATTTAACCATGGTGCATAAGCTATAAAATAGAGCCGTTGATGAAGGAAAGTTAAAGTTGAAAAATAAAAACTCTACCTACAAAACCAATGATGACTCTTCCTCTAAACCAAGAAATAAAACTAATATAAATGCCAAAATCAAGGGAACTATGAATGTGGCTGTCCTTAAGACTACTCCTACACCATCTATCAATCAATGAAACTCTTATAACTCCTCAAAATAAAACATGAGAAACCAAAACTGAAACAATTAGAAGCAATTTACTCTGCTTGGAGAATCTTACACTTCAATCCTAGAGAAGTTGTTGAAAGCTAATATCATACAAATTACTCCCATCAAGCCCCCTCAATAATTTGATTCTTCTCATCCTACATATATCTAGTACAATGAGAATGATCTATGTGCTTTCCATCGAGTAGTGTAGCATGACGTTATTAGGTGTAATACCTTCAAAAGCATTGTCCAAACCCTCATTGACAAAGGGGAACTTGTGTTGGACAACCCCAATGCACCTCCAAACTAGGCCCTTAACATTTTTAGATAACCTTTTCCCAATCATGCACCTACCAAAAATGATATCAATAAAGCCAAGTATTCTGATGATTCCTATACCATCAATATGGTTCTTAACACGCTCATTACTAAAGAACTTATTACCCAATCTATCTTTTATTTCTCCTCTCCACTTATTAAGGGAATGGAGTTAACTTCTCTTCCTTTAGAGACCCAAACCATGGAATTAACCTTTTCACCTCCTCCACTTATTGAGGTAGTGGATTCATCAACCCCTCTTTCAACTAACATGCCAGAATTAGCAACCATCACCAGTTTACCTCCTCCTTCAAGCATTAAACAATTCACTTCCCCTTTGGAGATCATTCCCAAGAAGGAAAACACCATATCAAAACCTCCCACAGAGTAACCACCCATCCAAACCTTACATCTTTTGATTGAGTAAAAGGATGAGGTCACCACTCCCCTTTATCAACCTATGGGTTTATCTTTCGAGTCTATTACCCAGGGAACAAGACCAGTCTATAAATCATTCTCTAGACTAGTTCAAAGATTGGAATTTGTCTCCAAACCTAATGTGGATTAGGCCACCTTTTGATATAAATTTTGGCTCCCTTATATCACCAAATAAGAACCTCTAACCACATCTTTGATGGACCAACCCACCACTTCTATTATCCAACCCACTATCCTATCAACCGAACCAATGATAACCTCTACCCACCCAACCATGTTTCAACCACCAAAAATAATTAAATCATCATCTATCACTTCAACCAAACTAACTAAAAACCTTGGTGTCTTCCCTACCTAGAGCCTTAATCACCCATCCTTGAAATTGGATCTCACCTCACCAGACCCACTAACTAAACACTAAACCAAGTCAACCAAGGAGGTAAAGCCACCAAAAGGCCAAAAGCCTAGATTTTTTACCCCCTTAAACCTTTACCTCTATTTTGGGTCCTCATCCTTCTAATTTGATTAAGAAGCCAATTGCCTTAACCAAAACCCAACCATCACTCTTGGTTACACCATCACTCTTGCTTTCTGATACACCCATATGCACCGAGCCATCAATAACCAAACTAGCTACCTTGACATATCTACCTCCAGCTTATCAACTTCCTTACCCAAACTAAAATCATCAATTAATAATACCAACTTACCCAAGACATTTACCACCAAGCTTATTTCCAAAAAGACTTCCATCTCACCAACCAAGGCCAAAACCTCTAAATCCTCTCCACCTCTAGCCAAGTCTTACTCAACTATTTTCTAAAGGTTAATAAAAGCCTCTTTCTTGACCTTACCTCCTATTAGACCATTTGGCCCTTTAGGTCTAAAACCAATCTAGTATAATGACCGCTAAGTATGCACCTATCATAAGACACCTGGGCATGACAAAAATAACTACAAATCTCTCTAAACCATAATCCATTAGCTCTATAATGAGGATGATTTATTAACAGATAAACCTCCCATGAGCCCGCTATTAGTCTAACAAACAACAACCAATACCCAATACCTACCCACTCCCCTACTCTCACCTTAGAGTGACAAGGAATCAAACCAATATCCTACCCAACTCTTCCCTCTATCCATAATATCCATGTGGTCACCTGATCACATGCTCAGTTTGAGGATAAGGGGAAGGTGAAAGTGTCCATCCCATGGCCATACCCATCTTCCACTTCTAAACCAAGTCAAAATCAATCACCTTCAACTTTATCCAAACCCAAGGTATTTATCTTGGGTACCTCTCAATCCAACCCTTCTAAATCAATCAGGATATTGGTGCTTAAACAACTTCACCAAACCCCAACAAAGATGAGCCTATACAAGTTTATTTATACCTCACCTCATCATCACCAAGTAATGATCAAGGTATTGCAATCAATAGAGGTCCAACCTGAAGCCCTCAACCTCTGGTAGCCTTTATTGGTGCTCTCTAAATTTCCAACCTTGTCACCTTCAAGGATTCAAAAATACCTTCTATCCATCCTGATGACCCAGATCCCCTTATTTTCATCACTACCTACATCAACCAAACTTGCATCAAATAGATCATGATTAATGGGGGAGCCATCATTAATATCATCTCCTCCCATGCTTATAATCAAATCAAACTACCAAATAATGTCATGTCCAAAACTTGAGCCTTCCTTAAATCCTTTGATGATACCATGACCACTACTCTAGGAACTATTATCCTTCATATCCATTTAGAACCTCACACACTCCCCAAATTCTTCTATGTAGTGGAATGTGAATTCTAGTATAATGTTTTGTTGGGATGAACTTAGATCCAATCCATGGGTTGTGTACCCTATACCCTTCATCATTGCATCAAATTTGAGCACGTAGGTTAGGTTGTCACTATACAAGCTGACCCAAGTCCCTTTTCATCATAAAATGTGACTTATCAACCCAACAACATCCTCCTACCTCCATTTAGCACACCCTCATTATCCAAAGAAAATCCCTCAACCATGAAGGATGGAGCCATATCTCCTTTGACCAATGAGGCATCTACTAGCTCATCAATCCCCTCAAATCAAACCCCCACCATAGACCACTTGAAATCAAAATTTTAATATCTTTCACTGGGGGAATATTTACTCTTGACCCTTGACACTTTCCCTACTCCCCATGAGTATGGGTAACTTAACAACCAACCTAGGTATGACCCCATTATCAGATCCACTATTCCCCTTGGACCTTTAAATTATCAAACTCATTTCATATATGGAGGACTTAATAGACCCCTTGACACTTTTACCACCTCTTTTTCACCTTGACCATTCACCTCTAACTTCTCCTATCTAGATAAACTAGAGTTTTCCAAGACATACCTCCACTGATGTGCTTGAAAAGGATTTGGTCTTATATCATATGAGTATGGCCCACATGAGTTGATTTCAATTAAGACCAAAAAGATTAATGAGAAACATGGTGTCAGTTTCATTCTACCCAATAAGAGGGAAACCAAACCACCTACCATCACCATCGTTGAGGAAAACATCCCTTCCTCAACAACATCTTCTCCATTTGGGTGTGAGGATGATGAAATATTTCCCCCTATTTTTTTTCCATCAATATGATTAACCTCAGACCCCTAACTTATCAAAAGGATGAGATAACCATAACCATCCCCATAACCCAGCTTGAGATGATAGGAGATGATTCTCCTACTATTAACACCATTTATTGCCAGGATGATGATTTCATTCTCACTTATCTTGGTGCCCCAAATTCTTCCATCCACAAATCTCTTCCTCATGAGACTTTGACCATGTTGAATGAATCTACCATAGATATAAACTTGGGAACTCCAAAGAACCCTTGCATTGTTAAAATTGGCTAATCGCTAAATTCTGAGGAACTTCAAGACTTTCCCTCCTTCTTGCAAGACAATAGTATATCATTTGCTTGGTCTTACAGTGACATTCCAAGAATTGACCCCTCTATCGCTACCCATAACATAGTCACCAACTATGATGCCAAAACTATTAGATAGAAAATTTGATGAATGCACTCTCTCATAGTCCTTCTTGTCAAAGAAGAGCTTCAACATCTCTTATCTATTAATTTTATTTAACCCATTGATTACCCCCAATGGGTCTCAAATGTTATACCTATCACCAAATCCATAGGGGGACTACACATCTATGTGGACTTTCATGACCTCAACCTTGCTTGCCCAAAAGATGACTTTCCTCTACCAAACATCGACCATCTAGTTCATCTTACAGCCAGCCACAAGATGTTATATTTCATGGATGGATTCTAGGGTTACAATTAGATCCTAATTTCCCTTAAATATTAGCACAAAACTACCTTTATCACCCCATAGGGGACCTTCTATTATAGGGTCATGCCTTTTGGACTAAATAATGCTGGTGCAACCTACCAATGTACCATGGCTTATATCTTCCATGACCTTATCCAAAAAATTGTTGAGAACTACATGGATGACCTTCTTGGGAAATCCAAATATTGTAAGGATCATTTAGTTATTCTCAAAATTATCTTTGAGAGAATCATCCATTACCATGTCTATCATAACCATAAAAAGTGAATTTTTGGAGTCTTGTTAGGAAAAATCCTTAGATTTATCATCTCCCTTTAGGGAATTGAAGTCAGTCCTACTAAAATCAAATCCATCCTTAACATGCTACCTCTAACCAACCTCAAGAAACTTTGTAGTTTTTAGGGGAAGCTCTAAGCCATTTGTTGCTTTATCTCTCAACTCTCAGACTAATGCCAACCCTTTCATCATCTTGTCTCTTTCAAGTGGAATGATGACTATCAAAAGGCCTTTAATTCTCTCAAAAATTACCTTTTATTACCAACTATCCTCACCCCTCCTAAGGATGATCAACCTTTCTACCATTATATCTCTACCATCAACAAATCCTTAGGGGAAATGCTTGCTTATCAAGATGAACAACACAAATAACAAGTTGTCTACTACATCATTTGCATGCTTGTAGAATACGAGACTTGATACACCCATATCAAGAAACTTTTCTTAGCTTTAGTCTTCGTGGCCACCAAACTTTGCCTCTACCTTCTTAACCATAAGACCTATGTCATAACCAATACTGACCCACTCAAGTATATACACTCTAAACCATACCAAAACCAATGTATGGCCAAGTGGCTCATGCTTTTAGTTGAGTTTGACCTTGAGTTTCTTTAGTAGAATTTAATTAAGGGCAAGTCATTTATAAAAAATTGGTCAAAGCACCATTAGTAGAAAACCATCCTCCTCTTGAGTTTCTATATGTGTCCATCGTGACCCTCTCTCAAGTAGACTTCACGTATCAACTGACCATGTTCTTTGAAAGATCAAAGTGTTAGCATGGTGGGGGAGCTAGTATCATCCTTATTCCCTTCCATGGTGAACCTCTTATTTTATCCTTCAAGCTATATTTATAATTTACCAATAATATGGATGAGTATGAAGCCCTAGTAATAGGCCTTCAAACTACCTTAGCATTGGGATTCAAAACATTCAGTATCTTTGGTGACTCCTAACTTGTGGTCAATCAAATCAACAGGTCTTACTAGTGTAAGAATGATGTTTTTCAATAGTATAAACAAATAGTTGATGAAATCTTAACATCATTTAAACACTACCATATCTAATCAATCATACTATCTACCAACAAGTTTGCCAACCAACACCATGGCTTCCCTCGCCTCTTAGATTTTGTCTACACCCTCTGACTCTAGGCTATCTATTGTTATCCAAATACTTACCCAACCTTCCTATGTCAAATTAGACTCTCCCACCATATTCAATGTGGAGGAGACCCAGCCAGATCTTTGGTATCAATAGACCTTCAACTATCTTAACCTTGCCATCATTCCTTTTAATCTTTCCAAGAATGCTCAAAGATCATTTATCTAGAGTACCTCACATTATGCCATTATGGGGTGAATTATTTATAAACATGGCTTTGATGGTCTCCTCTTCTACTACCTACATAGTCATGAATCCTCTCATGCTATCAAGAAAATGCATGTTAGGATCTGTGGGTGACACTTTAGTGGCCTCACCATAGCTAAATATAGTCTTTGCTTTGGTTATTACTGGCCTACCCTTAACCAAGACTATTATGATTATGTGAAAAAGTGTGTTAGATGTCAACAACATACCAATTTAAATCATGTACCTAGCCATAATATTCACATATACACTAACTTCTAGCCGTTCTCATAATGGGGTCTGGACCTTATTAGTGAAATTAACCCCCATTCTTCATAATGACACCATTCTATCATTACTATAACTAAATATCTTACCAAATGGATAGAGGTTATTCCTTTAATCTCAACCAAAGTAGAAAAGATTATTAACTTCATCAATCATCACATCATCTATCACTTTGGTGTTCCTCACAAAATAATTATCGATAATGGAAAATCTTTTAAAAACAAACAAGTCCAAGGTATTTTCAATGCATTTGACATCAAGCTTAGTTTCTCATCACCCTATCATCCTCAAGATAATGGACAGGCCAAGGCCTCTAACAAAACTCTTAATAACATGCTCACTAAAATGGTCAATGCATCTGGTTGAGATTGGCATTTGCACATCTCCTTTTCCTTATGGGCATATCATACTAGCATCTGAACCCATACGAATGCTACCCCATTATCTCTTGTGTTTGGAGTAGAGGTTGTCTTACCTCTTGAGGTCCAAATTCCTTCTCTTCACATATCTTTACAATATCTTATTTTGAAGACAATTATCATCAGCATTGTTTAACCTAGCTTGAGCTACTTGATGAGCATCATTTATCCTCCCTCACCCATCTTCATGTCTATCAAGAGTGAATCAAACATGCTTATAACAAATATCTTAGAGTGCAAGAGTTTAACATTAAAGATCTCATCCAAAAATAAAATCAACATGTCACCAATATGGGAAAAAACAAACAGGGCAAGTTTGCTTCTAATTAGCTTGGATCTTATATCATAACCCATAAGTATGGATCAAGAGCTTACCAGTTGTCCTCTCTCGAAGGCAACCCAAAACTTCAACCCCTCAATGCTTCACATATGCATCCTTTCTTTTTTTTAAAGGATCAAAATCTACCTTTTGTCTATCTTAATCTCATCCCTTACAAACCACATTCATCTCCCTATTTTAGGAGAAAATGATTAAAATTGAATCATGTGATTATCCATTGTAATCATAGCCTAATCTTGAATAGTGGGTATCACAGCTCTACATGTGGCATGATTTTGATGGTACTTTTTGTCCCTTTTTCATAGGATGTATTCCCATGGTCATTGTCACCTAAACCTCTTTAAATCTAATCAACCTTCTTGTGATTTTTATTTTGCCTTCATAAAGGTCAACATTTAAGCCTATATAATCAAGTCTATGTCAATAAAAATTGAAACCAAAACCAAAACCAAATATAATCATGGGTCATTCCTAGAATTCATAGACTACTCCCTTGAAGGACAGCTGCTAGAAACCTCTCAAAATTTATCAAAATAAGGTAGATTTCTCCTTTGAAGGATAGCTATCAAAGGCATTCAAAAAATCCCTCAAACTTAGACCACTCCCTTAAAGGATGGATGAGTAAAGCATTTGTCAAAGTAAGTAATTTATTGTAAGCTTCATGCATTAATCAACTTCCCAAACCCTCCAAGAAACAATAAATATGCAAAAGATCCATTATCAAGTAAAAGCAAAAACAAAAGAAATTTGAAAGCTGCAATCAGCTCTCATAACTATACTTCCTACATTGATCAAATGACAATTTGTATGACATAGACTTGATTATACTAACTCTCTGGTAACCTATAGAAGAGGCATGTTAATCTCACAATAAGGTTCCATTTCCATCTATCTCCCCTTTTTACACTATAATCAAGGGATTTCGAGCTCACTTGACAATATGTGATCAAGACATCTTTTTAACCAAATAACGAATGCTAGTGCAAATCATTTGACAGGCTTATGTTCCTTAATCCAATCCAAATTTGGTTTTTATTAGTCCTTGTCAATGAAGGAGCATCATGCCCTCTTCTTATCCTCTCATGACTAGTTGATATATTCCTTTAGCCATCTTGTCTCTTGATTATATTATCTTTATCACATCTAGTTTTGATTTTTAACTTACTTTATGTGTTTTACCTTAAGCAAAAAAAATAACCATGATCATAACATCATATCATAAGAAAAATAAAAATCATTAGCATATCCATCAAATATCATATCAACATCATAACATCCATGAATAATAAGCAAAAAATCATTTTTACCACATGTCTAAATCTAAATAAGGAAGCATATAGTCATTAAATTTTAGCATGAACATCATTATCACATCAATATCATATGAACATAAAACAAAATGCATCTCATCACATGCCTAACTAGGTGAGTCTATATCAGTATCCATGTCCATAACATAAGCATAATCAATATAACATCCTCAATGATCAACATAACTATATTCAACATCATGAACGTAAACATCAAAGTAAATCATGAACTATGAGAAATATAAAAGGAGCATATCTATAAATCATAAGTTTTTCATCAATAACATCATAATGATTATAATAATATGCATTTATCTCTTTCAAAATGTACATCTTACTGCATCGGCTTGTAGGCCATTATCAAAATGATATACAACAAAATTTAATATCTCATAACTATCTCATGACTATGCCCTTGCGGTACCACCATCTCCTGGGGCATCGCTACCTCCTAGTTCCTATCCTCTTGAGGTCCTTTCCTATCCACTTACAAAATCAACCCATTGACCTAGTGTCATCATGCTAGCACCACCTACCAAACTAGCTCTATATTTACCCCATCAGGGCTCATCAAGATAATGTCTTAGGACTATGGCCTCATAGTATCATAGCTCCTCTACTGTGGCTAGATATTATTCTATGGGGATAGTTTTAGGTGGTCCTAAAGGTGTTATAGATCCTCCTCTGATCTATCATAAGGAGTCTATTTCTTGGGTAACCAAGGCTAGTGTATCTCTAACCTAGTCCCTTGCACCTGTAACCATAACTATCTGACCTTGTGTTGTAGTCAACTAACCCTATAAAGCTACCACCTGAGCCTATGTTATATCTAGTGCTACTCTTACCTATGCATCTAGGGTAACCCCTTATACTTGTACCTACTAACCTCTATTAGATGGGTCAACATCCATAGGTTTCCTGCCACCATCATCACTTCTAAAATCAACCATTGCATATAGTGCCTAGTACCATGCAACGTAACCATCTATAAAACATGCATCATCTATCTCAACCCTAGTTGTTAACTCCTTATGATTAAGAAAAATTTGAATAAGTTATGGATCTAGGAGAAGAAGCTCTACATCCTCCTGATTATACCTTGGGAATAAACCTAGAATCCCTTATACCATGACAAATTATCACCACACCTTGTTAAATAGGATGAGCTCTACCTCATCATCCCTCCTACCAAAGATCCACCTATATCTCTGTAGGGATAATGTATGTCTCTTGTATCTAACCTAGTCTGAAAACTTAACATAGGGTTTCCAAATCATCTCACCAATAGTAAGGCCTTTAGTGCACTTCTAAACCAATCTATATCGGGTACCCTACGTCCTACTCCTATGAGGGCAAAATTAGATCTCCACATCATAAATTTGAATTTGAACTCCATCTAGGCATAATCCTCTCATGATAGCCCCATCAGTCATAAAACTTGGATATGCTCATATGCCCAGCAGTGTATCATGAACCCAATGTTGATGTCATATATCTTATGAGCTCTAAAACCCCATAACTCCTTGTATATCTAGACTAGCAACACATGTACCCAACTGAACACTGTGAAATCTAATAACATCTAAAGTAATACCCCCAATATTAGGTAAGGAAACCTTTAGATGATCAAATCTAGAAAAATAAATCATGATACTATGATGATGATCATCATTAGTAGTCTCCTCTCACCCCTCACCCTCTGATAGAGTGGAGTATATTCAAATCCTCTAGTGTGCCATCTGATAAGATCATGGTCATGTCCATATAGTAGCTCTAAGAACTCATCTCTCTCCTCCTAATTGATGTGATAAATCAGATCACCCCATATGGGTAATCAAGTAATCTTGTACACATCCTCTAGCAAGACCATCATCTCACTAGTGGGTAGAAAGAAGGTGTTCATGGATGGATCCCATCTCTCAATGAGGGCCACTATCATCATCACATCCTATGACATGTGTTGATAGTGCAACATCACTCCCAGGCTTACCTCCTCTATGTGAGCCCAATCTATTGTAGTCATCCCTTGATGTATCTCTAGAAAGATGTGAGGTACCCGATCCCACATCTAAGTTTTCTCTCGTGTATGCAAATATTGGATATCCAACAAACTTAGTCTTCTATACTATTTTTTTCTATGAATTATACCTTTTTACCTCATTTAAGCTACCTAATAATTCCTATTTTACCTATATATACTATATCACCCTCTTTTAAATCTACCTTTTCTATTTGACCATTTCCCTTTATATTACAACACTACCCTTGACTTTGAAGATCATTATTTTACACTCAATACCTACCCTTCCAAACATTACCTTTGACATAACATTAACCTAACATTTAACACCTCTAAATTAACTTCAACCTTACAAACATTCAAACAATATTTTCAAAAAACATTTTCTAACCTACCCAATCATCGATGGTCAGGCAACCATTCTACCAATGGTCATCAACCATCGATGTTTGGGATGATCATCAACGGTCACTATGTGTGACCATCGACATAACACACCTAAAACTACCCACCCAAAAACTACCTAAACACCTAAATCCAATAACTAATTACCCTAACTTTGTCCTCTACCCTACCCCCAACCTACCTACACTTCCAATTTTAATTTTCACTTGCAAATTTCACCAATAACAATGTAATACCTAAAAGTAGGTCAAAATCCAAAACCTACGCAACAAAACAATACCAAAATAGTCAAACTCAAATGTAATGTTAAATCAAAACTAATCTATCAAATTAATGCAACCCCTACCTCATTCTTTGACCATCATCAAGGAGGAATATAGGGACCTGCTTACTAAATACGTGCCCTACCTCACTCACCTTACATCCTCATTGGTCCACTTGGTCAAAATCACCAATTAACTTTATCCAAGTCACCCACTAGTAGTCACCATCAACAACCTCTCACAAAACACCAAGACAAGTTCCCATTGTCAAAAGTTGCTTTTCACAATGAGTGAAAATGACAAGTGGATACACTTTTGAGTTGTACCCTTTTAAGGTTTTTCACCCTAACCACTAATGGTTAGGGTGACCACCGACCATCGATCCTAAGACCACTGACCATTGATAGTCATGATATTCAAGAAAATAAATTTTTAGCACCAATATCAAGTGCCCACCTAGGAGATTACCTTCTTTGCCCACCTCAACAACCACCTTATCACCTTGTCATTGGTCCATTTTGGCCCAACTTGTGTATATTTTGTGATGATATTGTCTGGTCATTTTAACCATAATGACAATAATTGCCATGTTTACCTATTTTTAAACTTGCATACCTTATGCACACCAGACTTACTTGTGTCTTCTTAGGAGCACTTCCTACCTCATATACCCATGACTTCACTAGACCAATTTATGTTTCCTCAAGAGCATTTCTTGCCTTGGATACCCACAAAACATAGACCTTGCCTAGGAGACTTGTGTTTATGAGTGTTTCCAACTACCACACCTAAATGTGATCACACAACCCACTTATCCCTTATCCTTCTAGTATCGACCTTAATTTTTACCAACTATGGCAACTTAGTCAATGCACGATCTTAGCTATCACACTTTTGTCACACTTTGTGCACATGTTTATGCTTCAGTGCTTAGCCTATCACCCACCTTTATGACGTCCACACCTTCACCATTTATCAAACTTGCACCTAATTTTTTTTGACCTCATTGACTCCCAGTTTTAGAAGGAACACCTCCTCCCATGCTCTGGGCAATCAAACCTTTGACCTGTAATCCATTTTTGTTTTGAAGCTCACTGATACAAACTACATAAATAAAAGGGGAAAAATGTCGACACCAAAAATCCACACATGATGGTTCCAAATATCGTAACCCCCCTAGGGACCCACCTTGATCGTTCAACCCCAACCAAACCAAACCCAAGTTAGTTTGACCTAATGACTTAACCCACCTTTTTAACTCAACTTAACCTTGGCCCTCAACCATTGACGGTCACCTTAACTATTGATGGTCACCCTGACCATCGATAGTGAGTTTACACAGTCTAAACCAACTTAACTGACCCTTCACTCCAATTGTTTTTTTATAATTATCTCATCTAATTCATGTATGAGCCAATGCATACATGAGTTAAAACTAGATATCATGTTACACCTCTTGTTAAATGTCTTATTGCACCTATCCTTCCTTCTTATAAGAAGAGAGGAGCAAGAGGTAAAAAAATATGAAGGAATTAAAGAGATTTTGCATCTAGAGTTTCTTTTTTAGGTGTTATTATAATAATCTAATGATGTAACCATCATGATAGAGTGTTGACTTGCCACTGTCCTTTGGTTGATAGATAAGTACATTACTCTACCAGAATCATGCTAAAATCTATCAACAAGACAACCACCTTAACCATTCATCTGATCAACATCCAACAAGCTAAGTATTTATTTTCAATATATTAATTACTTTTTCTCCACTTTTCAATCAAACCAACATAAACCAATCTCCCATAATTATTTTTTGTGATCCCATCAATCTGACCTTTTATATCCAAACCCAACACATGATTTGTCTAACCACTGATGGTTACCTCAACCATCAGTAGTCACCTCAACTGATGATGGTCACCTCCATAATTGATGGTTGATATGGTAAGAAATAACAACAAGCTATTTTCACCCACCTACCTTCAACCAAATCAAACTTTCTTTTCATCTTCCTATTCATAGACCCCCAACCTATTTTCTAAAGCACACTCAAACTATTTAGCATCAGTATTGACCTGCTTATTGCCATATTAATAATTTTAGTCTATTTATTTTATCAAGAGTTTATTGTATTCAATTTTAGTGGCTTTTGATTGTTGATGCAAGTACTTTATCTGCTATTTTATAAACTTAATTATTTAAAACATGTGGATTGGCATCCCTCAAGGAAGCTCTTGCTTCAGAGATCTAGCTAGCGCTAGGCAATCCACCTAACTATCAATCTAACCAAACATTTATTTTAGTATTATCTTATTTACAAGTCATTCCTCCTAAGCTAAAGAGGATCTCTCTACAATCATCTAATTTAATACACACACAACCAAACAGGTTTTTTAACCATACATGTATCTAGTTTCTTTCTTCTTCCTTTCTTGGAACATAAACTAAAATTCTCTAAAATACTATTGTTTGGAAACATAGGAATATTGGGGGGTTTAATAAATTTACTAGAAGACATGTCCCCCTTATTATTTGTTTTTAAATCAACCATAATCTCTTTATGTAGTCAGAATTTTTGATGATCAAATGAAGGAACCTCTTAGTCATATGCAACAACTTTTTCGGTAAAATTTATATGTCTAGTTAGCTTGAATGGTTGGTGAATCGACCATGTGTTTGAAAATCCCAACCCCTAATTATTTATTTTGTTATGCTTAAGAGATATAGGATGGGTTATACATTTCTCATGTTTGCCCAATACTTGGCCTTGGTATCTATAATTTTGCAAGTATTGAATGCAAAAGTCATACAATGGTGGTATATAAATTATGGATAAAACCTTTTTATGTTCCTTAAGATGGATGAACTCATCTCTTGAAGTGGTGGGATCTTGACCTGATTATAGGGATAATAAATACCACTATTCAAGGATTTTATATTACATGCTTTAGCCTTGAAAGAATGAAAGAGTAGTCAATTCTAATTCCTTCCTTGAGGGAGAATTGGATAGTTGCATTATCATAGTCACCAAAGCAATCAACATCATCCATGATAAGAGATATGAATTAAATAAATATTAGGATAAATTAGGTAATAAGCATATGATAGGGTATGCTTAGGTAGAATGGCATTCAAATATCGGGTTCACCAAATGTTAACCCTAAAATAGATTGTCTAGATTGGTGTTACATAGATTGCATTAAAAGGGTATATAGAAATGAAATGGCACAAGGGTAATAATCAGATCTATAGTAGGATAATTAGATGCTAAACTCATATAGAAGCATGCATTGCATTTATTATGCTGAGATAATCTAAATATGAAAAGTACAACTATGATAAATATAGAAATGAAAAAGAATTGAATTACTTAGCTTATTTTGATGATAATGGAGTTTTGGATGTAGAACATGTGTATGTTGAAAGTAGGTGGAAAGGAGATTTTAGAATAATTATCAGATTTTGGTTATGATGCCTTTAGATCTCTAGATATCAATATCAACATGGAATGGTTGCATCGATGTTATTATTTAGATTTGATGTTAGTGTCCTATATGGAATATTTGTTAAAATAGGATAGGACCACCTAGATGCGTCTAGGTTTTGTTCACCTTCACTTTGGTGTATTCAGATCTGGGTCATGAATAATCACTCCTTATGAAATGGAAAAACCCTAGCTTTCGCTCTTCAATATGACCTTGAGGAAAAATGGGTTCGTGGGTACATTGTGTTGAGATGACCCCAATGACCCATTTGTCAAAGGACACTACCTACATAGTCAATACTCCGAAGAGGGCCTTAGATTAATGTAGTTATCCCATACATGTTGGCTTATGTGTGAATCATATAATATGTGTAAATAAAGTACAATAGTGACCTGACTTATAAATTGGCAAATTATGCTATTAGGTGACTCCTTTAGTACTCTAGCCCTGTAGATGTCCAATCCTTATGGCTAGTATGGAAATATGAATAAATAAGAAACTTTTCTCAATTGAATTCTCTTTTAATGCTCTTTTATTTAATTAATATGTCAAGAATGAATGAGGGTTAATATTATATTTATATGAATCCCTTTAGATTAATAACTTGCATTGAATCACTTAGGCTAACCATTAAGATATGTTTCATTTTTAAATTAGATGACTTTAAGGCACTGGACAGTTGTGTCAAAACATGATAGTAACATCGATGTTATTGTTTATTCTAAATGTTATTGTCCATAGAGAAAGAGAGTAGGTACATGTTCAAAACTTGCAGAGATGGAAGATAAGTACATTTAAGGCACTCTAGACAAGATAAAAGACCTAGGTCATCAATATAAGACTAGTTGGACTAAATAATATAGGCCAAGAGACACAAGGATATAGTATATGTGAGACTTGTAGAAGTGGGAAAAAGTAGAGAAATATAAGGAACAACCAAAATCTAAATTTTCCAAATGTATAAGACTAAGATGTTATATAATAAAAAACTATCGTCTAAAAAAAATATGTATATAAAAATGAAAAATCACTAATTAAATTATCCATCTAAAAAATGAAAAATATATGATTATTTTTAATGTGAGGTTTTTATACCTTATTCAAGAATATTTCTTTAATAGTAAACAAGCCATTCTGCAACATCATATCTAATTGATCCTTGTAGAAAATAGTGGCATTTTGGTGGTGTTGTTTTGACTACCAAATGTGAAGTAGAAGTTAAGTAACATAGAAAGTAATATTTACAAAATCTAACACTATGATTTTTAACAAAGGTAAATTAAAAGAGAACTTAACCACCACCCTAAATCAATATGCTAATATTTTTGAGGTTAAAAAATAAAGTTATGTACTAATATTTTTTTTAACAAAGAAAATTATGGAAATATTTTAGGAATAAAGATGGAAAAATGTGTTGGTTTGACATGGTAGGAGTTCCCCTAAACCTCGGTTGGGCATAAATGTCTAAGGGATAATTTAGTGTATTCCCTTGGAGAAGGCATATTAGTGTATTCTAACATCAATAATATATTACAACAAATTCTAATTACATAAGTTTCATTTCATGTATTCAAGGTGAATGGTAAGGTAATATTAGTTGTAGAATTTATATTATAAATCTTATTCCCAATATCCTTCAATTATTTTTTACTTCTAAAATGTAAAACCTTCTATTTTATGATGGTCAAATTTAAGTCATTTAAATTTTTAGTTTTTATTAACATATAAATCTAACTTACTATGATATATGTATTTTATTTTAATGGTATATATATTTGTAGTGTATATCATTTTTCATATTTCTTTGTCTTATTTATATTTTAGTTACATATTTTAATTTTTTTATTTAATTGATACTATGTATAAGAAAAAAAAGTATTAGATTGTAGGTTAGTGTAGGATATTATTTTTCATATATTTAAATTATTCCTACATATGTGGTTTAGATTGCTTCAGTATCATATGTTATAGAGAGTTACACTTGACCATCATTATTGTCTAGTTGGTAGGATTTACTCTTTGACCAACCATTCCAGGTGTGGGAGTTACATGTCTATTTTAAAATCCTTTATCACTATTCTAGGGATGATTAATTTTCATCTCTCATATTTGCATACCTATTATAAAGCTAAATAATATAGATGAATTTACATTGTTTTACTCTTGATTTCTCTTTTACAATGGATTTCTCATTTTTCTTTATTGCTTTGTTCAAGCTTCAGTGCATTCACTATTCCAACTTCGATCTTGGTAGAATATTTGATATGGTATCGAAGAACTAGATTTGTTATAATAATGTCTGATTATTTAATGTTAATCTATTTTCAAATTATGAGTTTTTAATTTACAAATAAAGTTATTTGTTTTTCATCCATACTCATAAAAATTATAGTCTTTGGATGAGGTATTTTGATGGTTACATGGTATTTATACATTTTGGAAGAAATATGGCCTCTATGGTGATCACATACTATTGAGACTCTTTTGGTTTTCATTTGGCATCAAAAATTTTTTGCTTGGCATCAACCCTCTCCTAAAGGCTGTAGGATCATCAACCTTCTCACCACCATTCATACCAACTTCCACTCAGTGTGCCTTCTAGTTGTTTCTAGTGTAGTCCATGGCCGCCTCCACCATGCCTTGCTTGGGAACATGAATGAGCATTGAGTTTTGCATCACGAATAGTTACCTTTAAAATAATCCAAGCCTAAGTGCTAAAGTGCATCCAACCTAGTTTTTTATAGTCTAGGAGTGCACATTTTCCCTTTCTATCCTAGGATATGAGGACTAAATGCAATAATTAAAGGTCTAAATTATGCATATCCTTGCCATATTAGTTTTATAAGCCATCTCCATCTTCCATGGCCTTTAAGTCAGCCTTTGATTAAAGCTTAATAGACTTGCAAGTTGTTCAGCCTCACATCGACTCCTCATCAATCATGTATACCTCTATTTATGCCTCTAAACTATGTTAAGACCAAATGTATGACCTCCACATCACCCTTGGGGCACATTTAGGTATGATTTGACCTTTCTTAGATCTGTAAAATCTCTAATTGATATTTCCTAGTCCATTGTCAAGCTGGGAGGTGCTTTCACCTGAAACCACCTTCTCTTGGATACAAGTGGTTTTACAAACCATTTATAAAAGTTTGTGGTTTTTTTGGGTGGGAAAGATTATTCAAAATATTACATGATTATTTTATAAGTAATATAATGTTTTGATATTAATTAGTAATTTATAAATATTATTCTATAAAAAGCCTTCTAGTGGAGAGTTTTTGTTTTTTTAAGTGGAAGAAGATGTAGATTTCAATGGCATGTTTTTGATTGTTTTTTATACAAAAAAATATATATTGTAAAGGGGGCCTTCTTGGAGTTTTTTTATTAATTTTTTTGGCATAAAAATAATATTATTATTTGTATTAAGGAAATAAGTTATTATTATTTTTTAAATAAAACAATATACTTGTGGGAAAACATTCTTGTAAAAGGAGATACAAGGAGATTTGTAAAGTAGATTGTTTGGTCATATCACTCTTTTGATATTTCCCTTGATGAAGATGGAGGAAGAGGCCCAGTTTGGTAGGTGGCCAAACCCCTTTATTGTTAGGTTGTGGAGCTAAAATCTTCACTGATGCAGACATGGAGGAGGTTGTTGAGAGGTTGCTGAGTTGCAGAGCAATCGGCGTCGGTCTAATCAATCGACGTCGGTCATATCCAGTGCAGAGGAAATCAACATCGGTCAAGGATCAGCTGATGTCGATCATCTCCAGCAAGACAGGGACCGACATCGGTAGCTTGTAAGGTTTAGAATTACGAGTGTTATGGATAGTTTATTAATGAACTGATTGTTTGCATGTAAAAGGCTAATTTTAGCCTTAGAGATATGGATCTAATTATTGTAATTAGATGTCTAATTATTGTTTGTTTGAGATCTATTTAAGAGACTCATGGGCTGTATTATAATTCATGATAGTTAGAGTTGAGCTTGGTTAGCTCCTTCTGAGAGTGAAGAGAGCAAGGGTAGCTCCTCCTAGTTCCACAGGGGTGCTGAGTGTGTATGATCAGGTAGATCTGCAAGTTGTTGCAAGATCAGGTAGAAGATCCACCGGGGTACTAGTTTAGAGAATCATAAGGACTTGGTGAGGCAAGGACAAGGGTTCTTTAGGGTGTAGAGAGATCTACATGGTAAGTAAGATCATTGATTTGTAGGTGTGTGTGTGCGAGGTCAAAGGAGGTCTGTCGGGGTAGCAAGATCAAAGGTGACAACAACATATCAAGGAGCAAGATTAGGTGAGATCTACTTGGAGTACATGGAGTACTTGGAGTACATTGTGTACTTGGAGTGCATGGAGTACTCAGATTTGGAGTGCGTGGAACACTTGTGTACTGGCAGTAGTGATACTGACTGGTTGGAGGTGAACACTAACTTTGTGTTTGAGTTGTGTGTTGGGACCGTAAGAGAGAGAGTGAGATCTTGAAGAGATTTACTGTTTATGCCCTAGAGGTGTGGGAGCCCTAGAGGTGTGTAAGGAAGAAGACTGTGGCAATCTTTTTTGTTGTATTTCCTTCTAGAAGAGTATTAATACAATTGGGTATTGTCTCTTATATTCTGTGTTATTTCTGAATTCTAGTTACTTGTTACTTTTGGTTAATTCTACACATGTTAAGTTGCTTGTACATGGTAATCAATTATGCTTCCTAGATCCTAACAATGGAATCATTGCATGTTTGTTGTTCTAGATTCCTAACAAAGTGGTATCAAAGCCAAGGTGTTGGTTCATAGCTTAATACCACTGACAAAGTGGTATCAGAGCTCAAGTTGACTAACAGGTGTTTCAGATTTGGTTATTGTTTGTTTGATTACAGGTCACTCTCAGGTGTTTTTGATTGAGTGGGAGTATAACAATGGCAGAAGAAAGTACACTAAGAATGGAGGAATTGAAAAGCATGAATGGTCAATTACGGTGTTATGGAAAGAAAGAGCAGGAAAAGAAATATTGTTGGTTGGTAGAAGATCAACATGAAGGAACTGAAGAAGTAGATGTTGCAGGTGTTGTTGCACAGGATGCTTTGGGATGTTCCTTGGATAAAGTAGAATCTTGGTTTATAGATTATATTGCCTCTTTCCATGCAGCCCGAAATAGAGTATTTTTCCATGTTAAGGTCTTTGGAGACTTTGGAAAGATTTATTTAGGGGCTGATGTGCCTTGTCAAAGTTTTGGCAAAGGGGAAGTGCGGCTAAAATTGTAGGCTGCCAACACATAGGTGTTGAAGAAGGTCATGCAGGTCCTAGTCTTGAAGATGTGGCTAATTGCTTCAGGAAAGTTGGGTGATAAGAGATGCACATGAACTCTCACAGTGGATGCACTTGAATTAGCAGGTGGTAAGAAAGTAGATCTATCTACTTATATTATTGATTCTTCTTCTGTTGCAAGGACGTGGCTTTGTAGACTTGGTCACAAGAGCAAGAAGGAGATGCATGTTTTTAAGAGGAAGTCAGATGTCTTTGACAGACTTAAGAACTAGAAAGCCTTGGTGTTTATGGAGGAGATGATGGATAAATATCAGTGGATGGGATTGGATATCTCTGAGCAGGGTAGTTTGGACAGGGTTTTAATCCAAAGAGAGCTCGCGGGTAAAAAGTCATCACTCACAGGCGAACATAGGTACCAACATCGATCAGGTAAGAACCAGTGTCGAATAGACAGGTACCAATGTTGGTCATGTGTAGACCAGAGGAGTCAGTGGTGTCAGGCAGGTGGAGACCGATGTCGATAGGATAATCGGTGTCAGTGACCTGGATAGTCACATGGAACTGACTTCGGTCGAATGCAGACTGTGTGATGACCGAGGTCGGTCACTGAAACATATTTTGGGTAGATAGCAAGCTATCAAGGAATCTCAAACACCCATGTGGAGGACTGAAAGGGTAAGTAAGCCTCAAATTTGTTGTTCCTCTTCTTTATACTCGTTGCTCACTGCAGAGCAAGAAGGATCTAAGAAAAAGTGGGAGCATGGCATGATTTCTTTGGAGAAGAACCAAATGAGAGATTTGGTAGAGTTGCCAGCCAGGATAAAAGCACTGAGAGATGAATGGATTCCTTGGTTAAAGAATAGAGAAAATGGACACGTGAGATAGAAGGCCAGGTCATATGGTCTTGAGGAAGTTGCAGGACAGTGGTACATGTTTTGACAGGTGGATGATAAAGCAGGGCTTTAATCAATGTCATTATAACCATTGTGTTTGTCTTACCAGGTGGATGATGGTCGTGACATTATCCTGTTACTATATGTGGAGGATGAGCTTGATGCAGGTTCAGACATACAGGGTTTTGCTGAGCTAAAGGTAAGGTTAGTTCAGTGGTTTGCCATGAAGAATTTGGGAGCAACAAAATTCTTTGGCATGAGTAATCCTAGAGACAGGGAAGATCACAAGGTGATGTTGTCATAGGATGATTGTGTGAAGGTAGTGTAGGATGCAGAATGGCAAGCGCACCTATGGATGGACAATTCACAGAACAGGGTCCCCAATCACATGATGAGGTTGAGTACATGTGTATTCCCTAAATTTTCCCAAGCAGTGGGTGCTATCAAAAATTTTGTAGTCAATCCAGGAAGGAAGCACTGGAAAGCAGTTTAGTGTGTTCTTAGGTATTTGAGAGGGACCATCAGCAGGTCGACATGCTATGCAGGGTCAGGACTTTGGATGTGGCAGGTTACTTGGATGACAGGTGTTGCACCATAATTTGTGTGGTGTTTGGTCTTCAAGATTGAGCTTGAAGAGGGATACAAGCCAAAAAATAGATTAGATGGTGTACAAGTACAGGTACAGTGCAACTGTTTATCTCCAAGTGGGAGATTGTTAGGTTATGGAGCTAAAAGCTTCACTAATGCAGACATGGAGGAGGTTGTTGAGAGGTTGCTGAGTTGTAGAGCAACCGACATTGGTCTAATCAACCAACGTCGATCATATCCAGTGTAAAGCAAACTGACATCAGTCAGGGATCGGCCAATGTCAGTCATCTCCAGCTAGACAGGGACCGACATTGATAGCTTGTGCGGTTCAGAACTGTGAGTGTTACAGACAGTTTGTTAACAAACTGATTATTTGCATGTAAAAGTCTAATTTTAGCCTTGGAGTTGTGGATCTAATTATTGTAATTAGATGTCTAATTATTGTTTGCATGAGATCTATTTAAGAGACTCATGGGTTGTATTGTAATTTGTGCTAGTTAGAGTTGAGCTTGGTTAGCTCCTTCTAAGAGTGAAGAGAGCAAGGGTAGCTCCTCCTAGTTCCATAGGGGTGTCGAGTGTGTATGATTAGGTAGATCTGTAGGTTGTTGTAAGATCAGGTAGAAGATCCACCAAGGTACTGGTTTGGAGAATCATAAGGACTTGGTGAGGCAAGGACAAGGGTTCTTCAGGGTGTAGAGAGATCTACATGGTAAGTAAGATCATTGATTTGTAGGTGTGTGTGTGCGAGGTCAAAGGAGGTCTGCGGGGTAGCAAGATCAAAGGTGACAACAACATATCAAGGAACAAGATTAGGTGAGATCTACTTGGAGTACGTGGAGTACTTGGAGTACGTTGTGTACTTAGAGTGTGTGGAGTACTCAGATTTGGAGTGTGTGGAGCACTTGTGTACTGGCAGGAGTGATACTGACTGGTTGGAGGTGAACACCAACTCTGTGTTTGAGTTGTGTGTTGGAACCGTAAGAGAGAGAGTGAGCTCTTGAAGAGATTTACTGTTTATGCCCTAGAGGTGTGGGAGCCCTAGAGGTGTGTAAGGAAGAAGACTGTGGCAATCTTCTTTATTGTATTTCCTTTTGGAAGAGTATTAATACAATTGGGTATTGTCTCTCATATTCTGTGTTATTTCTGAATTCTAGTTACTTGTTACTTTTGGTTAATTCCGCACATGTTAAGTTGCTTGTACATGGTAATCAATTGTGCTTCCTAGATCCTAATAGTGGAATCATAGCATGTTTGTTGTTCTAGATTCCTGACATTTATAATAAAATCAAACTTTCTTCTCCTTCTCTTCTTACTTTCTTGTTTGTTCAACACTTATGTGACTATTTTTTTTGGATACATTATCGACAACCTTGATGTCCTCCTTGGCTTGTTTGCATTTTTATTTATGATATTTTGGTGTCAATTACATTGATAGCTTGTATTTGGATGCATTGTAAACTATGTTTGACATCCATTTATTGAGACATGCATTGACACTTACATTGTTTGTTCTTCCTTTCTAGAAGCATTATTGATTGAGTTCGACATCCATACATAGAGTGTGCATTGGTACTTGCATCACAAACACAGGGGGTCATTGTTGATTGTCTCAAAGAGTTTGCTTTAATCCTTACATTCTCTCTTGTATGCGCATATTTTTCACAACTTACATGCTTCCTTATAGAGTCATTTGCACATATTACTCTCTAATATAGAAAAAATAGGCCAACCTTTTGGAGGCTATAACTTTTGATCTGTAACTTTGTTTGAGCTTTTCCATGAACCAAAATGACCATATCAAAAAGTTTCATTCTTTCCTAAAGTGATCTATCCCCTTATTTTTGATTTTGATATTTTTTGGAGGTCAAACGTGATCATTTAAGGGTCTAAAATTAACATTTAATGATTTTTCAAGAATTTTTTATTTTTAGAAATTATATATTTTTAGAACTGAACATCAAATTCAGTTGAATTTAGTCCCATAGGATAATTTTATAATTCAGGATATTTAAGGAAATTTTTAGATTAGCACACACTTGCATGTGAAACTTACTATAAATAGCGGCTACTTAAAATAAATGTTTTTTTAGATTTTAATTTTTTTCAAATTTTGCATGTAAACTCTAATTTTTTAGTTGAGGCATATTTAAGTATGGTTTGGGTTTGTAATTATTTAAAATCATTCAATAATAATCAATACAAGTTATTTTTTAGAATATTGGCCTATTATTAATTTTATTTATCTTGTTAGTTTTCAGGTTCATTACTCTCACATTTTGTGGATGCATTATTAGTTATATTAGATGTCCATTCATTGAGTGTACATTATCACTTGTGCATTGATTGCTCTCACTTGAGTGGACTCATTTTTGGCCTAGTTCAAATTCCATCTCTAGAGTGTGCACTTTTTTTTATCGACTCCTTGCATTGATTTCTCAGTTGTGGACATTTTTTAGTCTAATTCTGACATCCTCACACTAAGTGTGCATTATTCTTAGGGAAGTCATTATCGATTACATTGTGTAGTGTTTTATCATTGCACTTCCTTGGTGTCTCTTATCTCAATGATGTTGACTTCACTTGAGAGATACATGTAGAGGAAAGTTGATTCTACACCATTGGTTCTTCTTGAAAAGACAAACTATGCTTCTTGGTGTGTATACATGGAATGCTTGTTCATGAAAAAAGATTATGTTTCATTCCTATATGGATAAATTCCTACTCACACTGATCTTGTTCAGTACAATAACTGGGCTAACTCATGTGACAAGGTTCTTGGTTGCTTACTATTGCATGTTTCCATGGACGTTCATTGTGATGTGAAACATACATAGTGTCCCTACACTATTTAGAGCATTATTTAGTCTCTTTTTGGAGATCTTGGTAATATTTATATCACTCCTCCTCCTCCTCCTCCTCCTATTGTCTCTTTGAAGATTATTGTACTCTCTCCTCCTACATCTATTTCTTGTGATGGCACATTCCTAATGGACAACGTTCTTCCTTCTGTCGAGCCACCACTACGAGATGAGATTCTATGAAACATTGGTTGTCCTATTATATATTCTACATTTGTCCTTTATAGGATGTTTCTCTTCTAAATCCATCACAAATTTTCACTTCGGAGGTCTCTACTATTTTTAGTGAGAGTACACTTTTTGAGAGCATCAATGACTCATCTCTAATTATGGGTCCATATTTTACAGTTTCGAAGGTTTTTTAGCCATGCTTCCCTCTTCACATGGACATTCTTTCAACGAATGTTCCATGTCCTTCTTCTGACATGTCTACTTCAATGGCATTACCTTTTGTTTTTGTGCATGATATTACTAGACATATGCCACACTTCATTTTTAGACCACTTTTAGAGAGAAAGCAAGAGTGAAACAATGTGAATTCCTCTTATTATGGCTTACTCATTTGCCTTTATTTCTTTATTCAAGTTTTAGTGTATTCTTTATTCCAACTTTGATATTACATGCATGTAATATGCATATACTCTTCCCTATAATTATTGATAAATGGTTTTGCCTTTCTTAGGGTTGATGGTATGTTTGTTAACATATTGCACACATCATATATATATATATATATATATATATATATATATATATATATATATATATATATATATATATATATATATCTGTGTGTGTGGCGCGGGGGGGGGGGGGGGGGGGGGGCGGGCGGGGTAAGTCCATGTTTCATTAAGTCTCCCAAGCAAATAAAGAAGAAACTTGACATTGATCCAAAGCACATGACCAATCCCAACTTCTATCAATATTTAAAAAAAAAGGGAAATATTTGGAAGTCAAAATTATTAAAGACAAGGTCCCCGAGGCTTCAAGAAAATGTACCTTTGTAGCGTGCATCTTGGGACTAGAAGAAAACAAGGCCATATTTATTTATTTTATTTTATTTTTTATTTTTCATTTTTTAAAAACTAACAAGTCTTTAAGGCACTAAGTTTCATTTATGTAAACTATTATTATTATTATTATTATTGTTGTTGTTGTTATTGTTGTTGTTGTTGTTAGATTAATTATTGTAATTATTAATATAAAAAGAAATAATATCAATAATCAAAATCAATTACACAATATTAAAAATAAGAGGTCTACACTTTTAAATTTATCCCTTCCTACTATCCACTTAATTTTTGGCCCATAATATTATTTTGAAAATTATATTCTTGTTCATCAGTTGAGTTGGTATTAGCTAACTACCAAATCAATTATATTCTTGTTCAAGATATAAGATATAATATTATATTTTCTTTTTCTTCTACAATCTTTCATTCATTTTTAATAAATAGTTCAAATATAATTCAAATTTATATAAGATTAGGGTTGCCTTAAAATTAAACATGTAAAAAAAATAGTGCAATAACAATCCATATTCAGAACTCAAGAACAATACAGTTTAATAATATTTCAATTCTTTTTCAATAAAGAATGTCAATTTAATAAAATACTATTATTTATAAATTCTATTAAAAGTTAATTATTTACAAGAATGATGGACCATTCAATTTTATAAACTTTGTTCATATTAAATTAGAATATAAAGAAGGTGATTACAATAATTTCTCTTGTTAGAATAATAATTTATGAAACTTTAAACCAAAAAAACTTAAAATAATATTTTTGATTTTTGTAAATGCAAAAATGTATTTATAAAATCACACTTTAAATATATGTTAAATTCTTTATATATACTTTAAATATATTTTTAATTTGGGGAAAATAAAATAATTTGATTACTAAATAATCAAGGCTAAGAGATATTCTTAATAAATCTCATGGTGGCAATAAGTATCACGTTTAAGTATTTCTATGAGTAGATAAAGTACAAATGCCTCCATCTATATAATCAAAATATATATTGAATGTTTAGGACTAGATAAATTAAGTATAATGTATGTTCCCATTTTAAAATGTTAGATAATTTTATGAGAAGTGTAAATAATTCAAGATAAAAAATTATATATATTATGTTTAGAGTTTAAGATTAGAATAAAACAGTTTAAGATTAGAATAAAATAGTTATTTACACATTATTTATGTTTATGTATAATAATGTATTATAGTTTGTACATTTATATCGTGTATAATATATATTTGTTATAGTGGTTATGTTGTGGATATATATTTATAGATTAGTTGTTCTCGAAAAATACGCATTTTACAATTAATTTATTGTTCTTTTAATAAAAGAACCACTTCTATTTTAACATCATTTTCATTGACATAAGCATTATGATATATTGGGTTTATATATTTCTAAATATTAAAACTATTAATTAATGTGGAAATACTTTTTTTATATAAGAAAGAATTTTAAAATTAAAAAAAAATAATCAATTATACATTGAAGAGGCATATTTAACCTACAATTATAACACATTTATTTAGAAATATTTGAAAACTATTTTTTGAAAGTAATTATAAATATATTTTAAAAAATAAAAATAAATTCCAACAAACAAACATAATAATCCTAAAATTAATCGTTAAAATATAAATTGTAGATTTTCGTTTTAATTATTCATTATTGCTTGCTATAATGAATACAAAATTTATCCATATATAAAAAGAAGGGGTTTTTCTATTTAGATTGGTATATACTCTTTGTATTATGGTAAACCAACAAATAATTTAACTAACCAAACATTGTTTGTCTCAAAAGAAACCATTTTTTGTTTTGTTTTTAGTATAAGTTCTAGGCTTTGCAAGATTATTAGAGGCAAGGAATATTTGGAAATTAGGAGCCAGCATGGAATTATTGGGCTACCTTCCCTCCTCTCTCTATTTCTAATGGTATGTCGGCATAGGTGATACATCAATTAACTATTTACATAAATATTAGTAATATTGAAATCATTTTATTATATGTTAAATAATCTTTCATCCTGATATCAAATTTGTTTACTGTTATATGAAATATTGAGTAATTTGCTCATAATAATATCATGAAGTAGAAATAAAATGATGGGAAAATATCGAAGTGATTTTCAATTTAGATAATAATAAGTTTAAAAAAATATATCTATATAAGTTTTATATTATTTTTCTAAAATGTTAAAAAAAATTAATTTATATTTTATAATTAAAATTTACATAAATATTGATTATATTTAATAGTAACAATAATTTAAGGGTGTTTTATAATGGTGGATGTATTTTTTTTTTTAATTTTTAGATTCTTACATCGTTCTTATTAATGGTTGTGTATTAATATTTGTATGAATATATATGATACAAAAATAATATTATATAAAAATATAAAATATTATTATAATATTATTATATTATATTATATTATCTCTTAATTTAATATTGTAATACTATATTATCTCAATATAATATTATATATTATTTTATATAAAATAATATATTGAATGATATTGAGATATTATATTATATCAAATCTATTAACTTTATTATATATATAAGATTATCTCCATTAAAAAAATATGTCAGTTTAGGGATTGGGGTAGATTAATTCGTTGACCAAATATGTCAAACATTAATGCTTGGTATAGTTATTCCGCTTCTTAGTGTATTTTATTGTTTGTCCCTTTGCAGGGTTGCCTTTAAAATTGGATAAAAATATGTCAAACATTAATGCTTAGTATAGCTATTTCACTTCTTAGTGTATTTTATTATTTGTCCCTTTGCAGGTTTGCCTTTAAAATTGGATAATTTTTTCCCTAATAGAACCAGTTGCATAATATTCACCCTTCATTAATAGCCATAAAAGATATTATGGCTTTTAAATTTGTGCTATTTGTGTACCCTATAAGATTGTTTTTTTTTTTTTTTTTGCCTGTTTGTTTATTTATTTATTTTAATTGCTCTCACTTTGATGATCCAAAATGAATTATTTTCTTATTTTAAATGTACAATGTAAAAGTTGAAATCACAAATCATATATTCATAACCAATAGATTCAAAACCATTGAATATGGAGTTGTAGACAACACTTGACATGTGGTAGTGGGCAGTACAATATCTGGAATACATTCTACAGTGTTTGAAAATATAGTTTGTTACTATTTTTTACTACAAGTACTTTAAACCACTGTGAAGACACAAGAAACATTGTGTAGACATGAGAAACATTAAGAAACCACATAAAATGTGATGGCAATGGTTAAAATGTTGGTTCACATTGTGGATCTAGTTTCCTACATTTTAACGTGCAACCATTACTATCCATCATGTTTTTGGCAACACTTATATTATGATATGAAAGCAATCTACTTCTCTCACTTTATATCGATTACTAAAAAATTATTTATTTCCATTAATACATTGTTGAATGAACATATATGCAATGAATGTTTAAAACTAATCATACTTCTCATTTAATCAAAACACTAAACATTGATTTATTTTGGGCAAACTTTATATGCAACTCATTGTTCTCTAAAACATGACTAAAACCCACATGAATGAGACAACGAAACTTTCATATCCCCCTCATCTATCAAAGTCTAAAATAAAGTTTGAAATTCTAGAACCATCAAGCCTCTTGAATTAGAACCATCACAACAAACAATTGTGTAAAATCAATATATTATGACCCGATAGATATAGACCTTGGGGACACCCCTCGTATTCATCCTTTTAGGAGAGGTTGGATGGGCTTAACCACCTTGAGATTCTAGAGTTAGCAGTTGTGTCAAATTATATGCCAACATATTGGTGCTAGAGGGAGGACCTTGACATCAAACATTTAAAACTAATTTTTTTAAAACTTTGACATTTTAGAAGTGCTACCCATGTTGAAATGTTGTAAACATTAAGATGGAAAACTAATAAATTATCACCATATCAAAGTCCATTAGGGATGACTTTGAATTTTTACAATTCATCGAATATATAAAACTTAAAGTGAACAAAGGAAAATAAAAATCAATACACATTCAATCAACTAGTATGTCACCTATAGCTGGCATAGTTTATTTTATTAATCTATTTGTTGCCCCTCAGAATCCATCAATGGCCCAAGGCTTGGCTTTGTGGAGGTAAATTCCTTATCAACATTATAGGTGTTACCCATGACCTACCAAAAAATTTAAAAAGTTTTTCCCTTGGTATGTGCACGATGGAATCCACACTGTTGAAGAGAATATTCAAGCATTCAAAGATGTTATTATTCGAACCCAAATTGATCACAAGGGTGTGCATTATCTCTTATTCACATACACTTTGGGTGAAATGGCCTATGATAGGTATTTACAATTT
Source organism: Torreya grandis (assembly GCA_037957365.1). Lineage (NCBI taxonomy): Eukaryota > Viridiplantae > Streptophyta > Pinopsida > Cupressales > Taxaceae > Torreya > Torreya grandis. Next base: position 1,208,270 of record JARHVA010004175.1, read on the forward strand.
CCTAATGGATCTATCATCTAATGGAATGACCTTGAAACAATCTTTATCAACCACTTTCGAGTGCCTATAAACCCTGTTATCCTTTACCATCAATTTTTTGTATCCCATCATGAGCCTAATGAACAATGAACATCGTCAATGTTCATTTCCATAATCTCTAAAAATGATTAAAATCTCCTTATATAAAAAAAATGTGGTTTTCATATAAATTTACTTTAGGGCCTTAGACCCTATGACCTTCATGTTTATCCGTATAATGCCTATGACACTTGCAACCTTATCCTTGGCATATCAAAAAATAATCATGATTGAGCAATAGATGTTTCCACAAGGCTATGAATCTATTCCGTTACATTATTTGAGGAAACCAAGTTCATATAATAAAATTCCTATGATTAATCAGGATGTAATGCAAAATACATTGATAATGAACCCAATCTTGGGGGTTATGTATGAAATCCTAAATCCAATGTACAATCCCATGCCTATGAAATATATGCCTAATGGTCAGCCCTATATACATCTAAATCATGTATTTTTGTACAAAAATAATCAACAAATCATTCCTATTGCATACAACAACACTGTTACCATGCTTAGTACTAGTGATTATGCTACTTCAAGTAGCAACCAACATGTTGTCTCATAATTTATAAATAATTATTTGTTAGTCAATAATGTTCATAACTAAACACATCATGTTTCCCTTGCATTTTTAAATGTTGTAGCACCTTTGGATAATCCACTACCACAAATAGGAAACCAACATAATGAACTAGCCTAAATCTAGAATTAGCGAACTTATAGTAAATGGTTCAATGATTGATAAATGACATGGTCAATTTCCATAGGAAAGTGCATCAAAACACTAATTAGATTGTGAATAATCCATCACAAAATATAAATTTTAATTTATAGATGACCAATATGTAATGGAACATGAGGCCTAACAATGGAGGTGTGCCTATTCCACTTGATAGTGTAAATCAAAATAATATCAATAGTGATTCAAACTCAGTGAACCTAGTTGATTTAGCATTGCTTACTTGGTGTAGGTTATAAAACATGGTTGACCATGTTGAGACTGATTGTGTATAGTTTCTCTTGGCATCAAACATCTTCCAAAAGAATATGGACAACCTTGAGATAGTCCTTATGCCTGATAACAATCTAAACCAAGGTGGAAGAAACACTGATATAACTATAGTCTTGAAAACTTATAAATTCTAATTCAAGAGAGATAATGAACCTGAAGACAACTTAGATGAGGTCCATGAATTCAAACCATTTTAAAATGGAAATAACTACCAGTTGAAGAGTAAGTCTCAAAATCCATTAACCCCTTCTACTCCCCTAAACGATACTCAAGTTCTACCTTATGAGAACTTGAGCAACACTTTATTTCTACCTAAGGGACCTATAATATCTTATCAGCCTAAACAAAATTCTACACCCTCACAAAATGATAAGCTAGTGGAATAAAACAAAAATGGATATAACATTGTATATTACTTGAATAAAACTAAGGTCAATACAATAATGTTTGATTTATTCTATATATCTAACTAGAAAGACTTATTATTAAATAATTATCTACTCCTAAAGAGAAATAATCCAATAGGACTGTCAATGCTCACATTTCAAAATACAAAAAAAAAAGACTAGAATCCCTCCTTTTCTCATAACAATTCATATTTTTAGTAAGACCTTACATTATTATTTGGTGGATTTAAGTGTTTTTTGGAATGTGATGCCTTTCATGCAATTTGCTAGTAGTTAGGTTTGACTCCTACAAAGTCAAATATAAAATTTTTTCAGTTGGAAAAGTTAGAGGTTAGAGTGGTTGGTGAACTTAACTAAATTCATATGCATTTGGTTTTCGATCTAAGAATGCAACCATTTATTGATATTCAAGTAGTGGATATACATAATGCATATGGTATGATTCTTCACAAAGATTGGTCAAGAATGTTAAATAGATACATGACAACCAATTTCTCTCATATGTATCTCCCATGGCATGACATACCTAATCAAATATGAATTGAAAGAGAGTTTAAAATGACTCATATGTTTGTTGAATATAATAGGACAAATGAGATATTGTATGAATAATTTAAACCATGGGTCTACACACTTGAGAAATAAGAAGAACCTCATGAGAATCTCTCCATTAATATGTTGATTGTATAATAAAAATCAAAATTTGAGGAGTTAGATCAACTAGATGAGGAGGATATCCTCTGTGCCCTTGAGATACCTTCATTCTATAGTGCTACCATAGCATGTGAGGATGTGAAGTAGGCTGATCCAATTGAGAATAAATGACTTATAGGATCTTTAAATAAGAAAATAACTATTATGGACAACCTTATACCTAATTTAGCCACTAAATATCTAATAATAAGGTCATTATTAATTGCGAAACAAATTTTATTCCAATGTCATGTTGAGGAAACAAAGGAAGAGGTCAACTTTTATATATTATTTACTTATCAAAGTTAGAAGTACACATTTAAAGATCACTTGTTGACCATGAAATTTTATGGATCTAAGTCTAAGTGTGGGTGTGGTGTTTGGGTTGAACTTATCAATCTACTAGGGAATTCATACTTAGTTATATTTCACCTACAATTTTCTTACATGAATAATGCGATTGAATATGAAGCATTAGTTCATGGTCTCCAATTTGCTCTAAGAAAGTTAAGAATCCAAAAGTGTTTGGTGACTCAAAACCAGTAGTCAAGTAAGTTAGAATACAATATTCTTATAATGACAAGTGTTTATCTAGGTATTAGATCTAGGTGTGGAATTTAATAGAGTATTTTAGTTCATTCAATATTTATACATTACCTCGTAGAAGAAACTATATGATGGATGCATTGGCAATAACTCTTAGCACCTTGGAACCAATTGCTAACTCGAAGTTAATAAGGTTATCAATGGAGTTAGTCTCTACTCCTTCTATTCTTGATAATATCAAGAACTTATGGGTATTCAATAATGATCAACATATCATTGACTTCATCACAAACATGGATGTGTTTGAAAGCTTAGATAATTGATGAAGATGATAAAGAAGAATTAAAACTGGATGAGGAAGGGGGGATCAATTTGAAAACCAACAACATACCAAAAGGCATGGTATTACTTGTGAGGTTATTTGATATGAACTAACAAGATGAAAAGGAGAAAATAATTCCTATCAAAGGTATACTAAACCACATTACAATCTAGGCAATGCCAATGAATCAAAAAATGTGCTTTTAGGCATAACCTATACCTAGAATTGAAAACAAAAATTTGTTTAAACCCTAAAATACATCAAGGATGTTATAGCATGGAGCTAAGAGGAATTAAAATTATTCAAAAAATCTATTCTCATGCATACTATACCCCTTAATCTAGGAGTAAAACCATTTCATCAAAGGTAAAGACCAATGAATATGTTACTAGAGCCTTTGATATTTAAGGAAGTGTAGAAATTACTTTAAGATAGGATCATATTTCCTATCAGACACTCCACTTGGGTGGCTAATTTAGTTCTATTTCAAAATAATAATGGAGAGATACAAATTTATGTGGACTTATACAACTTAACGGCCCATTAACTTCACTAGATGAAGTATTATAGATAGTGAATGGCTCTCAAATGATGCCATTTATAGATGAGTATTCAATCTATAATCAAGTAATGGTCAACTATGAGGACTAGATCAAGATAAAATCTACAACCAAGTGGGGTACATTTACATACAAGAGGATGCTTCTTAGCCTAATTAAAGTGTTTGCTAATTTACAACATCCCATGGTTATTACATTTAAGGATCTTATCAGTAAATGCATTATCATATACATGGATGACCTAAGTGTTTTTTCCAAAAACTAAAAAAACCACATGAAGGATTTAAGAGAAGCATTGCAAAAGTGCAGAGACCATGGAATCTCCTTGAATCTAAATAAGTGCATATTCAAGGTCATCGAGGGTAAATTAATGGGTCACATCATTTTAGAATGAGGTAATTCAATAGACTCAGAAAGATTAGAGACAATCGTGAAATCCCATTTCCTGGTAGTAGAAAAGAGATAACATCATTCTTTAACAAGATCAAATTCATAAGGAAGTTTATTTTGGGATCTATAGAGATAGTTTGACTGCTAAATAATATGCTAAATAAGGATACTAATACTGAATGGACAACTAAAACATAAGTGGATTTTTCTCAAATAAGACATTGATTATAAGTACACTAGTACTTATTAGTCCTTACTACACATAACATTTATATATTTATTCATTCACTTCAAAAGACTCAAGTGCTACTATATTAATCTAAAATAAAGAAGTCAAAGATGAGAGACCTATTTCATTCATGAGCTCTCCACTCCAAAAATATGAACTGAGGTATTCAATAATATAAAAAAAAGATTTTATGTTGATCAAAACAATTAAAAATTTAAAGCATTACATTCTCTAGAGCAAAGTGATTTCCTTTGTACCTAACCCATCTGTGAAATCTATGTTAATAAAAAATGAGTTAGATGAATGAAGAGGCAAGTGAATGACTATTATCCAAGATTTTTACTTGAAATTCTAATTGATGAAAATTATAAGGGGTTAGAGACTCAATAAAGTGATAGCTGAGGTGGATCCATAGATTGTTTGCTAGTAGTATACAACATAAAACATCAGAAAAGATGATTGGTACCAAGATGTAGTCTATTATTCATTGAATAATGAATGCCCAATCCACTTGAACTCCACTTAGAGAAAAGCATTATTCTTAAAAAGCAATAGCTTCATGATCAAATCAGGTGTATTTTATAGAAGGAATCATGAAGACAAATATTTGAGATGCCTAAACAAAGAATAAGAAGATAAAGTACTCAATGATTTTTATGAAAGATATGGAAATAGTCACCATTTTGGTAGTGCTACAACCCATCAAATACTCAAATAAGGTTATAACTAGTTGCATGTTTTTAAAGATGCTCATACCCATGTTTGAATCTATCATACTTGCTAAGTTGTCATTCACAGAGAATGTACCCCTGCTATGCCATTGCATCTAGTTATTTAGGTCCAACCATTCAAAAAATGGGGATTAGACTTTGTGAGAGATATCAATGGTAAATTGTCTGCTAGACATAAGTTCATTCTTATGGAAAATGACTATTGAACCTATTGAACTAAATCTCAAGCATTCAATAATTATACAATTGACATGGTAATTAAGTTTCTTGAGGAGCACATCATTACTAGGTTTGACATGTCATTCTCCCTGGTATGTGATAATGACCCCACCTTTCCCTCTCTTTAATTCACTGAATGGACATATGATAACTAGCTAATTATTAAATTTTCATATAATTATTACCCGTAAGGTAATGGAGTTACTGAATTGACAAACAAAAATATGTTAGATGTCATTAAGAAAATCTTAGAAATGAAAAGAACCATAAGGATTAAAAAAAGTTTTAAAATTTTCATTATGGTCTGATAAGACTAGAATTAAATCTTATCTAGGTACTTCCTTGTATCACCTAGTATATGACCAATATCCTATCTTCCATGTGGACCTAGTAATCCCAACATTTCAGTTCATGAGAGACTACCTAAAAGTTGGTGACATAATTGAGGTTCGACTCCTAAACCTAATATAGATAGAAGAAAAACATGATGAAACCTTGTTAAAATTTAGAAAACACCAAAGAGTAATCAAATGTTGGTTTGATAAATGAGCTAAAGTAAAAGTATTTTGGATCCCTAATTTATTCCTTCTCTAGGATAAGGCTCAAGAGAAAATGGACAACACAAAAAATTTGATGTCATGTGGTTGGGTCCCTATCAAATATTTAAAATATTGGGAAAGAATGCAATCTTCATGAGGTGTCTAACTGGTGGGATGTATCATTTCTTGTCAATGAACAATTTTTTAAACACTATTTCCAAGCTTGAACGAGCCTAGGAAGTTCATATACATACTTTCTCTTTTCCTTTCCTAATTTTGTTGGTAGTTTAGTTTAATTTTCATACTTTTCATAATTTTTATTTTTGGTACGACCTCATTGCTTGTCTCTTTTGGCTCAACCCATCTATTTTAACTTGTAGGTTCCCCTTTTAGTCAAATATTAAAGAATAAAAGGTTTGTAAGTGGCACGAATGACCTTCTTATGCATAAGTACTCTAAGTAGTTTGAAATGTTATATTATATTTTTGAATCAGTTTTGAAGGCTTAAAATATTGTGTGTTTTGAATTTGTCCATGTTAGATTAAGTTTGGGTAAACTATTTTGTCAAATAAAAATTTCTGTCGAAACCAAGCACACATCTTAATGTTTTTTGGGTTTGCTTAGGTGAGCCTGCTATAGTGAAAATATAATGTCAAAAATATATATCTTTAGCTTTTGTTTGCCATGGTGGTACCCAAAATGGAATTGAGATGCTAAGAAAAGAAAGAGAAAAGAGAAAACAAGAAAAAATAATAATATCAATTTATGAAAAAATTTAATTCTGGGTGATTCAGGAAACTTATATTAGGGATATGGATACTCAAATGGAAGTAGATCAAGGCCTTGAGTGGGATCAAAGACAAATATATTAGGGATTAGATGCCTGGTTGGTAGTAGAGTAGTCTAAGCAAGCATTCTCAAGGTAGGATTCACTATCCTGATGATTGGATCCATAAAAACTAATCCTTGTAGTTTCTAAAAAGTGGTAATTAACTCATTTACACACATCATCTCAATGTGAATATCAGATTTGGTCTTTTATTTGTTCCCATATTTTCCTTTCTCGAATCCATTCATGTTCCTTGTGTAGTATTGGCTAGAGATTCTAGGTTCGTAGACATGTTTCTTTCATTCCAAAATAATCAAGAATATTTTCCAATAGAGTTGTTTTAGTATTTTTTTTTTCAATGTGATCTAATTAGCTACTAAAAACAAAGTAAATAAAGGGTTTTAAAGATTATCTAGAGATGTAGAATGGTTACGCACCATTGATCAAGCTTGTGGGAACTCCTCTTTGGTTAGGGATGAATGACCTGCAAATCACACTAACTCATAAAAAAATTGATTAATAGAAAGATGAATGGGTTGCCTAGTAAGAAACTAGTCCCAAGAAGTTATCTACTTCATTAGGTGGATGTTAGCCCACATTTAACACTCAAGTTTATAAATTTTAGACACCTAAATATGGCCACTGATAACCTCCAATCAGGGTTTTGGCCAATTTCCACCCAAAATGTACAATTTGGCCTAAAAACACTAAAATATGCTAAATGATGTGAAACTGACATATTCAAGTGCTAATTTTGACTAGGATATCTCCAAATGGGGCAATGCAATTTATGGGCCAGCTAACTTTGATCAGATCATTTAGGGTCAAAATGCTAATTTTGCACTTAGGTGCTCTAGATTGCTCTTTCATATCAAATCTATTGCATGAGACACGTGCCTTTGTTATATTATCAGTAACATTTTAAATGGGATAATAGATCCAATGCATCTGACATTGCCTTCTGATTTCATTCCAGTCAAATTTTAGACCAATAACAAGACATTTTGATCAATTTGAGTAATTTGTGCACAAAGTGCGTAAACATGTTTAAGAGTTAATTAATCCAAATCAAGGCCTAATTAATAATTCCATGGAAACTTGTTGAATACTTGTTTTTAGAAATGAATATTGAAAATCTGTATTATCAGGTGACCTCATTTCTTGGGAAGACATTCCTAAGCCATAAATGCCACAAATGTCAGGATTCATGCCTCCTATTCCTCATCAAAGCCCTCCATGCCTCTTAATTGCTCTTTTATCCCAAATATTGATGAGCCTATTTATCAATTTTAATTTCAAAATTGGATTAATCCTTAGCCACACATCTCAATCCTGAGATGGATAGTTCAGGTTGATTTTGATCAATCTCAAAAATGTATAAATAGAGAGGCCATGAACATAATTTCTAAGCTATTTTTTTGCAAAGTTATTATGCTCAAATATCTTAAAAATGCTTGATAATGCAAAGTTATAATGTACAAATGGTTCTAAAAGCTTCAAGCAATTAGTGTTACCATGCCAAATTGATTCCAAGCCAAGCCAAGCCTCAAGCCAAAGGTGCCAAAGAGAGATGGAAGTAGCCAAGCTTCCATTACCAAGGAATTCATGAGCACAAATTGAGTAAGCCATCACTACAAAGTCATTTGGAACATCCAAGGAAGGTGAAGGAATTCTTTTGTTTTATTCCTTACTTTTTATTTGTGTTTGTTAACTAAGCTCTCCCTAGTCTCTAGGCCTAGAGATGTTATGCTATTAGTGTGTTTCTTTCATTTTGTTTTCATTTTGGAAATAACATGATACTGACCATCCTCTCTTGATTCAAATTCCTAGATCACATAATGGCACACTCGGTGGAACTAGATGCATCTCACACCTGAAGAAGATCATTTTGTAACTCTAAAATATTCATTTGGACCCTTAAAACTCATGAAAATTGATTTTATAACTTTATTTTACCATTTTTGTTTGCCACAGTTTTACACAGTAATAGACATCGATAAGTAAGAGTGACATCAATTAAATAGCTTAACTATCATCAGTTACCAAAATTGACATCAGTTAGATACCTATCGAGATGGTTACTTTGGTATAACTGATGTCAGTTAGATAACTGACATCATTTAACCAAATTAACCATCATCAGTTTTATATAATCGATGTTGGTCTCTGTATTTTTCCTAAAACACAAAACTAAGAGCTCTTTTTCCAAAGTTCTTTATTTCATACCAAAAAGAGATTCAAAGCTAAAGGACATGCTAACATTTTTGTTGTAGGACCAAACTTGACGTTTGCTAAAAACATGTTTTATATCACATTTTGCATGCTTTAAAATCAATTAGGAACCTTGTTTTGGTGTTTAACAAAGAATTTAGATGTTTTTAGTGAATTATTTCAAAGTTTGAAACTAAGACCAAGGGGTCAAATGAACTCCACCAAATCTTTCATTTGGGCTTAAAAATGAACTCACCTTTTTAAAAGAATTTTGTACTTACTTAGTTGTTTAGATTAAATTTTTGTTTGGCAAAAATAGGAATGTTGTGTGTATGCTCTTTCATTTCTCCCCTTTATGGAACCCTTGGAATCAAAAGCACCATTCCTATTGCAAGTAGCCTAGTCCAAGGCTTAGAAAGAAAGTCATCTAAAGCACTCCTCAAAAACTCATCAAAGTTTGGGTGACCTTGAAAATGACCCTAAAGTCTTTCTAATTTCATACTTTCTTTATTTTTGTGAAAACTTGGCTTGTGAGGGGGACTTCATCACCTCCCATAATTTTTTTAGGGAAGCTTTGACTTGGGGTTTCACCTCTTGGCATTGGCTTCATTTAGCTCCTTTGGAGTTACACATGAGACGTAGTGGCACTTTGGACATCTCACTACACTAAGTGAATAGAAGGATGTAGTGGTTGCAAAAAGGACTAAACCTTTTTACAACAAGCCAAGTGATACATACCCAAAATCCATGCTTTTCTTTTACATTGTTTGGCATGAAAGTCATTATGCAATTGATTCCCCTTGATCATTTGGAAAATTTTTAGATATTAGACAAATCCCTAATTGTCATGGAAGTATTGTTAGTGTAAGGTGCGCTCAAGGTCCATGTCACAATACTATCATTTGAAAGAAGGGGGGTGTAAAAACCCTACTATATAATGCACATTTACTTTTGGATGAACACTTAAAATCCTCTTAAATAACCTATATTGATAGATTCCAATAATACCAAGCAAATTTGTCAGTTTAGGATCTAAGAGCGATTAATTAGTTGGTGTTGTCCTAGATAAAAGTCTTATTTGAAGTCCAAACTTGGTGTAAATAAAATATTTCAAACCAAACACATAGTCTAAAGTTTACTTTGAATAAAGAAGTGTTATGTTGCCCGCATGAGATCATCAATTTACCTTGTTCAAAATTTCATCAAAAGCTTAAGAGTCATATCATCCACTTTGGCATAGTTAATGTGCCTAAATTGAGTCTAGACCTTTACCAAAGTTGTTTAAGTCCACTTATAATCTAAATTCAAAATCAGACCTTTACAAGTTCATAGGGTTGATGTGTTAAGAGGGTTCACCATTTGCACTAAACTTGATGGAACTTAGGTTTAATTTCCAATTTGGGTTAAAGGTTGTTTAGGATTCATAATCATTATCATCACTTGATAGACTTAAGCCATTGTGTGCTAAACACTTACACTTTGAGTCTATGCACCACAACATTTTGAGTCAAGAAAAGTAGTGTTATGCTATCAAAATTATGGAACAATGTCTTTGCCTTAGAGAGTTTTTGAAACAAATTTTTTTGTCACACCTTTTGGGTAGTATAGAATCATTACACTACCCAAAACATTTCAAAAATTGTTTCATAGACCCTCTTACATAGAGTAAAATTTTGTTCCTAAATTTTTAGACTAATCCAAGTATACTTTTTTGATCCTTTGTCTAAAGCACAGTTATACCTCTCACTTTTGTCTAGCTTATTTGTCAAAAGAACAAAGTTTTATTCCATTATTTATAAGAAAATAAACTATTACCAAAGTGCCTTTTATTTCATACCTCATACTTAGTTGATCAAGTTCATGACCAAGAATCAAATTCCTACTTTTTTTTAGAATTGTTTCAAATCCATTAGATTAAAACTTTCATCTATTTTCAAAGTCTAGATTTTGATGCCATTTGGCCAAGAGTCCTATCACATGCCTTGTTTAAGCCTAGCTTTTGACGTCACGTTTGGCCAAAATACCTAGCAACTTTTAAATTCTTAGATTAGATTGATTTAAAACACTTTAACCTTAGAGTTTGGAATTTTAATTTTTGGTCCATTTGCTTGCTTAACTTTGTGTGAATAGTGAAATGTTAGATACTTTATGCTAGCTTGTTTCCTCACAAATCTTTTCATAAACCTTTTGATCCTTTTGAGGAATTTAGACCAAGTGGGAGCATCATCTATTTTAGATTTTGTACTTTTGAGAGTTTATATAACTCTTTGACCTCTTATAGTAAAGTATTGACTATGGATCCCAGCATGTATTCCTACACTCATAGTTGACTCATATACAATTTGGGGATTAGTAATATAGTTACATAGGAAGAAATGGTGTAAGACCCCTATGTGGATAATATTTTTTATGAGATGGATTCTTATCCCTCTTATAATACTCAATTAGGGACACAAAGCCAAGATCCATTGGCTAACTATTTGGTTAACACACCACCTTATTCAGAATAGGACCAAGAATAAACCATGCAATACCTAGCTACAATACCCACAGTAGATGAGTCAGTTCTTTAATAGTCATATTCTACTAATATATTTTTCACGTATGATCCATTTTTATTTGAGCGACATTTATTAGAAAACAAAGATGAGATTTTGGTTAGAGCCATAAAGGTAGGGGCCAAGTTTCCAGCAAAATTCCCTCATGAAAGTTTACCAAGTCTAATAAGAGTGCCCCACAATATCATTTATGATCAACAAGCTTCTCCTATCAATCCTATGGCTCTAGTCCAAACACCATATCAAGACCCTAATATATCCAATCAAGGTAAAAACATCATGGAATACCAAATGCAGAGAGCATATCAAACCTACCTAAATCTAGCACATAATTTTAATCAGATGAACATGGTGAGTAAGCCTCTTATTGACCTATTTATTTTAATAGGAGTGTTGATAGAGTTAACTGGATAAGAGAATTCAAGTTCTGACCCATTCATACAAACTGCTTCGATATATAACTTGATGCATATGCTTGTTATTGAATAAGTGTCTTCGGCCTCTACACTGAATAGTGAGCCAAATGTATTGGAAAATGTGCAAGCAACATCCAATCCTAATCAAAGTGGTACTAATGTACAAATAACTATCCAACAACATGTGCCTGTAGTTAATCCCATGAGTAGATTATCATAATAGGGAATGGGGGTTTCTACATCCCAACCTCAACTAGGTGCTTCCTCAAATATATAACCTATGGGATTAGGTAATCAAATAATAGCCAATCTCACACCTCAATGATAGAATGTGATGAATCCTACTCCTCCTCAATAAGTGATGAGTATTATTCCACAACAGTAGACACAATCTAGTGTATCAATACAACATAGGATGAATACATTGCCACCTCAATCAGGGGCAACTAATGTTCTACCTCGTCAGGTCATAGACTAATATGCCAATTCAAAACTAAGTAATGACTAGTCAACAATGTGTAAATATTGGTCAATGATAGATGCCAAATCTAAAACCTATTTTCACTTCCTCATAGGGATTCATGCAACAAAAAGGTTCCCATGTTTCTCAAGTACCTACTAGACAACTTTTAGTTTAAAATGTGCCACAAATTCAGAGACAGGGTCTTGGTCCACAAGTTCTTGGTCCACATCAAGGTTTGATTAGTCGGCAACATGTCCCTTTTCAACCACAGTAGGCACAATATAATTATATCCCTCCATCCCAACCACAAAATCCTCTGAGCCAAGCCTTTAACACCAACCCAAACTAGAATATTACAAAACCAAATGTGCAATTTTAAGTACATCCTAATCCATGTATGCATATTCCTGGTCCATTCCCCAACCAAACCAATATACCATAATAGGTATCTCCATCATACCCTGGTCAAAGTGTCTAACTGGTGACTTCCCAACCATCTACCCAAACCAATTTTCCCCCTCAAACCAATGTTCCTTCAAGTTTCTTATCCCAACAATTGCAATAAATGAAGGATACAATTGCTGCCATTCAGTCTAGGAAGTAGACTAAAAATTTCAAATTAGATAATGTGTGTTCCTATCCATTCAACATGGAATATTTTAAGATACCATTTCCTCCAGGATATGAACCACTAAGATTTGATAAATACAAAGGGAAAGGTGACCCTAAGGCTCATTTGACCAAATTCTTTATCGCATGTCAACTAGTGGCATACAATGACATATACCTTTTGCTATTATTTATAGGGAGCTTGACTGGACAAGCCTTGGAGTGGTTTTTAAAGTTTTCCAAACATTTAGTAGTGGATTTTGATGATCTTTTTGATAATTTTATGCAACACTTTTCCTATAATCTCGAGCATGAGATTTCATTAGTAGACTTAACGCAAGCAAAGCAAAAATATGGTGAGAGTTTTATAAGTTATTTAAAATTATGGAGAGCCATTTCAAGTTATTTCACCCATAGTTTACTAAATAAAAATTAGCCACTGTGTTTACTAAAAATTTACATAGTGAGATAGCTTATCATTTGGAACTACAATGTGCACATACGTTCAAAGAGATCATTGATAAAGCTTTGTTGATCGAGTGGGTGCTCATCAATAAAGGAATGATCAAGCTTAATTTAACTAATAAAAATCAAGGTACCAATCATAGAAATGGCCAACATCTTATTCAAGTGCAAGCCTCATAATCAGCATAGGCCAATAACCAAAAAAGATCGAAGCAATTCAACCGCAATAAGAATGTTGTGGGAAATGGAGTAACCAAATCCCATCATGTCAAAATGGTGTAAACATCATCCACACCACATTTTCACCTTACTCTTTCCCAGAAACCTCTCTAACCAATGCCTCAAGCACAACAACCAAAACTTGCACAATAAATACAGTAGCCTTTACCATTGTAAACCCCTCCAAAGAGAATTGTGCCTGCACATCATGTCTTTAGTGACCTAGGAGAACCTATTAAATCTATATTTTTCAAGATTGTTTTCATTAATCTGATCAGTTGGCCTATACTATAGAATTATTTGCAAGGCATTCCTTATCCTGATTGGTACCATGAAAATGAATTCTGTGACTATCATCAAGTCAATGGGCATAATTTATGAAGATGTGTCTAAATCAAGCATTTAATTGAGAATATGTTGGAGAATGGGGAAATAACATTAGATAATGGTACTTCCACTTCCAATAAAACTCTTGAGATTTATCAAAACCACTTTCCCTAACATAACAATCAATAACAGCAAAATAATCAACAATAACAACAACAACAACTAGTACAATAACAAAATCAATAGTATAAAAATCAAAGGCCAAACTAGTAGAATAAAAAAAATCAATAGTAGAACCCACAACAAAAAAACAATGGAAAAAACCAAGGTTAGAACGATAACAACCAAAAATTCTATCCTGTAGTTGCACATGACTACAACAGGGTTGTGGGTCATATTGCAGGGGGGTAGCGTTAATACCATGTCCATTAATCCTAAACCAAACACTAATCATCCTAAACCATTTATAAACAATAATATTCAACAAAATTACATGGATAATCTTTCTTTGACTTGGGAGTGTATATAGGCAAACCATAAAACTAGGACTTCCCCTTTTGGACCTTATATTGACAACTCATTCTTACACATGACCACATGTAAGTGCATTGACAATTGAGACTTGTCCTGTCTAGTCCCACACCATTCCCAACATTAGTTAGCAATAATGGTCCAGTATTTAATCCCAATTGTGAAATCACAACTTAGAGGTTGAATATTAATATCTTAGGCCCATAACCATCTACCACTTTGCCTTTCATCCAACCAACCATTCAACCTCGAAATAAACCATTCACTACTAACCAAGATAAGAAGTTTGATATTGTGGAACAACTACAAAAGACACCAACACAAATTTATATTTTAAACTTGCTTCAAACATCAATAATCCATAAGAACATCTTTAATGAGTTTTTGACTCAATCCACTATTGTTAGTGACATATCCCCTAATAAATTTCAAGCTTTGGTTGGACACCTAGCTCCAGCCCAACAAGTCACATTCAACCAAAGCAATCTATCTTCCCTTGGCCCACTCCATAATAATCCATTATACATAAAAGTTTATATAAGATGGCATAAAGTGAAATGTGTCCTTATAGAAAATGGATTCAACCTCAACATTGTGTCTCTAAAGCTCATCAAGATTCTTGGGTACACAATGGTAGATTTCCAACCAGAAACAATAATTATCAAATCCTATGATAATCAGGAAAGAGAATCACATGCACCATTAGTTTTCCAGTTATCATTGGGACTTTGACCCATGATACACTTTTCCATGTGCTTGATCTTGAGTTATCATACAATATAATTCTAGGCAGGCCTTAGTTACATGAGATTCATGCAGTCCCATCGATGTTGCACCAATGTATCAAGTTTTCTCACTCAGGGATGGAAGTGAATATTTAGGATATTTACACCCATATGAACACTAAAAGCATATTGAGGCCAAATTTTAAAGATATAATTATTAGTATAACATGAATCCAAGTTCCAAGCAAGATAAAGGAAAGGCTATACTTATTGATCCTTCATCAGATAATTGCATAGATCCTAATACCTTGGTTTCCCTTCCCCTCATGCCACCTCTTGAAGCTTCCAATCATTTCACCATTTTATATAATGGACTATGAGAGTATGTGACCCATGATATATTTCATATTGCCAATCTTCCTTAGAATCTAAAAAACTTTGGGAGACCTAAAGTCACCCCACCTATGCATTGGCAATAAAAGAACAAAGATAAGAGACATGTCAAATTTGTATTGGCATCTAGCCTAGAACCTGATCCTCTTGAAGGGGATGAATCATGGTTATATAATTACAATAAAGATAATTGTTATAAAAATACAAAGTATCATATTCCCAATAGGATCATGAAGCATCACAATTATGAAGGAAAATTCCTTAGATCAAATCAGCAAGGAATCATCGATCCAATTTTCATGACTAAGTATGGAAGATCTTATGGACTTATATTTAAATTACCTAGGGTGACCCCACATATCTTATTCAAACTCCATCACTAGTGACTAATAATGATGATGCCAACAGTGAAGTAGAGTCTGGTCATAGCCTCACTTTTGATAACCTAGCTGCAACTAACATGTTTGATAATAATGCCATTTATACCCTTACCCTAACCATTCATCGCAACCCTTTGCCATTATATTATCCCCAAATGATAGATTGGGACCAAAAAGAATCTAGTCTACTGATTGATGAGTTTTATAATGATGAGGCATTATGTGATTTCTTAGGCTATAGAGAAAATGTTCCATTGGGAGATCACAAATCAGGATTCTCAATCACATTGGATCCTAAAGCCTATTTTAGAGAGCAAGGGAGAACCCTTAGCCAAAAATAAATAAGTAAAACATTGAGGTCCCAAAGTGAAAACCTCTTTGAGGTGCTGCCTGACTAGGGAAAAAGCAAATATAAAGGCTATTCTAGTGGTGAAAACTTGTTTTAAGCACCATTAGATGGGAGTGTTCATTCTTCTTCAAATTTAGACCAAGAGATCACCAACAATGAACTTGCCTGTGGATCTAAGTTCAAATTTGAGCAACAATAAGTATTTGATCAAATTCTTCAAGAATTTCTAACTATTATTGTCACATGGCCAGATCTCCCATTAGGGGACTCAGATTCATCATGCTTAGGAGAAGTTGAAGATTAAGTCCTAACAAAGGACCTAGACATAGTCCAATAGTTCAAGTCATTGCCTACTATCCTAGAAGATGGTTCAACCCTTCTAGTCGAAGATACAATAAAGGTAAATATTAGGATTCCATCAGACCTAAAATGGATAAAATTAGGTGCATCCCTCACTGAGGAGGAACATGACATATTTACATCTCTATTGAGATAATTTATAGATATCTTTGTATGGGCTTATTTTGACATGTTAGGTTTAGAGCCTACCTTGGTTTTACACCACCTTGTGGTTAATCCTAAAGCCAAACTGGTAACATAAAAGCTATGTAAGATGCATCCTCACATTATTGTATTGGTAAAGAAAGAGTTGGAAAAACTCTTAGAAGCAAGATGTATATGATCCATTGATTACTCATAATAGATCTCTAGTGTGGTACCTATTAGTAAAAAGCTTGAAGGGATCAAAATTTGTACAAATTTATGAGACATCAACAAAGCTTATCTTAAAGATGATTTTCCCTTGCCTAATATTGACGTGATCATCGATTCCATGACCGGTTATGGAATGCTTTTAGTCATGGATGGATTTTCAGTATACAACTAGATCAGAATAGAATCAGAAGACTAACATAAAAAAATATTCACCACTCCATGGGGAACATTTTGTTATCAGGTGATGCCATTTGGCCTTAAGAATGCTAGAGCCACATATCAAAGGGCCATAACTTTCATATTCCATGATATGATGCATGATATTGTTGAAGACTATGTCGATGACATACTAGGAAAATCCAAAACTAGGGCCAACCATCCAGTAGTGTTACGTAATATATTTAAAAGATTATAGGAGTACAAAGTCCAACTCAATCCAAATAAATGTGTGTTCAATGTAAATTAAAGAAAATTAATTGGCTTCATTGTGTCTCATAGAGGTATTGAAGTCGATCTAGCTAAAGTCCATGCTATAATTGTGATGCCACCACTAACTAATTTAAATCAACCCCATAGTTTGTAGGGTAAGATCTAGTCAATTCGATGCTTCATCTCTTAGTTAGCAGAAAAGTGCCATCCATTTACACACCTTTTGAAGAAGGGAGTTGAATTTCACTAGGATGATCATTGCCAAACAACTTTTCAACAACTCAAAGACTATCTTATTAATCCCCCTATTTTATTACCTCCTATTCCAGAAAAGCCATTCTTTTTATGCCTATCAGCTAATGACCATGCTCTAGGGGCACTTTTGGCTCAACATAATGATAATGGAAAAGAGAATATTGTATACTACCTAAGCCGTACCTTGGTTACATATGAACATAACTATGCACCTATTAAAAAATCTTGTCTAGCCATGGTCTTCATAGCTCAAAAACTATGTCATTATATGTTGAATAATAAGACCATGGTCATTTCAAAAGTAGATCCGCTCAAGTATCTACTATCTAAAACAACTTTTTAAGGTAGAATGGATAAATGGATCATGATTCTTAGTGAATTTGACATAGATTATGTCAATTATAGGGAAATCAAGGGATAAGTTCTTACAGATCAACTTGCTGAAGCACCTCTCATAGACACACAACCAGTCACATTTTAATTTCCTGATGAATCCATAATGACCATCATTGACACACCCCTTAAGGAGAAACCTTGGAAGCTATATTTTGATGGTTCATTCACTGCACATGGATTAGGAGTAGGCCTATTATTTATTACACCACATGGGGATCTAATCCCTAAGTCATTTAGAATCAAATTTCTTTATACAAACAACATGGTCAAGGATGAAACACTTGTTGTAGGACCTCAACAAGTAGTGCATTGGAATATATTTCATCTCCAAGTTTATGGTGATTCTTATTTAATCATTAATTATGTCACATATCTATTTTAGACCAAAGATGACAAGCTGGTTCCATATAAAGCCATGGTCGACACTCTTAAGCAACAAATTGCCAACATTTAGTTTGAGCACATACCAAGAGCTAGTAACAAAACTATAGATACCATGGCTACTATTGGCTCTCTAATTTAACAAATAGATAAAGATAGAGAGTATAAGTTCTTTATCAATAATTTGTTAGCACCAGCTCATGAACCTTCAATCGTTGTAATGATTTGTGATATTGTTAGTCCTAATTCTATTTGGTACTTAGACCTTCATAACTACCTTCATGACTAAGTTATGCCACCCAACCTATCTCAAAAATAAACTAAAAACCTTTATTCATCATTCCACTCATTATACTCTACTTGGATCCACCTTTTACTATCACAGTTTTGATAGAACTCTACTTTGTTGTTTAACTTTGGTAGAGTCTATAGTAGCATTAAGAGAAGTTCACAAAGGATTATGTGGAGCTCATTCTAGTGTGGTAGTCCTATCCAAAAATCTCTTGTGTACTAGTTATTATTGGTCCATAATGGATGTAAATGCCACTACATATGTAAAAAAGTGTGACAAATGTCAATGGCATGCTAATTTGATTCATGCCCCAACAAAAACTCTAACACTAATGTTGACACCATGGCCATTTTCTACATGGGGACTTGACCTCATTAGAAATATTAACCCTACTTCATCTGATATCCATAAACATATCCTTACTTCCATCAAATATTTCACTAAGTGGATTGAAGCTATACCCCTCACTTACGTAACTGTAAAGCAAATTTCCAAATTCATCTTCAACCATCTCATTTGCCACTATGGTATCCCCTCTAACATTATATCTAATAATGGAGGATCATTAAAAAAAAAGGATGTAGACTAGATATGTACTAAATATAACATCACATAACATTTTTCTATAACATATTACCCTTAAGAAAATGGTCAATCTAAGGAATCCAACAAAACCATTATCAATATTCTCAAAAATATTGTTAATTATGTCGATCATGATTGGCACTTGTATATATTTCCTACCCTTTGGGCATACTATACCAATCATCATACCCTCATAAGAGCCACTCCATACTCACTTGTTTATGGTATTGAAGCCATCCTTCCCATTGAGGTCGAATTGCCTTCACTACACATCTCTTTCAAGCATGTCCTGAATGATCATGACTATCAAGTAGCTCACCTACAAGAGCTATACCTACTTGATGATAAACACATAGTTGCACTCAATAATCTTTAAGCATATTAGAATTGACTCAAAGGCCACTATAATTAGCATGTTAAGCATAGAACATTTGAACTTGGTGATCTTGTTCTTGAAGAAAACCAAAAAATTACCATAACTGAGAAGAAACATAAAGGGAAATTCAAACCAAATTGGATAGGGCCTTTCATTATTACTGTAGATTATGGATCAGGAGCATACAGGCTTGCCACACCAGATGGAGATAAATTTCTTGAGATGATGAATATTATTCATCTCAAGCAGTATTATGCTTGAGCGCTAATGTGTATTGTCTATAAGGACTATTTTAGTTATACCATTTTATCACTATTCTTATTTATACATAATATCATCCTTATCCATCCTCTTGGCCTTATCCAATTTCCACTTTTGACCTATCAACCCAGTCTATTCTAAAAGCCTAGCCTGTTTGACCTTGGTTTTTGCCATTTGTTATGTAGCATCAAGGTATTTGATCAGTTTCATCAGTTGGTTCAAATACTTTAGATAGAGATCATATTTTTAGATAGTATGACAATTTTTTTGGCAATTGCAACCTTCATTTGTTACTCCTTTCTTACCATTGATCTTGTTATTAATTCATATGTCGTACTATGCCTTTTTACCAACTATGGTTGTTTTGTTTGAATTGATTGCTACACTATTCACATTCATCTAATGTAAGTACAAAACTATAGTGACTTGAGGTCCTACTGTATGAATATGTAGGCAACACTCAATACTTTTTGAGGTTAGCTCAGTCACCCTTTTCCCCATTCTCTCACTATTTTGTGAGCAACCTAAGCCATGCTCTCATTGTTTTGTGAGTAACCTTAGTTTAAATGCTCTTGTCATTTTATGAGCTTAAACCATTTAGTGTCTCATCATTCTCAATTGAGTTGAGACACTCCAAAACAATTCTAAATTTTTTTGAAAAATCAATAGAAAAGAACAAAAAACATTGACCACTTATTTGCCTTAAGGATTATGGGAACCCTTACTAAGTTACAAGCAAATCACTTGTCATTTAGTTTCCCCATCCTTTTTGGCCTTTTTCTCTCATGCACTTGCCATTTTTAAAGACCATTATTATTCTTATATCACATACATTTTATTTATTTTCCTTAGTCATCACATTCTTCCCATCCATTGAGAGAACTACATTTGGCCTGAAGTTTTTTATTGGATATTACATCCATAGAACTATGTAGGCAACATCCACTTGCCTAGTGCATATGGAGACACCTTGGCCAACCCCTCCCTTTTCTATTCACCTATTTTGTTCATTTGTTAAGTTGTCACCTATATTCTAGGGGAAATGTTTATAGGGTTTATATTGCATTGTTTGTTGTTTATTTCTACTTATTTTATTTGTTTGTCTACCTATTTGTTTGATTTCAGCACTGTTGCCTTGATTTAGTTTATGTGTGTTCATTGAGTGATTTCTTTCCCACACTTACACTCAAATCCATCTCTATTCATAAGTTTACATTGTCATCATGGTTTCTATCATTGGTGCATTATTTTCTATTGAGTATTGGATTATGGGAGTTATTCCTCATGCAGATTTTGGTCAAGTCCTCATGATGTCTACCAACACATGTTATAATAAACCTCAGCTTTGGGAAGTCTACTCAGAAATGGTAGCATCTTTTTGGCATCGACATCCCAATTCACTCCCAATCATATCCCAAACAGAGTAATTAACCAAAAAATAATTTCAACTTTTATTAGTTCAGATGAGCATCTCCCTACTAGTAGGTTGTTCTAATTCATCATTAGTCTCTGTGTTAAGTTATCATCATCATTAACCAAGTTTATCCTATTTTCCATAATCAGGGTCCAATGATTATAAATGCCTATGGGCAAATCATTACACACCATCTCATTTGCATTTATCAATGATTATAACCACCTTTAGAAAAATCATTGTGTTGTCATCACTTTACTTTTTCTACCTATATAGGAGCATGTTATTATCTTATTTGTCTATCCTACCTAGGGCAACTCCATCTTCTCAATGATTATAACTACCTTGGGCAAATCATTATGTTATCATACCATGTTGCCACTATTAGGGTACAATGCTTATAAATACCTTTGGAAAAACCATTGTATACCATCCCACTTGCATTCTGAATTATTTTGATTTCTTTGTCAATATCATTGTGTTTTCACCCCAACATCTTTCTCTTCTTTGGTCCCCTCACTTCACTTCTTTCTTTTTGAGGGATTGTTTGCCGATCTACTTGTGCCAATCATTCCCTTGAAGGGGCATCATATAATTAGTTTATCATCATTGTAGTTGTAGGCATACATGACCTTTTCATTCTTTGAGAATATGTTATTATGATTATAACTTGTAATGCCTTTTCAAATAGGGGAAAATTGTAGACACCTAAATCTGGCCATCGATAACTTTCAATCAGGATTTTGGCTAATTTCTACCCAAAATGTACAATTTGGCCTAAAAACACTAAAAAATGCTAAATAATGTGAAATTGACATATTCAATTATTGATTTTGGCCAAGGTATCCCTAAATGGGGTAATGCAATTTATGGGCTAGTTAACTTTGATCAGATCATTTTGAGTCAAAATGCTAATTTTACACCTAGGTACTTTGGATTGCTCTTTCGTATCAAATATCTTACACAAGACATGTGCCTTTATTATTTATTTTCAGGAACATCCTAAATGGGATAATGGATCTAATGCATCTGACATTGCCTTCCAATTCTAATCTAGTCAAAGTTTGAACCAATAACAAGACATTTTGATCAATTTGAGTAATTTGTGCACAAAATGCTTAAACATGCTTAAGAGCTAATTAATCCAAATCAAAGCCTAATTAATAATTCCATGGAAACTTGTTGAATACTTATTTTTAGAAATAAATATTGAATATATGCATCATCACTTGACCTCATTTCTTGGGAAGACATCTCTAGGCCATAAATGCCACAAATATCAGGATTCATGCCTCGCATGCCTCATCAAAGCCCTCCATGCCTCTTAATTACTCCTCTATCCCAAATATTGATGATCTTATTTATCAATTTTAATTACAAAATTGGATTAATCCTTAACCACACATCTCAATCCTGAGATTGATGGTTTAGATTGCTTTTGATCAATCTCAAAAATGTATAAATAGAGAGGCCATGAACATCATTTCTAAGCTATTTGGTGCAAAGTTATTATGCTCAAATATCTTCAAAAGACTTGATAATGCAAAGTTATAATTTAAAAATGGTTCCAAAATCTTCAAGCAATTAGTGTTACCATGCAAAATTGATTCCAAGCCAAGCCAAGCCTCAAGCCAAAAGTGCCAAGGAGAGATGGAGGTAGCCAAACTTCCATTGCCAAGAACTTCATGAGCATAAACCAAGAAAGCCACCACTACAAAGGCATTTGGAGCATCCAAGGAAGGTGAAGGAATTCTTGTTTTTTATTCCTTACTTTTTAGTTGTGTTTGTCATTTGTGTTTGTTAACTAAGCTCTCCCTAGTGTCTAAGCCTAGAGATGTTATGCTATTAATGTGTTTCTTTCATTTTTTTTTTCATTTTGGAACTAAAATGATAATAACCATCCTCTCTTGAATAAAATTCTTAGATCACATAAATAAGCATGAAATTACAAAGATATATAAGGATAGGATGCAAATAGATAAAAACAAAGATGTCTAATCTACAATAAGATTAATGTGATCAAAGTAATCATCCCAAAATTCAGTAGTTATATCAATGTTATCTTGAATTATAACCAATTATTAATTAATGATTTCTTGATTAGGTGTGAAAACCATATTACAAAGACCTAATTCAAATGCAATGTCACTTTGATCAGTGAATCAAGGTTATGGGATAATGGGGATATCAAATATGCTAAAAATATCATGCACTAATCTAGGCAAAGTCATCTACATGTGAAAGACATATTTTTATAAAATGGCATGCAAGATTTAATAGGTTTTTAGGACTGTGAATGTTATGAAAATAGACTTCAAGTTTGTTTTAATAGTTTAGCAGGCATCGATGATGATCTTGTAGGATTGACGTCGATTATGAGTAAAATACTAAACTATGAAAATAGGTGATAATAATGACTTGTAAAATTGATAAAATGATGAAAATTGAATGGAAATGTTGACATAGAGGTGCACAAGACAATAATATTTAAATATGAATGAATTAACATAAATATTAACCTTGAATGGCTTGAAAACATGCAAATAAAGAAGACTATAAAAGTATGCTCAAAAACCTTTAAAATCCATTGATAGTTGTATGAACAGAGGTTCCACAAGGTGGCAAAGTGTTTATAATGTTCATACGTAGGTTTTAGGAAAAATCCAACAAGTGTTCAAAGTCAAAAAGTGTTGTGCTTGTCCCTCAAACCGAGGAGGATTGATGTATATTTATGGATCGATGTTTTTCTAGGCCGATCAGTGTCAATCATAGAGAATCGATGTTGATTTGCCTAAAATGGGTGGAGATGATATTTAGGCCATTCAAAAGGGTTGTTTATAGGTAGAGATGGGTTTAACTAATTTCTAAGTTGTTAGGTTGTTTAAACCATGGGATGGGTTTGTTGGGAGGTTGGGAGGTTTTTTGTTTTTTATTTGTTTTTATGAATTTATGGTTAGGGGTAGTAAAATAGGGTTAATTATCATTTGACTACAGTAATTAACTCTAATAACTCATGTGGCAAAGGTAAATGGGTGAGGTTAATGTAATTATTTCTAATAATTATGAATGGGACCATTATGTTAGAGAAGTAGGATAAACATAATGGCATACCATGTTAGTACACAAGGGTGTATAAAACTAGCATCTATATTTACCCCTTTTATGGAGTGGTGTACAGTAGCATGCCATGAGACAAAAAATATAAGGTGTCTAATGCTCGAATTTCATTATGAGGAGGTATCCCCCCTCAAATTGGGTACTAAGAAGTGAGATGGAATGAATGATGGGTTTAAAAAATATGAAAGGTAAAAAAAAGGTGGATGAGTGGAAATGGACAAGTGGAAGATAGCAATGGATAAATAGAAGAGTAGATGGTTCAAAGAAGTTCAAAGGTTACACTTAATAGGATAAAAAGTGATGCAAATAGTAATGCCCCAAAGACCTAATTGAGTAACCAAATGCTAGAGCTAAAATAGGTAGGCTTAATAAAAGGCTAGCAAGAGAATAAAAGATAAAAATGATAGACCATCACATCTGATGTGCGTATGGTGTACGTGTCACCTAGAGATGAATGTTCTCAAGACAAAAGATACCCTTGGGATCTTACAATGGTAATATGCCAAAAAAAGGGGTACACCTTAAGGAGACTAGGGAATTGACAAAGGGTCAAAATCCTCAAGTCTAAAGGGTAAAATGACAAAAAAATGTGATAGAAGTAGCAAAGGCAACAAGATAGGGCTTAGGAGCCAGATTGGGAGCATGTGAAATGGTCCATAAGTGCAAAAATTTCAACAAACCAAGATAATCGACATCGATTAGAGTAATCAATGTCAATCGTTGGAAATGATATAAATAGGTATTTGATGTGGCATAAGGCTCATTTAGCTATCGACGTGAACAAGTATTCAAGAGCAAAATTTGACATTACTCTAGCTTTCAAGCTTACGTGAGAGATGATGGAGGTGAGTAGGAGTGGATGACAATGATGACTTCATTATGAGGTAATCAAAATGCACTTTTGGTGAAATTTATTATTTTAGTTATTTTGTTGTTTTTTACTTAAGACATTTTTTTTGTGTTATTTAGGATATTTTTTGGTTTGAAAATTTTGTGAGTGGGGAGGGTAGGTAGGTTGTGAATTTTTTTTTTGGTATTTTAAGAACGTAAAACCTAAAGGAGGATTCTTTAGGGGGAGGGAATCGATGTCAATCTATAAAGATCGATTTTCACCATGTAGATCAACCGTGATCCATAAAGATCAACATCAATTGTGTAAATTAGCATTGATCCTTATAAGATTGATATAAATCGAGAAAGTTAGGCTCTTGATTAACTAAAAAGATGTTTTTGATAGGCATGAGAGCTATTGATGATGAGGGATAAGATCCCTCCACTATTGACATAGTAATGAGAGTTCATGGGTGATGAAGACTAGGCCCAACTTGATGTTGTTGGATATGCAAGGATCCATCATTATTTTTGTATCCATTGGGACATTAGCATGATGGTGGCTTTGCTAGAGCGGTGGGATTATACCACCAACACATTTTGGCTATTGATCGATGAGATGACCATCACCATAGAGGACATCTATCATCTTTTATGAGTGTTGATCTAGGGAGCCCTTATTTATACTATGGATTGAGACTCGGTGAGTGATGGTGCTGGCATGATTATATGGTGAAGATGCTCTGGATATCAGATTCTTTGTTGGGCGGTTCTCATTGCATCCCTTGTATGACCAGGACCCTATGAAGAGACTAGTGTTAACTATGATGATGTTGGCATTGACTTGTTATGTTTTACCTAATTCTATGGGAGGATGACTACCATGGATCTTTGCTAGTGTCATAACATACATGGTAGAGTTTAGGACTATTTTTGCTTGGGTACCCACACTATTGGGGTAGATCTATAGGAAATTGTGGGGTTAGTGCACTAAGCATAGATCAAGACTTGACATCACTTTTATATTACATTATTGGGCATATGACCACATTCATGTGATTCACCCCATAGGGAGCCCATGGATCAATTTTAGAGACATGGTTTATATTATAGGCTTCCTTCAATGGAAGGAAAATCTAGTAGTTCCATACTCAGATAGAATAATGCATGATCTAGTGCATTATAAATAGGTTTTCAATGACTTACAGATAGGAGATGTTATCTGGAGGTCATATGTACACTTCTTAGCATGGCTTGGTTTAGTTGTAGAGATAGGGGATGTTTCTCAAGAGTTATGGGTATATGGATGATGGCTGGAGCATTTGGAGCTATTCTATTTTGATAGGGTTTATTGTCAGTTTGGGTTGTTATAGGCTATACCTATAGCCCCATGCATGTATAGGTAGGATGATACAGAACTCAACTGGCCTACTCCAGATACTAAAATGGTCTTGATGGGGCCACAAGAGGATCCCATGTATATTGACCTAGATGATATTGGTTATACAAATGATTATCTAGCATGGTTTGTAGCAGATATGGGGAGGAGACATGATAGAGTAGTGAGACCTTGGTAGGAGGTGGTTATTAAGGAGATGAGGGGGAAGGGTGAGGATAAATTAGAGGTTGGGTAGGATGGCCCTAATTCACCCATGGGAGATGTAACATTACAAGATGCCCTCACACCTGATTATATAGATGTGGTTACAGTTATTAATGAGAGGGATACACTGAGGGTCAAGTTATAGGAGCCTTGGGTAGCCTACAATACTTTACAAGATCAGATTACCACACTATAGGGTAATCTAGATATTATGAGAGGCCAACATGACTAGGCTATATAGGAGTGAGATAGATACCATGCAGAGCTGAAGCAGATGAGATCCACTATGGTAGAGAGATTAGCTTTGGATATTATAGGATCTAGTGCTACTCCTTGGGATATGATACCACTATGATAATACATGGATCTGATTACAAAAATGTCATATTATGAGAGGATAATACAGAGGTAGTTACCAAATGTTCCTTGATTTGCTTCATACATGGCTAGCCATATTAAATCCCAGAGGACTCCAAGGGGTACTACTAGTATAGGTAGTGTAGCAAGCTGAGGAGGAGATGATGAGGGAGGTGATATCATTCACCTCAGTAGGATTGAGTTCATGGAGTAAATCACATTGTATGGGTTGAGAGCCCCATTTTATTTGTGTTATGAAATTTGTACAGGCATTTGATATATATATATATATATATATATATATATATATATATATATTCAGACATTATTTATGGATGGATCATCTGTATTTATTTATGTATTTACTGATGTCTATGGATATGTTATGTTTTTATTGATTACGTGACGTGATGGATTATAGATTAGATGTTATGCATTTTAATTTTGATCATTGTTATTATATATGTTGTGGATGTTTATAAATTATTGATTATGGATTTTACATGTTATGGATTATGGATGTTATATCATGAGATATGTTTTTAATAAATGGATTATGCTTAGTGATGATTATGGATTATGTTATATCATGAGTTGTGTTTTTACTAAATGGATTATGATTATGGATTATAGATGTCTTTTAATGTATAATGGTTTTGATTTTATGGGTTTTAGTGATTATATATTATGGATTTGTTTGACATTGACTTGGACCATAACCAAAAAGAGAACCTCTCATACACATGGCCTATACATCCTTAGCTAAATGGTAAGAGATATTGACACAACCTTAGTTAGCTAGATATTTGACCTTGGTAATTTATTAGGATTATATGATTTTTGTGGGATGGTAGATGGATTTATTTAGAGATAACCTTCTTCACACCATATTTCAAAATCAAGATTTATCTTCAGGTATCATTTTAATGCCAATGGGTAGACTGATCAATATGAGAAGCCTAAACTTAGAAAGCTGATTGATATGGGAAGTTTTCTTGGGACATTGATTTTGATGATTTATTTTATGGTTTTGTTTTTTCTTAAGGCTTTAAAGTGGCATAATTTGAAAAATGATCAATGCGAGAAGTTTTTTTCTTGGTAGCCATCCTTCAAGGGAGTGGTCTGCATTATGATGTTTTTGCATAGCTATCCTTCAAGGGATCAGTCTATTATTTTCCTTGGATTATAGCTATCTTTTGAGGGATCAATCTATTTATTTATCTCATTTTGATACTATTGATTTTCACTGCTTGATTTTTTATCCCAAAGATAGTAATGCAAGTTGGCATAAAAAGATACCTTAAGATAGTTTCCACGAGTTTATTACATGAGGTAATTGTGTTATCTTGGAACATTAACATCCTTTAAAAAATAAGGCAAATAATGATCTAGGGTTTTTCCCATTATAGGTGAAAATGTATCTATGAGAGAATGCTATGAATAGAGCTAGGGTATTCATATTCAAGGTTATGATTATAGTGACTACTGGATAACCACATAACTCTCATATCATTATTTAGTATTTTAAGATAGGAGGATATGATAATATTTAAGATAAGCTAACCAAGATGAGACAATATCTATTAACTATATAAAGGATGCAAATGTAATGCATTAAGAGTTTTTCATTCTGGTTTACCATAAAGAGAGTCCAGACGATATGCCCCAGATCCATACTTATGGGTTATGATGTATGGTCTAAGCTAATTAGGAGAAAATTTACCCCTTTTACTTCATTTTATATTAGTGACATTTTGATTCTATTTAAGCACAAGGTCTCCAATTTTAAATTCTCATTCTCTTATATGTTGATTATATGCTCATTTTAGTCATTCTTGATATATACGAAAGTGATCGAGGGCTATCGTATGATGCTCATCTAAGAATTCAAGTTGGGATAAACACTACTGACAAAAATCCTCATAAAAAATGATGTCTTTAAGGGAGACACAAAGAGAGGGAATTTGGACTTCTAAAGGAAGTACAACTTCCATATCATAGACTACAGAAAAAGGAGTAGCACCTATAGGGGTTCGAATACTAGTTTGATATGCCCATAAGGTGAAAGGGATACGAAGATGCCAATCCTTCCCAGCTTCATTGATGACTTTGGCTAGGATTTTAACTAGGGTTTTATTATATGTTTATTCTTGACCATTGGCCTGAGCATATTAAGGCGAGGATAAACTTAATTATATTTAAAATGAGTCACATAGTGCTTGGACTTTCTTATTCTTGAAATATTTTACATTATCTATTATTTTTTTATATGGAATTCTAAAATGATAAATAATGTGATGGTGGATAAACTCCACAATATTTTTTTCCTTAGTCGAGATAAGTGGCATAACTTCCACCCACTTGGTGAAGTATTCTATAGTGATAATGATGAAGCCATGATACTGAGAGGACTTAGGGTTGATTTGCCCTATAAAATTGAGCCCCCATTAGGAGAATGGCTAGAAGTCCCTTATTGTATGAAAGGATTTACTAGGGACATGGGATAAGTTTGCATGTTGCTAGCATTTTACACACCTCTTAACGTATGCACAATAATATTGATTCAAAGTAGGCCAATAGTAACCTAAAAATAAGATTTTTTTAGCAATTGCACGGCCACTAAAGTGTCCAATGCATGACCCATTATGTACTTCCTAGATAGCGAAAGTAGATTCATGTTTTTGGAGACAATAAAGAATAATGCCATTAAAATACATGCTTATAGAGAACACCCCCAAGTATAGTATAGAAAGCATCTTTCTATTGAAAGACATGCTTGGCACCTTTGGATAGATGGGGAAAAGATAATCATATAGACAATAAGGATATATTTGTGCATACCATGGCTCCTCTAGGTTTTCCTTGATATTATTGATAGATAGAAGATTGATTCTCATGTAGGAAAGCTGGTTAACTCAATGGATAAGGACAAATAACTTGGAATCCTGAGATGAGGATGGGATAAAAGAGGCAAGAGATGTCATAGTATCAACGAACTTATTAGTTGATCTAGGAGTAGTTTGGATAGTGTAACTTTCAAAAGTGGATAGATATTGATTGGCTAAGGTCTTATATATTTGGAGGATAACATTATTGCATTGATATATACCATTAATTTGATTGACCACTAGTTGAGAATCACCATAGATATTAAGGGATCTGACTACTAATGCAAGGGCATTTTGGAGGCCTATAATCAATGCTTCATATTCAGCCATGTTATTGGTGCAATTGAAGTCTAATTTAAAAGATAAAGGCATGGGAATACCTTGAGAAGGGATTAGTATAATTCCTATGCCACATTCACATTCACATTTGGATCCATCAAAGAATAGAGTCATTTGATATTTTGGGACTAATTGGGAAGTGGATGTGATAGATTTATCAAGAAATTCACAATTGATTGGTCAGTTTTCACTAAGAGGTGCTTCAGCCAATTGATCAATAAATAATCTATCCTTTAAAAAAAATTTGATGGATAAATTCCAGATCAACCTCAGCTAGAAGCATGATCTATCTAGCATTCATTGATTTTGATAAGGCTTAGAATGCATGAACTTAAGGGGGTCGATAGTTATAATTACATACGTATTGTGGTTAAGTAGGTAATGACGAAGCTTAGAGGCTACAAGAACCAATGCTAGACATAGTTTTTTGGTATGCAGATAATGTGTTTCATATTTTATGAGGGTATAAATTATATAATAAATAGCTTTCTCTTTGTGATGCTTGTCTCGATGGGAAAGCATAACACCTAGAGCATGATCAGTAGCTAAGATATAAAGGAAGAAAGGTTGCCCCTCCTTAGGTGAAGTGAGGACTAGAGGTGATAGAAGATAGTATTTGAGTATATTAAAGGCTGATTGACAATTAGAATCCCATATAAAGTGACTATCCTTCATTAATAAATGGTGGAAAGGTTGACACTAATCAGAGAGCTGGGATGTAAAATGATGGATAGATTGGAGCTTGCCTTGTAAACTATGAAGTTGCTTAAGGTTGGATGAAGGAGGTATTTCTATAATGGCCTTGATTTTAGTAGGATCCACTTTTATTCCTCGAATAGAAACAATGAAGCCTAGAAGTTTACCCATCAAGACACCAAAAATGCACTTTTTGGATTTAGATGCACATAATACTGGAGCAGATGATCAAATATTAACTTAAGTATGGATAAGTGATCATCATAGAATTTTGACTTCCCAAGGAGGTCATCTACATAGTCTTCAAAAATTTTATGGATTATGTCATGAAATATATAAGTCATGGCCCATTGATAGGTGGTTCCTACGTTATTTATGCCAAAGGGAATAACATGGTAGTAGAAGGTCCCCCAAGGAGTAATAAATGTAGTTTTATATTGATCTTCTAGTGTAATAAGTATTTGATTTTAACTAGAAAAACTATCCATAAGGGAGTAAATTTCATGGCCAACTATCAGGTCCACTAATTGGTTAATGTTTAGGAGAGGGAAATCATCTTTTGGGAAAGCAAAATTTAAATCATGAAAGTTAATACAAATGTGAAGTCTCCCTATAGGCGTAGTGATAAGAATGATGTTGGGCATCCAATTGAGGATAATCGATGGGTTAAATAAAGTTAGCAAATAATAGGTGCTATAACTCCTCTTTTACTAGGAGTGTGATGTGGGGGTGCATTTTACAGAGTTTTTATTTTATCAGTTAGCATCAAGAAAGGTGATGATATTATGGATAAAAATTATGGGGTCAATACTAGGCATATCACTATAAGACCAAGAAAATGCCTCACTACGGTCTGATTAAAAAGTGATAAAATCCTAGTTTTCTTGAGGATCTAAGGCTTTATTAATTTTTAAAATCCTCAAGATTTCTTGAGACCCAATATTAATATTAGCAATGGATTCATTTAACAAGCTAGATGTTTCAGAAGGAAGATAATTTCATAGATAAGAGTTTTTAGTGCCCAGATGAGTCAAGATTGACTCATCATCCTGACATTAAAGAATAGGGATGGTTAGCATATCATGTCTTATTAACTTAGGATATACTAAAGGGATAATTTAGGTCTTGCCACCATGGTGAAAGATGAGGGGTTTTATGGAGATTGAATTGACTAAATTAAAAATCATAAGGGATGGATACAGTGTCATTGGTTGAGGAAGAGGTATCAGATGATGAAGATTTCTCTTCTTTTTCCAAAAATGGTAGAAGATTGGGTTTGAGAGAGGATTTAGCATTTTTTTAAAATAAATCCTAAGCCATAATTTTCATGTGGTTTTCTAAAATCTCCTAATATTATGTCATGAGGACCCTACTCATATCTACCCATGTCAAAGCCCTTCTAGGCACAATGATAAAGGTAGGTTTATGCAAACTAGGGTTTATTAATAAATGAGAAATCAGATGTAAAGGGTTTATCATGGGTGCTATTATCAGGCCTTGGGTTGGTTTGATCGATTCCACCATAAATCAAGTGGGTACATAAGAACGATGGCCCAAATGGGATGAGCTCACCTAGGTTGGGTAGATACATGGGTTGTTTGTCTAGATGGTCATATTACATAAGAGTGGGTAACGTGTTAAGGGTCAATAGCTAGTATTCCCCCATTGAAAGATGTTGTATCATGGAATCAATATACTCATGAGCTAGTAATTTTGAAGTAGGAATAGTCATGTTAGTCGAGGCTTGATTAGAGGATGAAGATGGGATTGTGTTAGGTGAGGGTATTATGACATCACTTGGTCAAAAAGTTTAGTTGCACAATTTTAAGGGATGAGGATCAGTGGGAATGTTGTGGACCTGGCCTTCATGTTCAAACTTAATGCACTGATGGATGGTGGATGGGATACATCATATCACATGAATCCATAGATGTCCTTATAAAATGTTATATTATAATTTCACTTATATTGTTGAGTTGTGGAGCTAAAAGCTTCACTTATGAGCAATGTGGAGGTTGCTGGGTTACACAGTAATCGACATCAGTCATAACCAACTGACATTAGTTAGGGGTCGACTGACATTGATTAGGGGTCAACCGATATCAGCAAAATTGGTCAGAACCAACCGACATCGGTTAGAGGTCGGCCGACATCGGTCATCTTCAGACTGACACTGACTTCTGTGCATTTCCATAATTATAATTGCTATTTTTAGGAGAATAATTAGTTTGCATGTAAAGACTAAAATTAATCTTGAGTCTATTTTTCTAATTATTGTTTGATTTTTAATTCTATTTAAGAGACCCATGGGGAAATATTGTAATTTGAGCAAGATGAGCAAGATCAAGAAGATCTGCAAGGTGCAAGATCAAGAAGATCTGCAACACACAATTTAGTAATTGAGTTGGTTGTAATTGATTGAGAGAGAGAGAGAGAACTCTTGAAGGAAAATTACTGTACATCTGAGAGGTGTGAGTAGAGAGAGATTTCTTCATTGTATTTCCTTCTGGAAGAGTTTAATACAAGATTGGTTATTTTTTGTATCTCATATTATTTGTTGTTTCTAATTTCTAGTTACTTATTACTTCTAGTTTCAATTTCGTGTTTAGTTGCTTATACAAAAGTAATCAATTGTACTCTAAGATCTTGACAAGTGGTATCAAAGCTATGTATATACACTAACAACTGGTATCAGAGCATGTTAGTGTTTGTTGATTACAAAATTCACTCAAAGGGTTTTTTGATTGAGTGGGAGTAAAGCAATGGCAGAAGAAAGTAAACTAAGAATGGAGAAATTCAATGGCAAAAATTATCAATTATGGAGGATGTAGATTGAAGATTATCTGTATCAAAAAGATCTGTATTTACCATTGGGTGGGGTTTCAAGGAAGTCCACAGATATGGAAGATGAAGAATGGAATGTTCTTGATAGAAAGGCTCTTAGATCTATAAAGTTGAGCCTGGCAGCTTCTATAATTTCTAACTTATCACAGGCAAAGACAACGATAGAGTTAATGGATACTTTAGAAAATTTATATGAAAAACCCTCAGCTTTAAATAAA
This sequence comes from Torreya grandis, assembly GCA_037957365.1. Taxonomy (NCBI): domain Eukaryota; kingdom Viridiplantae; phylum Streptophyta; class Pinopsida; order Cupressales; family Taxaceae; genus Torreya; species Torreya grandis. The sequence continues at coordinate 1,242,473 of JARHVA010004175.1, forward strand.
TTATATCTTAAGAAGCAATTATTTAATTTGTAAATGCAGGAAGGTGGATTTGTATCTAGTCATCTTAATAATTTTCATATAATAGTAAGTCAGTTAAATTCAGTCAAAATAATTTTTGATGATGAAATTAAGGCTCTCTTAATCTTATGCTATTTACCTAAAAGTTTGCATAGTTTGGTAATGGCAGTTAGTAATACTGCATCTGCTTCAAATATCTTGAAAGTTGATGATGTTATTAGTGTAATCTTGAATAAAGAAATTCATAGAAAAAGCACAGGGAAAACATCAAGTAATGTTTTAAGTGTTGAAAGTAGGGGAAATCAAAGAGAAAAGGGAAAGCAATGGAAATCAAGGTCAAAGATGGGAAGTAGATCCAAATCCAGAAATGAAAGAATTACCTGCTGGAATTGTGGAAAGAAAGGGCATGCAAAGAAAGATTGTTGGTTGAAGGATAACAAAGAAAATTAGCATGAAGGTAATAAAGAAGTAAAAGTTACAAGTATTGTTGCATAAGATGCTCTTATATTTTTTTTTAGATAATAAAGTAGAATAATGGGTTTTAGATTCTAGTGCCTCTTTCCATGCAACCTCAAATAGAGAATTTTTCAATGATTATGTCCATGGAGATTTTAGAAAAGTTTATTTAAGGGATGATGAGCCTTGTAAAATTGTTGGCAAAAGAAAAATTCAGCTAAAATTACAAAATGACAATACATGGGTGTTGAAGGATGTCATGCATGTACCCATCCTGAAGAGGAATCTGATTTCTACAAGAAAGTTGGGTGATGAGGGTTGCACAGTAACTCTCACAGCTGAATCTTAGAAAGTTTTCAAGGGTGCACTTGTATTAGCAAAAGATAAGAGAGTAGGTATACTTTATCTATATACTTGTATTACTGATTATTCTCCTTCTATTTTATCTACTTCAGATGTAGATGCAAAGTTGTGGCACTATAGGCTTGGTCACATGAGTGAGAAGGGATTAAATGTTCTTAAGTCAAAAGGTAAGCTTTCAGATTTGAAAAGCATAGATCTAGATTTCTGTGAGCATTGTATTTTTGGGAAATAAAAAAAAGTGAGGTTTCTCAGAACTAGGTCAACAAAGAAGAAGCACAAGTTGGAGCTTGTTCACACAGACGTGTGGGGACCAGCTCAGGTAGCTTCTATTAGAGGATCACAACATAATATTTCTTTCATTGATGATGCTACAAAAAAGGTATGGGTTTATTGCATAAAGAGAAAATTTGATGTTTTTGACACATTTAGGAAATGAAAAGCTTTAGTTTTTAATGAGAAGGTGATGTACAGTGATCAACTCAAAATGCTAAATAATTTTGAGCAGGGCAATCTTGATTTAAAAAAGGTTATGATCCAAAATGAGCTCGCATGTAAAAATCATCACTTACAGAAAAACATAAAGACCGACATCGATCAGGTGGAAATTGACGTCAGTCAGGTGGAAATTGATGTCGATCAAGTGGAAACCGATGTCAGTCAGGTGAAAACCAATGTCAATCAGGTGGAAATCGATGTCGGTCAGGTGGAATCGACATTGGTCGGGTGTAGACTGATATCGATCAGAGATGACTAAGATCGGTCACTGTCAAAAGAAAATTTGGGTGGATAGCAAGCTGTAAATGAGTCTCAAACACCCATAAGGTAGTTTGAAAGGGTAAGTAAACCTCTAATTTTTTATTCCCCTTCTTTATACTACTTATTGCTCACTGATGGTGGAAAACCAAAAAGTCTTGATGATGCAATGCAGGTAGAATCTAGAAAATAATGGGAGCATGTCATGAATGAAGAAATTGATTCCTTGGAAGAGAACCATACGTAGATTTGGTTGAGTTGCTAGCTTGAAAGAAAGCACTAAAAAACAAATGGGTATACAGGTTAAAGGAAGGAGAAAATGGACAAATGAGACATAAGGCCAGGTTGGTAGTAAAGGGATTTGCACAGAAATTAGGTATTGATTTTGGTGAAATTTTTTTTTCTGTAGTAAAGATGACTTCTATTCAAACTATATTGTCTTTAGTTGCTATTGAGGATTTACATCTTGAGCAGCTTGATGTTAAGACAACATTTCTTCATGGAGATTTGGATGAAGAGATATATGGATCAGTCGAAAGGTTTTGAGGTCAAAGGTAAGGAAAAACTTGTGTCCAGGTTGAAGAAAAGCTTATATGGTCTTAAGCAAGATCCAAGACAATGGTATTTGAGATTTGATAGGTTTATGACAGAACATGGCTTTAGTAAATGTCAATCTGACCATTGTGTTTATTTTAATAAATTAGATAATGGTAGTTATATTATCCTATTATTGTATGTAGATGATATGCTTATTACAGGTTCACACATGCAATAAATTATTGAGCTTAAGGTAAAATTAGCTCACATGTTTGCCATGAAGGATTTCAGAGCAGCAAAAAAAATTATTGGCATGAGTATTAAGAGAGAGAGAAAATCACTGTTTGATTTTGTCTCAAGAGGATTATGTGAATAAGGTGTTGAAGAGGTTCAATATGTAGGATGCAAAACTGATAAGCATACCTATGGCTGGACACTTCAAGTTAAGCAAAGAATAGTGTCCTAAATCACATGATGAGGTTGAGTACATGAGTAGAGTTCCATATGCTTCAGCAATTGGGAGCTTGATGTATGCAATGGTATGTACTAGACCTGATATTGCCCAAGTAGTGGGAGTTATCAGCAAGTTTATCACCAATCCAAAAAAGGAACACTAAAAAGTAGTTCAGTGGATTCTCAGATATCTGAGAGGGACCAGTAGTAAGCATTTATGCTATGGAGAGTCAAACACTTCTCTACATGGCTATGTAGATTCGGATATGGCAGGTGAGTTTGATGGTAGGAGAAGCACCACACGATATGTGTTCACTATTGGTGGAACGACGGTTAGCTAAATTTCAAAGTTATAAAAAGTTGTTGCCTTGTCTACTATAGAGGCAAAATACATTGCAGTCACAGAGGCTAGTAAGGAAATGATTTGGATGACTCAGTTCATGGAAGAGTTGAAAAAGAAGCAAGAGAGTTACAGATTGTATAGTGATAGTCAAAGTGCAATTCATTTGGCAAAGAATTTAGCTTTTCATTCAAGAACCAAATATATACAACTTAGGTACCACTTCATTAGACAGGTATTGGAGAATGGACAGTTGAAGCTGAAAAAGATCCATACGAATAAGAACCCTGTTGATATATTAACAAAGCCGATAATAAAAGAGAAGTTGAATCTTTATTCAACTTTTATTGGTCTTCAAGATTAAACTTAAAGATGGAGAAATAAGCCAAAAATGTTTAGAAGATGTTGTTGTACATGTACAGCTATAGCTGTTTATCTCCAAGTGGGAGATTGTTGAGTTATGGAGCTAAAAGCTTCACTATTGAACAATGTGGAGGTTGCTGGGTTACACAGTAACTGACATCGGTCAGAACCAATCGACATCAGTTAGGGGTCAACTGACATTAGTTAGGGGTCGACCGACATCGACATAATCAGTCAGAATCAATCGACATCAGTTAGGGGTCGGCTGACATTGGTCATCTTCAGATTGACACTGACTTCTATGCATTTCCAGAATTAGAATTGCTATTTTTTGGAGAATAGTTAGTTTGCATGTAAATACTAAAATTAGTCTTGAGTCTATTTTTCTAATTATTGTTTGCTTTTCAATTCTATTTAAGAGACCCATGGGGCAGTATTGTAATTTGAGCAAGATGAGCAAGATCAAGAAGATCTACAAGGTGCAAGATCAAGAAGATCTGCAAGGTGCAAGATCAAGAAGATCTGCAACACATAATTTAGTAATTGAGTTGGTTGTAATTGATTGAGAGAGAGAGAGAGAGAGAGAGAAAATTTGAAGGAGAATTATTGTACATCTGAGAGGTGTGAGGAGAGAGATTTTTTCATTGTATTTCCTTCTGAAAGAGTTTAATACAAGATTAGTTGTTTCTTGTATCTCTTATTATTTGTTATTTGTTATTTCTAGTTACTTATTACTTTTGATTTCAATTTCGTGTTTAATTGCTTATACAAAAATATTCAATTATACTCTAAGATCCTGAAAAGTGGTATTAGAGCTATCTATATACACTAACAACTGGTATCAGGGCGTGTTTGTGTTAGTTGATTATAGAATTCACTCACAGGGGTTTTTGATTGAGTGAGAGTAAAGCAATGGTAGAAGAAAGTAAACTAAGAATGGAGAAATTCAATGGCAAGAATTATCAATTATGGAGGATGCAGATTGAAGATTATTTATATCAAAAAGATCTATATTTACTGTTGGGTGGGGTTTCAAGGAAGCCCATAGATATGGAAGATGAAGAATAGAATGTTCTTGATAGAAAGGCTCTTAGATCTATTAGGTTGAGCCTAACAGCTTTTGTGATTTCCAACTTATCACAGGCAAAGACAACGGTAGAGTTAATAGATATTTTGGCAAATTTATATGAAAAACTCTCAGCTTCGAATAAGTTATATCTTATGAAGCAATTATTTAATTTACAAATGCAAGAAGGTGGATCTGTATCTAGTCATTTTAATGATTTTCATATAATAGTAAATTAGTTAAATTTAGTCAAAATAATTTTTGATGATGAAATTACGGCTTTCTTAATCTTATGCTCTTTACCTGAAAGTTGGCATAGTTTGGTAATGGCAGTTAGTAATACTGCATCTACTTCAAATATCTTAAAAGTTGATGATGTTGTTAGTGTAATTTTGAATGAAAGAATTCACAGGAAAAGCACAAGGGAATCATCAGGTAATGCTTTAAGTGTTGAAATTAGGGGAAAGCAAAGAGAGAAGGGTAAGCAAGGAAAATCAAGGTCAAATATGAGAAGAAGATCCAAACCTAGAAATAGAAGAATTATCTGTTGAAATTGTGGAAAGAAAGGGCATGCCATAAAATATTGCTGGTTGAAGGATAACAAAGAAAATCAGCATGAAGGTAATAAAGAAGCAAAAGTTGCAGGAATTGTTGCACATGATGCTCTTATATTTTTTTTGGATAATAAAGTAGAATCATGGGTTTTATATTCTAGTGCCTCTTTCCATGCAACCCCAGATAGATAATTTTTCAATGATTATATCCATGGAGATTTTGGAAAAGTTTATTTAGGGGATGATGAGCCTTGTAAAATTGTTGGTAAAAGAAAAGTGTAGCTGAAATTATAGAATGGCAACACATGGGTGTTGAAAGATGTCATGTATGTACTCATTCTGAAAAGGAATCTGATTTCTATAGAAAAGTTGGGTGATGAGGGTTGCACAATAACTCTCACAGCTGAATCTTAGAAAGTTTTCAAGGGTGCACTTGTATTAGCAAAAGGTAAGAGAGTAGGTACACTTTATCTATCTACTTGTATTACTGATTATTTTCCTTCTATTTTATCTACTTCAGATATAGATGTAAAGTTGTGGCATTGTAGGCTTGGTCACATGAGTGAGAAGGGAATGAATGTTTTTAAATCAAAAGATAAGCTTTCAGATTTGAAAAGCATAGATCTAGATTTCTGTGAGCATTGTATTTTTGAGAAACAAAAAAAAGTGAAGTTTTTAAAAATTAAGTCAACAAAGAAGAAGCACAAGTTGGAGCTTATTCACACAGATGTGTGGGGACCAGCTCAGGTAGCTTCTATTAGAGGATCATAGTATTATGTTTCTTTCATTGATGATGCTACAAGAAAGGTATGGGTTTATTGCATATAAAAAAATCCTTATGTTTTTGACACATTTAAAAAATACAAAGCTTTGGTTTTTAATGAGAAGGTGATGTACAGTGATCAGCTCAAGAGGATGAATAATTCTGAGCAAGGCAATCTTGATTTGGAAAAAGTTATGATCCAAAATGAGCTCACGGGTAAAAATCATTAGTTACAAAAAAACACAGAGACCGATGTCGGTCAAGTGGAAATTAGCGTCGATCAGATAGAAATCGATGTCAATCAGGTGGAAATTGACATCGATCAGGTGCAATCAACATCGATCGGGTGTATACTGACATGGATCAGAGATGACTGAGATTGGTTACTGTCAGAAGAAAATTTGGGTGGATAGCAAGCTGTAAATGAGTCTCAAACACCCATAAGGAGGTCTGAAAGGGTAATTAAACCTCCAATTCGTTATTCCCCTTCTTTATACTACTTGTTGCTCACTAATGGTGGAGAACCAAAAAATTTTGATGAGGCAATGCAGGTAGAATCCAGAATATAGTGGGAACATGACATGAATGAGGAAATTGATTCCTTGGAAGAGAACCATACGTGAGATTTGGTTGAGTTTCTAGCCAGAAAGAAAGCACTAAAAAAAATGGGTATATAGGTTAAAGGAAGGAGAAAATGGACAAATGAGACATAAGGCCAGGTTGGTAGTAAAGGGATTTACACAAAAACCAGGTATTGATTTTGGTGAAATTTTTTCTCCTGTAGTAAAGATGACTTCTATTCGGATTGTATTTGACACATTTATAAAATGGAAAGCTTTGGTTGAGAATAAAACAGGTTTAAAATTGAAGTGTCTTAGATCTGACAATGGTGGTGAGTACTGCAACTATAAGTTCAACATGTACTGTTCTATGAATGGAATACGAAGGCAAAGGATGGTTCCAAGGACACCTCAACAAAATAGAGTTTTTGAGAGGATGAATAAAATAATAATGGAGCATGCACAGAGTATGAGGTTGCATGCTGGTTTGCCCTTACAATTTTGGGCAGAAGCTATGGACACTGTAGTTTACTTGATTAACAGAGGACCTTGTACTGCACTAGATGGCGGAATTCTAGTTGAGGCCTAGACAGGTAAAAAGGTAGATTTTTCATTTCTCAAAGTTTTTGGTTCTGAAGCTTTTATGCATATTGATAAAGAAAATAGAAAGAAGTTGGATGCTAAATCTATGAGGTGCACTTTTATTAATTATGGCTCTGAAGATTTCGAATTTTAGTTGTAGAATCTAGAAACTAACAAGATTATTAGAAGCCATGATGTTGTTTTCAATGAGAAAGTGATGTACAGGGATCAACTCAAAAAGTTAAATGATTCTGAGTAGAGCAATGGAGATTTGGATGAGATTGTGATCTAAAATGAGCTCACAAAAAATCACTTCTAGAAAAACACAGACACCGACGTCGGTCAGGCAGGAATCGATGTCGGTCAGACAGGTCAAAAAATAATCAATGTCGATTAGACAAAAATTGATGTCGATTAGACAGGAACTGGCGTCGGTCGGGTGAAACCAATGTTGATCAGGTACAGACCTAGAGATGATCGAGATCAGTCACTTACAGAGAATTTGGGCAGACAACAAGCAGTGAATGAGTCTCAAATGCCCTTGAGGAGGTCAGAAAGGGTAAGTAAACCTCTAATTCGATATTCCCCTTCATTATTCTACTTATTGCTTACTGATAGTGGAGAACCAAAGAGTTTTGATGAAGCAATGTAGATAGAAACCCAAAAATAGTGGGAGCTTGGCATGCATGAGGAGATTGATTCCTTGAAAGAGAACCAAATATGGGATTTAGTTGAGCTGCCAGCGGGTAAGAGAACACATATGATTACCTTTGTATAATCAACTAAATGTAAAATTTAACCAGAAGTAACAAGTAACTAGAAATCAGAAATAGCATAGAATATGAGAGGCAACACACAATTATATTCAACTCATTCCAGAAGGAAATTACAATAAAGAGATCACACTCTTTCATCCACTTCATGGGCATACCAGTAATCTTCCCTCAAGAGTTATCTTCTCTCAATACAGGTCACAACAAATAACTCAAACACAAAGCTGTTGTTCACTTCAACCAGTTAGTATCAATACTGCCAGTACAACTGAGTATGCAATGTACTCTAAGTAGATCTCACCTGATCTTGCTCTTTGATGTGTTGTTGTCACCTTTGATCTTGCTACCCCATAAATCTCCTTTAACCTCACACACACACCTGCAGATCAACCGACCTTACTTACCCATGTAGATATTCTACCTGATCTTGCACAACCTACAGATCAACCTGATCTTACATACCTGGAAGAACCCTTGTGATTCCACCATCAGAAGAACTCTTCTGATTCTACACTTTACAATACAGCCCCATGAGTCTATTATATAGATCCCATGCCAAACAATAATTAGAAACACAACTCAAGACTAAAATTAGTCTTTAACATGCAAACAACTGGTTCATTAACTAACTGTTCATCAACTAGCAGTTCTAGAACCGCACAGGCGACTTACGTCGGTCCCTATCTGTCTGGAGATGATCAACGTTGGCCGATCTCTGACCGATGTCAGTAGCTTCCTATCCACCCCTAATCGATGTCAATTTGCCTGATGGTTGCCGATGACTGTGACACTCAATAACCCTCCATGTTTGCATCTAGGTGAAGCTTTTAGCTCCACAACTTAACACCATACATGGGATTTGGTTGAGTTTTCAGCCAAAAAAAAGCACTAAAAAACAAATGGGTATATAGGTTAAAGGAAAGAAAAAATGGACAAATGAGACATAAGGCCAGGTTGGTAGTAAAGGGATTTACATAGAAACCAGGTATTGATTTTGGTAAAAAAATTTCTCCTGTAGTAAAGATGACTTCTATTCAGATTGTATTGTGTTTAGTTGCTATTGAAGATTTGCATCTTGAGCAGCTTTATGTTAAGACAACATTTCTTCATAGAGATTTAAATGAAGAGATATATATGGATCAACTGAAAGGTTTTGAGGTCAAAGGTAAGGAGAAACTTGTGTGCAGATTGAAGAAAATCTTATATAGTCTTAAGCAAGCTCTAAGATAATGGTATTTGAAGTTTGACAGGTTTATAATAGAGCATGGCTTTAGTAAATGTCAATCTGACTATTGTGTTTATTTTAACAAATTAGATAATGGTAGTTATATTATCCTATTTTTGTATGTAGATGATATGCTTATTGCAAGTTCACACATGCAAAAAATTACTGAGCCTAAGGTAAAATTAGCTCACACATTTACCATGAAGGATTTAGGAGCAACAAAAAAAATCCTTGGCATGAGTATTAAGAGAGACAAGAAAAATCACTATTTGATTTTGACTTAAGAGGATTATGTGAATAAGGTGTTGAAGAGGTTCAATATGTAGGATGCAAAACTAATAAGCACACCTATGGCTGGACACTTCAAGTTAAAAAAAAATAGTGTCCTAAATCACATGATGAGGTTGAGTACATGAGTAGAGTTTTATATGCTTCAACAGTTGGGAGTTTGATCTATGCAATGGTATGTACTAGACCTGATATTGCCCAAACAATGAGAGTTGTCAGCAAGTTTATCATCAATTTAGGAAAGTAACACTGGAAAGCAGTTCAATGGATTCTCAGATATCTGAGAGGGACCAACAGTAGGCATTTATGCTATGGAGGGTCAAACACTTCTCTACATGGGTATGTAGATTCGGATATGGCAGGTGAGTTGGATGGTAGGAGAAGCACCACAGGATATGTGTTCATTGTTGATGGAACGACGGTTAACTAGATTTTAAAGTTGCAGAAGGTTGTTGCCTTGTCTACTACAAAGGCAGACTACATTGAAGTCATAGAGGCTAGCAAGAAAATGATTTGTATGACTCGATTCATGGAAGATTTGGAAAAGGAGCAAGAGAGTTGCAGATTGTATAGTGATAGTCAAAGTGTAATTCATTTGGCAAAGAATTCAGCCTTTCATTCAAGAACCAAACATATATAGCTTAGATACCACTTAATTAGACAGGTATTGGAGGATGGACAGTTGAAGCTAGAAAAGATTCATCGGATAAGAACCCTGCTGATATGTTAACAAAGCTGGTAACAAAAGAGAAGTTGAATCTTCATTCAACTTTTGTTGGTCTTCAAGATTGAACTTAAAGAGGTAGAAATAAGCCAGAGATATTTAGAGAATGTTACTGTATAGGTATAGGTGCATTTGTTTATCTCTAAGTGGGAGATTATTGAGTTGTGGAGCTAAAAGCTTCACTAATGAGCAATGTGGAAGTTGTTGGGTTACACAGTAACTGACATTGGTCCAAACCAACTTAGATCGATTAGGGGTCGATCGACATCAATTAAGTGTTGATCGACATTGTCAGAATTGGTCAGAACTAACTGACATCGGTTAGGGGTCAACTGACATCAGTCATCTTCAGGCTGACACCGACTTTTGTGCGTTTCCAAAATTAAAATTGCTATTTTTAAGAGAACAGTTAGTTTGCATGTAAAGACTAAAATTAGTCTTGAGTCTATTTTTCTAATTATTATTTGCTTTTCAATTCTATTTAAGAGACCCATGGGGTAGTATTTTAATTTGAGCAAGATGAACAAGATCAAGAAGATCTGTAAGGTGCGAGATCAAGAAGATCTGCAACACACAATTTAGTAATTAAGTTGGTTGTAATTGATTGAGAGAGAGATAGAACTATTGAAAGAGAATTACTGTACATCTGAGAGGTGTGAGGAGAGAGAGATTTCTTCATTGTATTTTCTTTTGAAAGAGTTTAATACAAGATTGGTTATTTTTTGTATCTCTTATTATTTGTTGTTTCTGATTTCTAGTTACTTATTACTTCTGGTTTCAATTTCATGTTTAGTTGCTTATACAAAAGTAATCAATTGTACTCTAAGATTCTAACAAGTGGTATTAGAGCTATGTGTATACACTAACAACTGGTATCAGAGCGTGTTAGTGTTTGTTGATTATATAATTCACTCACAGGAGTTTCTGATTGAGTGGGAGTAAAACAATGGTATAAGAAAGTAAACTAAGAATGGAGAAATTCAATGACAAAAATTATCAATTATGGAAGATACAGATTAAAGATTATTTGTATCAAAAAGATCTGTATTTACCATTGGGTGGGGTTTCAAGAAAGCCCATAGATATAGAAGATGAAGAATGGAATGTTCTTGATAGAAAGGCTCTTTGATCTATAAGGGTGAGCCTGGCAGCTTCTGTGATTTCCAACTTATCACATGCAAAGACAACGGTAGAGTTAATGGATACTTTTGCAAATTTTGATAAAAAACCCTCAGCTTCGAATAAGATATATCTTATGAAACATTTAGTTAATTTGTAAATATAGGAAGGTGGATCTGTATCTAGTCATCTTAATGATTTCCATATAATAGTAAATCAGTTAAATTAAGTCAAAATAGTTTTTGATGATAAAATTAAGGCTCCCTTAAGCTTATGCTATTAGTATAATATTGAATAAAGAAATTCACAAGAAAAACATAGGGGAAACATTAGGTAATGCTTTAAGTATTGAAAGTAGGGAAAAACAAAGAGAGAAGGGCAAACAAGAGAAATCAAGGTCAAAGATGGAAAGTAGATCCAAATCCAGAAATGAAAGAATTACCTGCTAGAATTATGAAAAGAAAGGGCATGCAAAGAAATATTATTGATTGAAGGATAACAAAGAAAATCAGCATAAAGGTAATAAAGAAGCAGAAGTTGCAAGTATTTTTACACAAGATTCTCTTATATTTTTTTTGGATAATAAAGTAGAATCATGGGTTTTAGATTCTAGTGCCTCTTTTCATGCAACCCCAAATAGAGAATTTTTTAATGATTTTGTCCATGGAGATTTTGAAAAAGTTTATTTAGGGGATGATGAGCCTTGTAAAATTATTGGCAAAGGAAAAGTGTAGCTGAAATTGCAGAATGGCAACACATGGGTGTTGAAGGATGTCATGCATGTACCCATCCTGAAGAAGAATCTGATTTCTGCAAAAAAGTTGGGTGATGAGGGTTGCATAGTAACTCTCACAGCTGAATCTTGAAAAGTTTTCAAGGGTGCACTTGTATTAGCAAAATATAAGAGAGTAGGTACACTTTATCTATCTATTTGTATTATTGATTATTCTCCTTCTATTTTATCTACTTTAGATGTAGATGCAAAGTTGTGGCACTGTAGGCTTGGTCACATGAGTGAGAAGAGAATGAATGTTCTTAAGTCAAAAGGTAAGCTTTCAAATTTGAAAAGCATAGTCTAGATTTCTATGAGCATTGTATTTTTAAGAAATAGAAGAAAGTGAGGTTTCTCAAAATTGGGTCAACAAAGAAGAAGCATAAGTTAGAACTTGTTCACACAGATGTGTAGGGACCAACTCAAGTAGCTTCTATTGGAGGATCACAGTATTATGTTTCTTTCATTGATGATGCTACAAGAAAGGTATGGGTTTATTGCATAAAGAAGAAATCTGATGTTTATGATATATTTAAGAAATGAAAAGCTTTGCTTTTTAATGAGAAGGTGATGTACAGTGATTAACTCAAGAGGCTGAATTATTCTGAGCAGAGCAATTTTGATTTGGAAAAGGTTATGATCTAAGATGATATCATGGGTAAAAATCATTAGTTACAAAAAAACATAGAGATCGACGTTGGTCAGGTGGAAATCGATGTCGATAAGGTGGAATCAACATCAGTCCGATGCAGACCGACATCAATCAGAGATGACCAAAATTGGTCACTGTTAGAAGAAAATTTGGGTAGACAACAAGCTATAAATGAGTTTCAAATGTCCATAAAGAGGTCTAAAAGGGTAAGTAAACCTCCAATTCGTTATTCCCTTTCTTTATACTACTTGTTGCTCACTGATGGTAGAGAACTAAATTTTTTTGATGAGGCAATGCAAGTAGAATCCAGGAAATAATGAGAGTATGGAATGAATAAGGAAATTGATTATTTGGAAGAGAACCATATGTGAGATTTGATTGAGTTGCCAGCCGGAAAAAAATTACTAAAAAATAAATTAGTATACAAGTTAAAGGAAGGAGAAAATGGACAAATGAGACATAAAACCATGTTGATAGTAAAAGGATTTGCATAAAAACCAGGTATTAATTTTAGTAAAAAAGATTTTTTTGTAGTAAAGATGACTTTTATTCAGACTGTATTGTGTTTAGTTGCTATAAAAACATCTATGGCTGGACACTTCAAGTTGAGCAAAGAACAGTGTCCTTAATCACATGATGAGGTTGAGTAATGAGTAGAGTTCTATATGCTTCAGCAGTTGAGAGCTTGATGTATGCAATGGTATGTACTAGACTTGATATTGCCCAAGCAGTGAGAGTTGTCAGCAAGTTTATCACCAATCCAAGAAAAGAACACTGGAAAGTAGTTTATTAGTTTTTCAGATATCTGAGAGGGACCAGTAGTAGGCATTTATGATATGAAGGGTCAAACACTTTTCTACATGGGTATGTAGATTCAGATATGGCAGGTGACTTGGATGGTAAGAGAAGCACCACAGGATATGTGTTCACTGTTGGTGGAATGACAGTTAGATAGATTTCAAAGTTGTAGAAGGTTGTTGCCTTGTCTACTACAGAGGCAGAATACATTGCAGTCACAGAGGCTAGCAAGAAAAAGATTTGGATGACTCAGTTCATGGAAGAGTTGGGAAAAGAGCAAGAGAGTTACAAATTGTATAGTGCTAGTCAAAGTGCAATTCATTTGGCAAAGAATTCGGCCTTTCATTTAAGACCCAAACATATACAGCTCAGGTACCACTTCATTAGACAGATATTAGAGGATGGAGAGTTGAAGCTAAAAAAGATTCATATAGATAAGAACCCTGTTGATATGTTAATAAAACTGGTAACAAAAGAGAAGTTGAATCTTTATTCAACTTTTTTTGGTCTTCAAAATTAAACCTGAAGAGGGAGAAACAATCTAGAGATGTTTAGAGGATCTTGTTATACAGATACAGATGCAGCTGTTTATCTCCAAGTGGGAGATTGTTGAGTTGTGGAGCTAAAAGCTTCACTAATGAGCAATGTGGAGGTTGCTGGGTTACATAATAACTGACATCGGTCAAAACCAATCGACATCAGTTAGGGGTCGACTGACATCAGAAAAATCATTTAGAACCAACTAACATCGGTTAGGGGTCGGCCTACATCGATCATCTTCAGATTGACACTGACTTCTATGCATTTCTAGAATTAGAATTGTTACTTTTAGGAGAAGAGTTAGTTTGCATGTAAAGACTAAAATTAGTCGTGAGTCTATTTTTCTAATTATTGTTTGTTTTTCAATTCTATTTAAGAGACCCATGGGGTAGTATTGTAATTTGAGCAAGATGAGCAAGATTAAGAAGATTTTCAAGGTGCAAGATCAATAAGATCTACAACACACAATTCAGTAATTGAGTTGGTTGTAATTGATTGAGAGAGAGAGAGAGAGAACTCTTGAAGGAGAATTACTATACATCTAAGAGGTGTGAGGAGAGAGAGATTTCTTCATTGTATTTCTTTCTGGAAGAGTTTAATACAAGATTAGTTGTTTCTTGTATCTCCTATTATTTGTTGTTATGATTTCTAGTTACTTATTATTTTTGGTTTCAATTTCATGTTTAGTTGCTTATACAAAAGTAATCAATTGTACTCTAAGATCCTGACAAGTGGTATCAAAGCTATGTGTATACACTAAAAACTAGTATCAGAGCGTGTTAGTGTTTGTTGATTATAGAATTGACTCACAAGAGTTTTTGATTGAGTGGGAGTAAAGTAATGGTAGAAGAAAGTAAACTAAGAATAAAGAAATTAAATAAAAAGAATTATCAATTATGGAGGATGCAGATTGAAGATTATCTATATAAAAAAGATCTATATTTACCATTGGGTGGGGTTTCAAGGAAGCCCACAGCTATGGAAGATGAAGAATGGAATGTTCTTGATAGAAAGGCTCTTGAATCTATAAAGTTAAGCCTGGTAGCTTCTGTGATTTTCAACTTATCACAGGCAAAGACAATGGTAGAGTTAATGGATACTTTGAAAAATTTATATGAAAAACCCTCAGCTTTGAATAAGGTATATTTTATGAAGCAATTATTTAATTTGCAAATGCAGGAAGGTGGATCTGTATCTAGTCATCTTAATGATTTCCATACAATAGTAAATCAGTTAAATTTAGTCAAAATAGTTTTTTATGATAAAATTAAGGCTCTCTAAATCTTATGCTATTTACCTAAAAGTTGGCAGAGTTTGGTAATGGCAGTTAGTAATACTGCATCTGCTTTAAATATCTTGAAAGTTGATGATGTTGTTAGTGTAATATTGAATGAAGAAATTCGTAGAAAAAGCATAGGGAAAATATCAGGTAATGCTTTAAGTGTTGAAAGTAGGGGAAAGCAAAGAGAAAAAGACAAGCAAGAGAAATCAAGGTCAAAGATGGGAAGCAAATTCAAATCTAAAAATAGAAGAATTACCTGCTAGAATTGTGGAAAGAAAGGGCATGCAAAGAAAGATTTTTGGTTGAAGGATAACAAAGAAAATCAGCATGAAGATAATAAAGAAGCAAAAGTTACAGGTATTTTTGCACAAGATGCTCTTATATTTTCTTTGGATAATAAAGTAAAATCATGAGTTTTAGATTCCATGCCTCTTTCTATGCAACTCTAAATAGAGAATTTTTCAATGATTATGTTCATGGAGATTTTGGAAAAGTTTATTTAGGGGATGATGAGCCTTATAAAATTATTAGCAAATAAAAAGTGCAGCTGAAATTGTAGAATGACAACACATGGGTGTTGAAAGATGTCATGCATGTACCCATCCTTAAGAGGAATCTGATTTTTGTAAGAAAGTTGGGTGATGAGGGTTGCACAATAACTCTCACAATTGAATCTTAGAAAGTTTCCAAGGGTGCACTTGTATTAGCAAAAGGTAAGAGAGTAGGTACATTTTATCTATCTACTTGTATTACTGATTATTCTCTTTCTATTTTATCTACTTCAGATTTAGATGCAAAGTTGTGGCACTGTAGGCTTGATCACATGAGTGAGAAGGGAATGAATGTTCTTAAGTCAAAAGGTAAGCTTTCAGATTTGAAAAGCATAGATCTAGATTTTTGTGAGCATTGTATTTTTGGGAAATAGAAGAAAGTGAGGTTTTTCAAAACTAGGTCAACAAAGAAAAAGCACAAGTTGGAGCTTGTTCACACAGACGTGTGGGGACCAGCTCAAGTAGCTTCTATTGGAGGATCACAGTATTATGTTTCTTTCATTGATGATGCTACAAAAAAGGTATGGGTTTATTGCATAAAGAGGAAATATGATGTTTTTGACATATTTAAGAAATGGAAAGCTTTGGTTTTTAATAAAGGTTATGATCTAAAACAAGCTCGTGGGTAAAAATTATCACTTACAGAAAAACACAGAGACTGACGTCAATTAGGTGGAAATCAACATCGATCAGGTAGAAACCAATGTCGGTCAGGTGGAAATCGATGTCGGTCAGGTGAAAATTGACGTTGGTCAGGTGGAATCGACATCAGTTAGGTGCAGGCCACAATCGATCAGAGATAACCGAGATCGGTCACTGTCAGAAGAAAATTTGGGCAGACAGTAAGATGTAAATGAGTCTCAAATGCCCATAAGGAGGTCTAAAAGGGTAAGTAAACCTCCAATTCATTATTCCCCTTATTTATACTACTTATTGCTCACTAATGGTGGAGACCTAGAAAATTTTGATGAGGTAATGCAGGTAGAATCCAAGAAATAGTGGGAGCATGGCATGAATGAAGAAATTGATTATTTGAAAGAGAACCATACGTGGGATTTGGTTGAGTTGCCAGCTGGAAAGAAAGCACTAAAAAATAAATGGGTATACAGGTTAAAGGAAAGAGAAAATGGACAAATGAGACATAAGGCCAGGTTGGTAGTAAAGGGATTTGCACAAAAACCAGGTATTGATTTTGGTGAAATTTTTTATCTTGTAGAAAAGATGACTTCTATTCAGACTGTATTGTCTTTAGTTGCTATTGAGGATTTGCATCTTGAGCAGCTTGATGTTAAGACAACATTTCTTCATGGAGACTTGGATGAAGAGATATATATGGATCAGCCAAAAGGTTTTGAGGTCAAAGGTAAGGAGAAACTTGTGTGCAGGTTGAAGAAAAACTTATATGGTCTTAAACAAGCTCTAAGACAATGGTATTTAAGGTTTGATAGGTTTATGACAGAGCATGGCTTTAGTAAATGTCAATCTGACCATTGTATTTATTTTAACAGATTAGATAATGGTAGTTATATTATTCTATTACTGTATGTAGATGATATGATTGTTGCAGGTTCACACATATAGGAAATTACTAATTTTAAAGTAAAATTAGCTCACACATTTGCCATGAAAGATTTAAGAGCAGCAAAAAGGTCCTTTACATGAGTATTAAGAGAGACAAGAAAAATTATTATTTTATTTTATCTCAAGAGGATTATGTGAATAAAGTGTTGAAGAGATTTGATATACAGAATGCAAAACTGGTAAGTACACCTATGGCTAGACACTTTAAGTTGAGCAAAGAAAAGTGTCCTAAATCACATGATGAGATTGAGTACATGAGTAGAGTTTCATATGCTTCAGCAGTTGGGAGCTTGATGTATGCAATGGTATGTACTAGACCTGATATTACCCAAGCAGTGGGAGTTAGCAAGTTTATCACCAATCTAAAAAAGTAACACTGGAAAGCAGTTCAGTGGATTCTCAAGTATCTAAGAGGGACCAGCAGTAGGCATTTATGCTATGGAGGGTCAAACACTTCTCTACATGGGTATGTAGATTCAGATATGGCAGGTGACTTGGATGGCAGGAGAAGCACCATAGAATATGTGTTCACTGTTGGTGGAATAGTGGTTAGCTAGATTTCAAAGTTACAGAAGGTTGTTGCCTTGTCTACTACAGAGGCAAAATATATTACAGTCACAGAGGCTAGCAAGAAAATAACTTGGATGACTCAATTCATGGAAGAGTTAGAAAAGGAGCAATAGAGTTGTAGATTATACAGTGATAGTCAAAGTGCAATTCATTTAGCAAAGAATTCAGCCTTTCATTCAAGAACCAAACATATACAGCTTAGGTACCACTTTATTAGATAGGTATTGGAGGATGGACAGTTGAAGCTGAAAAAGATCCATACGGATGAAAACCTTGCTGATATGTTAACAAAGCCGGTAACAAAGGAAAAGTTGAATCTTCATTCAACTTTTTTTGGTCTTCAAGATTGAAATTGAAGAGAGAGAAACAAGTCAGAGATGTTTAGAAGATGTTTCTATACAGATACAGGTGTATCTGTTTATCTCCAAGTGAGAGATTGTTGAGTTGTGGAGCTAAAAGCTTCACTAATGAGTAATGTGGATATTTCTGGGTTACACAATAACTGACATCGATTAAAACCAACTAACATTAGTTAGGTGTCGATCAACATCGGTTAGGGTTTGACCGACATCGGAAAAATTAGTAAGAACCAACCAACATCGATTAGGGGTCGGCCGACATCAGTCATCTTCAGACCGACACTGACTTCTGTGCATTTCTAGAATTAGAATTACTATTTTTAGGAGAACAGTTAGTTTGCATGTAAAGACTAAAATTAGTCTTGAGTCTATTTTTCTAATTATTATTTGCTTTTCAATTCTATTTAAGAGACCCATGGGGTAGTATTGTAATTTGAGCAAGATGAGCAAGATCAAGAAGATCTGCAAGGTGTAAGATCAAGAAGATCTGCAACACACAATTCAATAATTGAGTTGGTTGTAATTGATTGAGAGAGAGAGAAAACTCTTGAAGGATAATTACTGTACATTTGAGAGGTGTGAGGAGAGAGAGATTTCTTCATTGTATTTTCTATTAGAAGAGTTTAATACAAGATTGTTTGTTTTTTATATCTCCTAATATTTGTTGTTTTTGATTTCTAGTTACTTATTACTTTTAGTTTCAATTTTGTGTTTAGTTTCTTATACAAAAGTAATCAATTATAATCTAAGATCCTGACAAGTGGTATCAGAGCTATGTGTATACACTAACAACTGGTATCAGTGCGTGTTAGTATTTGTTGATTATAGAATTCACTCACAGGGGTTTTTGATTGAGTTGGAGTAAAGCAATGGCAGAAGAAAGTAAACTAAGAATGGTGAAATTCAATGGCAAGAATTATTAATTATGAAGGATGCAGATTGAAGATTATCTGTATTAGAAAGATATATATTTACCATTGGGTGGGGTTTCAAGGAAGCCCATAGATATGAAAGATGAAGAATAGAATGTTCTTGATAGAAAGGCTCTTGGATCTATAAGGTTGAGCCTGACAGCTTCTGTGATTTCCAACTTATCATAGGCAAAGACAATAGTAGAGTTAATGGATACTTTGGCAAATTTATATGAAAAACTCTTAGCTTTAAATAAGGTATATCTTATGAAGCAATTATTTAATTTGCAAATGCAGGAAGGTGGATTTGTATCTAGTCATCTTAATAATTTCTATACAATAGTAAATTAGTTAAATTTAGTCAAAATAGTTTTTGATGATGAAATTAAGGCTCTCTTAATCTTATGCTCTTTACCTAAAAGTTGGCATAGTTTGGCAATGGCAGTTAGTAGTACTCTATCTGCTTCAAATATCTTGAAAGTTGATGATGTTGTTAGTGTAATATTGAATGAAGAAATTTGCCAAAAAAGCATAGGAAAAACATCAGGTAATGCTTTAAGTATTGAAAGCAGGGGAAAGCAAAGAGAGAAGGGCAAGCAAGGGAAATCAAGATCAAAGATGGGAAGTAGATCCAAATCTAAAAATAGAAGAATTACTTGCTGGAATTGTGGAAAGAAAGGGCATGTAAATAAATATTGTTGGTTGAAGGATAACAAAGAAAATCAGCATGAAGGTAATAAAGAAGCAGAAGTTACAGGTATTGATGCACATGATGCTCTTATAATTTTTTTAGATAATAAAGTAGAATCATGGGTTTTAGATTCTAGTGCCTCTTTCCATGCAACCCCAAATAGAGAATTTTTCGATGATTATGTCCATGGAGATTTTGGAAGAGTTTATTTAGGGGATGATGAGCCTTGTAAAATTGTTGGCAAAAGAAAAGTGCAATTGAAATTGCAGAATGGCAACACATGGGTGTTAAAGGATGTCATGCATGTACCCATCGTGAAGAGGAATCTGATTTCTACAAGAAAGTTAGGTGATGAGGATTACACAGTAACTCTCATAGCTGAATCTTAGAAAGTTTTCAAAGGTGCACTTGTATTAGCAAAAGGTAAGAGAGTAGGTACACTTTATCTATCTACTTGTATTACTGATTATTCTCCTTTTATTTTATCTAATTTAGATGTAGATGCAAAGTTGTGGCACTGTAGACTTGGTCACATGAGTGAGAAGGGAATGAATGTTCTTAAGTCAAAAGGTAAGCTTTCAGATTTGAAAAGCATAGATCTAGATTTCTATGAGCATTATATTTTTGGGAAATAAAAGAAAGTGAGATTTCTCAAAACTGGGTCAACAAAGAAGAAGCACAAGTTGGAGCTTATTCACACAGACATGTGGGGACCAGCTTAGGTAGCTTAAATTGGAAGATCACAGTATTATGTTTCTTTCATTGATGATACTACAAGAAAGGTATGGGTTTATTGCATAAAGAAAAAATCTGATGTTTTTGACACATTTAAGAAATGGAAAGCTTTTGTTTTTAATGAGAACGTGATGTGCAGTGATCAGCTCAAGAGATTGAATAATTATGAGCAAGGCAATCTTGATTTGAAAAAGGTTATGATCTAAAATGAGCTCGTGGGTAAAAATCATCACTTACAAAAAAACACAGAGACAGACGTCGATTAGGTGGAAATCAACGTCGATCAGGTGGAAAATGATGTCGGTTAGGTGAAAACCAACATCGATTAGGTGGAAATCAACGTCAGTCAGGTGGAATCAACATTGGTCGGGTGCAGACCGACATCGATTAGAGATGACTAAGATCGGTCACTGTCAGAAGAAAATTTGGATGGACAGCAAGCTGTAAATGAGTCTCAAACTGCCATTAAGAGGTCTGAAAGGGTATGTAAACCTCTAATTCATTATTCCCCTTTTTTATACTACTTGTTTCTCACTGATGGTGGAGATTAGAAAGTTTTGATGAGGCAATGCAGGTAGAATCCAAGAAACAGTGGGAGCATGGCATAAATAAAGAAATTGATTCCTTGGAAGAGAACCATACGTGGGATTTGGTTGAGTTGCCAGTTGGAAAGAAAACACTAAAAAACAAATGGGTATATAGGTTAAAGGAAGGAGAAAATGGACAAATGAGACATAAGGCCAGGTTGGTAGTAAAGGGATTTGCATAGAAATCAGGTATTGATTTTGGTGAAATTTTTTCTCCTATAGTAAAGATGACTTCTATTCGGACTGTACTGTCTTTAGTTGCGATTGAGGATTTGCATCTTGAGCAGCTTGATGTTAAGACATCATTTATTCATGGAGATTTAGATGAAGAGATATATATGGATCATCTGGAATGTTTTGAGGTCAAAAGTAAGGATAAACTTGTGTGCAGGTTGAAGAAAAGCTTATATGGTCTTAAGCAAGCTCCAAGACAATGGTATTTGAGGTTTGACAGGTTTATGACGGAGCATGGCTTTAGTAAATGTCAATATAACTACTGTATTTATTTTTACAGATTGGATAATGGTAGTTATATTATCTTGCTACTGTATGTAGATGATATACTTATTACAGGTTCACACATGCAATAAATTACTGAGCTTAAGGTAAAATTAGCTCACACATTTGCCATGAAGGATTTAGGAGCAGCAAAAAAAATCATTGGCATGAGTATTAAGAGAGACAAGAAAAATTATTATTTGATTTTATCTCAAGAGGATTATGTGAATAAGGTGTTGAAGAGAATCAATATGCAGGATGCAAAACTGGTAAGCACACTTATGGCTGGACACTTCAAGTTGAGCAAAGAAAAGTGTCCTAAATCACATGATGAGGTTGAGTACATGAGTAGAGTTTCATATGCTTCAGCAGTTGGGAGGTTGATGTATGCAATGGTATGTACTAGACCTGATATTGCCCAAGCAATGGGAGTTGTCAGCAAGCTTATCACCAATCTAAGAAAGGAACACTGAAAAGCAGTTCAGTGGATTCTCAAATATATGAGAGGGACCAACAGTAAGCATTTATGCTATGGAGGGTCAAACACTTCTCTACATGGGTATGTAGATTCAGATATGGATGGTGACTTGGATGGTAGGAGAAACACCACACGATATGTGTTCACTATTGGTGGAACGGTGGTTAGCTAGATTTCAAAGTTGCAGAAGGTTGTTGCCTTGTCTACTACAGAGGCAGAATATATTGCAGTCACAGAGGCTAGCAAGGAAATGATTTGGATGACTCGGTTCATGGAAGAGTTGGGAAAGGAGCAAGAGAGTTGCAAATTGTACAGTGATAGTCAAAGTGCAATTTATTTGGCAAAGAATTTAGTCTTTCATTCAATAACCAAACATATACAGATTAGGTACCACTTCATTAGATAGGTATTGGAGGATGGACAGTTGAATCTGAAAAAGATCCATATGGATAAGAACCCTGTTGATATGTTAACAAAGCTAGTAACAAAGGAGAAGTTGAATCTTCATTCAACTTTTGTTGGTTTTCAAGATTAAACTTAAAGAGGGAGAAACAAGCCATAGATGTTTAGAGGATGTTGCTGTATAAGTACAGGTGTAGCTATTTATCTCCAAGTGGGAGATTGTTGAGTTGTGGAGCTAAAAGCTTCACTAATGAACAATATGGAGGTTGTTGGGTTACACAGTAACTGACATCAGTTAGGGGTTAATCGACATCAGTTAGGGGTCGACCAACATTGGTGGAATCAATCAGAACCAACTGACATTGGTTAGGGGTCGGCTGACATCAGTCATCTTCAGACTGACACTAACTTTTGTGCATTTCCAAAATTAGAATTGCTATTTTTAGGAGAACAGTTAGTTTGCATGTAAAGACTAAAATTAGTATTGAGTCTATTTTTCTAATTATTGTTTGCTTTTCAATTCTATTTAAGATACCCATGGGGCAGTATTGTAATTTGATCAAGATGAACAAGATCAAGAAGATCAACAAGGTGCAAGATCAAGAAGATCTGCAAGGGGCAAGATCAAGAAGATCTGCAACACACAATTCAGTAATTGAGTTGGTTGTAATTGATTGAGAGAGAGAGAAAACTCTTGAAAGAGAATTACTTTACACCTGAGAGGTGTGAGGAGAGAGATATTTTTTCATTGTATTTCCTTCTGGAAGAGTTTAATACAATATTGGTTGTTTCTTGTATTTATTATTATTTTTTGTTTCTGATTTCTAGTTACTTATTACTTCTGGTTTCAATTCCGTGTTTAGTTGCTTATATAAAAGTAATCAATTGTACTCTAAGATCCTGACATATATGACATAGAAAAGTTCATGGAGGGTGTGAAGACATATGAAAATGAGAAGGATAACCATCCCTACTATGCGTGCTACTATGTCATTGAATGCGTAGAGAATTATTGAGGATTGGGAAATAATGGTTTCTAGTAGTTATAACTATTAGAAAGTGTGTGAATAAATAATGTTGATATTGTCCCCATTATCAATAATAACTCATTTAATCGAAGCTCAATTTATTTGAGCTATGATGAAAAGTGGGGGATCTTGATCTTTAGGTGATAAAGGAATGACCTTAGAATTAGTGAAACTAATAGTTGACACCATTTGGAGGGCCCCTATAAATGCTAACACTGGTTGAGGCTCATCTGGATAGAATTTAATATCTTTGAGAGCTTTTATCATTGTGTTTCAATGGTGTGGAGAGTTTTTCATAAGTTCATACAATTATATATTTATAGGCATTTGGTGGAGTTGTTTTAATATGGAGATTTGTACCAACTCCTTGGCTTTGACTGGGATAGTTCCTATAATAGAGACTTTAGGGTTTTTTATAGATGGTTTAGGTGTATTAGGATTAGAGGCTCATATAACTAAAACCTTAGCTTTATTGGGATTTTTATTTTGAGAGTGGGTTGCTACATGGACAACATCGATGTGTAATAATGGGGGATATGAAGAAGCCACTGACTCTTCATTACTTATAGGATCAGTAGGATTATGGATCTGTGGAATATTTAGGATGGTGACCTTTTACTTAGGAGTATTATCATTTAGATCATCAATTTATAAGTCATCATCTTGGACTAGCTATTGGATCATGGCCTTAAGGGCATTACAATTCTCGATGTCATGTTTAGTCACTCTATGATATACGCATATCTCCTAACTCCTATACCAAGTAGGTCTTTAGAGGTGAGGGTTAATGGGTCATATAGGTGGTAATGTGATGAGGGATGTATACAAAAATTGTTTTAAGATTACAATGTAAGATCCTTTTAAAGGTTCATTTTGTGGTCTTATAATAGGTTATACCATCTCTTTTTGGCAGAGTATTGATCATTTGGTTTTGACATTTAGCTTTCATGGTAGGGATGACCTTAGGTGCCTTTTCTTTAATTTTATCTAATGGGCCTTTATCAGAAGATGGTGGATATCGAGATAGAGGCATGGTTAATAATGGAGAGAGACTTTGTATTTTCCCATGCATTTTAATGGAAGAACCTATGATAGGGACAATCACATTGGAAGATGATTGAGGACCTAAAATAGATGATGGAGATGATATAAAAAGGGTTGGACCTTTGTTATTTTGTGTGTTGAGAGTAGAGGGGAAATTTATTCTAAGGTTTTTGTCTTTTGATGTTTGAAAAATATCAACCTTGACTTGAGGATAGGCTAAGGCTTTCTTTAGGGGAATACCAAGACAATTATCCTAGTTATCGATGATAGGAGTTTTACCCTTTCCTTTAGTAATTTTTGGGTAAGGAGGTGTTATGATAGAGGATGATTTTTAAGGGTCTTGGTACCAAGTGAATTGATAGAATCTTGATACATTATGATCTTGGTGCATATTATGAATAGGTTCATTAGGGATCAAAGGGGTGGAATGTTTGACTCTAGAAGTATTAGGATGTTTATCTATGACATCCTAAGGAGTGGTTTCATTTTCATTTTTAAGAGATTTAGTTTGGGAAGATGAAGGGGATGGATCACATGAATGATCCCATATAATGAGATCAGGGAGCTCTATGGAGGTTTTGGGAGTTATCTTGATAATTTCAGGTTGACTTACATCAAAATCATCTCCTGTGAGGAGATCTAAGATTGAAAACTGCTCTAGAGTTTCTTGAGGCAATAATTGGTCATAGATTATATCAATCATATGTTTAGCCTAATTTTGTGTTTCTTCAAGGTTAGCTTGGACTATGTTTGATATGGATGGATGGTTTGGAAATGGCTATTTGAAAATATCTAAAGATTAGTTGGGAGGAGCATTTGGATTCTCCAAATGAAGGTCCCCCTTATCGATGAGGTCTTGCACCAATCCTTTAAAGGATTGATATCAATCTATGTCATATCTTATTACCCTATGATAGGTTCAAAATTCATCCTCTTTATACCAAGTGGGTTTAGGACGCGTATCATCAACTAGTCTAATCAAAGGGAGCTCAATAACATTTGCTTGTAGGAGTTTATCTACTACATAAGTGTAAGGTTCTCCTAAAGGGGTATATTTCTTAGGGGGGAAATGAGTAAGGCCCTAGGTGGTTGTGTTTGAGAAGTGGATGGTCTTGATTGATTGGGTGTTGGAGGGGAAGAAGTTTTTAGAATAATAGCATTTGTTGCCCCTTTTGGTTTAGGATTATTGTTATTACCTTTTTAAGGGTTCTAGTTTGAATTTTTTTATTACGTAACTTAACTTTTCCCTCTTTAATGCCAAAAGTTTTGAGTTTACATTCCATGGTAAAGGCTTTGTCAAAAGTTTTAAAGGTTTGAATTTGTAACATGGATGAGATATATTTTTCACAAGAGCATGAAAATAATTCAATTAATTTAGGTTGTGGTAAGGAAAAGGTTAACTAGTTGATCAAGCTACACCAATAAGATACAAAGTTTGATATGGGTTCATCTTCAAATTTTCAAATGGAGTGTAAATCCATGATACTCACTTTTTGAGCAATGTTGATCAAGAAGTGTTCTAATAAAATTTGGGCCAATTTCCTAAAGGAAAAGAGTGAATGTTGAGGGATGGAGTTGTACTAATTTAATGTAGCTCCTGTTAGTGACATCGAAATGTCCTAAGTAGTAATGAATCATCATGTGATATAAGGTAACATGCATTTAAAAAGGATCTAAGATGATGCTGAGGATCTTCCTTATTTTGAAACTTAGTAAACTTGGGAAGTTCCCATTGTGAGGGATACAGTCAGTTAGGAATAGATGGGTGGATAGGCTGATTAAAAATTTGCTTATACGTGAGCATAATATTGTGTCTAGAGGTGGAGGCTTCTAAATTATCCATCTTATTCATAAGGATGTTTATGAGGTCTATTTGGGTGTTACTCTAAGGCACATTCCTTAAGACATTTTACAGAAGAGGTTGATAACTTTAAAAAGGGGTAGATAGGGGTTGTGAGGAAGAATATCCAACCATAGTGGACATAATGGATTGGGATGTTGCCATGTACTATGGGACCTGTAGTGGAATATTCTAATATGTGTAAGATTGGAATTAATTGGTCCCCAATGACTGTGATGGAGCCATATATTGAGTAGCCACAGAGACATACTATTGGGGATGCTACATTGGAGGGATTTATTATGTCAAAGGGATTTGTTGTGTATATGGGATTTGTTGTGTATGTGGGATTTACTATGTATATGGGATTTGTTGCATATGTGGGATTTGTTGTGTATGTTGTAGAGCTTGAGAACTATATGCTAGACTCATTTTGATAGGTGGGAGACTTACATGGATTGACGTTACTAACATTTGGGGAGGAATAGTGGATATAGGTAGAGTGGTATAAGCTCTTTGAGCCTGAGTAATGGATATTGAAGAATTGGTAGATACTATGGGTGGTTGGTTTTCTAAAGGTTGAGTCCCCTGAGTATTAGAACCAGATGGAATAGAGCATGTGGACAAAGATACCATGTCCATGGTAAATCCTTTGATTTTCTCAGTTTCTTTGAAAGGCATCCCATATAAATATCAAGAATCTTGGGTATGGGGGGAAGGAAGAATGTATATTGCTTGATTACTAAGGTAGTAATTGAGAGAAATAGGGTTATTGTACAATATTTTTGTAAATCAAGGATCTCATTGAGAATAAAAGTGCAGGAACATAGGATTCTCAAAGGACTCAAGGGTAGAGGAGGGACTAGGTGTATGTTCCATAGGAGAGGATGTGACACCTACTTTAGATTCTTTCCTTGATTGTTGCCTAGTTAAAACCATAAGATGGAAAAGAAAATCAAAAACAAAACAATAATTTCTTTTTGAATTATCTTTCTCTTGATCGTGGATGAAATATGCACAAACTAAATTTGTTCCAAAAAGTTTTTATCTCTTTTTTTTAACTTCAAGATATGAAAATAAATAAATAAAAAGGATAATGAGGGTCCTAAGAAATGGTAATCTAAGGATGGGTTTAGGTGTTTTGTTTTGGCACTCAAAGGAAATTTGTATTGGTACTGATACGTAGTTTGATACTTAGGGCTTGCTCCCCTCACATCATAATCCTAAAGCTAGTGTGGGTGCTTAGCCAAGATATACTGATAGTCCAAAGATTATACTCAGCTAGAGAACTGAGTTGGTCTTCCCCTTGGTGGTGAAATCCAAGTGGGATCATTAGGAAGAAGGTTACAATGAGGTGATGAAATCATTGTTGGTTTCCTTATGTTAAGTGTTTAGATGATTTTGTTATGACTATGATTTGGCTTGTGTGTGAAAGAGTGATGACTATGATGAATTTACCGCTTACATAATTCTATGTGAATTACTTAAGCAAGAAAAAATGAGTGCAATTAATTTTAACCTTAAAAATGAAATAAAATGCAAACTTAATGTTCTTTGGATGAATTCACATAAACAAAGGGAAAGAGAACAAATTCAATAATTTTGAATTTTAAAACAAAAGATGAGACCTACGTCCCATTGGGCATGCCAAAATGTTTTAGTTTTTTTTTGTTGTTTTAATGTGATCTAATTAGCTACTAAAAATAAAGTTAATGCAGGGTTTTAAAGATTACCTAGAGATGTAGATCGGTTGTGCATCATTGATCAAGCTTGTGGGAACTCCTCTTTGACTAGGGAGGAATGACCTGCAAATCATACTAACTCACAAAAAATTGATTAATATAAAGATGAATGCACTGCCTAGTAAGAAACCAATCCCAAGAAGCGATCTGCTTCCTGAGGTGGATGTCAGCCCATGTTTAACACTCAATTTTATAAATAAGCATGAATTACAAATATATATAAGGATAGGATGAAAATAGATAAAAATAAAGATGTCTAATCTACAACATGATTAATGCAATCAAAGTAATCATCCCAAAATTTAGTAGCTAAATCAATGTCCTCTTGAATTACATCTAATTGTTCATTAATGATTTCCTAATTAAGTGTGAAAACCATAGTATAAAGACCTAATTTTAATGAAATGTAACTTTGATCAGTGAATAAAGGTTGTGGTATAATGGGGAGATCAAATATGCTAACAATATCATGCGCTAATTCATGTAGAGTCATCTACATGTGAACAAAATATTTTAAAAAAATAGCATGTAAGATTTAATAGGTTTTTAGGGCTATGAATGTTATGAAAATATAATTCAAGGCTATTTTAATATTTTTTCAAGGATCGATGATGATCCTATAAGATTGACACCGATTCAGATAGATTGGCGACAATTCTGAGTAAAATGCTAAACTATGAAAATAGGTGATAATAATGACTTGTAAAATTGATAAAATGATGAAAACCAAATGGAAATGTTGACATAGAGGTGAAAAAGACAAAAATATTTAAATATGAATGAGTTAACATAAAATATTAACCTTAAATGGCTTGAAAACATGAAAATAAAGAAGACTATAAAAGTATGCTCAAAAACCTTCAAAATCCCTTGATAGTTACATGAATAGAGGTTTCACAAGGTGGCAAAGTGTTGACAATGTCCGTACGTAGGTTTCAAGAAAAATCCAATAGAGTTTTGAAGTCAAAAATCATTGTACGTGTCCCTCGAGTTGAGGAGGCTCACTTTATATTTATGGATTGATGTCATTCCAGGCCGATCGATGTTGATCATGGAGAATCAACATTGATCACAGAGAATCGATGTCAATTTGCCCAAAATGGTGGAGATGATTTTTAGGCCATTCAAAAGGGTTGTTTACAGGGTAAAAATGGGTTTAACTGACTTCTAAGTTGTTAAATTGTTTAAACCACATGATGGGTTTGTTGGGAGGTTGAGAGGGTTTTTGTTTTTTATTTGTTTTTTTGAATTTATGGTTAGGGATATTAAAATAGGGTTAATTACCATTTGACTGTAGTAATTAACTCTATTAATTCATGTGGTAAAGGTAAATGGGTGAGGATACTATAGTAAATAATTATGAATGAGACCATTATGTTAGAGATGAAGGATAAACGTGATGACACACCATGTTAATACACAAGGGTGTATAAAACTAGCGTCTACAAGAGTTACCATTTGTTGTTGCTTATACAACATACCCTAATTCTCTTAGAATCAAGGAACCTCTTTTTACTTTTTTGGTTTCTCCCATTTGTGCTCACAGTTAATTAGTATCATCACACCCATATTACTTTGGTAGTTCATCTCAGCTTACATGTCTAACTGTGCCCATGACCACCTCCATTATAAAGTGTTCATGTGATAAAGTTTCATGTTTTGCATTTAGCATGAAAACAAAGTCTTGCTCCTCTAATATGCATTCAAATGTCTCACTTACTCAGTTATCCACTCTTATGTCCCCACTTTGTCTAGGTGTATCCTTGTTTGTGTACATTATAGGGCCTTAAAATTTCCTTCAGTGAGAAGACTGAGTCCCTATAGATAACTTTCATGTTTAACACTTCACCTGGAAAAGCCATCTTAACTCTCTATTCTTTGGTGGAATAATATATCTAGGGATCAAGGACTTTGGTCTAAAAATCAATTATTTAAAAAATGATTTAGTTTTTAATGGGCATGAAAGTGAAAATGAAATTTAAAAATGGGGTTTAATGACCATATGAGTCAAATTCAATTTTTTTGTATGGTTTTGTAAAATATTGGTTTTCTCCAAACCACCATGAGAAGTCACCCTAGCAAAATTTCAAAACCATGTGTTTTTTAAATAAAAAAGTTCTATGTTTTTGGAAAAAAATGAAGTTTTGCCTTCTCCCACAAGCACCCCTATGTATGGATGTTGAATGTTTGGTCAACCCTCATAGTCATGAAGATTCACCAACTGTCAGATGTGCAAGCACATGGGTGGTCATTGTTCATCCATCCCATGCAGACGCATCAACCATTAGATATAAAATCATGTGGACGGTTGTTGTTAGTGTGACTCATATAAATGTACTAATTATTGAATGTGTAAATGCGTAGATGATCATCGTTTGGTCAGTCTAAGGACCTGTGAAGGTGCAATTATGATGAGTTTTTAAATTTATTATTAATTTTTAGATAAAATTAATACATTTTACCTTGATTTCAAAAGTTTCTTGCTCTGAGACCATAAATGATCTAGGTGGATGATTTCATATGTATCTTACAAACTAGGGGTCCATTTTTTAAATTATCTATGGTGCTAGAAAACTAGTTCCAACATTGTCTGCATGGTACAAAAAAATTTAAGAGATAATTTTCCAATCAAAATCTTCTCATGCTTTCATAAATAAGTTCATAAAACACATTTTAAATAACTTGAAAGTTATTTTTATTCACCCTTACCAAAAAATAACCTATTTTATTTGTTTTATAGGTGTGAATGTAGTTGAAGTGTGAGGAGCATGTTTTTTGGGGGAAAGTTGCAACTCAAGTTCAAATTAAAGTGCTTTTTAGTTTTAGGGGGAAATTTTTTCCCTTCACTCACCAAATTTATTATACATATCCTGTCCTTGGTCATTTCGAAGGGTTGACTCTTGTTTATTCTAGTTGAGGAAAAATTAAAATAGACATTTTTATGCTTTAGTAGTGTAATTGCCCCTCCTTATTTGGCTTTGGCACTGTTGTTATGCTACCAAAATTTGTAACCAATTTGTGAATGTAAATCAAAACATTATGCTATTGAAATGAATACCATTATTAATCGAAGTTGTAGAAGTTTATTTTTAATTTTCTTGTGAACACAAATGGTTGATGTGTTATTTATCTTCCTAACTTCTTATTCCTTAGACTCTTGAATTGTTCCTATTGGTGGCTGTGCATTTACTGGCTAAATAGGAGATCAATTTTTTAGGTTGAATTTGTTCAAATAGATCTGATTTTGGTTTAATTTTAGCAAGATTTTTAAATTTCTATTCCCTCTTTATTTTTCTCTTTTTTTAATTAAAATGGTTAAACTAAAATTAGAGTAGAATTTGAAAGAAATATGCTTCTCTCACTTTATCTTGATTGCTAAAAAAAATTATTGTCATTAATGCATTGTTGAATGAACATATATGCAATGAATGTTTAAATTTGATCATACTACTCATTTAATTAAAACCCTAAATGCTAATTTATTTTTGGAAAAAATTGTATGAAAATCATTTATCTAAAACATGATTAAAACCCACATGAATTAGATAACAAAAATTACATATTCCTCTCATCTATCAAAGGATAAAATAAAATTTGAAATTCTAGAACCACCAAGCCCATTGAATTGGAACAGTCACAATGAATAATTGGGTAAAACCAATATGTCATGACCTGGTAGATATAGACCTTGGGGAGACACCTCATAGGCCTCCTTTCAAGAGAGAGTAGATAGGATTAACTACCTTGATAACATAGAGTTGGTGAGCCATGTTAAATGACACATCAACACATTTCATATCAAAAGTATTTTTCAATTGGTCTTTTGGGGCTATCTTCATCTAATAGTACCTTGAGAAGACATCAATGAAGAATTATATTTCTCATCCTACAACATTCTCTAGAATATCTTCTATGAAAGGAGCTTGGAATGGGTCATAGAAAAATGCTTTGTTTATCTCCTTATATTTAACAAAAAATATATAATTTATCTTGACTTCTTATGTCGTATGACCATTGGGATTATCCATTTTTTATTTTCCAATTGTTTTATAATTCCACCAACTAGCATATTATCTAATTCCATTTTTTATTTTGCATTTACATTTGGATTAAAGTGTAACATCTTCCCAAATTTGTATTTTCATCATAATTGCCTCTTATTTTATTAATTTGACTTATGTGAAGGAACTAGGAAATAAGCCCTAAAATTACCTTAATAATGCGATCATTTTATCTATCTTCACTTCTACCTAATAATTTCCTATTTTAGCCACATTTGGTTCTCCTTTTGTGACAATGTTATCATCTCTAAATTTGAGTGGTTGATAAAAGTATTGTGTTTTATATTATATAATTTCAATCAATTCCATTTTACCTTATTCAATTTCTACCTTTAAATTTTATGTTTTTATTTCTTTGACTTCAAATTTCTTTTTGGTAATTTTTATTAAATGAAACCTTTCTCTATTTTATTATATATTATGTGGAAAAAAATTACATATCAAATTATGGTTCTTCCACTTATACTTT